>CM065640.1:65494798-66094798 GCA_033220585.1 Dipteronia sinensis
CAAAGCATTACATCCAAGCTAGTTAAAGCTCAAAAATTTGGCCATTGCGACAAATTTGAAATTTTTTTACCCAAACAGACACAAAAACACAAAAATGACTCAAAAAGAAACAAAAAGATGACTCAACAAGGCGTCTACACCCCCAAACCAAAACCTAGCATTGTCCTCAATATTGAAGACAAGAGAGCCCGGCCTAGCGCCGCGTGCCTAACACGACTTAAAGCACAACAACCTAGGCATTAATCATGCACAATCAATGCCCAACAAAATAAAAGACTCAAAAATAGGCTAATAATTAAAATAAGGCAATCATGCAATTTTGACATTTAAGCATAAATCAACACCAAGCATTTCTTTAATCAAAAATGACAGAGTGGGGGCATGATGACCCTCAAACCGAGTATCACTATATGCACAAAACCTATAAAAAATGTGAGCAATCAAAACCACCCCCAAACTAAGTGGGGCTATATGTGCAAAATTAACCTGTATACTCACATATGTATTTAGGGGAGCCTTCAGCTCATCCCATCATCCAAAAATAGATAAATCAATAAACGCAAAATTTAGGATCCAAAATATTATCTCTAATCATAAAATATATGTCCATCTATCCATATTCACAAAATTGTACCAACAATCATATCCACATCATTCATTCATTCATTCACAAGTATTCACAATCATTTCATGGAAATAAAAGATAGGAAAATTAAAGTTCAACATTGAGATTAAGAAATGAAACCTCGGTGGTTGTTTTCATGCAATCCAATGATTGGATTAGGTTCCCGCCCGTTTTATGAGCAATGTTGGCTAGCTCGTCTCTCCAAGACTTGCAAGTGGCCGTTGTGTCAATTCCAAGAGATGAAGAACCTAGCATTAAGCACAATACCTAATAAAAACATACCAACCACACAAATATATCTCAAAATAATATCCTCAAAATAAATCACTCTCCACAAATCTCAAAAATATTCAAACTAAACATCATCCACCAAAAATATTAGCAACTAAAAACATAAAAACAAAACAACATATTTAAAATAGATTCCACAATTCATTTTCTCCCTAAAACCTAATTTTACCCAAACAATGACAAGCACAAGTCAATCAAATAAAATGGGAAATAATGAGATTAGAAAGAGAATATCAATTGTGCAATCCACATGTGCATCAAAAAATTTCAATTGGATGCACTAGATGAGGGGCTAGGGTCCTTTAAAGGTGGTTTGACCAAGTTTGGGAATTCCTTCTTCTTTTCAACCCAAATAAACTTATGTGGACTTTTTATCTTTTCTTTTCTCCTATTTTTCACTAATTGTATTTGGTCTTTCGTTACCCAAATTTTCTTGACTTTAGGAGTATTTTTCCTACTCTTAGCACCTCTCATTTTCCTATTTCTATGCACTGTATAATATTCATTTTTAAAATGCTCTCTATTAGAACAAAAATAACACACGAGGTAAGAGTTAGGAATTCTCCCTTTCAATTGATGACTTTGTGGCTTTGAGTGAGAACTTGTGGATATGGCCTTGACCATATGTTCCACTCTTCCCATCTTCATGATGTAGTCACCCTCTCTTGCCTCGACTATTTTGAGAGCTTCTTCTTTCTTGTTCAGTGCATCATTGACTTCATCCAGGGCGGTGACCTTTAGCTCAATTTCCATTTACATTTCCATTAACTGGTGAGCTGCCTTATCTTCAAATTCTTTTGATGCCCTTGTGAGGGTCATGAATTCCTCCAACCTTGTACTCTTGGCGACCTCTAGTCTCCAAACCTTTTCCTCTAATTCCTTGTTTTCAACAGAGACTTCGCCATTCTTCTTCTTAAGAGTACTGTTGTCCTTTCTAAGTGATTCCACCTCAAGTATGAGCTTCTTGTTGAGCTCTTGAAGCTTCTCTATCTTTGACACTTCAAAGGTTTCCTTGCCTTCTAACTCCTTCTTCAAAAGTTGCACTTGTTTCAAAATCCTCCCTCATATCCTCTTTTTCTCGGGAGACTTCTTCAACTTTCAACTGAAGTGCATCATTTTCCTTCTTCAACAACTCCATCAAAGCCATTAGCTCTTTTCCAGCATCCATCATCTTCTTGCACATCTCTACCATCAATAACCTATTATCTTCCTCAAGGGTCTTTTGTAGCTCGTCCCTTAGTAGGTATGAGATGGTCTTGTAGCCTTAACTTGATGCCATCTTGTAGGTATTGAAATTTCCTTCAAAATTGGACTCTATTCCTTGTTCTGGCCATCTAGGTAGCAAATATTTGTTGAAGTTTTGCTCTGCTACAATTTGCTCATTGGTGCGGTGCATTTTTGCATGAGCGCTCTCAACTCATTTTCTTCTGACATGCACATTTATTGGTAGCCTGGCCTCGGTTCTTGCATGAAGAAATCCATAGTGTCCTTAAATCTGAAAAATCAAAAACAAAAATACCAAAAGAAGTAAAAAGAAACAAAAAGACTAAAAACTCTAACTAAGAAATTAATACTATTAAAACTAATCTAAGCACTACTATGCTCGCCAATCCCTGGCAGCAGCACACCATTTTGACAATAGCGTTTTTGTCGTTAGAAAATGCCCGACAAAAGTAATTTATAAAAACCTCAAATGCCTCAAATTGTTTACAAAACAAGTACAATGGCAAGTAAGGGTATCGTTCCTCAGGGATTAGGGGAGTATATGATTAGATTAGGATTAATAATACTAGAATGCATAAAAGTAAAATATCATGGTGGTTTGAAGAGGTTAACAACTAAAATGCAATTAAGTTAAGCTAGACTAAATGCAATTAGGTTAGAATGCAAATTAATGATGGTGAGATGAGTGGGAGTCAATGCAATCATACATGAACAGTGGGCAATCTCATCAATCAATTAAGAACCGATTCAATCTATTTGGGCTAAATCCACCTTTAGGCGTGATTCTAAGATCACTCAACTCTCCCCACACAACAATGATTGGTGTACTCTATTGAGTGTAGATAAGGTTTCTCATGAAGCCTAGATTGATTAAGGTAGTCGGGATGGCTTGGATTGGAATGCTCACAATCCACCCCTTCCACACTTTTAGCTGGGATGTGTCAGATTGGTGTGCTCACAACACATCCCTCCCATTCAAATTAGCTTGTTTAGTCACCTAAATGTGTTATCTCAACTTAGATTGTGAGTTGGAATTCCTACTCAATCCAAGGAGATCCTTAATCCAATACCAACTTGAATTCCAATCAAGGAGATACCAAATTCAAATTAATAAACATTCAAGATATTCAAAATCAATCAATAAACCAAGAGTTGGAATGCCTACTTAATTCAAAGAGATGTTAAATACATTAAGAACAATTGAATGGAACTAAAATAGATCAAATATTCATAATGTGTTGGAAATCCAAAAATTCAAGTTTAATTACATTAACTCCCATAAAGGAGATTATCTACTCATGCTAGATACAAAATAAATACTAAGAGATGAGAGATAGAGAAGACCAATGTAGAGAAACTCATTCTTTCTTGAAGCTTGGTTCCAACCTCCTAGTATCCTTCTTGAGTAGAGATGGTGAGGATGATGGTTAGATTTGGTGAGGATTGATTCCTAAATCTAGGTTAGTGGTTAGGGTTTAAAAAATGGGAGAAATTTCGTTCCTGAAAGAGGGTGGAAGATTTGAAATGTGTAAGAGTAGTGTTTTCAATAAGAAAATGATGTATTTATATGCTTAGGAGGTTGAGGCATGATCTGGACATGAAAAGACATCATTACCGCTATAAAAATTGCTTAAAACCCATCATTTTTAGTGTTGGAAAGTGTAGTGCACAGGTAGTGCACGGGTAGGTTACCGGTGCATTTACCCGTGCAGTTCCTATGGACAGGCGCGCAACAGTTACTAAAATGGCCATAATTTTCTCTAGACAACTTGTAATCGCAATCCGTAAAAACACTGGAAACTAGACTCCCGGGGCTTTCCGAATATATATAATTCGAAACATGGTTCAATCCGAGGAGTGAGATATGATCCTTTGAAGATGGATGATCTGCACACATATATTTGTAATTTCAGCTCTTTTTCCACCAATTCTCACTTTCTATGTCTTCTGGTCTGGGTAATGTGAACAGGTGAATGCATGGGTGATACCCGTACGCTGCGATCTTCTCCAAATTTTGCTTTCGATGCACAGGGTAATTGCATGGGTGGTGCACGGGTATGCTACCCATGCACTTTTGCCTTCAATACCCCTATTTTTGCACCACTTGTCTTCTTTTGATCCCGCTTCTTGATTTTTCACCTAATGCCTACAATATCAACAAAAGAGTCATAAATACACAAAAACTCACTCGAAAATAAGCTAAAGGATATGGAATTGAGGGCCAAAATGTATAACAATTTTGGTGCGATCATTAAGTGATATGAGTGTTTTCCATACATGAGGAGTAGCTATTGAAAGGAAGAGTTCGAAGAAAAACTAGGGAAAAAGTCCTCAGTGCGCGGGTTCATGCGCTGGTGCATACCTGCGCACTGACAAGTAATATGTAAAAGCTGGTCAATGGCCCCAGTTCACTGGTATGTGTGAGGGTACCCTACCCACGCACAACCAGCGCACTGGGCAATTCCTATATATATATATATATATACACACACATGTCATGTAGGGCTCCACCACACTTCAAAACAAAAATTCATTGTTTGTTCTCTTTTCCCCTTGAAGCCAAGGTATAACTTGTGACCCACGTTTTCAATTCCAAGAACAAAGGTATGATTTCTCAATCTTTCATCTTGTTCTTATGGATTCAATCCTTGATTTGATTCTTCTTTCTCCCTAAAAATCATCTCTCATGAGCATGAACTCGGAAATTTTGATTCTTTCCATGAACTCTTGCAAATTTATTGTTTGATTCTTATAAATAGGAGTTAGGTTTCATAAATTCATGTATGATGAATGGATTAAAATTGATTTTTTTCAATGTGTCATGAAATCACATTATGCCTAGTTCCGAAATTAGAATAATTGGATTGTTTGCCTAATTCTATGAATGGGTCTTGATAAATACATGATATTAGAGGTGATTATGATCATATGGATGTGTTGCTTGTGAGTTTTATGCAAAAATTCGAAGTCTAGGGTTTGTGTTCTTTGAATATTTTTTTTACCTAATTTTGATTATGTGACTCTTGATGGAAACTATGAGTTGTTAGGATTCAACCACTTATTGAAGCACATTGTTTGTACACCACTTGAATTGCATGCCTACAATTGAACCTTGAACAGATTTGAATGTGATTGAAGTGGGATTTGTGAGTGGGTTGTCAAATTTAAGAGATTGTTTGAATATGGTTGCACGTGATTAATTGAATATCTCGTGATTATTATTATGTGAACAGATATACTGTGAATGAGACTTGTTTTGAATCCAGTATAATTTAATTTGCATGCTTGATTGGTTTGGGTAGTTCATAGATCATTTTTGGTGGGACAATTACGTATCAGTGCACGGGTTCCTACCCGCGCAGGTACCAGCACACTGAGCACTCCTCGCATGTTTTGAGTTTTGTTTGACTGCATTCGTTCATGATTTTGTGATACTGCCTAAACTATTTTATTTCCTTTTATGCGGATGACTGGAAGATCCAAGCATGCAGGGAAGAAAATTAGCAAAGAAATAGGCAATGAGAAAAAGAAGTCGGGAAATGAATCAACAAGTCAAACTTCCCCTCTGTTGCCAAAGTGCACACTCCACAAGGATTTCAATACTAGGTTTGATTTCCTCTGAGGTCGTCACATGATCATCGAGAATGGAATTGCAATCATGGCCCTTAAGGATACTCCCATTCCAGGAATGATAGAAAGGTTATGGTGGGAAACATTCACTGAAGCTTCTAACCAATATTGTAGGAGAGTTGTGGAGGAATTTTATGCTGCAATGAACCCAGATGATTACCGACGTGGAGTAGGAGCCATTTTCAGTGGAAAAGAAGTAAAGCTAAATATTGTCCACATAAATAGCTATTTTGACATTGGATTCTCGAAGGATCCTGAGAAGCTAAAAGAAATGCATGATAGAGTGATGTGGGGTGATTTATATGTCCGTCGGAGCACTGACTTCGCCAACACACTTGTCATTGAGCTTATGGAATTTTAGGTAACCCCAAATATCCAATCAAGCATTATAATCTGAAGGCAGAATTGGTTTTACGGAATCTTTTCATCATAAACTCGCTTAGGCAACAAAATTATTGGTCCACCATTTCATATGAGTTAGCAATCATTTTGCATTGTATTCAGCATGGGCAGTTGATTGATGTGGGATTATTGATCAAGTCTGAAATCATCATAGTAGGAAGAAAAAGGTCTGATTCCCAGTAACGTATCTTCCCTTGTCTTATTGTCAAATTTTGTAGAAGGGCTGGGGTAGATTTCGGGAAAGACACTTTTGACCCGACTCCTTCAGACATTGGGATGACTACTTGGAGAATTTTGCTGATTGAGAGAGACCTAATGAGCTAGAGAAAGAAGATAGAGAAGTAAAAGATTAAGGCTCATGAAGGAACGAGCAACCATCCTAAGGAACAAGACCAAATGGACCTTGATAGACCGTCACCTCCACAGGAAACCGCTGATAACCAAGTGCCATGGATGACACTGATCACAAGAATAGACAGTCTCCAAATTGTTAGGATTATGCTCAATAGCAAGAGTGTAATAGACAATCTTTTCATATAAATAAAGTGATTTCTGATTCTGCAAAATCTTATAGCATTTATAATTATAATTGTCAAGGTAAATAATCATAAGGTCAAAAGACTATGAGATATGAAGAATTTTTTGTACATCCGGATATGTATGAGGTAGACACAATTCTTTAGTTAGCCTTGAACAACGTTCACAACTTAAGTTAAAGGTTGGGCACCTCTATCTTGATAAAGTTGTAGAATTCTTTTACTAGCATTTAAGTGGGATCAAATGAGTTATGATGAGTCTAAACTCATCGAAAGGATTTCGAGTAAAAGAATCTAGTGCACTGGGTGCATTGAACTGGATCACAATGAAATACTTTATCTTGAACCGTCACTAGATATAAGTCTTTTCATTATCAGGACAATCAGAGAGTCTATCTAAATCCTGAGATAAATGATGGACTTATGGTTGCAAGTGTTATCATTTGAGCTATCAATGAGTACGATTATATAGCATAGTCTATCCTCGATAGTTTGGTGGTATTCATTTGTTAATCGATAGAGGACTTCAATTTATAGATATGGACATCGTGGCTCCATTTATTAAATGAGAGTATAGTATCATCATATGGATGTTTTGAGGTATTGGATATTAAATCTCAACGTTGAGTTTTCAATAATGATTATTGAAGACATGGCTTCTGGACAAGTCAAAATATCCAAGTTCAAAATGTGGTCATATGAGGAAATATGGTAACTTGGAGAGCTATAGGCGGTCTATGAGCTCTTGGCGATTACTGATATTTATTCACGAGGATACACCATCTCCTATAAAATTGTCTAGGGTATGAATGAGAAACATCTCCTTATTCTATCTTTATTTAAGAGTTCAATTTTAGCTCTTTAGTGGAATGAGTTAAAATTAATAGATCGGACCTAAGTGAATCATTTGTTGATTGTGATTATGTTATGTCTATTGAAGCTTAAATTTAGATAGCCCGTCAAGATCCACAATCCACACGTACTTGCATGGATCACTTGATATATTCTACCGGACCAATTTATGAGTCCATCTAGAATTGCATTTAATATATTAAGAATATAATATGTCTATTATTTATTTAATGGGCTGCACTATTATATTAATATATTAAAAGGAGACATGTAGGCTTGTTTCTTTTAATAAGAATAAGTTTGGTTCACATGTGGGCTTTTATTTAAAGTCTAATGGATTAAATAAAATAAGAAAAATAATATTGGGCCCATATATACATGGTGTGGGCGGCAAGGCTAAATAAAATAGCCCAAGATATTATTTTATTTTATTGTTTTGATTAAATGGGAATTAATTAATTATTTAATTAATTAATAGTTTAAATCAATATCTTTTCCTGATCAGTAAATTAAATACTATGTGTTGGATTAGGGTTGGAATTCTTTTAAGTGATAGCAGTCCTAATGTGGTAAGGATTAAGTCCACATACACTCCTTATTATACAAAGAATTCGGCCACCACTAGTCCTACAAGGGTTAGGATTCTTGAATTGATAGGAATTAGGGAAAATGACAATTCCTTTTCAAGTAAGGAAATTAACCAACCCTAGATTTCCTATTCAATGAATTCGGCCAACCCTACTTGGTGAAGGAGAAAATTCGGCCAACCTATAAATATAAGGTTATGAATTTTCGGCCACAAAGAGAAGCAAAATAGAGAGAGATTTTTGTTTGTTTTGAAAATAAAAAATCCTACTCTATACACATAGATTTTCGGCCAAGAGAGAAAAAGAAAATAAGTTCTCATTCGATAGTGCACTTACAAGCCTTTAACATCAAAAGGTTTTGTGCACACTTTAGATTTAGGGTTACGCGAGTTTCAATCATATTGATTGTGAATTCAAAAGTGACCGAAACTATTTTTTTAGACTCTTGGTGTTTTACTATTGAAGATCAAGATCAGAAATTCCATACATCCATTCTAAGGTAAGCAATTCAAAGAAAAAGGAAGACCATGCTCCTAGGTGATTTACGTACGTGCTAGGATTGAAGATCTTGCGGATTACCATCGACGTAAGTCAATCGGATCACACGACAAGAGGTATTTAACTCTAACCATATATTTGAGTTTAATTAATTAAATGGTTAAGGTTCAAATCTTTAGAAAAATTTTAAACTATACGAAAATTATTTTTTCGCCTTCCGCTGCGGTTTTAAGCAATTTTTCCCTACACAAACAACTTTAAATCAGATAAACACAGAGTTCACCAAGGAGATACGAGAGAGCGGGCAAGAAGTTTGGGAAGTAGTGGATAACGTAGAAGACTTATGGACAAACATCACAAAGATGCGCGAAGAGCTCCGAATAATGGCATGTTAAAGGAAGAAGAAGAGAACTACATCATCATCATTACCCCTTTCGGAAGGGCCATTGATTGGTACTTATGGAGCAGAGTATCGGGAAGCGCTAAAGATGTCCAAAAGAGAGTTTGAGGAGAGGGCAAGAGCCAAAGTGGATCCAAAACAGAAAGGACCAACTGTTGATGAGAGTGAAGAGTCGTCAAATGACGAGTGACATGCATCTCATTTGATCTGTTACTTGCCATGCCATTTGAACTATTTTACTTTTTGCTTAGTTATTTTTAAGGTTGAACTATTTACTTTTCTGCAGTTTTTATTTTAATTTTAGCATTTCTTTAGCATAAATAATTGGTGGATGATCTGGACAGTTGGTGGTTAGTGATATATGTTTGAGGATTTTCTTGAGATATACATGTGTGCGGTTGATATATTTTTGGTTAGATGTTGTGCTTAAAGCTAGGTTCTTCATCTCTTGGAATTGGAACACCTATACCTTGCAAGTCTTGGAGGGACGAGCAAGCCAAGAGTGCTCATAAAATGGGCGAGAACCTACTCAAATCTTTGATGCAAGAAAGCAACCACATCGGTTTCATTTCTAAATCTCAATGTTGAACTTTAAATTTTTCATATCTTTTATTTGCATGAGGTAATTTTGGATATTTGTGGATATTTTGATTGAGTGGATAGTGTGAATATACTTGTTGAATACATTTTTTTGGAATTGCACTTGTGGATATAAATTTTGATGATGAGGATGATCACATTTTGAACATGTAGATAAAATTTGGTTCCCAATTTTGCATTTATTGTTTATCAAATATTAGATGATGAGATGTGCCGAAGGCTTTCTTTTTTCGAGTACATAAGTTAGTGTACATGTTATTTTCGAGTGTATAGCCCCATTTGGTTTGGGGCTGGTTTTGTTTGCTTACATAGTGTATAGGTTAATTTTGAACAAATAGTGATATTCGGTTTGGGGGTCATCATGCCCCCATTCTGTCAATTTTGGCAAAGATTGTTTGATGATGGTTTGTGCATAATATCTACTTGCATTGTTGCCTTACTCTATATTTTTTAGCCTTTTTTGAGTCTTTTAATTTTTGTTGGGCATTGATTAAGCGTGATTAGTGCCTAGGTTGTTGTGTTTTGTGTCTAGTTAGATGTGTGCCGCTAGGCCGGGCCCTCTTGTCTTCAACATTGAGGAAAATGTTGGGTTTTGGTTTGGGGGTGTAGACGCCTTGTTGAGTCGTCTTTTTGTTTTGAGTCATTTTTGTTATCTTTTTGGTCTAAAATTTTCAAATTGTTGCATTGAACAAAAATTTGAGCTTTAAATAGCTTGGATATGATGCCTAGAGCATGTGCTTTTGAAGAGTGTATGTATGCATGTTGAGCTTGTGTAGCAGCTAGTTGTCACTTTAGGGGTCTCACTTGCACGTCATGGGCTAGTCCTATTCTTTTTGTGCTTAAGTTGAGGGGACTCGGTGCTCTTGCACCTTGTTCTAATAATGGAGACTACCCAAGAGTTCACAAACACAAGAATACTAAAAAGCACATTGAGTGTTAAATTGTTCTATTCTTAAAAACTTTTCTCATCATATGTGTCACATTCCATAGGACATAGATTTCATACATATAGTGGATTGCTTAATGGATGCATTCATTCCCTCGATAGACTTATCATGGAAATGATCTTAGACAATGTGTGCTTGAAAATACACTCTTAACGTGTGTCTACAACCTAGAGGGGGGGGTGAATGGGTTGTTAATCGATTATTACCAATTTTTCGATGAGTCAATATTAAACAAATAACCCAATTAAATCAAACATACAAAATCAAGTGTAAAGTGCGGAATAATAAATAGCACTTGATTTTTACGTGGAAACCCTTAAACAAAGGGAAAAACCACGTGCTATCCTTCTAGCCACACACGATCCTCAAATCCACTATATGAGTAAAAAGTTACACCCTCAAGTGATACTCGGACTCTCACTCTAGATAACCTCAGGCTATGGACACTACCACTCGCCACTCTTGGTTCTATCCCTAGTGATATCCACTGATACACTACTATTGGCGTGAGCACCTCCTACTCTACCCGCAAGCCTTTTACAATGGATTCTTGACCAATGCTTGCCAACCACAACTTGGTTGCAAGACTTCAATGCTTGTGCAACTTCACCCCGAAGCCACAAGACTTTGACTCAATGAAGAGAATTATGTGTCTATGTGATCATGTAAATGATGCTCAATGCAAATTATGCTAGACAACACAAATTGCTCAACTAGGAGTTTGTAGAAACAAATCCAAGTTGTCAAATGTCTAAATGCAAGGCATAAAGACTTAGCTAGATGTTATCAATAACAACCAATCCTAGCTATCACAAACAATCACAATGAATCAACAAATATGCTCACAATGTATTCAACATAAACTTAGCATATATTCATGTGATTAAGACAAGACATTTAATCATTCACTAAATGCAAGTCTTAGACAAAAGTCTATCAACAAACAAACTCAATTAGATTTGTAGAGAATTTCCAACAAACTAATTGTTACACAAAATATGCATAAACATTCAAGAAGCTTAACTAGTTGATTAAAGATCAATATTTCAACCTAGTTATCAATGAATCACAAATGAATGTTTATGACCTAGCTTTTAGGCAAAAATGACCTAATCAATTAAGCTATCAAAATACAAACCCAATCATGTTATCAAGACTCATAAATATGCAATAATAGAGTCTAGGTATTTAATCATGCAATAAATACCTAATCTAGAGTAAGAAGAACAATAAATGATATTCAAAGAAGTTCTTGCTTACCTAGTCATGAAACAATGGAGACCCATACTCAAATGATGTTGAATGATGCAAGATGGAGATGGGTTTTGGGTTTGGAGTCAAAGAAGCTTTCTTGAAGCTTTCTCTCTCTAGGAGCTCTATCCTCTCTCTAAAAATGAATTTTTGAGCTCCTGGTCGGCCAAGAAGAGAAGAGGAAGAATATATATGAAGCCTTAGATAAAACTACATCGTTTTGAACTTGGGAACCAGAATCCCGTCAAAACCGCTTGCTAGACCGCGGTTCAGGTAAGTGTCCAGACCGCGGTACATACAGCAGTGCACCGTCTGGACAACACCGTGGTTGGGACCGCTGTGCGTGCAAGTGCACAGGTCGCGGTCCACGTCGCGCATGACGCACTGGAGAATACCGCTTCGTGCGCCGCGGTGCAAGCAAAGCCTGCCGAGCGGTCTAGGCCGCGCCAAAGGGAAAAATCCCTTTTTAACACTCAAGACAAAAGTCAATCTTACATGAATGTTGTGCAAGTGTGAAGTGAGTGAGATGCACACAATGAAACATAATTAACATGTCAAACATGTTATCAACTAAGATACAATGCAAGATATGATATCTAATGTAAGCTAGTGAGTGTTTTAGAAAAGGATGCACACTTATACAAACAATAAAGAACACAAATGCAAGATAAACAAAACATGCATGAAGTGTGTGTGTGCACCTAAACTCTTCAAGAGACAAAGTCAAGTGAATATACCTTTTGCTCTTGAAGTCATGGAGATGCTTGGAAGCTTGCCAATACGGACCTAAGCTACCCATTACATAATCATCCCCAATGTGGTGGTTTGTCATGAAATAAGCCAATCATAAAATCGAGGTCCTTACAGTGCTCACTAACTACTTAAAATGCCTAAACACAATTCTAAACCCCTTATGTGTGCTCTATAGCCAAATTTGGGCCACACATTTACCCTTTCATTTAGAACCACAATAAACCCTATAGCCATAAGCCAAACACAAAACGACCCTTTAATTGCCAATCATGTGGGTTGTGTGTGTGTGTGTGTGTAAAGTGGTTGAAAGGTGTAAGCTCTTATCTGAAATAGTGTGTAATTAGGCAATGATGCAAATGTGCAAGCATGAGCTCAAAAATGTAAAAGTGCTAAAAATTGCACTAAGAGCCAAAGTGTCGAATGTTATTGTGCAAAAAGAAAAGAGGAAAAAAAAAGCTAAAGAAAGAAAAAGAAGCAAAAAGAAAAATATCCATGCGAAAGGCAAAGCAAGAGCCTTGAAATGTAATGGTTAAGTACTCACAAATTGAGTACAATTGTGTAGCACAAATGTGTGTTTAATTAAATGCCTAGACGATAGTGTGTAAATGTTAAGTAGAGCTTGGTATGGGGTATGTTTAAGCATGATTGGTGATTTTAAACTCAAAATTTCCCTTTTTCTTTGTTCACCACATTAAAACCCATGGCCCCATTACAACCAAAGGGAAAGTCCTTTTTGATCCATGATGAGTCTTGGTTGGGAATGTTTACTAAAGCTTGATCTTCCACAATCATGGCAAAGTGAATCTTTCTTAGCCTAGTTCACAGATATTATCGATCTTTCAATTTAAATGTGTGCAATGCATTAGATTTCTATGCACAAATTCCATCTTTGCATACCTTGTTTAGTGTGAACTTAGAACTTCGAACGGAAAGAAAAGAGAGACTCCACGAGAGGCTAGAGTTGAAGCGAATTATGCTCTAGGTGTGAGAGTTAGTAGTTCTTGATACGATAACACTCTTAGGTGTGGGATTCGTGATTGTACGACTTTCCTTTTAGTGCCTTCGAGTTGCTTTAGAACATATTGCATATGTCTACTTCTCTCTATCACACATCCTTGCATCTCATCACTGGTTGGACATGAGGCTTTTTGAATTGTTTGCTTTTAAGTTTAGGAAAATTTTAGATTGAGTCATTTTTGTTGAAGTATCTTTATTTTGTTTTGAGTTTGCTGGAGGACAAGCAAGGGTTTGGTTGGGGGGTATTTGATCGTGCCAAAATTTTTATATATTTTGGCCCTCATTCCTTGTCCTTTGTTTTGTTTTCGAACATGTTTTCGTGTCTTATAGGCTCTTTTATCATGTTTGCAGGCAATAGATGTAATTTTGGCCTTGGGACATAAAACGGAGAATTTAGGCGAAAAACTGGCTAAATGAAGCAAGAAAAGAGTCTGTAGTGTGCTAGTGTGTACTCGTGTACCCTACTCAAGCACCACCCCAAGCATTCCAAAGCACCAGAAATTTATTGATCCCACCAGCACACCAACTATCAAACTGGAGACTAGAAATCATACAAAAATGAGCAAGTGCCGAGATCGCTGGTACTACGCTAGTCCTACCAGCACAGTTACCAGCGAACAAAAGATTGATGTTCTGAAGACTGCCAGTGCACTGGTATGTGCACAGGTCCCTACCTACACACTACCCACGCACTACGTGTGTTTTGAAGATGCCACATCGGCAATCATACCTATTTTTGGGAATCCTATATAAGGATTCATTTCTGATTTCAGCCACAAGCCCACACACCAATTAATATAACATTTTCTCTCTCTAAATCTAGGAATCATTTTCTCTCCCTTTAAATCCAGAACCCAAACATCCATCTTTGATTTTTTACTCAACAAGTGCTCTAGGAGATTGGAATTGAAGCTTCGAGTAAGGAGAATTTCTTCGTGGGTCCATTCTCACTCTCATCTCTTAGTATATCTTTTGTATTTAGCATGAGTAGCTAAATCCCCAGTAAGGGGTTGATGTCATTCATTTGTAAACTTTGGGTATTGTAATGAACTCTATCTTTTCTATCAATCTATCAAATATGTTTCATTCATTGTTTTAATTGATTTCAAGGATAATTTGTCTTAGATTGTATATTCCTTTCTTTGTAAGTTTTAAGAGAAATTATTTGAGTAGAAAATTGGGTATACATCTGTTTGATTCTCTTCAGCTCATTTGAATGGAAGGGTCAAACAAGAGTACATTCCTTAAGTGAGACTCGGACACATTAATCTCAATTTCTGTATAATCTCAAATGGGTAATCAATACTATACATTTAGATTGATGACTTATGAAAGATTAAGCATCAATACTATACATCTAGATTGGTGACTTTATAAAGAGAGTAGTCCCTTATTAACATTCATGTACAATCACTTGTGGATGACCAATACTATACATCTAGAATGGACACCCATAAAGGATATACAATCAATCCTATACATCCTAGGTTGGTTACATTAGGCTAATGTTCATTATTGTGAGTTCCTTCTATACCCATTGTTTGCTTATTGAATCCATCAACTTCTTAGTCCTTTATCATACATTCACACATTCACCTACTAACTTAATTGCATTTTAATTAGTTTAAACATAGTTTGCATATTAGTTTAATTTCCTATCAACAACCATTTCAATTTACTTTTACTGCATTTAATTCTAGAGTCAAGATTTGATTATAACTTTAACCCGATCTCTGTGTAACGAAACCCTACTTGCCATTATTTTGTTTAAACAATTTTGAGTGCAATTTAGGATTATAAATTTTGTTTGACAAACACTTTTCCTACATAAAAAAAATGACTTTGTCACTTTCCTCATCGTTAGAGCTTTCATCACTCCAAGTGGCCGCCATAGCTTTGCCTTTCTTATCCTCCTTAGTCTTTTCATTCGGACACTCTGAGGCATATAGCCCACGTCTTTTACACTTAAAGCATTAAATCTCTTTTGTTGCTCTTGGCTTGACCATTATTGTCTTTCCTTGGAGTGGATGACTTCTTGATTTCTCTTCCTTTAGAAAAGTTGCCACTAGGCTTGGCACTTCTTCTTATGAACTTCTTAAATTTTCTAACCAATAGAGCCATCTCTTCATCATCATCTTCACTTTCCTCTTCAATGGCCTTAAGTACAGTTACCTTGCTCTTGGCTTTAGGTTTGAAGCTCATTTCGTAAGTTTGAAGTGACCCAAGCAATTCATAGATGCTCATTCTATCATCATCTTTGCTTTCTTCAGTAGCGGTCACCTTATCCTTGAACCTTTTGGGTAATGACCTCAAGATCTTCCAATTGAGACGTTCTTGAGAGATTTTCACACCAAGTGCATGACATTGATTAGGGATGTTTAAAAGTTTGAATTGGAACTCTTCAAACTTATCTTCTTTACTCATTTGCAAATTTTCAAATTGTGATGTGAGCATTTTAAGTCTTGATTTCCTAACCGCCATAGTTTCTTCATTGGTAACTTGGAGAGCTTCTCATGCATCCTTGGCGGACTCTCAGTTTTGAATATAAGAGAATTGATGACTCTCTTCTCCTCCAAAGATAGCATTCACCACCAGATGATGCCATTTTGCCAATTCAAACTCATTCACGGTCCATTTACTCCTCGTCTTTGAAACAACGGAACCATCTTCTAGCATCTTATTTGGTGTGGTGTATCCCTCTTCTACAATCATCCAAGCCCTCTCGTCGATGGAACAGATGTAAGCTTTCATTAGTTATGGCCTTTGAGTAGAGGAGGTCTAGAATTGGAAGCACCTTCGATCATTGGTTCCTCTTATAACCATAACTTCAAAAACCTTGCAATTAATCATGAGTGTATCCCGGATCTCGTTAATTTCTTTCTAACGACCCTCTCTGATACCAATTGAAAATATACAAACACGGTTAAATTGCCAAAAGCTAACCTAGAGGGGGTGAATAGGGTATTACACCTCTTTTCAATCCCTTGAAACAAACAAAGTTTGTCCGTCTAGATAGCTTGTATCACAACACATTAAGGATATGAAAGCACATATAGACTATTGAAGAGCATATTCAATTTGCATGTCCATTAAAGTCTACAATTTGCAAGTGAAGATATTATACTAAAACATAAATCAACAAAGACTTGTATCAATATATATATATATGTCCAATATATACAAGTACAAATCAAAGAGTGACTATATACAAATAAGTCAATTTACAAAGATAAGTGATATGTATAACTTTGATCAAATGAGTGTTTGCATCTCACACTTTACAAAGATCTTGTTTACAAAGATAGCTAGAAATGATCACCTAAACAAGATACAACCAAACACATATACTAAAATAAAAGAGAAAGGGATAGAGACATTTGACACATTATTTTTTTACGTGGTAAAACCTCCAAAAAGGAAATATCCAGGGGTTGAATCCATAACCACCGGCAAACTATCTTTTACTAAATGATAAAAGTACACCCTCAAAGTGACGAATCAACATGATACACTCTCTACTGCACATGAATTCTACCCAAACCCTCGGGCCTTCTAACGAAAGAGATATTGACAACTTTCTATCCAAGACACATCCCATGTCTCTTGAAAGTTTCCTTGCTTGACTATCCAGATCATCCTAATTCTAGCCAAGACTTCTTGCTTAACTATTCGAATCATTCTGATCCTAGCTAAGACTTCCTTGCTTAACTATTTGCATCATCCCGATCCTAGCTAAGACTTCTTTGCTTGACTATCCGGATCATCCCGATCCTAGCCAAGTGCCTTTTACAAAGACTTCCTAATGTGATCAAATGTATGCCAATGCGGACATATGCAACATAGAATATGTGATCAATATATCCTATGGAAACTAGAAATGATCAATGAGCACACAATGTATATTTCTCTAGTTTATAATCCAACTATAATGACATCATACAAATGATGCATGTAACATATGAAATTTATGGATTAAGTACAATCCATGAAGAACTATACATAGGTATCAAAGTCCACACAAGTCCACACAAAGGTTGCCTAGTTCTTATACATGAACAAAAACCTAGAGCATGCAAATCACCAAAATACACTTTAATTCTACATTTTATTCATGCAACTAAAGCTTAAAATAAAACATGTTCATTAAACACATATTCAAGACTTTAGAACTAAAACCAAAAATGCTAGAATTAAAAGATATGTTCATAGAATTCTCTAGCAATCATTTAGAGCACATATTCACAAAATAATCGATTAAATCTCAATAGGCTCTAAATATAAAATTAATTGTGCCAATCCTAAATATATTCAACTAAAGAATCCTAGAACATGTATAGGCTATCAATCATCAAAATACAATCAATTAAAGCACAAATAGCCCTAGTTTATAAGCTAGTCACAATACAACTCTTAAACATGTGAATTCTTAGATTTAACAAAACCTAGAACACATTCAAATCTCTAATTAGACAAATCTAACTAATAATTGAAGGTCTATCTCTTAATAACATTTGTTCAAGCCACATACACATAAAAGAGAAGAAGACCCAAGGTATTTGAGCTTTTTAAAGAACAAAAACCTAAAGATAAAAAAATACCTTGCTTATTTGAGTGCAATCATGAAATTAGTGTAGAACCACCAAAATGCTTTAACAAAAGACTTCAAAATTGCTTAGAGATGATAGAGGACTTCAAGATGAATATTCTCCCTTTTGAATCACTCAATTTTGATAAAAAAAATTGAGTGCATTATGGTGATTTGAAGTTGAGAGAAAAATCTAAGAAAATTTCTGCACTTAGTCTTCTTGAAATGGAATGAGAGGGAGATGAGATATTTAAAAGAAATGGAGGAAATATGACATGGAGAGAAAGGCATAATGGGCAACCAAAAGAGGCACACCACCTAGGCTTCCCGTAGAGGCGCATGGCCTCCACAGGGGCAGAATGGTGGCCTTCCCGTGGAGGCCATATAACTCCACGGGAGAGGGGATGGTTTGGTAAAAAACCACTCCTTCTTCCCCTTCTTCCCTCTCGCGTACCTCTCACGTTCTTCGACCTTATTTCAGCCTCTGAACTTCGAATTTAAATCCGTTTTCGGATTACAAATCATAATTATCTCCCAAACATGGAAATCTACAAAAAATTGTCATAATAAATGGAAATCGACTCAATACACAAGGACAAAAACCATGCACGTTCAAGACACGGAAAGTTTCGTAACTTTCCACTTGGAGCTCAAAAACTTATGAATGAGTAACCAAAAATTTTAGAAATCAATAAGGAACATAATGAGAACATGTTCAAGTTCGTTATCATGAAAACACAAATAAATAAACTCAAGAGCACACAAGTCCTAGAACATGCATTTTTACAAAATTTGCCAATTTAAGTCTAATGCATGTGCATACATTAATATGTGTGTGAATGCATTATACCAAATGAGCACAACAATGCAGGGACACATATGGTTGCAATGTGTGTGTGTGCCTAAACGCCTTGCAAGGGGAATGAGGTCTTAATATACCTTTGATATGCAACAAAGCTTGCTCCTCTTGAAGACTTCTATTTGCCTGATATTGATCGAGCAAAAATTGTTATATATTTTTGCCCTCATTGCTTATCCCTTGTCTTGTTTACAAGCGTGTTTTCTTGTATCTTATGGCTCTATTATTGCAATTGCAGGCATTAGTTGAAAATCAAGAAGCGGAAGCAAAAGGGGAAAAATTGGTGCAAAAGAGGACTCTTGAAGGCCATAGTGCACGGTACCTTACCCATGCACCGAAGAATGGAAATCACGAAGATCTTAGTGCACAGGTACTACACGGGTACCTTAACCGTGCACTACCTATGCACATTTCCCAGACTAGAAAGCAAGATGAAGACTGAATGGGTACTACACGGGTACCATAACCGTGCACTACGTGCTCTAAGGGTGTAAGGTGTAGCCACGTCAGTAAAATCAGACCTATTTCTGGGAACCTGTAAATAGAATCTTATGTTAGGTCAGCCACACACCCACACACCATTTTACATCACATTTTCTCTTTCTATATCTAAAAACTATTCTCTCCCAAATCATCCAAAAACCCATACATCATCTTCATCAATTTGCTACTCAAGAGGACATTGGAGGTGGATTCAAGCTTAAAGAAAAAGGTCTCACATGGGTCTTCTCTGTTTCTCTCCTCTTTATCATTTATTTTCATTTTTCATGAGTAGCTAAGCCCAAATTGGGGGTTGATGTAATTAATTCAAAGATTGCGGGATTTCCACGATTTTGACTTGATTAATATAGTTCCATTCAATTTGCTTAATTGTGTTTAATTATCCCTTGAATTAAGTAGGCATTCCAACTCTTGATTTTTGTGGATTAATTGAACTTATTAGAGTAATTAAATTGTGTTTAATTATCCCTTGAATTAAGTAGGCATTCCAACTCTTAATTTTTGTGGATTAATTGAACTTATTAGAGTAATTAATCTTTATTGAAATCTTTGTGAAAATGGGCAGCCATTCCAACTCCCATTTAACTTAGTGGTTGAATTTGCTCTTAGATGCATTTAATATTCACTTTAGGTTAGGTAGGCATTCCAACTTCTAACTCTTTGTAAAAACTGAATTGTGGTTTCTTTGTGAGCCTAGTAGGATTCCAACTCTTGGTTTACATTAGGTACCAAATTATATTTTTAACCATCCACACCTAAGGTGTTTAACCAAGCTCAGTTGAATTGGAAAGGGTATGTTGTGAGCACTCCAATCCAACATATCCTGGCTAGGAAAAAGTGGTGGATTGTGAGCATTCCAATCCAAGCCATCCAGGAAACTCGAGCTAGGAAGATAATCCATATATTTAAATTGAGTCGGGCTTCATAAGCGGAACTCCCACTATTTGTGTCTATATTGCATCAACTCCCATATCTATAATCATATACTTTTTACACACATTTTTTGTCTTAAGTTTTGCTTATTTTCTTTAGTTTAATAGTTGTGCATTTTCATCTAGTTCCTATCATCAATCATTTTAATTACTTTTATTGCACTTAGTTTTGTTGCATCTTGTACTAGAGTAAAATTTGATCATAGCAATATCTTGATCTCTATGGACAATACCCTAACTTGCCATAGAACTTGTTTGATACTTTTGAGTGCATGGTTACAGTTTTATAAATTTTTGTTTTGATATTGCATATACGATAGATGCGTGTCAAAAATGGCGCCGCTGACAAGGATTGACGTATATAGTTGTGACTAGATTTAGCCTTAGTTTAGTTATTTATTGTCTTAGTTTCTTTTACTTTTTTTGTATTTGTTGTTTTGAAATTTTAGGTGCATTCGTACATGCACAGAAGATGTTCCTTAAGAGGCGAATTAGTTCCAGCAGTTGATAACATTCACCAAATAAGGAGGTTGATTAGGCAATTTGAAGACAATCATTTTGAAGGAGACATGGCTAAAGAAGTTCCACCAGTAGTACCACTTGAAGAACAAGAGAAATCTTGAAGAAGAATTGGGGCTCACTATTAGAGAATATACTCTCCCATCTACAGGAAACCAGCAGCCTACGACAATTATTCTGGTTGATGTGACGAGGCAATATGAGCTGAAGGGTATGCACATAAATCTACTTCCTTCATTATTTGGGTTACCAACCGAGGATTGTTTACAGTTTATGAAGGGTATAGAGCCGTACTCGAGACATTTCCGATAGTAGCTAGGAATTCAGTACTATTGAGGGAGCAATTGCATCTTCGCTGCTTTCAGTATTGCTTGAAGGACAGGGCGAAACAATGGTATATGGCTCTGAGGCCAGGGTCATTAACAACATGGGCCCAAGTGTGCAAAATGTTCTACAACAAATTTTTTCTGGCGGCCAAGGCAAGATACTTGAAGATAAAGATTGCTACCTTCAACGAGGAAGATGGAGATGAAAAATTACAAACACTGTTAATTTGCCTTAAGCTAACCTATAGAAGGGGTGAATAGGTTAGTACATCTTTTTCACTTCCTTGAAACAAACAAAATTTGGTTCCTCCAAGTTGCTTGTATCACACTCCAAAAGACAATCACAAGCAATATCAATACAATTTAAAGATATGCTTATTTAAACAAAGTCAATCTAAGCATCAACTTGTATGTAATACAAACTCAAATGATTACTTGGCTTTAATACATAAAGTTCCAACACATACAATGATGATATAATACGATTATCATTTACAAAGATATCCACTAAGATATATAATAACACATACACAAATACAAAGAGATAAGGATAGAGAAAATAAGACACATGCTTTTTACATGGTAAAACCTCCGAAGAAGAAACATACATGGGGTGATTCCACAACCACCGGCAAACAAATTCACTAGTAAGATAAAAAGATACAATCTCTCTCTCAAGTGACCACTTCACCTAGAAGCCTACCCTTCAACCCTACACAATGAAAGTGATGCCACCTTTCACAAATTGAAGATTCACTCTCCAAATGTGACTTCCATGAACAAATCAAAGATTCACTCTAAGAAATGTGACTTTCAATGCACAATCCAAAGAATCACTCTAAGGAATGTGACTTCCAATGCACAACTTGAAGATTCACTCTCAAAATGTGACTTCCAATGCTCAAGTCAAAGATTCACTCTAAGACATGAGACTTCCAATGCACAACTTGAAGATTCACTCTCCAAATATGACTTCCAATGCTCAAGTCAAAGATTCACTCTAAGACATGAGACTTCCAACCCTTTCACAAGGCATGTGATCTAAGTGAATGAAAATGATGCAAACACACACAACATAGTATATATGATCAATATATCCTATGGAAATTAGAATTGAATCAATATGCACATATCATGTATATTCTAGTTTATAATCTTAAAAACAATGCAATCACACTCAATGATACATGTACATATGAAAAGTGTGGATTAGGCACAAATCATGAAGAACTAGATATTCATCATCAAAAGCACAAATCAAACATATCTAGATCTTGTAACATGAACAAACAACCTAGAGTAAGTGAAACACCTAACAGATAGAAAAGACCAGATTATGTTCAATCACATAAAATGCTAGAATCAATTTGATAAAATTAAATAGACATCTCTAGCAAAATAATAAAGCTTAGATTCTCAAGATAATCAATTAAATCCAATCAAGCTCTAAATCATCAATCATATATGCTATTTCAATTAATCTTCAATCAAAAAGACCTAGTATATGAGAAGACTATCAATCAACAAGATAAAGTCAATAAACACACAAGATAGTCCTAGATTTGAAGCTAGCACAATACAACTCCACAAAAATGTGAAAAGATAGATTTGTAAAAATCTAACTCAACATGCTATTCAATTAAAGTTCAAACTAGCTATATTAGAGTTCATTACTCTAATCAATGATTACACGTTAAACATACATATATAGAAGAAGAAAACCCAAGGTAATTGAAGATTTGAAAATCAAAATCAAAAAAGAAATCAATACCTTGAATAAAAACTGTGCAGTCCCGTTTTTGTGAGTGAAGCTACCAAAAAAACCACTCAAATGACTCCAAACTCTTGTGGATGTGGTAGAGAACTGATAGATAAAGATTCTTCAATTTGAATCACTCAAAACGGACTCTAAATGAGAAAGTTATGGTGTTTGGAAGGTGAGAAAATATTGAGAGAAAAAAAAAACAGCACATGTTTTTGAATTCGTTTTCTTGAAATAAAAGTGAGAGGGAAGCAAATATTTAAAGAAGGGAAACAAGAGGAATAAAACCAACCAATGGGAAGCTGCCAAGTAGGATTCCTGTGGAGGCATGTGGCCTCCATGGGACCAGCATCCCTCCCTTCCTGTTAAGGCCACGAGCCTCCATGGGAAGGAGGTGTTGGCACCTCTCATCCCTCATGCGCACACTTGCTTTCTTCGGCCATATCTCCGGCTTCCAAACTTTGATTTCGAATCTGTTTTCGGATTACGAGCTGAGACTTCCTCATGCACAAAAGACATCAAGACAACTTTCACAAAAAAATATGGAATTCAACTTAAAAAAACAAGAATGAAAACCATGTACGATAAAATCATGGAAAGTTTCTTAACTTCCTATTTTTAACTCGAAATCTAATGAATGAGTAATCGAAACAACCGGAACTCAATGAGGCATAACATAAGCTCAAAATCAATTTCAATATCATAGAAACACAAACCAGAAAACACAAGAACACACAAGTATGCAATTTCCTAGAACTAATCCTAGAACATGCAATTTATGCAAATTGTCAATTTTAAGTCTAATGCATGTGCATACATGTATACGCGTGAGAATTGTGTTATACCAAATTTTGTACAACTAGGCAAGGACATATATGAATGCAATGTATGTGTGTGCCTAGGCCTTACAAGAGGAAGGATATCTCGATATACCTTTTGCTAAGTCATTTAGCTTAAAACCTCTTGTAGCCACCACTTTGGTTGAATGTTGTCCAATCTTCCTTGAAGCTTGATTATCCACAAATCCTTGACAACTAATCAATACAAAGTAAATGTCGTTTTGATATAGAATTATGCCAACACAAAACTCAAGAACTAATAGGAGAGCCCTTCCATGAGGCATGTGAGAGGTTCCATATATTGCTAGCACAAGTCCCACCACATACATACTCGGATGAGTTGAAGGTCACTCCATTCTTTAGAGGTCTCTCTGCTATCACCAAAATGATGGTTGACAATGCTTGTGGGGGAACAATAGGGGACAAGAGAGCTTCAGAAGCTTATGAGATTTTGGAGAAGTTGGACCAGAACTCACAGGAGAGGATATCAAATACAATGATGGGTGGAAGGCTAGAGATTGAAGGAAGCACGAGAATAGCAATAGAAATGTCTAGAATGGCCAAGAAGATGCACTCAGTAAAGGATTTAGTGAAGAACATGTTCAAGCCAATAGCTCAAGATAGTCAAATCTCAGATGATATAATGAATGGAGCTGAGGGACATAAAGATCAAGAAGACGCTCAAGTGTTAGGAGGATTCCAGAGGTAGAGGAATGACCCTTACTCCAACAGTTACAATCCTGGTTGGAGAAATCACCAAAATTTCTGCTAGAGCAATAACAACAATGCAAACAAAAACCAAGGTTACCATAACCAGGGATGCAACATATATAACAATCAAGGAAGATTAAGTAACAACAACTAGTGGGGAAGCTCAAACAACAACCCACAGAACAACTTCAGCACTCAGACAAACTCTTACCAAACAAAGGTCAAGCCACTTGGGGAAGAGTTGAGGGATTTCATCAAGGCAACTGATGAGGCTTCTATAGCCATCAGAAACTCCCAGACTGCAAATGAGTAGATGTTGAAAAACTACATGCAGTCAAATGACCAAAGGGCCAATAACATGGATGCATCTTTTAAAAGATTAGAGACCCAAGTCATCCAGATTGCAGATGCTTTGCATAAGCAGAACAAGGGGACATGTCAAAGCAATAACAAACATGTACAAATGATAGAGGTAACTCAAGAGGAGTGTGAGAAGTTGATAGGAAATGATACAACTCAAGACATAAATGAAGTTGTTGAAGACCTTGTGGATAAGGGGTCTGATGAGCCAAGAGAAACCAGTCCTGTGAAACTAAAGGATCCAGGTGATCTCGTCATCCCAGTCACTATAGGAAAGTCAGAAAAGATGGGAGCAGCACTTGATATGGGATCTAGTGTCAACATGATACCTCTTAAGGTGTACAAGCAATTGAAGATACAGTCCATTAAGGCCACTTCCATGAAACTTAAGATGGCAGACAATTCTCCAAAGTCTCCCTATGGAGCGGTTGAGGATGTACAGCTAGATATCCATGGACTTAAGGTTTGAGTGGATTTTGTTGTGTTAACGGAAAAATCCACCCAGGGTGAAAATCTCAATCAACACCCTCGACCCGCTACCCCGGAGGTCGCAGCGGGTGTGGTAGGTACTTCGTACCGTGGTTCTGGTAAGGAGAAACAGTAAGGAGAGATATCTGTTCGACCAACGCTCTCAAACAGGGTAGGTACCGCGAGAGAGGTAAGGTGCTACAGTAGGTAGTAGAAAGATCATCTCGCCAATCTGGTGCAATAGGCCGATACATGGTCTATGTATCTGATCCTGGTACCTAGTCACCTATCTAGGTGCCCTCCATAATTCCCCGACCTAGATAACGTGCAGGGAGGGGTACAAAAGAGCTAGGACCAGTAGGGTTGGAACCTAGCTTCCATGCATTCATAATAAGGAGATAGATGGGAGAATGACAACTCATTTGGTAGAGGTGGACTGACTTAGGGGGAAAAAGCATCACGAATGATCATATGTTGAAAAACCCCCAGGCAGTATCCATAGGAAGGAGAAAGACCCTTCTGTATGTATATATATCACGAGAGGTGCTCCGGAGAGCTTACATAAATACAATCTGGGACCTAGTAGGTCACCAATGGAGGGGTACCACTAGGTACCGATACATTCATGGAGAAAATAGATATGTACAGTAGTCGATAAAACTATGGTCTAGAGGGAATTCAGGCGAGGTCCCTTTTACACTTCAAGTGATGGCGAACTCATGGAGTAGGTGATAAGTAAGTATTTTTCTATACCAAGATGGTCAAAACTCTCTGTAGGTGATGATGACTGTATTTCTGGTGGAGAAGTGTTTTCGAACCCTTTTCTTGGAGAGTGCCTTGTTATATTTATATCTTCTCATTCTTATTGCCCACTCCATTAATTAATATGCAACCAAAGGAATGTTGATACGACATTAATGGAGTTGAATATTCTCTCATTAATGGCGTTATGA
This sequence comes from Dipteronia sinensis, assembly GCA_033220585.1. Taxonomy (NCBI): domain Eukaryota; kingdom Viridiplantae; phylum Streptophyta; class Magnoliopsida; order Sapindales; family Sapindaceae; genus Dipteronia; species Dipteronia sinensis. The sequence goes on from CM065640.1 coordinate 65,521,227, forward strand.
ATGGCCATTAATGGAGTTAACTGCTTCCTTCATTAATAGCGTTGTGAATGGCCATTAATGGAGTTGACTGATTCCTTCATTAATGGCGTTGTGAATGGCCATTAATGGAGTTGACTGATTCCTTCCTTAATGGCGTTGTGAATGACCATTAATGGAGTTGACTGATTCCCTCATTAATGAGGTTATGAATGGCCATTAATGTGGTCAGATGGTGTTTCATGCTTCTTCCCTTCAGGCGAGGTACTCTGGTGTACCAGTCCCTTCTCGTTGGCGTGGCACTTGTTCTAGCATGCTAGTGGCTTCGTGGTGACATTCTTCCTGCTCGGCGAGTAGGATACCTGTCTATGGTGGATTCCGGGTTGATGTCAAGGTACTGGGTACCAGGCAGATATCGAGATATTTGGGCACCAGGTAGATGTTGAGGTACCCTGGGGTACTGGATACATGTCGCGGTACCTAGTTTGGTTGAGTAAAGGTGGGTTTTTGGGAGTTTCTCTCTCTTAAGGAAGCTTGTTCTCTCTAAAATTGGCTTCTTGAACAAACAAAAATGAGCAAGGAAGAAGAAATAACATATATATGTTAGAACCCTAATCAAAACTGCGTCGTTTTGAACTTAGGGAACAAAGTCCCGTCAAAACCGCTCTGCGTACCGTGGCTAAGGCAAGTTGTCCAGACTGCGGTACACACATCAGTGCACCTACTGGACAACACCGCGGTGTAGGCCGCTGTGCATGCAGGTCCATAAACAGTGGTGTAGGCAACAGTGACCTACTAGACAACACCGTAACTTGGACCGCTATGCGTGCAAGTGCACAAGAAGCGGTGCAAAGAGGATGACCCTACTGAGGTATACCACTTTGTATGCCGTGGTGCAAGCATAGCTTGCCAAGCGGTCTAGGCCGCGCTAAGAGAATAAATTTTCTCTTTCAGGCAAACTCAACACACTAAGGAATGTGCAAAAATGTGCAAGTGTGGAGTGTGATAAATGGCATACAATGCATCATTCAATTATATGAAAATAAGAACATAATGTATGCAAGTGAGTGTGTGCGACTAGATCTCTTTAAAGAGAGTTAAGCATGCGATATACCTTTGAAGTGCTCTTGAGAAAGATGATGCCCATGAAGCTTGATCACACACAATGAGGCATAGTCTACCCTTACAAAATGAATTCCCATTATGGTTTGTCAACGAAATGAGCCAATCAAAAATATGAGGAACTTACAATCTCCCCCTTTGGCTATTTCGTGACAAAACCATCACTCACAATTCATCCTCACAAATAAAGATAACAAAACAAGTGGTCAAAAAAAAGTATTCTACATTACAAATAGATGCCTTAGATCTATGTCTTCAAATCTTCAAGCTCTTGTAGAATAGCAATCCCTACAAAACAATGAGACTACACTTTCCAAGACAAGTGTATATGAGGTGATCAAGTGAAAACATAAAAGCAAGCGTTTGCATTAACGAAAAAAAATGCAATGAAGTGCAATGCTAACGCTCCCCCTAAACGGGTTACTCCCCCCTCAACAAGATAATCTCCCCTCACATGCAACTCCCCCATATTTACTCCCCCTTTTTTTCATGAGATAGGCAAAGGAGTACCCCCAAACGGGTCACTTTAGCCGAGAGAGTTATTTGCAAGGTAAGTGCATAATCATAAACAACAACTTTATGCAACTCAATTAATTGAGAGAGAATCAAGCAGGTTTGATTTTAAAGAGATGTGCGAGATTTTGCGGATGCAAGACGTGCAACAGCAAGGCTCAAGCAAATGGTATTTGGCAAAGTGAACATCAAAAGATTTCCAAAGGAATTCAAACCAATTTGTACCCGTTTGCCATAATAAAATAAGATATAGCTTTAAAAACTTGTAGCACACACAAGCAACCGTGTCAATCCTTAATGGTCAATCAAGACATGGATTTAAAATCCTTATTAATTGAATGGATATAGAATCCTTATTGGTTGTTGTCTTGTTCAACTATTAAGAAAAGAGACAAGGCTAAGTTGGATGAAACATCCTTATTTATTGCTTGGACATAAAGTCCTTATTGAGTTTAGCCTTGTCAACACTACAAGAAAAACACTTAAAGACAACGGGCGATGACCGTTGTAGATGTGTATCGACCACAGGCATTGTGCCCATTTTAGATGGAGTAGTGGTGGAAAAGCTCGCTTTTTGACTACGGACATTGCCCGTTGTCGATAATTTACAGGAAACGGGCATTGCCCGTTGTCGATGCATTACTTACAACGGGTATTACCCGTTGTCGATGCGTTATTGAAAACGCTCATTGCTCGTTGTTGATAATATACTTACAATAGGTGTTGCGCATTGTCAGTGCCCTATTTACTACGAACGATGCCCATTGTAGATTTTCAATAAACAACGGACGTAGCCCGTTGTTAATATTATATTTATAATGTGCGCTGCTCGTGGTCATTGTGCTTTGTAACACAGACATTGCCCGTGGTTAATGGGTATTTTGAAGAAAAAAAATTATTTATTTATTAAAAAAAATTAATTTATTGATTTTTAGTGTATCCTGATTACCGTAAATAGTTGGAAGATCTTGTAAAATCAAAATCCACAAGCATTATATATATATATATATATATTTAATAATCTATTAAAATTTAAAAATCCTTAAACATTCAATTAAAAATCCTCATCAAGTACTAACATTCACAGTCAATAAAAAAATTCTCATCAATTACTAATAGTCACTTACAAATATTCACCTAATTACAAGTCCACACTAGTCATAACATTAAGTTCACACATCCTAATATCTAATGATGTATTTTGATGGCCAAGCAATGTATGTGCCTCTAGCATCTTCAAGAATTTGTAAGTCACTAGTAGGGCGCATCAAAGGTACCTTGCTCACTAATATCTTCTTCACACAAACTTTCCAGTAATATGGTTCGAGAATCATGTGATGAACTGATGCCGTTGGATCAGTGCAATCAATTTCAGCTTCTGCCACAACTTCTCCACTCCCAATCCAATGCAATAGCTTGCATTTGTCACTTTTTCGTTGTGAATCACCAATTTGACTTGTAGAAGCCACAACTTGTGACTAACATATTCACACAAATTAAGTATTAATACAAAATATATAACTTAATATATTTACAAAATGTTTAACTTACTTTTTTTTGAATAAAATTTACCTTCGAAGAAGATTCAACAATTTTCACCCCTTTACTATTTCCTTCTCGATTTGAAGCACTTGAATATTGTAGCTGATTATTTACTACAGCTCCTCCAACATTAATCTGAAATTAAGATGTAGTAAGAAAAGAATAAAATAAAATATCATTTGCACATATCAAAATTGAGATGTACTACAAAAATTTATTTGTCGTTACCTGCATATTTACAAATGCAGTTTGCAATTCTATGAATTGTTGCTTACGATTCTTCATTTCTTCCTGAAGTTGCATCGTATTTTTTTTACCAGCCACGGATGCATGTACTTTTGTTGGTGTTACACCAAAACCAAGTCCTCAAACTCGACCTCGATGCTCCTTTCCTACAACTTGAACTAAAGCATCTTTTGTAATTGTTGTCGACCCATCTGTAGCAATCCCTTCCATTTTTTCCTATATAACAAGCAAGATAATAATTATATAAAAATAATAAATAAATACAATAAAGATAAATTACATTGCACAATATAAAAAATAACAATTTATCCATCATACAATCATTTCTCCAACAACATTGTTTACTGGTGTTCCATCTTTGTGCCTATGACCCATATACACATTCTTCTTGCTAAATTTCAATCTTTGGGAACATGTCTTTAACCCACAAGCTGGGCAAGCATATTTACCTTTAACATAGCACCCTGCCAAGTTTCCATATGCCAAAAAATCATTTATGGTCCACATCAAAACCGCCTTCAAGTTAAAGGTAGAATTTTTTGATGCATCATATACTTCTACTCCTGCATCCCATAACTCAATCAAATCTTCTATTAGTGGTTGCAAGTACACATCAATATCATTTCCTGGTTGCTTTGGCCTTGGAATCAATAGTGTTAACATCAAATTTTCCTTGGACATGCATTTCCATGGGGGAAGATTGCAAGTAACAAGCACCACTGGCCAAGTACTATGTGTTGAGTTTAGGTTTCTAAATGGATTAAATCCATATGCAGCCAAACGTATCCTTAAATTGCATGGATCTGAAGCACAACATGGCCAAGTATCATCTATAGTCTCCCATGCAGGTGAATCAACAAGTTGACGTATCTTTCCATCTTTACTTGTATGGGTAGAGTGACATGTCAAGTCTTTGGCAATATTAGGCGCTTTGAACATTCTCTTAAATCTTGGTATTATTGGAAAGAATCTAAGTACTTTGGCAGGCACTCCATTGTAGATATGCTTAGTTTTTTCGTTTACTTTCCATCGGGATTCATGGCATGTTGGACATTCCTCATGATGTTCCAATTCTTTTCGAAAGAGAAAACAATCATTAATGCATGCGTGAATTTTATCATATCCTAAATCAAAGACTTTAAGTAACTTTTTGGTGGAGTACAATGACTCAGGAAGGACATTATTTTCTTGTAACATGTCTCGAAGGATCCTAAGAAGTTCATCAAAACCCTTATCTGAGAGACCATGTGTAGCTTTAGGTTTGTATAAAACTACAATAGCCGACAATTTGGTGTATTTTGCACAACCATCATGCAAATGAGTTTCAACATCTTCCACTTTTGTTGTGAGGTCTTCATCTCTCATTTCGTTTTCGGGTTCTACATTGAAATCATCGCTAATGAAAGCATCCCTAAACATTCTGAATGTATTCAAACTTTTACTATTGTTCTCATTTGGTGTGGAAGTTTTTGGGCTTTCCCCATGGAAGACCCAATTAATGTACGTAGGATCCATCCCATTAATGACTAAGTGTTCATAAACTATCTTAGTAGGATGATATCTATGGTTTAGACATTTTTTGCAAGGACAAATTATCAAATCACGATTTACACTCCTTCTAGCAGTCTCAACAAAGTTTTTAGCACCATCTCTATATTCTTGTTTTACTCTACAAATGAAAAAATGAGAGAAAACAAAACACAACACCGTCATTAATTGAACTCGTATATTGATATTCGTTAATTGATATTTAATGACATTGGTGTATTAACCTTGAAAATTTTAGCCACTCTTTATCCATTTGCATGCTACCAAGTCTGTATAGAATTATGTAAAACAACATTGTATGAAACTAAATAAATATAAGATACAATTCTAGAAGAGCTGGTAGCTGGTTTATGTATTTGTTTGTTTTTTTTAATGATAAGAACATAGCTAAAGTAATTGTTTTTCCCTTGCAACCACCCTAACAAATAGTTTTTTTTTTGAAGCAACAACCATATTGAACAAACAGCCCGGAAAGGCACAGAACAAACAACAATCACACATAAGGCAGCAGCACCAACAGAAAACCAATCACAGGTAAACAGAAACCTCAAAACAGAGGAGGCCAAAAGAAGCTATAGAACAGAGCAAAGCATAAAAACATAAAAACACCCAAACAAATAGTTAAAGTTTAAGACACTTTTTAACTTTCGAGGCCACTACAAATTAAAGAAGTACAAAAAGAGAATTTAATAGATGGCAAGTTGTCTCCTTAATTGGTCACATGGTAATTCAAACTTTACTAAAATAAAATTAAAACTATCAATCAAATTAAAACTAAAATAAAACAATTTGAAAGATATCAATCAAATATATAAATAATAGTCACATGGGAATTCAAATTTTACTCAACAAATTCTTGAAAATCAACATATAAAATTCTCATATAATATTTGTGTAAGAGACTAAGAGTTTAATAGCTTTGATCTAAAGATAAAAATATGTCTTACCTAGAAGTGGTCCAATCACGTAAACTCCAGCAACTGTGTCCTTTTAAACCACCAGCAACTATGTCCAATCATCACAATATTCTCCACCTAAACTCCAGTTCAAAAGAAAAAAAAATTATTATATATTTATATTCATGGATAGTATTATAAGCCAATGCACCTTCCATGGTCCATTTCAAGATAAGTGTGATAAAAAGGAAAATTTAAATATATTAGAATTATTTAAAACTAAGATGCAGTAATATATTTGAAATAATTCTACTTAAAGTTCCAGAACTGTAAATTTAAAAAACAGAATTTGAAACTAAACTACACATAGAATTGTTTATATGATAGCTTAACTACCTCAGAATTATTTACAAATATATTTAAAAATAAAATAAAGATTTCTCAACAACAAAACTTTGTCCCAGCTAGAATAAAAAAATACAAACTTGCAAAACAAAATCATGGTGTTGATCTTAGAATCACGTGCATAGATCAAGCAATTTTATCATTTTATCATCACAGCACAAACTGGACCACACATTCCCACCATTATTTATTTATCTATCCAAACTCCCTCTACCGTCTGATCAAGTTTCAACTTTCAATCAATGATTAATTAAAAAATAAACAAGAACATGTATGTACCCCACCCACATGATCATAGTCAAGCTTAGAAATTGGAAGTCGAAACCAGAGGTGAGATAATCTAAAAAAAAACATGAGAAAAAGGTCCCACTACGCACTAACCATCAGAGCATACAGAAACTGAAGACTGAAATCATTACCATTGATTTCCATTTTTAAACCCAAAAGAACAAAATCTAACTCCAGAATCCTGATTCCTGAACCATTGGGTATTGAGTATTGGTATTAGGTGTGTTAGAGTGTACCCTTCAAGTGAATCAACATCGTCCATTTCAATCAATAACGTTCCACCATCATCAATCATCAATCATGATAATAATGCCCACCGAAGAGAAACAAGACAAAATAAAAATCAATGATTCCAGATATAAAATCATCACCATCTCCATCATCAATAATTTAATCCACACTATTATCAGTAGAACAAAATACAAAAAATAGTTCTCTCTGGAATGTACATTATCACGTGCATAGATCAAGCAGAAATAATAATAATAGATTTATTATTTTATTTTTTTAATTGCACTATTTTATCAAAGGAAGGTCAACACAACAAGACAAACAATGTAACCCCACCAAAAACAAATATGATGCTGCTGGACTAAACCCCACAAAAAGGCAACCACGAGCAAAAAAAAAAAAGAATCTGTGGAGACAGCAAAGAAAAACAATCTAAACCTCACAGGTCACGCACACCATCTGTGACCACAAGAAGACGAACCCATTTTGGCCATCAAATAGAATATAAGTTCTAACCTTTCAAATAGAAGTTGTTGATGCGTGATGCGTGATGCGTGAGCAGAGGCACTTCTCACCTTAGTAGTGCACCGGAACTTCTCACCTTCTCACCTTGTTGGTCGATCGAGAGAGAAGAGATGGAGGTCAATCAAGAGAGAACATAGAGAAGAGATGTTAGGGTTTAGCAATTTAGGGATTTCTGGTTTCGTTTTACATTACGAGCACTTGGAATATATATGGTCTCAATAACCACGGGCCTTTATCTGCCCGTTGCTATTATAAGAATACTCACCATGGGCCCATAACTGCCCATTGTAAATAAAACATATCCAACACGGGCTCATAAAGGCCCGTGGTGGATAGTCTTTTAAGCAATTATCTGACACAGGCATTTAAAGGCTCGTGGTTGCTATTACTTTTCAAACACAGGCCCCTTGTGCCCTTGGTGGATGTTTCGTGATTGAAAGCCCAATTTCTTGTAGTGCAAGTTGCTACCACACACATTTGCACACACATAGCTCATGCATAAAATATAAGCATGTCAAAATCAAGTTTGCATGTCATGGAGATAAATTATAGGTCATTCAATTGTACTTCCTTATCAATTCTCCTAGTCCAAAAATGCATGTTTGAACATAAATGTGACCTGGATTACAAACAAAGCAAATAGCACACTTATTGAATAAAAAGCTATATAATAATATATAAGCACAACTAAAATACTCAAGCAATTAATAAAGAAGCATAAAGTTAATCAAATTTGTGCTTATTTCAACTATGCAAGGTTGCTCTCTTTGCTTGAGCTCCCTATATGGGGTCAATCACCAAAACTCAACAACGCATATGACAAATCCCAATAGACCTACTAAGTGACTTGAACCTAGTTGAGTCTAAGGGCTTTGTAAATAAATCCGCTAGTTGATCATTAGTGCCCACATGCTCAAGTGCAATGCATTTGTTTTCAACTAGTTCTCTAATGAAATGATTCCTAATGTCTATATGCCTTGTCCTAGAGTGCTGAACCAGATTCTTTGAAATGTTAATTGAACTCATATTATCACAATAAATGGTTAGAGTACCTTGATCAAAGCCATAGTCCACAAGCATTTGCTTCATCTAAAGGAGTTGTGTGCAAGCACTCCCGGGGGCTGTGTATTCCGCTTCAACTGTGGATAGAGAGATTGAATTTTGCTTCTTGCAAAACCATGAGATCAAGTTGTTGCCTAGGAAGAAGCAACCGCCCAATGTACTCTTCCTATCATCACAATTTCCTGCTCAATCTGCATTACTAAAGCCAACTAAACTAGCATTAGTGTCAAAAGAGTACCATATGCCATAGTTGGATGTCCCATTCACATATCAAATGATTCTCTTCACAGAGGAGAGATGGGATTCCTTGGGATCCGCTTGGTACCTAGCACACACTCCCACACTAAAGGTTATATCGGGCCTACTTGCGGTCAAGTAAAGCAAGCTACCAATCATGCCACGATAAAGACTTTGGTCCACACTCTTGCCACTAGCATCCTTGCTTAGTTTCAAGGTGGTACTCATGGGTGTGTCACAATGTTTGGCATTCTCAAGGCCAAACTTCTTCACTATGTTCTTAACATACTTAGCTTGGGATATGAAAATCCCATCATGCAATTGCTTGATTTACAAACCTAGGAAATAATTGAGCTCCCCAACAAGACTCATCTCAAACTTATGAGACTTGACATCAACAAATTATTGGACTTTGGATTTGTTGGTAGAGCCAAAAACAATATCATCAACATATATTTGAGCTATGAAAGGCTCATCTTTGTTGGCCTTGATGAACAAAGTCTTGTCAACACTACCTCTTGAGTAGCCATTGTCAACAAGATAGAGAGTGAGGCGCTCATACCAAGCCCCCGGTGCTTGTTTCAACCTATATAAAGCCTTCTTGAGGCGATAGACATGGTTGGGGTGGTGTGGATCCACAAACCCCTTGGGTTGCTCAACAAACACTTTCTCATGCAAGAAACCATTGAGGAAGGCACTCTTAACATCCATTTGATGTAATTTGAACTTGTGCACACATGATATGGATAAGAGAAGCCTTATGGACTCAAGACGGGCAACTGGAGCAAAAGTCTCCTCAAAGTCAATACCCTCAATTTGAGAGTATCCTTGTGCCACAAGTCTAGCCTTATTACGCACAATGTTGCCATCCTCATCCGACTTGGTCCTATACACCCATTTGGTACCAATGACATTCGTGTCCTTGGGTCTAGGAACTAGAGTCCAAACCTCATTTCTTTCAAATTGGTTTAGCTCTTCTTGCATGGCAAGAACCCAAAACTCATCATTCAAGGCTTCATCAACCTTTTTGGGTTCAATTTGAGAGGTATAACAAGTATAGCTAATTTGATTAGCTATTTGACGCCTGGTCCTAACACCCTCATTCACATCTCCAAGAATGTCATTCTTGTTATGGAGATGTCTAACCCATGGAGTGGGTTCTTTAGAATCCAAAGAGGGATTTCTATCAAGAGGTTGAATGACCTCTTCTTCAAGACTTGACTTCACATCAATTGAAGTCTCACCATTCTTCTCCAAGGAAGAATCATCAATCACAATAACATCCTCATCATGATCTCTAGTCTTAGGCCTACAATCATCTATGACAATATTAGATGATTCCATGACACTTCGAGTTTTTAAATTGAAAACTCTATAGGCCTTACTATTAAGGGCATAGCCAATGAAAATTCCCTCATCACTCTTGGAATCAAACTTGCCAAGTTGATCGCGGTCATTTAGAATATAGCATTTGCTCCCAAATGAGTGGAAGTAGCTAACATTTGGCTTCCTACCCTTCTATAATTCATAGAAGGTTTGCCTAGTACCGGGCCTTAGAAAGACTCTATTGCCTATGTAGCAAGCCGTATTGACGGCTTCGGCCCAAAGGTTCCTAGAGACATTGTTGCTAAGCAACATCACACGGGCCATCTCTTGAAGGACCCTATTCTTCCTCTCAATAACCCTATTTTGTTAAGGAGGAGTTCTAGGAGCCGAAAACTCATAGGAAATGCCTAAGCTATTGCAATAGCTTTCAAAACAAGCATTCTCAAATTCCCACCCATGATCACTCCTAATCCTTTTAATGCTTTTAATGTTTAAGTTCTTTTCGTTTTGAATTTTAGTGCAAAGCATTTTAAATTTTTCAAAAGTTTCAGATTTTTCTCTAAGAAAATAAGTCCATGTGAACCTAGAGAAATCATCTACACAAACAAAAATGTATCTCTTGCCACCGAGACTCTCGGTTTGTATGGGACCCATAAGGTCCATATGTAGAAGCTCTAATGGCTCCTTAGTGGCGAGATACTTGCCTTTCTTGTGCATACTTTTGGTTTGTTTCCGTTGTTGACAAGATCCACAAATGCCATCGACTTTCTTCCCAAGCTTAGAGAGGCCACGCACAACCTTGAACTTATCTAAGATCCTTAAATCTCGATAGTTCATGTGGCCAATCTTTCATTCCACAACTCGACTTCCTCACACTTGGACATGTTGCAAGAGATAGCACTAGCTTCACGACAATAACAATTATCACTAGATCTCTTTCCTTTTAGCAAGGTTTGTCCATTTGGCATTAAAATAGACCAATCATTTTTGTTAAACAAGACAAAGATTCCATCATCATTAAGATGAGAAATGCTTATAAGATTGGCTTGCAAGCCATCAACAAGTAAAGCATTGGACAAGGAGGGTAAATCAGGAATGGAAATGGTTCATTTCCCTATGACTTTCTTTCTAGATCCATCACCGAAGGTTACAAATCCTCCATCCTCCATGACAAGAGATTTAAAGAAACTCTTGTTCCCCATCATATGCCTAGAACACCCACTATCCAAATACCAAGTGTTGGAGTCATTTGCCTTCAAGGTAATTTGAGCCACATAGCCAAAATAATAATCTATTCTAATCCACCTAGGTGAAGTGTTCTCTTTCCTAGTGGTCATAGTCATATTGGCACTAGATTTCCTAGGATCATGCAAATTGGCTATGGATTTTCTAGAAACATGCATTTTGGCTCTAGCTCTATTTCTTTCAATCATGCTCTTGATTCTACACATTTCAATATATTTGAAGCAATTAGTTCTAATGTGACCATGAACACCATAAAAAATGGCAAGTGAGAATGAAATAAGAAGACATACCATGCCCTTATGAATACAAAGGGGCTTTCCCATGCATTTGAGCTTGTCTTTGGTGTTGGATTGGTTCTCTCCTTCTTTTTTGTTGAGTTGGAGTAGATTGCTTCCTTAGTTGAGCTTGCATGAATTGCTTCTTAATTTGATGATATTTGGGTTGAGGAAAACTTGCTTGATGAACCCTTGTTGGTTGAGCTTGAGCTTGAGCTTGTTTCCCTTATGCCACATTGACTTGGGAATCCTTAGAGCACTCTCCTAGTTCAATCTTCTTCCTAGGATGTTGTAGAGGTGGAGGCTCTTTGATGTCCAAGCTCTTGACAAACACAGTCTTGCTTGAGGATGAGGTCTTCTTGTCATCTTCATAGCCAAGACCTTTCTTATCCCTTGACCTCTTGCCAACTCCCAACATGTGATCAAGTTTCTTCGTACTTGAAGTCATCTTGGCAATGATCTCTCTTGCTTCTTCAAGCTCTTTTTCCATCAATGCCTCATTCCTTTTTGTTATCTTCACTTCTCCATTTAGGTGAGTAACTTCGGTAGATAGCTTGAGAATCCCTCCCTTTAGCTTTAGAATCTCTTTCTTCATCTTCAATCTTGAACTTTGAAAATGCTCAATAAACCCTTCAAGGTCCATTCCTCCTACATCTATATTTGTTGAGTGGGATGAGGAGTCACCATCACTTGAGTCATCTTCACTTTGTTTCTCTACCTCTTCATCATCTATTGCTTCCTTACTCTTGAGATAAGATGCAAAGGTAACAAAGTTTGCCACGTGGTCTTCATCATCCGAGGATTCTCCTTTTTCTTCCAAGTCATCACAATCGCTCCACGTGGCTGCCATAGCCTTTCCTTTCTTCTTGTTCTTTAAATTGCCACAATCAGTGGAGATGTGTCTGAAGTCTCCACATTCAAAGCATTGAATCCCTTTTCTTGTGGGCTTGTCTTCATTTGACTCAAACTTCTTGAAAAGAGTCTTCTTCTTCATTTCCTTTCTTTTGGATCCAAATCCCTTCTTCTCAAACTTGATGAACTTCTTAAATCTTTTCACCATGAGGGTCATCTCCTCCTCCGATTCATCTTCCTCTTTCTCTACTTTGTAGGTCTTCAAGGCTATGCTATTTTGCTTTTTAGGTGGTGAGGGTGTAGGACCCTTTCTTGACTCATAGGCTAGAAGCCTTCCAATTACTTCACCTGGCTTCATGTTCTTGAAGTCGCTATTTTCTTCTAGTGCCGTCACATTAGATTTGAATCTTTCGGGAAGCGATCTCATGATTTTTTGCTTGATCCTCCTATCCGAGTAAGGATCGCCTAGTTGATGACTTTGATTGACGATGTCTATCAACTTGACTTGAAAATCGTTGAAGCATTAATGATCCTTCATTCTAATTTGCTCGAATTGAGTTTGGAGGACTTGAAGTTTGGAATCCTTGACTACTTCAGTTCCCTCATGTGCCGTCTCTAGAATCTCCCATGCCTCTTTAGCAATCCTAGTTGTTTGAATCAATTTGTATTGATTGTCATCCATTGCAAAAAGAATGGCATGCATGGCCTTGTTGTTCCACTTGGATGCTTCGAACTCTTGAGATGACCATTCCGACTTCGTTTTGGGAACTACACTATCATCTTCAAGAGTTATTATATAACCTTGCATTTGTGCTTCCATGATTGTGTGCATTTATATCTCAACTCACACGAGAACTTCTTTGTTTGTCTTTACGTGTGATTGTTGTGTTTTACGTTTTCAGTTGTGTGTTCGGAAACGTCCTCACTCGTACGATGGTGTGCTTGTGTTGTGTCCGTGCTTCGACATAAGTGTGCTTGAGTCTTACCACTATTTGTGACCATAGAGAGGTTTCATTTATGCTCTCTTGGATTGGTATTTGGTTACATGGTTTTATACCATGATTGTGGGAATTTTGTTATTGACCAATTCTGACCTTTGGTCACTCTTTTGACCGTAAATATTTCTATAGTTATCCAAATCTTATTTTGTTAATTGGAGTAGAAATTAGACTTCCATACCTTTCTAATGGTATATTATTCGTAATATTTTATGACCGTTTGGTTTAGTTTTGAAGTCTCCAAAGAGACCACTGAAACAGAGCATATCTGCTGTTATCCATGTTTGACCTTTGGTCACTATAATGACCATAACTCTTTCTACAGACATCAAAAGCTCATTTTTTTAAAATGGAGTAGAAAGCAGACTTCCATACCATTCCAACGGTATATCATACAAAAGGTTTCGATGTCGTTTGGTCATGTTTTGGGTCACTTGTTTCTGGAGTTGGTGTGCTGTCCAATGTGTTAGGCGACATGCAAGGCCACTTGTGCATGTCGCCTCTTATGTCGCCTCAGACATGTGTTTCTTCTCCAGAACGTTAGGTGACATGGTAGGCGACTTCCTGTAGCCTCTCATGTCACCTGGCACCAAAAACATGACATTTTGGTCTTTTTGCGTCAGCTCGTTTTTCCCACCTTTAAAAACCCCTCTTTCTCTTCTTCTTCCCCAACTCTCTTGCATTTACAGAAACCCTAGAGAGAGAAAGAGAGAGTCTTGAGAGAGAAAGATTCTTTAAGCTTCATTAACTCTCCAAACCCAAAATCCATCTCATTCTTGCATCATTCCACATCATTTGAGCATGGGTCTCCATTGTTTCATGACTAGGTAAGCAAGAACTTCTTTGAATATCATTTATTTTTCTTCTTACTCTAGATTAGGTATTTATTGCTTGATTAAATACCTTGACTCAGTTTATTGCATATATTTATGAGTCTAAATTGCATAATTGGGTTTGTTTGTGATAGCTTGCATTATTATATCATTTATGCCTAAATAGCTAATCCATAAATGTTCATGTATGCTTAATTAATGATTAGGTTGACTTTGTGCATCTAGTCAAGTTCTTGAATATTTATGTGTGTTTGTTTTGTGATAGCTAAATTGATTAGGTCATTTTTGCCTAAAAGCTAGGTCATAAACATTCATTTGTGATTCATTGATAACTAGGTTGAAATATTGATTCTTAATCAACTGGTTAAGCTTATTGAATGTTTATGCATATTTTGTGTAACAATTAGTTTGTTGGAAATTCTCTACAAATCTAATTGAGTTTGTTTGTTGATAGACTTTTGTCTAAGACTTGCATTTAGTGAATGATTAAATGTCTTGTCTCAATCACATGAATATATGCTAAGTTTATGTTGAATACATTGTGAGCATATTTGTTGATTCATTGTGATTGTTTGTGATAGCTAGGATGGTTGTTATTGATAACATCTAGCTAAGTCTTTATGCTTTTCATTTAGACATTTGAAAACTTGAATTTGTTTCTACAAACTCCTAGTTGAGCAATTTGTGTAGTCTAGCATAAATTGCATTGAGCATCATTTCACATGGTTACATAGACATTTCATACTCTTCATTGATTCAAAGTCTTGTGGCTTCGGGGTGAAGTTGCACAAGCATTGAAGTTTTGCAACCAAAGGTTGGTTGACAAGCATTGGTTGCCAAGAGCCAATGTAAAAGGCCCATGGGGTAGATTAGGAGATGCTCACATCAAGAGTAGTGAATCGGGGGATATCACTAGGGATTGAACCAATAGTGGCGAGTGGTAGTGTCCATAGCCTGAGGTTATTGAAAGTGAGAGTCCGAGTATCATTTAGGGTGTAACTTTCTTTTCATATAGTGGATTTCTATGGATCAAATGGCTAGCATGGCTAGTCCCGTGGTTTTTCCCGTTTGGAGGGTTTCCACGTAAAAATCAAGTGTTCTTTATATTTCCGCACTTTACTTGATTTTTATTGTTTGATTGTTTGGGTTAATAGTGATTAATTTTGACTAATCGAAAAATTTGGTAATAATCAATTAACAACCCATTCACCCCCCCCCCCCCTCTAGGTTGTTTAGACACACGTTTTAGAGTTGTATTTTCAAAGAACCCCCTCTGATACTAATTGAAAATACTATAAAGCGTGTGTATACTAACCTAGAAGGGGGGTGAATAGGTTTTAGTTGATTTATTACCAACTTTTCGACTTAATCAATTTTAATAATGCTACCCCATATTAGCAATCAACCAATCCAAAATAAACATGCAGAAACCAATAAAAACACAAGGATTGATTCACGTGAGAAACCCTCAAACTGGGCAAAACTCAAAGGCTATCCTTTTAACCACACACGGTCCTCAAATCCACTATTTGAATGAAAGTTTAAGACCTAGGTTGACCTCAAGTCACGCCATACTTGGTCACTAACCCTTTCACTCTACCCAACGGGATTTTAATAGTGATCCTAGACCAACAAGCTTGTGCACTAATCCACTTAGTCACAAAGCTTAACAATCAATGAAGAGATTTAGCAACCTATGTGAAAATATGATAATATTCTATCATACAATTAATGCACGGCTACACTAAATGTTTATCTAGGGATTTAATGAAGTCACTAAATGCAAATCCTAGATATCAATATCTAAATGCAAATGCATGAAGATGTAGCTAAAGGGCAAAATGGTCCTAAAAGATAGCTATTAATTATCAATGTTCTCAACCGACAAACAACAACTCAATCATGTTATAAATGTCATTAGACATGAAGATATGCATTAAGTACATATAAAAGAGCAAAACCTAGGCATACATGAACATAGAAGATGCAATGGTGATTTAGAACATGTTCAAGTTACCTAGTCAACAAAAACATGATGAATTCATGGTGAGATGATGCTTAAAGGAAGCTAAATGCATATGGATTGGAGTTAGGTTGAGTAAAGGTGGGTTCTTGGGAGTTTCTCTCTTAAGGAAGCCTGTTCTCTCTAAAAATGGCTTCTTGAACTCACAAAAACGAGCAAGAAAGAAGAGAGAACATATATATATATATAAGAACTCTAATCAAAACTGCGTCGTTTTGAACTTAGGGAACAAAATCCCGTCAATATTGCTCTGCATACCGTGGCTCAAGCATGTTGTCCAGACCGCGGTACACACATCAGTGCACCTACTGGACAACACCGCGGTGTAGGCCGCTGTGCATGCAGGTGCACAGGCAGCGGTGTAGGCAACAGTGACCTACTAGACAACACCGTAACTTAGACCGCTATACGTGCAAGTGCACAGGAAGCAGTGCAAGGAGCATAACCCTACTAAGGTATACCACTCTGTATGCCGCGGTGCAAGCATAGCTTGCCAAGTGGTCTAGGCCACGCTAAGAGAATAAATTCTCTCTTTCAGGCAAACTCAACACACTAAGGAATGTGCAAGTGTGGAGTGTGATAAATGGCATACAATGCATCATTCAATTATATGAAAATAAGAATATAATATATGCAAGTGAGTGTGTGCGACTAGATCTCTTCAAAGAGAGTTAAGCATGCGATATACCTTTGAAGTGCTCTAGAGAAAGATGATGCCCTTGAAGCTTGATCACACACAATGAGGCCTAGTCTCCCCTTACAAAATAAATTCCCAATATGGTTTGTCAACGACATGAGCCAATCAAAAATATGAGGAACTTACACAGACAATCCAGAGTTGGCCTCATCAATGATGAGTTAGAGTGGACATAAGGCGATTTGGACCTCAGGACATGGTGAAATTTAGAGGTGGAACGAAACTTCACCAGTTCTAGGAGGAAAACAGGCAGAAAGAAGAGTATCAAAGGAGTAGGTTCAAGTACTTATCCACACAAGGACATGGATCTCAATCAGGAGTAGATGGACAACGATTAGGAGGCCTCAGCCTCATCTCCTTGGCCAAGTGTTTGAATTGGAGGTGACAGGTCCCTTGGCAGCAATTGATCTCATGAATGTCAAGCCTTCATACTTTAATGGATTCACTGAGATCCAGCTTTACCACAGAGATTAGTGAGGCCAAGGACATCATTGAAGACCTTTGGACAAATGTGACTGGCATGAGACAGGATTTGAACTTGGTTCCCTACTCGAAAAGGATGGAGCAAGCCACTCAACAGCCATTCACTTCAGGAGGGCCTACCATTGATCCAGACTTCCAGGCAGCCATGGAAATGTCTAGAAGAGAGCATGAGAAGAGACTTAGAGCAAATCAAAACCCAAAGCAGAAAGGGTCAATGGTCGTCGAAGAAGAGTCCGAGTCAAAAGAAGATTGACCTTTTTACTTGCCAAATAGTTTAAACTTTTCTTAAATTTATTTAGCATATTTAGGAGTGAACTTAATTATTTCATTGCATTTTTATTTTTATTTACATGCTTAAGTTACTAATAGTGGATAGTTTTGGATACTCGTGGATGATATTTGTTTGAGAGATATTTGGGCTAAGATATTTTATGTGGTTGTTACCCTTTATGGTTAGAATTTGTTCTTTAAGGATAGGTTCTTTATCTCTTGGGATATACACACCAACAACTTGCACATCTCGGAGGGACAAATAAGCCAAGAGTGCTTATAAAACGGGCGAGAACCTAATCAACTTTGAGATTACAAGAGAGCAACCACCTCGGTTTAATCTTTTCATCTCTACCTCTTGAATTTTATGTCTTTTTTTTTGTGCTTAAAGACATTTGTAGATAATTGGTGAATGTGGATATACATATTGCATAAAATTTTGGGTTGAATGTGTGGATAGTTATAAATGAATGGAATTTTGATTTCTAAAATTTGCATTTATTGATTCATTCATTTTTGATTTGATGAGCCGGAGGCTCTTGTGGATAATGCATATGAATTTACAGGTTTTCTTTTCATAAAGCCCAACTCGGTTTCGGGGTTTTGAATTCGTGCATATACTTGTACAAGAATGAGCATATAGTAAAAACTGGTTTGGGGGTCATTGACCTCAATCCGATAATTTTGTGAATGGATGCTTGATGTGGTTGAACTATGAACTTAATTGTCATATTTACCTTAAATGTCGTATTTGATGATGAGCCTATTTTTTAGTCTTTTATTTTGTTAGGCATTGATTGGGCGTGATTAGTGCCTAGGTTTTTGTGTTTTGAATCGAGTTGGTGCGCGCCGCTAGGCCGGACTCTCTTGTCTTGAGGACAGTGTTGGGTTTTGGTTTGGGGTGTAGACTTCTTTGTTGACTCGTATTTTTAGTTGTTTTGAGTAATTTTTAGTTATTTAGGTCCAAAATTTTCAATTTGTCGCAATGGCCAAATTTTTCGAGCTTGAACTAGATTGGATGTGATGCCTTGAGTGTGTGCTTTTGACGAGTGTATAAATGCATTTTGAGCTTGTGTAACAAATCATTGTCACTCTTGGGTCTTACTTGCTTGTCATGGGCTAGTCCCATCCTTTGTGCGTTTAACTTGAGAGGACTTTGATCGCGCCAAAATTGTTATATATTTTGGCCCTCATATCCTTATCCTTTGTCTCATTCTGGGGTGTTTTATGTGTATTTATGGCTATTTGTTGATATTATAGATATTAGGTGAAAGATCAAGAAGAGGGATAAAAAAGAGATAAGTGGTGCAAAAAGTGGTGCATTGAAGGTCATAGTGCACGGGTAGCATACCAGTGCACTACCCGTGCACAAGAAGATGGATTTTAGGAAGAGCTCAGTGCACGGGTACTGCATGGGTACCTCACCCATGCACTACCCATGCAATAGCACCAGACCAGAAAGAAAGAAGAGACATAACGGGTATAGCACGAGTGACCTAACCGTGCAATTCACCAAAGCAGGAAGCATATCCTCAGGCAAGAGCTAACTGCACGGGTACCTTACCCGTGCACTACATGCATCAGGTGCAGCCACTTTATCTGTTGAGACTCATTTCGGGGAAACTATATATATTCATATGTTAGGTCAGCCACACGACCATACACCCATTCCATTCACATTTTTCTCTCTCTAAATCTAAAAACCATTCTCTCCCAAACCTTCCAAAACCTAAACATCAAACTTATCAATTTCTACTCAAGAAGGACATTGGAGGTGGATTTAAGCTTGAAGAAAAAAGGTATTACATGGGTCCTTTCTATTTCTCTCCTCTTTATCTCTTTATTTCATTTGTCATGAGTAGCTAAATTCCCACTAAGGGTTTGATGTGATTCATTTGTGAATAATGGCATTGTAATGAACTCAAATCTTTTTAGTAAATCTATCAATTATGTTCTATTCATTGTTTTATTTGATTTCAAGAACAATTTGTCTTGGATTTTACATGACTCTCCTTGCAAGTTTTGTTAGAAATTATTTGAGTAGAGACTTGAGTATACATGATGCTTGGCTCTCTTAAGCTCACTTGAATAGAAGGATTGAACAAGAGTACATGACTTTAGTAAAATCCGGACATATTAATCTTGTCTCTTCTAATCTTAAATGGGTAACCAAAACTATATATCCTAGGATTGGTTGCTTGTGAGAGATCAAGCATCATCACTATACATCCTAGGTTGGTGAATTTAACAAAGAGATGTGTCCCCCTAATTGATAGATGTTCATTCATTGCACAACCATTTGTGGTTGGCCAATTCTATACATGATAGACTGGGCACTCATAAGTAGTATACAGCCAATCCTAGACATCCTAGGTTGGTTACATTTGGAATGTTCATTACTGTGAGTTCATACTTGCCATTGGTTGCTCATTGAATTCATTAACTCCTTAGTCTACATATCATATATTTTTCATATACTAACTTAGTACATTTTAGTTAGTTCTAGCTTAGTTTTCATTTTAGTTTAATTTCATCTCACAACCATCTCAATTTACTTTTATAGCATTTTAACTAGAGTAAGACTTAATCATAGTTGATTTCTGATTGCGGGCAAGGAATACTCCCCCCTGGTCATCATTTGACCTTGGTTAGTGGGACGATCTTGGTGCTCTTCCCTCCTGTGTAGAATTTGATCTTCCATCATTGGTTCTTGACTTGGAGTTTCTTCAAATTGCATCACAATCCTTCCTACACGACAAAAACCATCCAACTGTGGATGTAAAGCACTCCCTAGTGATCTTCTTCCATTCAGCAACCTAAGTACCTGAAGATGAATTAAAGAACACAAGAACAAAACAAAATGTAAAAAGAACTACGAAAACTTAATTAAAAGAAAGGTTATGATCAATAAATAAAAACTAATATTAATTGGCACACTACTAAGAATCTAATCTAGAAAGAAAAGTTAAACAATTCAGTAATCAATATGCCAATCCCTGGCAGCGGCGCCATTGTTAGGTTTTTGAGTTGTGTATTGGCATAATTCTATATCAAAATGACATTTGCTTTGTATTGATTAGTTGTCTGGAATTTGTGGATAAACAAGCTTCAAGGAAGATTGGACAACATTCAAGCGAAATGGTGGGTTCAAGAGGAACAAAGCTAAATTACTTAGCAAAAGGTATATCAAGACCTTCTTCCTCTTGGAAGGCTTAGGCACACACATACATTGCATTCATATGTGTCCCATAATTGTTGGGCAAAATTTGGTATAACACAATACACACACTTATCATACACGGTTTTCGTCCTTGATTTTAAAGTTGAATTCCATATTTTTTGAGAAAGTTTTCTTGACATCTTTTGTGTGTGAGGGAGTCCCAGTTTGTAATCCAAAAATGGATTTGAAATCAAAGATCGGAGGCCAGAGAACAGTCGAAGAAAAAAATGGTGCGCGAGGGGAGTTGAAGGCCAAAAAGGAGGGCCATTGCAACTCACCCCGTGGAGGCGCGTGGCCTCGACGGGAGGAGCTGCACTCTACCCCCGTGGAGGCCACATGCCTCCATGGGAAGTTGAGTTGGCATCCTTATATTGGTCCTTCAATCTTGTTTTGTTTCCCTCTCCTTTAAATACCATTTTCCCTTTCATTTCATTCCAAGAAGAAAATTTGAAAACAATGTGCAGAAATTTTCTCTCCAATTTTCCTAACATCTAAACACCATTTCTCATTCAGAGTTCAAATCAAGTGATTCGAATTGGAGAATCTTTATCTATCAGTCCTCTATCATTTTCACAAGATTTTGGAGTCAATAGATTTATTTTTCTAGTAGATTCGCTCACAAAAACGAAGCTGCATGTTTTTCTTTCAAGGTATTGATTTCTCTTTTGATTTTGATCTTCAAGTCTTCAATCACCTTGGGTTTTCTTCTTCTATATATTTATGTTTGATGTGTAAACATTGATTAGAGTACTGAACTCTAATAGAGCTAGTTTGAGCTTTAATTGACTTACATATTGAGTTAGATTTTTCCAAATCTCTGTTTTCACATGTTTGTGGAGTTGTATTGTGCTAGCTTCAAATCTAGGACTATCTTATATGTTTATTGACTTGATTTTAATGATTGATAGTCTTTTCATATGCTAGGTCGCTTTAATTGAAGATTTGTTGAAATAGCATATTTGATTGATGATTTAGGGCTTGGTTGAATTTATGTGATTATCTTGTGAATCTAAGCTCTGATATTTTGCAAGAAATTTGTTTTTGGATCTTTCAAGTTGATTCAAACATTTTTATGTGATTGAACAAAATCAAGGTTTTTGTGTGTTTTAGGTGTTTCACATGCACTAGATTTATTGTTCATGTTACAAGTTCTAGATAAATTTGTTTTTGAGCTTTTGTTGATAAAAATCTAGTTCTTCATGTTATATGCTTAATCCACACATTTCATACGTACATGCATCATTAAGTGTGATTGCATTGTGAAAAATACAAACACGGTTAATTTTCCTAAAGCTAACCTAGAGTGGGGGGGGGGGTGTGAATAGGTTACTACACCTTTTTCACTCCCTTGAAACAAACACAAGTTTGTCCCTCTAAGTAGCTTGTATCACATTACAAAAACAAATTCAAGCGATATCAATACAATTTAAGATATGCTTGTTCAAACAAAGACAATATATACAATATCAAGTATGTGATACAAACTCAAGTAATATAACAAGGCTTTTATACAAAAAGCTTCAACACATACAAAGTTGATATGATATGGAAATTAATGACAAAGATATCAACCAAGATGTATGAAAATACTACTCAAGCGTAGGTCGAATAACCTGGGGGGGGGGGGGGGGGGGGGGGGGGGGGGTGAATAGGTTTTAATCAAGTTAATTACCAATTTTTCTTGATTAGTCAATATTAAAAATCACCCCACAAGCAAACATACAAAATCAAGTATAAAATGCGGAAATTAAATAACACACTTGATTTTTACGTGGAAACCCTTCAACAAGGGAAAAACCACGGGCTATCCTTCTAGCCACACCGATCCTCAAATCCACTATTGTAATGATGTTTACAACCTAGGTTGACCTCTAGTCACACCATTCTCGGTCACTAACCCACCACTACTACCCAACATGCCTTTATAGTGAATCCTTGATCACTTTGCTTGCCAACACTAAATGCTTATCTAGGAATTAAAGATGACACTAAGTACAAATCCTAGATATCGACACTAAGTACAAATCCTAGATATCGACACTAAGTACAAATCCTAGATATCGATGTCTATATGAATGCTCATAAAGACCTAACTAGATATAGATATGCAAGTCTAAAGTCTAGTCATCAAACAAAGCCATATCAACACATGTTGTCACATAAAATGGCAAGGACAATAAATGCAATTAACAAATGCAATCAATGAGTCCTAATTAGCTAAAGTGAAAATATGTCCTAAATATTAGCTATCACAATACAAACCCCAAACATGTCATAACTTCAATTGATATACAATAACTATGAAGATTTGCTAACCTAAGCAATAAATGACATGTCTTGATAAGCTAGAACAATAAATGAGCAAGGATGTGAGTTCTACTTACCAAGTAAAGACATTAATGAAGACCCATGCTTGAATGATGCTCTATATGCAAGATGATGATGGGTTTTTGGGGTTTGGAGAGTCAAGGAACAAAGCATGAAGCTTTCTCTCTCTTGGAGTCACTTTCTCTCACTTAAGGATATGATATTCTGAGCTCTAGGTTTAAATGGTGGAGAAGATGATGTATTTATAGAGACCAAAAAATGAGCTGGTGTGAAATACCCAAATTGCCCAGTTTGGGTGACAAAGGCGACATGCAAGGTGACATGACCAAGTCGCCTTGTAAGTCGCCTAACACACTGGAGGAAAAACACGTTGCCTGAGGTGACATGCACAAGTCGCCTATGAAGTCGCCTAACACACTGGAGGAAAAACAAGATGTCAGATGCGACATGTAAGGCGACATGTACAAGTCACCTTGCAAGTCGCCTAACACACTGGGAAAAATTCAAGTCTAAGGCAACTTGTCAGGCGACATGCACAAGTGGCCTTGCATGTCGCTTAACCCACTGTACTGCCCATCAACTCCAAAATGCAAGAAGTGTGTGTGTGTGTGTGCAACAATACATGCATGTCAATACAAATGCATAAGATGTGAGTGTGTGCAACTAAAACCACTTCAAGAAGAATTAAGCACAAGTGAACTACCTCTTGAAGCTCATGAGATGACCGGAAGCATGTCTTCGAGAACCTATGCCACCCGTTACACAAACATCCCCAATGTGATTTGTCATGAAACATGTCAATCATACAAATGAGGTTCTTACAATGTATATCAACACATAAGCAAATATAAGGAGATAGGGATAGAGAAAATCAACACATGATTTTTACGTAGTAAAGCCTCCTAAGAGGAAATATCCACGGGTTGATACCACAACAACTGACAAACACCTTCCACTAGTAAGATAAAAAGATACAATCTCTCAAGTGATCACTTCACCTAGAAATCTACCCTTCAACCCTATACAATGAAAGAGATGCCTACTTTCTCAACTATCCGGATCACCCCAATCCTAGTTGAGACTTCCATGCACAAGTTGAAGATCCCCTCTCCAAACATGTGACTTCCACGGCTTATCTATCCAAATAACCTCGATCCTAGCCAAGTCTTACAATGCTCAGCTATCCAAGTCACTCCAACTCTAGTCTAGACTTTCGCTTGCACAAGTTGAAGATCCCCTCTCCAAATATGTGACTTCCGCTGCTTAGCTATCCAGATCACCCCGATCCTAGTTAAGACTTACAATACTCAATTGAAAGATTCACTCTAAGAAATGAGACTTCCAACCTTTTCCAAGGTAAGTGATCTAGGTGAGTGCAAATGATGCAAACACACACAACTTAGTAACATGAACAAACAACCTATGATTAATATATCCTATGTATTCTAGAATTGAATCATTATTCACATATCATATGTATTCTAGTTTACAATCCTAAAAAAAATGTAATCACACTCAATGATGCATGTACATATGAAATGTGTGGATTAGACGGCAGAAAATATGAAGAACAAGATATTTGTAATTAAAAGCACAAAACAATTCTATCTAGAACTTGTAACATGAACAAACAACCTAGAACATGTGAAACACCTAACACGCACAAAAGTCTAGATTATGTTCAATAGCATAAAAATGATAGAATCAATTTGATAAAATCAAATGTACATCTCTAGCAAAATATTAGAGCTAAGATTCTCAAGATAATCAATTAGATTCAAACAAGATCTAAATCATCAATCATATATGCTATTTCAATTAATCATCAATTAAATAGACATAGCATAAAAGAAGACTATCAATCAATAAAATCAAGTAAATAAACACACAAGATAGTCCTAGATTTGAAGCTAGCACAATACAACATCTCAAACATGTGAAAACATAGATTTAGAAAAACCTAACTCAACATGTCAATCAATTGAAGCTCAAGCTAGCTCTATTAGAGATCATTTCTCTAATCAGTGATCACACATAAAACATACATATATATGAGAAGAAAACCCAAGGCAATTGAAGACTTGAAGATCAAGAACAAAATAGAAATCAATACCTTGAAAGAAAAACGTGCAGCTTCGTTTTTGTGAGTGCTCCTACCAGAAAACTCAATGTATTGACTCCAAACTTTAGTGTAAATGATAGAGGACTGGTAGAAAAAGATTCTTTAATTCGAATCACTCAAAACAGACTCTAAATGAGGAAGTTATGGTGTTTGGAAGATGAGAAAATTTGGAGAGAAAATTCTGCACTTATGTTTTTCAATTTTTTCTTCTTCAATGAAATGAGAGGGAACAAGAGAATTTAAAGGAGGGAAACAAGGAAGGAAAAGACCAACCAATGGGAGGATGACATGTTGGCTTCCCATGGAGGCACATGGGCTCCATGGGACCAGCAGCACTCCCTTCCCGTGGAGGCCACGCGCCTCCTGATCGGTC
The DNA here is from genome assembly GCA_033220585.1 of Dipteronia sinensis. Classification (NCBI taxonomy): domain Eukaryota; kingdom Viridiplantae; phylum Streptophyta; class Magnoliopsida; order Sapindales; family Sapindaceae; genus Dipteronia; species Dipteronia sinensis. The sequence continues at coordinate 65,546,863 of CM065640.1, forward strand.
TATTTCTATACATATTTTAAGTCCCCATTTCCTATTATTTGTGCTTTGTTCTTGGGTGAAATTAGGTATTTTATGTGTTTGTTGAGCATTTATAGGTCACATTCCATGGAAGAGGTGTTAGAAGTTACTTTAAAGAAAAGGAGCAAAAAGCTGAAATTCGGCCAGTGCAGATCACCAAGATAGCGGGCCCCATATCTCTCACCTCGGTTTGAATTGTGTGTCCTACCACCTATGGATGGAGACCCCTGGAAGTCTAGTTTCCAGCGCACTTTTCGGATTGCAATTCTGATATTCCTAGAAGAAGTTATACTCAATTTAGTAACCAAAGGTCGAGCTGGAGAAGCTGACCGCTGGCCAGACCTCGATTCGTGCAATTTCCTACCTAGCAGTCTACATGGCGGTATCTATCAGTACAGCACTGCAGTACTGACCGCGGGCGACATGCGGAGCGACCTAGGCAGCGGTTTTGACGTACTTTTGGCTGATTTCATTCCGAATTGGTCCAGAACTGTTCCAAGACTTCCCAAATCAAATTCTAATTATTTTAGAAGATCAAAACATGTTTGGGAAACTTCCTAAACTCAAATTAGGAGACAATTATCAACAAAGGAAATCTAATTTAGGAAAGGATTCCAATTCCTTCTCTCATTCTACTTTCATACTTTGAGAGTTTCCTACAACAAACCAAATTGGGAGTTCACAAGGGATTATCACCTATAAATATCATGAGTTTCTTGAAGAAAAGGGTTCCGCTCGCCATCACTCCACCACCATACATCACCACACACTCATCCATCTTTACACATTGAAGATTTGAAGACGAAGAAGATTACAATTCAAGACTTGAAGAACTCATTGGAGGCCTCAATGGGTTTTATCTTTTCTTTCTCTTCTCTCTTTATTTTTGCTATGTGTAACTAATCCCATAACTAGGGAATCAATGTGAACCTTTTGTGAATGCTCATATATGGATTAATTATTATTTCGTCAATTCAATTCTTGATTTATTCATTGTTCTTAACTGCTTAATCTTCATTAGTTTTAATTTTTATTCACACCTTGACCAAAGGGTGAATAATTATTTGGCATGATTTTAGGGTTAAGGCTATCTGAGAATTAGGGTTACTGTTGACCAAACTTAATCTTAATTAATGATCTTTTGAATGAATGAATTTTATCTTTAGTCTGACCAAGACAAAGTAGTAGACTTTGGTTCTTATTTCTTGCACTTAATGGGTTTCCGATTATTATTCACACCTTGACCATAGGGTGAATAACGGTTGGAAGCACATGACTCAGTCCGCGACCGAACAGTAATTGTCACATTGAAGACAAAGAATGAACCCTAGAATTGATTGAATCTTGTTTACAAATTAATTCCATATATTGAGTGTTCATAATTGGGGTTCATTGATGACCTAGTGTTTTCTTTCCATTGATCACAAACACCATTCTTTTTAATTGCTCTCTTAATTTAGTTTAGTTTAATTCAAATCTCAAACAAATCTTTGGTTACTTTTAGTTTAACTTTAATTAAAATTAGATTTCAATCAATAAATCTCTTTTCCTCGTGGGAACGATCCTTATTTGCCGTTGTACTAATCTTCATGATTTGTGCACTTGCGAGTATAGTTTTTAATAACACGATTTTACACATCAAATTTTTGGCGCCGCTGCCGGGGACTCAATGCAAATGTCACAAATGCAAAAGTCCATCGAATTACTTGTGAATCAGGTGGGACAAATGAGAGAAAATCGATACATGGGATGTGAACAACCAGGGTATGGCATGGAAGTTTATCAAGCAAGAGGTACTGGACCTAATGAAGTGGATGAGGCACAAGCCATGAACAACTACATTCAGGGTTGGAGAAATCCCAATTTCTCTTGGAGCAACAATCAGGATCCTGGGAACCAATGGGGAAATGACAACCAGAGACAATATAATACCGGTGCTCAGAATTCTGAATATCATCCCAGGAATCAATCAATGGAGGAGACAATGAAAGAATTCATGCAATACAATCAACAAACAATAAAAGAATTCATGCAAACCACTCAACAGATACTCAAGGAAACTCATCAAGACATTAATGTGAGGTTTCAGAACATTGATGCTTCAATGAGGAAGATGGAACTGCAAATAGGGCAATTAGCTGAAGCTAATCAAAAGAGAGAACAAGGAAAATTCCCAAGCCATACTGAGCAAGCAAAGGCTATCACAGTTCTCTGGAATGGTAAGGCTTTAAATAATGATAAACATGCTGAACTTTTTTGTACTTCTATTAATGTTTCAGGTTTCTCCAAAGAGAACAGTGCACCAGTAGAAGATGAAGAATTCAAGGTGGAAAAGTCCAAGGATACATCAAAAATTCACAAATCTCCAAATCCTTATGTACCTTCAGTTCTTTTTCAGGCCAGAGTTCAAAAGAATAAGCTCAATCAATCATTCAAGGAGATCTATAACATATTGTCAAAGGACAATGTTAGTTTGCAAACCATGGAAGTAATCCAGAAGATGCCAGCATATGCAAAGTATTTCAAGGAGCTAAATTCAAGAAATAGGAAAACTGATTCTCATGAGACAGTGCTAGTTCCACATGAGGTAAGCGCAGTACTCCAAAAAAGATTGCCTCTGAAACTCAAAGATCCTGGAAGTTTCAATATCATTATCACAGTGGGAAAAACGAGAAAGGAGAGAGCCACACTGGATCTAGGGGCAAGCATTAATTTGATGCCCTATGGCGTGTACAAGGAGATGGGGTTAAGTGACCTTAAACCAATCAACATGGAGCTTTTACTTGCCGATCGATCCATAAGGTATCCTCGTGGAATTGTAGAAGATGTTCTGGTCCAAGTTCGCAGGCTCATTATACCTGCAGATTTTATTATATTGGATATGGAAGAAGAAGGCACTAGTGCAAAGGACTTACCTATTTTGCTCGGAAGACCGTTCATGTCAACCGCAAAGGCTATCATCGATGTGCATAATGGCAAGGTGTCCATGACAATATTTGATGAGACAATCGATATTGCTGTTTTTGAATCCATGCGGCATCCAGTAGGTGCTCTTGATTGTTTCAATGTGCAAGTGGTAGATCCATGAGTTTGTCTAGAATCAACTCCTACTCTCACAGAAATTCAAGATGGCAAAAGAAGCAAGATCTCACCTCTCCAAAATGATCGCTCAAGTTATGAGAACATGATTGAGCAACTTAAAGAAGACAAACAGATGGTTGTCGCTCTCAATTCCGACTTGACAACAAAGATCAATGAGCTAATGGAAGAAAAAGAGTCTTCGTTGAAAAAGTCGGTGGAACTTTCCCAAGAATTAGAAGAGCTCAAAGATGAGTTTGCTCAACGGATGAGGCTAATGAATGCCGAGATCGAACAAAGGGATAAAGCTTTAGAGATCATGAAGAATAAGGAACTTGAAAGCATTGCCAAGCTTGCAAAGGCCGAGCAAGAAATCAAGTCATTGACCGCCGAAGTGATGAAGGAACCGGCGGAGGTTAAGATCAATAAGGTGAATAAAGATGAGTCGAGAGATTTCATCACCCAGAAGGTCTATCCACTTCCGAAGAGAAGAAGAAGAAATAGAAGGAAGCGATCACTACCAATGAATCGCAGCCACCAAGAAGGTAACTTTCATAGATTTGTTCCCGTTTGTCACTTTTGCAATGTGCAGGGTCACATTCGCCCTTGGTGTTATGAATATATAAATCAATGCAAACGAAGGAATGGGAGTTACAATCATGGGAATAACCGGGTAAAGCAAGTATGGATAAGAAAGGATGAGATCAAAGATATTGAGCACGGTGGGACCATTCGGTTGAAGAAGAGTGGTGACGAGTACATAGTCATTAAGTCGTCATCAGTAGAAGAAAGAAGGAATCAATCAAGCTCAAAGAGCCGTAGTGCTCTCATGCATCTCGCCTAGACGTTATAATAAAGCGCTTGGTGGGAGGCCACCCACCTAGGTAATTTCTTTTTAATTTTTAGTTTTAAGTTTTTAGTTTTTAGTTTTCTTTTGTTTTTTATTTGAGTTCTTTCCTTCCATACTTTCCTTCCATACTTTTTATTTATTCTTTGTCCATGATTTTAATGTCATATAAACATTGAGGAAAATGATTAGATTAGGTTTGGGGGTGTGAATTCGTGTTTATTTTTATTTTTTGGGCCATTTGTTGAAATCTGCGAAAAAGTGGCCTGTTTTGAAAATTTTTGAGGCAAACGTTTTGTTAAAACTGTATTCATTGGTGAGGAAATAAATTTTTCTGTCCATGATAGGTTCATCATTTTTTCGATACGAATCCAACAGTATAAAGAACGTAAATTTCTGGGCAGTGGTTTAAAAGTTATGATTATTTCTTCAACCAAAGGTCATGGGCGATGCCCTGTTTTTGAAATTCTGCACGTGAATGTTTTTTGTCACCTGCTTTCTCACTTTTATGATTCGAATTTTGAGATGTTTTCTGAATGTAAAGTGTTTATTTGCATGTCTATTTTCTTGTGTTAAAATTTAGTTAACTTGCGTTGCGTATTTTGAGAGATATGCATTAAAGAACAGACTTACATCAATTTCAAAAGTCACCAGTTTTTGAATTTTTGTCCTCCATGTTGAGATGCTTCTTTTGTATGCTTTAAGAGCCGTAATATATGCTTTATTCACTGAGTTTAGACTAACATCTTTCCACTTAGAGTAATGCATTGCATTTTTTAAAAAAACATTTATGACATGCTCTTGAAATGATAGTAGATAGGATGCTTAGTTGAATTGTCATGATTAATAGTGGAGACTACCCTTATGAGTTCACTAAGCCAAAAAGCGTTACATAAATATCATTATATGAGGGTTCTTTTGTTTCTATTCCTAAACACTCATTAGGTTCTTAGCATAAGAAATTGATCTCAATAGGTTATACATTGGATATTAAAGAACATTCATCATAAAAAGATATCACATGTGGACTTTGCTCTTGTTTTGGTTGAACCATTAGAAGTGATATAGGCAATGTGTGCTTGAACTACTTAAAAGGCCTTAAATATTTCCTACATTTATGTGTGTGCTCCATAGCCAATTTTGAAGCCAAACACTATAAGCCTTTTTCTTTCATCACCCACATTAACTTAACCCCGATTAGCCATATTTTAGCCATACATTATAGCTTGGGATCATATTGAGGTGATGAAGATGATTGAAGAGAGTTCGAAATGGGTGACTCATGAAGTGCATGTACCAAGGAAAAAGCAAGAAGATCAAATGCAAAGAAGGTTTTTGAAGAATTATGTAATTGATGTAAAATTCTCATCTCAAAAAAAAAAGTTAAAAAAAGGGTTAAAAAAAAGATAAATGAATGAGATGATGAATCAAATGAAAGTGAAAAGGAATAGAGCTTTACAATGAAGTGATGTGAAAATCAAAGTCAACTCAAGGAGGAAGATGAATGAAAATTGTTCAAGAAGCCTAGATGCAAGTGGAATAAAGAATTCGAAGAAATCCGGCCGAGTATGAAGATTGCCGAAGAATATCTCGATGTGATCCTAGGTTTGTTTGCTATCCTTTTTCCCATCCTTTCTTAAACCTTTACCCTATGGCCCCGTTACAACCAAAGAAAGACCTAATTGATCTTTTGGGAATGCTAGCTCGAGAGTAAAGGTAAACATGTGCTCTATCTTGTTCTTAATATCTGATTCCGTTCATGAGATCCTTTGCATAAAAATCAAACGTTCTTTCTATTATATATTCATATGCGATAATATTTTGAATTTCTTGTGCATAACTTCATTCGCATATGCTTGATGAGTGTATTTGCCTAGGTTCTGTGTGAAATTAATGAGCGATATCTTGTGAGAATTAGAGTTGAGGCGAATTATATCTATGACGTTTGACGAATGTGTTTTTGAAACTAGAGTGTCTTGAGTGTTGGCTTTTCATTAAAACCAAGCATGCATTCAAATTTGTGGCATAATTTTAGTCTTTACTTAGTGGCTCTAGCATGCATTGGCTTTGAATGGTACATTTCGTTTGCATCTTAATTATTTGATTTTTCGCAGAAATTTATGTTTGTGGGTAGCATAGCTGTAAACTCTCAGGAGACAAAACTCCTCCTACTAGGGACACCTAGAGGTTTAAAGAGTTGTAGCATACGCTCAATGCTATCGTGTTCTCTACGAAAGTGGCTTAGTTTATTTTTGTTCTATTTTTAGATTTTTGTTTGTTTTTTGTTTTTGTTTTTATTCTAGTTTTGCTCGAGGACTAGCAAAAGATAGGTTTGAGGGTATTTGATCGGTCTATTTCTATACATATTTTAAGTCCCCATTTCCTATTATTTGTGCTTTGTTCTTGGGTGAAATTAGGTATTTTATGTGTTTGTTGAGCATTTATAGGTCACATTCCATGGAAGAGGTGTTAGAAGTTATTTTGAAGAAAAGGAGCAAAAAGCTGAATTTCGGCCAGTGCAGATCACCCAGATTGCGGGCCCCATATCTCTCCCCTCGGTTTTAATTGTGTGTCCTACCACCTATGGATGGAAAGCCCTAGAATTCTAGTTTCCGGTGCCCTTTTCGGATAGCAATTCCGATATTCCTAGAAGAAGTTATGCTCAATTTAGTAACCAAAGGTCGAGCTGGAGAAGTTGACCGCGGGCCAGACCGCGATTCGTGCAATTTCCTACCTAGCAGTCTACATCGCAGTACATATCAGTACAGCACGGTGGTGCTGACCGCGGGCGACCTGCGGAGCTACCTAGGCAGCGGTTTTGACATACTTTTGGCGGATTCCATTCCGAATTGGTCCAGAACTGTTCCAAGACTTCCCAAATCAAATTCTAATTATTTTAGAAGATCAAAACATGTTTGGGAAACTTCCTAAACTCAAATTAGGAGACAATTATCAAGAAAGGAAATCTAATTTAGGAAAGGATTCCAATTCCTTCTCTCATTCTACTTTCCTACTTTGAGAGTTTCCTACAACAAACCAAATTGGGAGTTCACAAGGGATTATCACCTATAAATATCATGAGTTTCTTGAAGAAAAGGGTTCCGCTCACCATCACTCCACCACCATACATCACCACACACTCATCCATCTTTACACATTGAAGATTTGAAGACGAAGAAGATTACAATTCAAGACTTGAAGAACTCATTGGAGGCCTCAATGGGTTTTATCTTTTCTTTCTCTTCTCTCTTTATTTTTGCTATGTGTAACTAATCCCATAACTAGGGAATCAATGTGAACCTTTTGTGAATGCTCATATATGGATTAATTATTATTTCGTCAATTCAATTCTAGATTTATTCATTGTTCTTAACTGCTTAATCTTCATTAGTTTTAATTTTTATTCACACCTTGACCAAAGGGTGAATAATTATTTGGCATGATTTTAGGGTTAAGACTATCTGAGAATTAGGGTTACTGTTGACCAAACTTAATCTTAATTAATGATCTTTTGAATGAATGAATTTTATCTTTAGTCTGACCAAGACAAAGTAGTAGAATTTGGTTCTTATTTCTTGCACTTAATGGGTTTCCGATTATTATTCACACCTTGACCATATGGTGAATAACGGTTGGAAGCACGTGACTCAGCCCGCGACCGAACGGTAATTGTCACATTAAAGACAAAGAATGAACCCTAGAACTGATTGAATCTTGTTTACAAATTAATTCCATATATTGAGTGTTCATAATTGGGGATCATTGATGTCCTAGTGTTTTCTTTCCATTGATCACAAACACCATTCTCTTTAATTGCTTTCTTAATTTAGTTTAGTTTAATTCAAATCTCAAACAAATCTTTGGTTACTTTTAGTTTAACTTTAATTAAAATTAGTTTTCAATCAATAAATCTCTTTTCCTCGTGGGAACAATCCTTATTTGCCGTTGTACTAATCTTCATGATTCGTGCACTTGCGAGTATATTTTTTAATAACACGATTTTACAAATCACCTCCATGGGAAGGACGTGCTTGGCACCTCTCATCCCTCTTGCGCTCTCTTGATTTCTTCAGCCATATCTTTGACCTCCAAACTCCGATTTCAAATCTGTTTTTGGATTACAAACCGGAACTCCCTCTCTCACAAAAGTTGTCATGACAAATTTCACAAAAGATATGGAATTCAACTTGAAAAAAAAAGGATGAAAACCAAGTACGATAAAATCAGGAAAGTTTCTTAACAATCTAATTTGAACTCAAAACTTAATGAATGAGTAACAAAATTAATTGGAACTCAAAGAGTAATTATATAAGCTCAAAATCAAGTTAAATAACATATAAACAAAAATAAATAAACATAAGAACACACAAGTATGCGATTTTCTAAAACTAGTCCTAAAACATGCAATATATGAAATTGTCAATATTAAGTCAAATGCATGTGCATACAAGTATAAGTGTGTGTATTGTATTAAACCAAATTATTCACAATTATGCAGGGACACATATGAATGCAATGTATGTGTGTGCCTAGGCCTTGCAATAGGAAAGAGGTCTCGGTTTACCTTTTGATAAACAAATTAGCTTTATTCCTCTTGAAGCCACCACTCTACTTGAATGTTGTCCAATCTTACTTGAAGCTTGATTATTAACAAATCCTACACAACTAATCAATACAAAGCAAATGTCGATTTGATATAGAATTATGCCAACACAAAACTCAAGAACTAACAATCTCCCCCCTTTGGCAAATTCTATGTCAAAACTCCTATACAAATACTAAAACATACAACATGAAGATTGGTCACTTAATCACACCCTCACATTACAATGAGATAGTTCCCTTAGACTAATCTTCATCAAGTCTTGAATTCTTCAATGTAGTCTTCTCTTGTCACCACCTAAAATTATCTTGAAACACAAGGCATATACAAGAGAAACATACATATATATATATATGGCAAGATAATATTTAGATACATATCACTTGAAGTTCAAACGGATACACATGTCTCCCCTTAAATACATGCATACTATCCACTTAACAAAATATTATCATTATCCAAATATTACAAAACGAAGAATTCAAGATACCAAATGAAATAAAAATAAAATATACTAAAAACTAAACAATTCCAACAATTCCTAAGATTAAGAGATAATCTAGTATCATTGTTTTCTCCCCCTTTTTGACATAAAATGAAGCTAAAAGGTTAAGAAAACATAATACCTCAAGATCAAGCATCACCAAAGAAAGTTATTCGAGCTGTTGATCTTACATAATGCTTTGTAGTAGATGAATTGCTAGAGGCAAGCTTGTCTTCCAAATACTCGATCTTCTCATCTTGTTGAATCACCTTTGCTCCTAGCTCCACCATTTTAGCATCTAGCTCTCCAATCTTAGACATAATCCCTTCTTGAAATTGCATGGCCCATTCCGGTAGAGAATTTGTGCTTGCCACAACACATGGCTCATGGTGCTTACCAAAAAGCCAAAAAGTGTCACTTACCTTCCCCTTATATTTGTATGACATTAACATTAAATGCTTGTCACAAATTTTCTCCAAGGGAAGTAGAAGCACATCATCTTCAAGTGTAAGAACTCTTTGCTTCATGCAAAAACAAGTAAGAAACTCAGGAAATGCTAACTTCTTATCCAATCTTGATAAAGAAGCCGCGCTCTCTATATGCTCAATCAAGAGATCTCCAAGGTTTAAAGTCTTGTTTGTCACCAAGGCGTACTTAATCTTGATCTTCTTTTTGTTAAGATCGGATGCATTAGTAGAACCCACAAGATTGGCACATACAAAAAGATGCCAAAAGGCACTAACCTTGGTCAACTCACCTTGACTAATATAAGCTCTCTTCCCCCACTCAAATCCATCATATGTTGGGGTTTATGCCATAAAGATGTAATTTGTAAATGGATTTATGAAATAAATAAAAAGAAAAGTTCAATTCATTCTTGTTGTGTTGTTTATTTTATAACTTGTGCATTTATTAACATCCTAGATTGCCGGATGTAATCTCGAACTATGTATATGAGTGTCATATACAGATGGATACAGTAAGAGATGTGTAATCTAAATAGTCCATAGATAGCAAATAAAGTTAGGTACTTTATTTGTGGTTAATCTATAACTGCGGTCCATTTCGTAATGTACGGTGATTCTATCCTGAATTATTCATATGAGATATGGGAATGAAGGTACCTTGTATGATGTGATCATATAGGACTGGGTCATGATCTATATGAATCTCTCACCAAGATCCGTTTATTGATGAGATTCATATATATCAACTAAGGATGGCTATATGTGGGTGATCTTAATCCTGAGTGTCTTATCGACTCCTTCAGGTTAGATTGTGGTCTTTGATATACCATGGGTGAGGTCAGATGCAGTTCCTGATCATTATACTCCGTATGTTGGGATTACGGTTTGGCTTGTGGCTGGGAATGTATGTACACAATAGTGGAATTTCCACTCCTTCTTATGAGAAGTAGATGGTAGTTCCCTTAAGGGTTGATTAAGTGCTTGGACAATATGAGCACTCTCCTAATTTCGTGAGGAAATAGGATTTATTGTTCATTAGAGAATCAATGGTACTTAAAGGATATATGTAATTAGAGGGGTATAACCGAAATTATGAACCGGCTCTAATTATGAACTACTGTGGAGGATCACACCATGTGTAATAGCTATATCGATGGACACCGAGTTGTATCAGTCTGTGTAAAAGCGTCTGCATCTGAGAGAGTGCAGTTTCGGGTTTTTAGTGGAATAACACCGGAGTTAATAATCAAGGAATATTAATTAAAGAGTGTAATTAATGATTCCAATGATTATTGGAGCTCAAAATACTTTGGGTCCATTAGGTCCCCTTGCTAGCCCAATCGATTTAGGTATCATGGGTCACGGATAATTAATTGGACAGTCCAATTAATTGTATTACAAAAGTGACACGTATTTATTCGGGAATTAATTGAATAATAAGATTATTTAATTAATGAATAATGGTGATTAAATAAATTAAATAATTAGATTATTTAATTATGTTATTAATCACTAAATGGAGGGTGATAGTTGATATTTGATTTTAAATAGAATAAGATAATATGATTATTTTATTTTATTAAATTAAATATTTGAAATTGAATTTAAAATGTTTAAATTCAAAATAAATATTTAATTATCTTTTAAAATAAAAGATATGAGATATCATTTTAAAAGATTTAACTTTAAAATTGAAAAGATAACAATTATAGAGTTTTAGTTATAATAATATATATATATATATATATTATATATTATGATAACAAAAAGATAGCACACACATGATCAGTTATTCAATTTGTATGAGATACAAATTATGGTGCTTGAATCAACCAGTGATTTTTTGAAAATGATAAATGAGTTTTATATTTTTTTTAAACCAAAAACCTGACTGATATACATAAATATATATATATATATATATATATATATATATATATTTCTTTACGCATAAAAAAAGAATAATGCTCTGTGTAGATAAATTGCATCAGATGCAATTGGTCAACGGCATGACAAATATATGTATATATATATTTCAACGCAAATCAAGTACAATACAGAGATATATATTTTTTGATCAACGCAACTTTTTTTTTAAAAGTGCAAGTGTGTGAGATGCAAGTGTTGCTTAGTGAACAAAAAGAAAATTGTTTCTTCTTCTTCATTCTCTCTAAAATCCTTCATTCAAGTTCCTGAGACCGTGACACGTCCACACGTAGTTATTGTTGGAAAAATTCCACCATATGGGGCCACACATGTAAATATTAAATGTGTTTGCTATCTTTTGGTTAAACCTAAATTAAAGTGATCTAATTAAGATTTAAAGTTTAAGGCTTAAGGGTATAATTGTCATGGAATTAATGTGTAGATACCAGAGTGCTATTTCTAATTTGATGAGGGGCCGAATTAGAAATAGCAAAACATATGATAATATGTTTATTATATTAAGGGTTATGGTCCCCAAATTACACAATTTTTTTTGGCTTTTCTGTATCCCCATCAACAGAGAAGAGAGAACACTATTGTGTCCCAAGAATTGTGATAATTTGGAAGAACACAACCAGTTCACAAAACTCCGGCAATGGATTCAGGTACGCTTCCGCTTTCTATTATCTCCCCTTTTTCTTGAATCGATATGGGTTTAGTAACATGTATTTAGGGTTTGATTAATCATGATATAGAAACATGTTTAGGTTATTTTCGGATTAATTATATGCCTATGCATGTCGATTATGTGTTTAATCAAACCACTTACAAGTGGTATCAGAGCCACCCATGATCGATTCTTGAGAAATTTTTTTTGAGACTTGAGATTTGAATTTTAGGTTTTAATAATTTCTGAAATTTTCTTTTGGGTATTACAATATCATGTTATATTGTATTTGAATGATCTCATGTCATGAACTAACATATACACAACTGTGTGATTGTATGGATTTGTGTGGATTCGTGATTTGAGATTTGATTTCTTAAGTTTTTTTTTAAAAAAAAAAAAAAAGGGTGTCCTTTTGCCCAGATCGCACCCCAATTGATATGGGTTTTGTTTTTGGGTGATGGATCGAATCAAACCCAGTATGGGTTTGCTCTTGGATTGACGGGTTTTCAACCCACACCCATCGCCATCCCACGCTCAACCACCCAAACCAGTTTCCTCTTCACGGGTCAGCGCCCACTGGTGAGCTTTTCCGGCCAGTTTTTTGGACCCGAAAACCGTGCGATTCACGGCGAGGAGGAGGATCGCCGTTCGCTCGACGTCCAGATAGGGCGATCCACTCCGCCTCCTGCCGCCGTCGCTCGATTGGGTTTGAATCGGTTTTGGTCTTCGTCGCTTCGATCCGCCTTTGTGGGTCGTCGACTGGTCGCTCCGCCGTTCGTCGTTGCCTTCAGGTGACGGCATGCAGGTTTAGGAGGCGGCGGCGAGAACCTAGGGTTCACACAAGTCGTTTTTGGTTTGGGCCTTTTTTGGAGAATTTGATATTCTCGAGGGACTGTTCTGTAATTATTATGGGCCATTGTGAGATTTTGCTAAAGTTTGGGGCCAATTTACATTTACCAAAACTTACTTGGTCAGTTTGCAATTTTGAAATATTTTTGGGGCCAAAATTTAATTATTTAAATTTTGGGGACATTTTGTAATTTCGATAAACTTGGGGCCATTATGTAATTACAAGAAGATTTTGGGGTGGATTTATAATTACTGAAAGTCACTGGGTCATTTTGTAATTTTCAAAACTTGAGGGACCTTTCTGTAATTTTCCAAATCAGGGGCAGTTTTGTAATTTTTAAAAATTAAGAATCAACACAAATTCAAATATTTTGGTATACCTTTTATGGTTAAATAAAGTAGTCTTACATTCTGAATGAGCTAATTGAAACAAGATGTCGCCAAAGTGACCTCTCTTGTGTAGATTGTTCATGAAGGATGTTGGATGTTTGTGTGTGTAAATTCATGCGGGTATTAGCCGGCCCAAAGGAAGGGTAATACTTGGCCGAATTGCACACACACTTGTGGTGGTAAACATGTGACGATTGTAAGGTTTTACATGTGAATAATAAGTCGATCCAAAGATAGATTTATTATTTGACATGAATTATTGTCAATGTTTGATTACTACAATAAGAGTACCACTTACAATTAATATTACTGTCCAAAGACTTGATATTAATGTTGTGCTAGGTATCTTGAGATGGGACTTACCATTATTTGAATTTGTTGATTATTGTATTTGGTTATTAATGTGAGTATGTTTGTTTGGTTTGTGCTCTTTAAAGCTAGTGTTTCTACTATATCTGCTAATATCAACTCAATACACATGCTTAATGATACCAACTTTAAGGATTGGAAAGAGAACGTACTTATTATTCTCGGCTACATGGATCTAGACCTTGCACTTCGGATTGAACAGCCCGCTTCTCTTACGGATGCAAGTTCTCCTGATGACAGGAAGAACTTTGAGAAGAGGGATCGGTCAAATCGCATGAGTCTTATGTTCATCAAGTGTGGCATTCTGGAGGTATTTAGGGGCGCGGTATCTGAAAAGATAACCAAAGCCAAAGAGTTCCTAGCCGAAATTGAAAAGCGTTTTGCGAAACAATAAGACAGAAACAAGCATGCTTTTGCAAAGCTTGATTTCTATAAAGTACATAGGCAAGGGGAACATAAGGGAGACAAGTTCAGTCTCAGTTAGTGCCCTAAAAATAAACTTGAAGTTAAGGAAATGCAGAAGATTCCTTATGCATTAGCTGTAGGGAGTCTAATGTATGCTTAGGTATGTACGCGTCCGGATATTGCGTACATTGTTGGTATGTTAGGCAGATATTTAAGTAACCCTGGGATGGATCATTGGATAGCAGCCAAGCGGGTTATGAGGTATTTACGGAGAACAAAAGATCACATGCTCACATATAGGAGATCGGATCAGTTGGAGATCATAGGGTATTCTGACTCCGATTATGCTGGATGCCAAGACAGTAGGAGATCCACATCAGGCTACATATTCCTGTTGGCTGGTGGAGCTATTTCTTGGAGGAGTGCCAAACAGACACTCATAGCTTCTTCCACCATGGCAGCAGAGTTTGTAGCATGCTATGAGGCATCCAACCATGGAATATGGCTGCGGAATTTTGTCACTGGGCTGCGCATTCTGGAGGGTATTGAAAGACCGCTCAAGCTTTATTGTGACAACAAGTCAGCAGTGCTATATTCTAATAACAACAGGAGCTCATCTAAGTCAAAGTATATTGACATTAAGTTCCTAGTTGTGAAGGAGAGAGTGCAGAGTGGACAGAGATCCATAGAGCACATTGGGACAAACTCCATGATAGCGGATCCGCTTACAAAGGGATTACCACCCAAGGTCTTTCATGAGCACACTGCTCATATGGGTGTTATTTTGTGTGAGGATATCACATTATAGTGGGAGTTTGTATCATGTTGTATTTTAGTGCTTTATGTTTGTTTTTGGACATACATATACATTTATGTATTTGAATATTTTTCTGATCAAAAATAAAGTATTCAGTTCATTTCACTCTGTTACATTATGTTAAGTTTTGATCTCACTAAAGAATAAAGTAGGACCAGTTGGAAATAGACATGTATAGATCACATTGCATGTAATTTCTATGCTACGCATCCATGATTGATCTATGTCATTTGATTATGTTGGTATACGTGACCATTGATGGGTTTAGTCACGCTAAATGTGACGAAGACCGCTTTCATCCTATATCGGCATAATCAATGGACGAGATTGTTCGGATATACCCTAAATTTGTGATAGCAAAATTTTGGAACTCATAAAGTCATACACATTTGTAAAGTTACATATGTGGCCCAGTGGGAGATTGTTGGAAAAATTCCACCATATGGGGCCACACATGTAAATATTAAATGTGTTTGCTATCTTTTGGTTAAGCCTAAATTAAAGTGATCTAATTAAGATTTAAAGTTTAAGGCTTAAGGGTATAATTGTCATGGAGTTAATGTGTAGATACCAGAGTGCTATTTCTAATTTGATGAGGGGCCGAATTAGAAATAGCAAAACATATGATAATATGTTTATTATATTAAGGGTTATGGTCCCCAAATTACACAATCTTTTTTGGCTTTTTTGTATCCCCGTCAACAGAGAAGAGAGAACACTTTTGTGTCCCAAGAATTGTGATAATTTGGAAGAACACAACCCGTTCACAAAACTCCGGCAATGGATTCAGGTACGCTTCCGCTTTCTATTATCTCCCCTTTTTCTTGAATCGATATGGGTTTAGTAACATGTATTTAGGGTTTGATTAATCATGATATAGAAATATGTTTAGGTTATTTTCGGATTAATTATATGTCTATGCATGTCGATTATGTGTTTAATCGAACCACTTACAGTTATTAGTCTCGGGATATAGCGAGGAAGATCAGTGGTACAGACCGGAGCATATCGTAAAGTGAAGGATCCTCCAAACATTGGTAAGGTTCTAAATTTTTTATATATATATTGATAACAATTTCCTGTATTTACATATTGTATGTATTAGTTCCGGAAAAATAATTACAATCCCAAGTTCACTTGTTCTAGATCGTTTACGATCTGTATAAAATTTTTAAAACCTATTTCCGCTGCGTTACCAGTGAATGGGGTTCCAACAATTGGTATCAGAGCCAATTTTTTTCAGAACAGGAAATTGTTTTCGATGCTCCTGTATGTATGATTGTGTAGGCACTATTTAAATTGACTGTATGTTGTTTTTGTATATATATTAAATTTGTTAATTTACAAAAACATGATTGATCGTTAATTATATGGTACTGTGGATTTAGGGTTCATGGGTTGTATTATATATTTTTTATTTTTTCTGTTATTGTATTGGAAAAAAATGTAAACTATATTGAGGACCTGGAAAAACAGCAAAGACAGAAGGGCGAAATCAGAAATACGCGCGACGGGTACTGTTCACGGTATTGTTCACTGGGGGCACTGTTCACGACATTGTTCACTGCACTATTCATGCAGGGGTACTGTTAACGCAGACAGTCGGCACTGTTCACATCGTCTTGCACAGTTCCGTTGGTAAGTGTTGCCTAGTGTGTTCCTTACGGATTTCCTATTTCGGATTCATGAGATGAATCGGAGTGACTTGAAGAGACTGGAAGACTCAGAAATTAAAAAAAGACCAAGGAATGCCTTGGGGATATTTTTGTAATTTTAGAATCCAAATTTTTTTAGGTTAAATAATCCACAGTACTCGGTCAATTCATGTATGCTTAATATTATGTGATGATAAAAGTATTGCCATGCATACATATGTCATTTAGATTAGATGTGCCTACACAAATATATTTGATATGTCATACATGCTTCATAGCCTATTATTTTATGTATTTTTTTAATATTAGGTAAATACATGATTGGCTATGAAAATGATATTAGTTTTTTAATAGTTAGAAAACTTGTTCATTCTCATTAATATTAATCTAGTTATTAAAGTGTTTAATAAGTTGGATTAGTAGGGTCATTTATTGTAATTAGGATTAATATGATTAATAACCTAATAATAAATGAACCGAATAAAGTGTTAGAGTTTTGATAGTTAAAACTTGGTAAACACTATCATAATAATCTGACCTTAGTAAATAGTTTACAAAGGCTTAGATTATTCACTAATATATTAGATTTTTAATTGTTAAAAATCATTTATTATTTATTAGTTAATTAAATTTATTTCTAATAATATTTTTGTTAATGCGCTAGATAACTTGATTAAAGTTAGCCGTTTGATTCTATTGAGTCTAGGTGCATTAACGGATAGTAGAAAACCCTAATTTTTTAAAAATAGTGAGTGGGAGAGGGATATATGACATCTATATCCCGCAGTCTCCATCATTAGTTCAACACCGTGAGATCCGGGTGGGGCCTCGTGACGGCTTTGCTTTCGTTCTCCCTAAGAAGGGTTTGCATAAAGATCAATACCAAGGTTAACTTCCTAACGGATAGGATTTCCGAGTGTATTTCTGGATTGACCGACCCAAAGGCGGCAATTCTCGAGTTAAGCTCATGAGATCTAAAATGGTGGGTTACACTCACAAAGGTATTGATTACGTTTTGTTAATTAAAAACCTGACTGAATAAACGATGGTTGAATGATATGGAATAAGAGTTATTCTAGAATATCATTTGATTGAGAATGTCTCGGTCTAACATGCAAAGACTTGGCCGACCTTAAGGCGGCACTTCTTTGTGGTATGTTGGATTGTCGTGGTATAGTAACTATTTTTAAGTATTTCTATTTCGTTAAACATGTTCATGCATCATGTTTAAATTTATACCAAAGCACTCACACTTGTTTTTAATAAATGACTGAATGAATATTTTATTTATTTCAGCAATTATGTCTTCTGCATTACTTCAAATTCTCTCAAATGATAAATTAACTGGTGATAACTACACTAAGTGGAAACTTAATATTAATGCAATATTGGTCACCAAAGACCTCAAGTTTGTGCTTACGGAGGAATGTCCTTCGGTGCCTACTGCCAATGCCACATGAACTGTTCGTGAGGCATACCAGCGATGGGTCTCATCTGATGAGAAAGCCCAAACATATCTGTTGGCTTCTATGACAGACGTGCTTGTCACGAAGCAATGACTTCTGCATTCGATATCATGGAGTCATTGAAAGCTGTGTTTGATAAGAAAATAAATAATTAATTTTATTTATTTAATCAAATAAGAAGTCTTTTTATTTAGTCAATAAAAGAATAAAAATATCTATGAGTTGGATTACGTTTAGAAGTCAAAAGATTGATGGAAATTAGGGTGCAACACAAACTCTTTTTGGTATGTGATTTGCGGCAACCCTAGTCTATTTAGAGGAATATTTCGGCAATCCTAAATAGAAGAGGAAGCAAAATTTCGGCCACCTATATAATTCCACATATAGAATTCGGCCACCATAGTTGATTGAATGATTCAATTTTTCTTCTTCTTCTCAATTCGTAGAAAAGGATAATTTTTATTCTACTAAACATAAAATAAATAATTAATTTTATTTATTTAATCAAATAAGAAGTCTTTTTATTTAGTCAATAAAAGAATAAAAATATCTATGAGTTGGATTAGGTTTAGAAGTCAAAAGATTGATGGAAATTAGGGTGCAACACAAACTCTTTTTGGTATGTGATTTGCGGCAACCCTAGTCTATTTAGAGGAATATTTCGGCAATCCTAAATAGAAGAGGAAGCAAAATTTCGGCCACCTATATAATTCCACATATAGAATTCGGCCACCATAGTTGATTGAATGATTCAATTTTTCTTCTTCTTCTCAATTCGTAGAAAAGGATAATTTTTATTCTACTAAACATAAAAGAGAGAAGAGATTATTCTTTGATAGTACACTGATTGCTTGTTCATCAATAAGCTTGTGTGTACAACATCGAATTAGGTTCACGTGAGTTTCGATCATTAGATTGAGAACTCAAAAGTGACCGGAATAATTTTTGTCTTCTTTTGATTGTTTTTTGACTAACAAAAGAAAAAGAAAACTTTGTTCATCCATTCTCAGGTTTTCAATTCAAAGAAAAAGGGAGACCACGCTCCTAGGTGATTCACGTACGTGTTCGGATTGGAAGATCTCGCGGTACTGTTTACGATCACTATTCACGGGGGGGGGGGGGGGGGGGGGGGGGGGGGGGGGTACTGTTCACAATCACTGTTCACGCGGGTACTGTTCACGGGCATCGAAAAAGATTTTACGGATTACCAATCGACGTAAGTCAATCGGATCACGAGTCAAGAGGTATTTAACTCTAACCGTATATATTTGAGTTTAATTAATTAAAAGGTTAAGGTTCAAATTTGAGAAAAATTTTAAAACCATACGAAATCTATTTTTCGTTTCTTCCGCTGCGTTTTATATCGATTTTTCCCTACACACAATTCTTTAGTTAGTCTTGAACAATGTTCACAACTTAAGATAAAGGTTGGGCGTCTTTACCTTGTTAAAGTTGTAGATTCTTTTGCTAGCATTTGAGTGGGATCAAATGTGTTATGATGAGTCTAAAATCATCAAAGTGTAGTGTCTTTGGGCAAAAGAATCTAGGATCATAGGTGCACACTATGATCCTATTCAATGCACTAGGTGCATTGAGTAGGATCACAGTGAAATACTTTATCCAGAGCTGTCAATGGATAAAAGTTTTCACTTGAAGACAATCAGAGAGTCTATCTCAATCCTGAGATAATTGATGGACTTATGGTTGCAAGTGTTATCATTTGAGCTATCAATGAGTATGATTATATAGCATAGTCTATCGTCGATAGTTTGGTGGTATTCATTTGTAATCGATAGAGGACTTCATTTATAGATATGGACATCGTGGCTCCATTTATTAAATGAGAGTAGAATATCATCATATGGATGTTTTGAGGTATTGGATATTAAATCTTAACGTTAAGTTTTCAATAATGTCTATTGAAATATGGCTTCTGGACAAGTCAAAATATCCAAGTTCAAAATGTTGCCATATGGGTAAATATGGTAACTTGGAGAGCTATAGGCGGTCTATGAGCTCTTGGTGATTAATGGTATTCTTCACGAGGATACACTATCTCCATTAAGATTTTCTAGGGTATGAATGAGCAATATTAACTTATTCTATCTTTATTTAAGAGTTCAATTTTAGCTCTTTAGTGGAATGAACTAAAATTAATAGATCAAATCTAAGTGAATTATTTGTTGATTGTGATTAGGTTATGTCTATCAGAGCTTAAATTTAGATAGTCCGCCAAGAATCCTAATTCACACGAACTTGCATGGATCACTTGATATATTCTACCGGACCAATTTACAGGTCCATCTAAAATTGTATTAAGGCATGTGGACTTGTTTCTTTTAGTAAGAATGGGTCTAGTTCACATGTGGACTTTTTATTAAAGTCCAATGGATTTAATAAAATGGAAAAATAATATATTGCACAAGTATTTACTTGGGCTGCAGGGCTAAATTAATTAGTCTAATATATTGTTTTGTTTTATTTTATTAATCAAATGGAAATTAATTGTTTGATTAAAAGTCAAAATCTTTTTCTAACTAGGAGTAAGACTCTTAATGTCATACTATTGTTGGTAGTATGGTAAATATCAAATACTATATTTGATAAGTAGATAGACTCCAAGTCTGTGGTCTGCCTGTTTGTAAGGATATTCCAAGGAGACCAGATGTGGATACTTCTATAATCCCGAAGATAACAAAGTATTTGTATCGACAAATGCAACGTTTCCTGAGGACAATTATATTAGTGACCATAAACCTTGTTCTAAGATTGTATTGAATTAGTTGGAGCCTGGTGAGACTAGTGATTCATCAACAAGAGTTGTTGATCCACAAACATCTGAGAGTCAGATGGTTCCTAATCAGGATACACTATCACCTAGACATAGTGGGAGGGTTGTAAGACAACCTGAAAGCTATTTAGGTATAGTGAGAGACAAAGTGTTGTCTCTGCTGATAGTGTTGATGATCCATTGACATTTAAGAATGCAATGGAAGATTCTGATAAAGAGGAATGACTTAAAGCCATGAATCTCGAGATGGAGTCTATGCACTCCAACTCAGTCTGGGATCTTGTAGACTTACCGGATGGGGTAAAACCCATAGGATGTAAGTGGATCTACAAGAGAAAAAGAGGAGTAGATGGGAAGGTAGAGACCTTTAAAGCAAGGCTAGTGGCTAAGGGTTATACCTAGAAAGAGGGGGTCGATTATGAAGAGACCTTCTAGCAAGTAGCCATGTTTAAGTCTATTAGGATTCTCTTATCCATTGTTACCTATTTCGATTATGAAATTTGGCAAATAGACGTTAAAACTGCATTCTTGAATGGGAATCTTGACAAGAGCATCTATATGATGCAACTAGAGGGATTTGTGCCTCCAGATCAAGAGCAAAAGGCTTGCAAGTTGCAAAGATCCATCTATGGACTTAAGCAAGCATTTAGATCTTAGAACATTAGGTTTAATGATGTGATTAAAACCTATGTCTTTGAGCAGAACATCGATAATCCTTGTGTCTACAAGCGCATCATTGATAAAAAGGTAGTTTTCTTGGTTCTATACGTGGACGACATCCTACTCATTGGGAATGATGTGGGAGTGTTATCTAATGTAAATGGCTGGCTGGCTAGCCAATTCCAAATGAAAGATTTGGGAGAGGCGAGTTATGTTCTAGGGATCAAGAACAAACTCATAGCACTGTCTCAAGCATCGAAAATAGCACAAGAGATCATATATCGACAATATTCTTGTGTGATTTTCGATGGATAACTCCAAGAAAGGTAATTTACCTTCTAGGCATGAAGTTCACTTGTCTAAGGAACAGTGTCCTAAGACACCTCAAGAAGTTGAGGATATGAGACGTGTACTCTATGCATCGGCAGTAGGTAGTCTCATGCATACTATGTTATGCACGAGACCGGACATCTGCTATATAGTGGGAGTAGTCAGCAGGTACTAGTCCAACCCAGAATTGGATCATTAGGTTGCTGTCAAGACTATTCTCAAGTATCTTCAAAGAACGAGAAACAATATGCTAGTGTATTCCGGACAAGATTTGATCCCTTTAGGATACACATATTCTGATTTTCAGTCAGACAGGGATTCTAGGAAATCCACATCTGGATCAGTATTCACCCTAGGCGGTGGAGCCATTGTGTGGAGAAGTATAAAGCAATCTTGCACTGCTGACTCCAATATGGAAGCCGAGTATGTAGCCACTTGTGAAACTGCTAAAGAGGTTGTTTGGCTCCGTAAGTTCATGAGTGATCTGGAAGTTGTTCCAGATCTGGATAAGCCCATCTCACTTTATTGTGATAACAGTGGTGCTATGGCTAATTCCAAAGAACCAAGAAGCCACAAGAGAGGGAAGCATATAGAGAGAAAGTATCATCTCATTAGAGAGGAGATGTGATCGTCACCAAGATAGCCTCACAAGGCAATCATGTTGATCCATTTACGAAGACCTTACCGGCTAAAGTGTTTTCGGGTCACCTAGATTGTCTAGGGTTACGAGACATGCCTCACATGCTTTAGTGCAAGTGGGAGATTGTTGGGGTTTATGCCCTAAAAATGTAATTTGTAAATGGATTTATGAAATAAATAAAAAGAAAAGTTCAATTCATTCTTGTTGTATTGTTTATTTTATAACTTGTGCATATATTAACATCCTAGATTGCCGAATGTAATCTCGAATTGTGTATATGAGTATCATATACAGATGGATACAGTAAGAGACGTGCAATCTAAAGAGTCCATAGATAGCAAATAAAGTTGGGTACTTTATTTGTGGTTAATCTATAGCTACGGTCCATTCCGTAATGTACGGTGATTCTATCCTGAATCATTCATATGATATATAGGAATAGAGGCACCTTGTATGATGTGATCATATAGGACTGGGCCATGATCTATATGAATCTCTCACCAAGATCCGTTTACTGATGAGATTCATATATATCAACTAATGATGGCCTTATGTAGGTGATCTTAATCCTGAGTGCCTTATCGACTCCTTCAGGTTAGATCGTGGTCTTTGTTATACCATGGGTGAGGTCAGATGCAGTTCCTGATCAATATACTACGTATGTTGGGATTGCGGTTTGGCTTGTGGCTGGGAAGGTATGTACACAATAGTGGAATTTTCACTCCTTCTTGTGAGAAGTAGATGGTAGTTCCCTTAAGGGTTGATTCGGGGCTTGGACAATATGGGCGCTCTCCTAATTCCATGAGGAAATAAGATTTATTGTTCATTAGAGAATCAACGGTACTTAAAGGATATATGTAATTAGAGGGGTGTAACGAACATTATGACCCAGCTCTAATTATGAACTACTGCGGAGGATCACACCATGTGTAATAGCTATACCGATGGACACCGAGTTGTATCGGTCTGTGTAAAAGCGTTTGCAGTTGAGAGAGTGCAGCTTCGGGTTTTTAGTGGAATAACACTGAAGTTAATAATCAAGGAATATTAATTTAAGAGTTTAATTAATGATTCCGACGATTATTGGAGCTCAAAATACTGTGGGTCCATTAGGTCCCCTTGCTAGCCCAATCAATTTAGGTAACAAGGGTCACGCATAATTAATTGGACAGTCCAATTAATTGTGTTACTAAAGTGACATGTATTTATTAGGGAATTAATTGAATATTGAGATTATTTAAATAATGAATAATGGTGATTAAATAAATTAAATAATAAAATTTTTTAATTATGTTAATAATCACTAAATGGAGGGTGATAGTTGATATTTGATTTTAAATAGAATAAGATAATATGATTATTTTATTTTATTAAATTAAATATTTGAAATTGAATTTAAAATGTTTAAATTCAAAATAAATATTTAATTATCTTTTAAAATAAAAGATATGAGATATCATTTTAAAAGATTTAGTTTTAAAATTGAAAAGATATCAATTATAGAGTTTTAGTTATAATAATATATATATATATGATATATATGTTGATAACAAAAGATAGCACACACACATGATCAGTTATTCAATTTGTATGGGATACAAATTGTGGTGCTTGAATCAATTGGTGATTTTTTGAAAATGATAAAAGAGTTTTATATTTTTTTAAAACCAAAAACCTGATTGATATACATATATATATATATATATATATATATATATATATATATATATATATATATATATATATATCATGTCGTTGACCAATTGCATCTGATGCAATTTATCTACACAGAGCATTATTCTTTCTTTTTTATACGTAAAGAAATATATAAATATATATATATATATAAATATATATATATATATATATATATATATATATATATTTCAAAGCAAATCAAGTACAATACAGAGATATATTTTTTGATCAACGCAAATTTTTTTTTAAATAAAGTGCAAATGTGTGCGATGCAAGTGTTGCATAGTGAACAAAAAGAAAATTGTTTCTTCTTCTTCATTCTCTCTAAAATCCTCCATTCAAGTTCCTAAGACCGTGAAACGTCCACACGCAGTTATCAGTCCCGGGATATAGTGAGGAAGATCAGTTGTACAGACCAGGAGCATATCGTAAAGTGAATGAGCCTCTAAACGTTGGTAAGGTTTTAAATTTTGTTTTATATATATTGATTACAATTTTCTGTATTTACATATTGTATGTATTAGTTCCAGCAAAATAGTTACGATCTCAAGTTCACTGGTTCCAGATCGTTTACGATCTGTATAAAAAATTTAAAACCTATTTTCCCTGCATTACCAGTGAACGGGGTTCCAATATCATCCTCACATAAAGTCCTCCCCATAAGATTTAGATTATCAATATTATCTATATCAAGGATTTTCGAAACAATCTCTTTTGACAACCCAAGGAACTTATTGATACTATCCGATAAGACTCTAAAAGTTTTTCCTCTCACACTCACCAAGGTATTTTCAAAGGTTGAGCTCTCTTTATACTCAAAGTATATCTCTCTGTAAGTTCCTCATATTTTGATTGGCTTATTTCGTTGACAAACCACATTGGGGATTATTCTTTGTAAGGGTAATTTAGGCCTCTTGAGTGTGATCAAGCTTCAAGGACATCATCTCTCTCAAAGAGCACTTCAAAGGTATCTCACTAGTTTAACTTTCTTTGAAGAGATCTAGTTGCACACACTCACTTGCATGCATTATGTTTCTATCTTCATGTAATTGAATGATGTATTGAATGCCTCTTTTCACACTCCACACTTGCACATTTTGCACATCACTTAGTGTGTTGAGTTTGCCCAGAAAAGACAATTTCTTCTCTTAGCGCGGCCTAGACCGCTTGGCAAGACATGCTTGCACCGCGGCATACAGAGCGGTATACCTCAGCAGGGTCATGCTCCATGTACCGCTTCCTGTACACTTGCACGCAAAGCGACCCAAGTCGCGGTGTTGTCCAGTAAGCCTCTGTTGCCCATACCGCGGCCTGTGCACCTGCATGCACAGCGCCCTGCACCGCGTTGTTGTCCAGACGGTGCACTGCTGTGTGTACCGCGGTCTGGACACTTGCCTGCGACGCGGTCCATCTAGCGGTATTGACGGGATTTTGTGCTCTAAGTTCAAAACGACGCTGTTTCAACTAGGGCTCCCATATATATGATCTATCTTCTTCCTTGCTCGTGTCTATGAGTTCAAGAAGCCATTTTTAATAGGCCAAGCTTCCCTTAGAGAGAGAAACTCCCAAGAACTCATCTTTACTCAACCAAACACAAATCTATGTGCATCTAACCTCTTCAAGCATTATCTCATCATGGATTCTTCTTGCTTTCATTGACTAGGTAACTTGAACATGCCCTAAATCTCTTTGTATTTATTTATGTTCTTGTTTGCCTAGGGTTAGCTCTTTTATGTGATTTTATTGCATATCTTTATGTTTATTGGCATTTATAACATGATTGAGTTGTTGTGTGTTGGTTGAGAGACTTGTTCATTAATAGCTAGCATTTAGGACGATTTTACCCTTCTAGCTAAATCTTCATCCATTTGCATTTAGATATTGATATCTAGGATTTACACTTATTGTCATCTTTAAATCCTTAGATAAGCATTTATTGTTGCCTAGCATTAATTGCATACTTGAATATCTTTTACATATTCACTTAGGTTGTTTAACCTCTTCATTGATTGTTAAGCTTTGTGACTAAGTGAGTTAGTGCACAAGCTTGTGGTCAAGAATCACTATTAAAGGCCCGTTGGGTAGAGTGAAAGGGTTAGTGACCAAGTAGGTGTGACTTGAGGTCAACCTAGGTTGTAAACTTTCGTTCAAATAGTGGATTTGAGGACAGTTTGTGGCTAGGAGGATAGCCCGTGAGTTTTGCCCAGTTGGAGGGTTTCTCACGTAAATCAATCCTTGTGTTTTTATTGTTTTCCGCATATTTATATTGGATTGATTGATTGTTAATATGGAGTAGGATCATTAAAATTGATTAAGTCGAAAAGTTGGTAATAAATCAACTAAAACCTATTCACCCCCCCCCCCCCCCCCTCTAGGTTGTATTAGACACACTTTGTGTATTTTCAATTGGTATCAGAGCGGGTTCCTAGATACACTTAGGTGATCCTTGCTCGTTGTGTGTCTTGCATTTAGTTTGTGTTTGTTGCATCATAAACATTCATCTCATTCATACCCAAACACTATGAGTGGGAACGGAAGTGGTAATGAGGGAGCCTCTAGCACAAGACCCCCTTTGCTCACCGGAATAAACTATGCCTCTTGGAAAGGCAAGATGGAGTCTTATATTTGCCAAATAAATGACCGAGCATGGATGGCAATTGAAGATGGCTACACTCTTCTGGAAAAGACTCTTGAAGACGAAAGTGTAGTTCCCAAGCCAAAGTCGAAATGGTCAACTCAAGAGTTTGAAGCATCCAAGTGGAACAACAAGGCTATGCATGCTATTCTTTGTGCAATGGATGACAATCAGTACAAATTGATCCAAACAACAAGAATTGCAAAAGAGGCATGGGAGATTCTAGAGACGGCCCATGAGGGAACCGAGGTGGTCAAGGACTCCAAGCTTCAAGTCCTCCAAACACAATTCGAGCAAATTAGGATGGAGGAGGATGAGTGCTTCAACGACTTTCAAGTGAAGATGATGGATATAGTCATTCAAAGCCATCAACTTGGTGATCCCTATTCGGATAGGAGGATCAAGCAAAAAATTATGAGGTCGCTACCAGCAAGATTTGAGTCAAAGGTGACGGCTCTTGAGGAGAATAGTGACTACAAGAATATGAAGCCAAGTGAAGTTATTGGAAGGCTTCTAGCATATGAGTCTAGATGGACTCCCACACCTATACCTCAAAAGAAGCAAAAGAGCATTGCTCTGAAGACTTCTAAGGTTGAGAAGGAGGAAGAAGACTCAGATGAAGAAATGGCCCTCATGGTGAAAAGATTCAAGAAGTTCATCAATTTTGAGAAGAGGGGATTTGGATCCAAAGGAAAGGAAATAAAGAAGAAGACTCCTTTCAAGAAGTTTGAGTCAAGTGAAGACAAGCCCACAAGAAAAGGGATTCAATGCTTCGAATGTGGAGGTTTCGGACACATCTCCACGGATTGTGGAAATTTGAAAAATAGGAAGAAAGGAAAGGCCATGGCCGTCACGTGGAGCGATGGTGATGACTTGGAAGAAGAAGGAGAATGCTCAGATGATGAGGATCATGTGGCAAACTTTATTGCCTTCGTATCTTCTCTCAAGAGTAAGGAAGCAATAGATGATGAAGAGGTAGAGAAACAAAGTGAAGATGACTCTAGCTATGGTGACTCTTCATCCCATTCAACAAATATGGATGTAGTAGGAATGGATCTTGAAGGCTTCATTGAGCATTTTCAAAGCTCAAGATTGAAGATGAAGAAAGAGATTCAAAGGCTAAAAGGAGAGAATCTCAAGCTATCCGCCGAAGCTACTCACTTAAATAAAGAAGTGAAGATAGCCAAAATGAATGAGGAATTGATGGAAAAGGAGCTTGAAGAAGCTAGAGAGATCATTGCTAAGATGACTTCAAGCACGAATAAACTTGACCACATGTTGGGAGTTGGCAAGAGGCCAAGTGATAAGAAAGGTCTTGGCTATGAAGATGACAAGGAGACCTCATCCTCGAGCAAGATTGTATTTGTTAAGAGTTTGGATAACAAAGAGCCTCCACCCCCACAATATCCTAGGAAAAAGATCGAACTAGGAGAGTGCTCTAAAGATCCTCAAGTCAAGGTAGCACAAGGGAAACAAGCTCAAGCTCAATCAACAAGGGCGCATCAAGCAAGTTTCCCTCAACCGAAATACCATCAAGCCAAAAAGCAATTCATGCAAGTTCAACCAAGGAAGCAATTCACTCCAACTCAACAACAAAGAAGAAGAGAACCAATCCAACACCAAAGACAAGCTTAAATGCGTGGGAAAGCCCCTTTGTACTCACAAGGGTATGGTATGTCTTCTTATTTTATTCTCACTTGTCACTTTTGTGGTGTTAATGGTCACATTAGACCTAATTGCTTTAAGTACATTGAAATGTGTAGAATCAAGAGCATGATTGAAAGAAATAGAGCTAGAGCTAAAATGCATGTTCCTAGGAAATCTAGAGCAAATTTGCATGATCCTAGGAAATCTAGAGCCAATGTGACTAATACCACTAGGAATGAGAACATTACACCTAGGTGGATTAGAAGGGATAACTATTCTTGCTATGTGGCTCAAATTGCCTTGAAGGCAAATGCCTCTAACACTTGGTATTTGGATAGTGGGTGTTCTAGGCATATGACGGGGAACAAGAGCTTCTTTAAATCCCTTGTCTTGGAGGATGGAGGATTTGTCACCTTTGGTGATGGATCTAAAAAGAAAGTCATAGGGAAAGGAACCATTTCCATTCCCGATTTACCCTCCTTGTCGAATGCTTTACTTATTGATGGCTTGCAAGCAAATCTTATAAGCATTTCTCATCTTAATGATGATGGACTCTCTATATTGTTTAACAAAAATGATTGCTCTCTTTTAATGCCAAATGGAAAAACCTTGCTAAAAGGAAAGAGATCTAGTGACAATTGCTATTGTCTTGAAGCTAGTGCTATCTCTTGCAATATGTCCAAATGTGAGGAAATTGAGTTATGGCATCAAAGACTTGGCCACATGAACTATCGAGATTTAAGAATCTTAGATAAGTTCAAGGTTGTGCGTGGCCTCCCTAAGCTTGGGAAGAAAGTCGATGGCTTTTGTGGACCTTGTCAACAAGGGAAACAAACCAAAAGTATGCACAAGAAAGGCAAGTATCTCGCCACCAAGGAGCCATTAGAGCTTCTACATATGGACCTTATGGGTCCCATGCAAACCGAGAGTCTCGGCGGCAAGAGATACATTTTTGTTTGTGTTGATGATTTCTCTAGATTTACATGGACATATTTCCTTAGAGAAAAATCTGAAACTTTTGAAAAATTTAAAATG
This sequence comes from Dipteronia sinensis, assembly GCA_033220585.1. Classification (NCBI taxonomy): domain Eukaryota; kingdom Viridiplantae; phylum Streptophyta; class Magnoliopsida; order Sapindales; family Sapindaceae; genus Dipteronia; species Dipteronia sinensis. The sequence goes on from CM065640.1 coordinate 65,576,343, forward strand.
CTTTGCACTAAAATTCAAAATGAAAAGAACTCACACATTAAAAGCATTAAAAGAATTAGGAGTGACCATGGGAGGGAATTTGAAAATGCTTGTTTTGAAAGCTATTGCAATAGCTTAGGCATTTCCCATGAGTTTTCAGCTCCTAGAACTCCTCAACAAAATGGGGTTGTTGAGAGGAAGAATAGGGTCCTTCAAGAGATGGGCCGTGTGATGTTGCTTAGCAACAATGTCCCTAGGAACCTTTGGGCCGAGGCCGTCAATACGGCTTGCTACATAGGAAATAGAGTCTTCCTAAGGCCCGGTACTAGGCAAACCTCCTATGAATTATGGAAGGGTAGGAAGCCAAATATTAGCTACTTCCACTCATTTGGGAGCAAATGCTACATTCTAAATGACCGAGATCAACTTGGCAAGTTTGATGCCAAGAGTGATGAGAGGATTTTTATTGGCTATGGCCTCAATAGTAAGGCCTATAGAGTTTTCAATTTAAAAACTCGGAGTGTCATGGAATCATCTAATGTCGTCATAGATGATTGTAGGCCTAAGACTAGAGACCATGATGAGGAGGTCATTGTGCTTGATGATCCTTTCTTGGAGAAGAATGGTGAGACTTCAATTGATGTGAAGTCAAGCCTTGATGAAGAGGTCATCCAACCTCTTGATAAAGATCCATCTTTGGACTCTAAAGAACCCGCTCCATGGGTTAGACATCTCCACAATAAGAATGACATTCTTGGAGATGTGAATGAGGGTGTTAGGACTAGGCGTCAAATAGCTAATCAAATTAGCTATACTTGTTACACCTGTCAAATTGAACCCAAAAAGGTTGATGAAGCCTTGAATGATGAGTTTTGGGTTCTTGCCATGCAAGAAGAGCTAAACCAATTTGAAAGAAATGAGGTTTGGACTCTTGTTCCTAGACCCAAGGATACTAATGTCATAGGAACCAAATGGGTATATAGGAATAAGTCGGATGAGAATGGCAACATTGTGCGCAACAAGGCTAGACTTGCAGCACAAGGATACTCTCAAATTGAGGGTATTGACTTTGAGGAGACTTTTGCTCCGGTTGCCCGTCTTGAGTCCATAAGGCTTCTTTTGTCCATATCATGTGTGCACAAGTTCAAATTGCATCAAATGGATGTTAAGAGTGCCTTCCTAAATGGTTTCTTGCATGAGGAAGTGTTTGTCGAGCAACCCAAGGGGTTTGTGGATCCACACCACCCCAATCATGTCTATAGCCTCAAGAAGGCTTTATATGGGTTGAAACAAGCACCTAGGGCTTGGTATGAGCGCCTCACTCAATTTCTTGTTGAAAATGACTACACTAGGGGTAGTGTTGACAAAACTTTATTCATCAAGAGGAACAAGGATGAGCTTTTCATAGCTCAAATCTATGTTGATGATATTGTTTTTGGCTCCACCAACAAATCCAAAGTCAAAAAATTTGTTGATGTCATGTCTCATGAGTTTGAGATGAGTCTTGTTGGGGAGCTCAATTACTTCCTAGGTTTGCAAATCAAGCAATTGCATGATGGGATTTTCATATACCAAGCTAAGTATGCTAAGAACCTAGTGAAGAAGTTTGGCCTTGAGAATGCCAAACATTGTGACACACCCATGAGTACCACCTTGAAACTAAGCAAGGATGCCAGTGGCAAGAGTGTGGAACAAAGTCTTTATCGTGGTATGATTGGTAGCTTGCTTTACTTGACAGCAAGTAGACCCGATATAGCCTTTAGTGTGGGTGTGTGTGCTAGGTACCAAGCGGATCCCAAGGAATCCCATCTCTCCTCCGTGAAGAGAATCATTCGGTATGTGAATGGGACATCCAACTATGGGATATGGTACTCTTTTGACACTAATGCTAGCTTAGTTGGCTTTAGTGATGCAGATTGGGCAGGAAATTGTGATGATAGGAAGAGTACATCGGGCGGTTGCTTCTTCCTAGGAAACAACTTGGTCTCATGGTTTTGCAAGAAGCAAAATTCCATCTCTCTATCCACAGCTGAAGCGGAATACATAGCCGCCGGGAGTGCTTGCACACAACTCCTTTGGATGAAACAAATGCTTGTGGATTACGGCTTTGATCAAGGTATTCTTACCCTTTATTGTGATAACATGAGTGCAATTAACATTTCAAAGAACCCTGTTCATCACTCTAGAACAAAGCATATAGACATCAGGCATCATTTTATTAGGGAACTAGTTGAAAACAAATGCATTGCACTTGAGCATGTGGGCACTAATGATCAACTAGCGGATTTATTTACAAAGCCCTTAGACTCAACTAGGTTCAAGTCACTTAGTAGGTCTATTGGGATTTGTCATATGCCTTGATGTGTTTTGGTGATTGACCCTAATGGGGAACTCAAGCAAAGAGAGCAACCTTGCAGGTTGGAATAAGCAAAAACTTGATCAACTTTATGCTTCTTTATTAATTGCTTGAGTATTCTTGGTTGTGCTTATATATATTCTTATATGGCCTCTTATTTAATAAATGTGCCTTGCTTGATTTGTAATCCATGTCACCTCTATGTTCAAAATTGCATTTTTGGACTAGGAGATTTTGATTGGGAAAGTACACCTGAATGACCCATAATTTAACTCCATGACATGAGAACCTTTATTGACATGCTTAAAATAATATGCATGAAATGTTTTTTTTTTGTTTGCTCTAGTGCAAAATATGTGTTAACGCAAATGAGAAGACTAAACCAAATAAAGATCTAGTATCCATGCAATAAACAAGGATATCTCATCCAAATTTAGTCTTCTCTCTCTCTTTATCAGTTGAACAAGACTACTATCATACGGGTATCCCACCCGGAAAAATCAAAAAGGGTGCAAAAGTCACTCATGTCTTGTTTTGCTCATAAGGTTTGATATAGTTGCTCTTTAAATTGAAATTCATTTTGAAAAACTATATCTTGTTTGCTTATAACAAAAGGGTATAAATTGGTTTGAATTCTTTTGGAAACCCTTTTGATGTTTGCTTTGCCAAATACCATTTGCTTGAACCATGAAGTTACATGTCTTACATCCAAAGCAATTAAGTCACACATCTTCTTCTAAACAATAAAACCCTCAATGATTCTCTCTCAATTAATTGAGTTGCATAACGTTGTTGTATATGATTATGCACTTATCTTGCAAATAGCTCTCTTTGCTAAAGTGACCCGGTTGGGGAATACTCCTTTGCCTATCTCATGACAAAAAGGGGGAGTAATGGTTTTATTTAAGGGGATTGCATTTTTGGAGAGATTGTCCCATTGAGGGGGAGTAACCTATATAGGGGGAGAGCATTTGCATGTTGCATGTTGAAGTTTTCTTTTATTATGCAAATTGCTCTTATTTATCTATCTCTCTTGATCACCTCACATACTCTTGTCTTGGAAAGTGTAGTCTCTGTGTTTTGTAGGGATGGCTATTCTACAAGAGCTTGAAGTTTTGAAGACCTAATATCTAGGTATCTTTTTGTAATGTAGAATATCTATTTGTTGACCTTTAGTTTTTATTTTTTTGTGAGGATGATTTGTGAGTGGTGGTTTTGTCACGAAATAGCCAAAGGGGGAGATTGTAAGTTCCTCATATTTTGATTGGCTTATTTCGTTGACAAACCACATTGGGGATTATTCTTTGTAAGGGTAATTTAGGCCTCTTGAGTGTGATCAAGCTTCAAGGACATCATCTCTCTCAAAGAGCACTTCAAAGGTATCTCACTAGTTTAACTTTCTTTGAAGAGATCTAGTTGCACACACTCACTTGCATGCATTATGTTTCTATCTTCATGTAATTGAATGATGTATTGAATGCCTCTTTTCACACTCCACACTTGCACATTTTGCACATCACTTAGTGTGTTGAGTTTGCCCAGAAAAGACAATTTCTTCTCTTAGCGCGGCCTAGACCGCTTGGCAAGACATGCTTGCACCGCGGCATACAGAGCGGTATACCTCAGCAGGGTCATGCTCCATGTACCGCTTCCTGTACACTTGCATGCAAAGCGACCCAAGTCGCGGTGTTGTCCAGTAAGCCTCTGTTGCCCATACCGCGGCCTGTGCACCTGCATGCACAGCGCCCTGCACCGCGTTGTTGTCCAAACGGTGCACTGCTGTGTGTACCGCGGTCTGGACACTTGCCTGCGACGCGGTCCATCTAGCGGTATTGACGGGATTTTGTGCCCTAAGTTCAAAACGACGCTGTTTCAACTGGGGCTCCCTTATATATGATCTATCTTCTTCCTTGCTCGTGTCTATGAGTTCAAGAAGCCATTTTTAATAGGCCAAGCTTCCCTTAGAGAGAGAAACTCCCAAGAACTCATCTTTACTCAACCAAACACAAATCTATGTGCATCTAACCTCTTCAAGCATTATCTCATCATGGATTCTTCTTGCTTTCATTGACTAGGTAACTTGAACATGCCCTAAATCTCTTTGTATTTATATATGTTCTTGTTTGCCTAGGGTTAGCTCTTTTATGTGATTTTATTGCATATCTTTATGTTTATTGGCATTTATAACATGATTGAGTTGTTGTGTGTTGGTTGAGAGACTTGTTCATTAATAGCTAGCATTTAGGACGATTTTACCCTTCTAGCTAAATCTTCATGCATTTGCATTTAGATATTGATATCTAGGATTTACACTTATTGTCATCTTTAAATCCTTAGATAAGCATTTATTGTTGCCTAGCATTAATTGCATACTTGAATATCTTTTACATATTCACTTAGGTTGTTTAACCTCTTCATTGATTGTTAAGCTTTGTGACTAAGTGAGTTAGTGCACAAGCTTGTGGTCAAGAATCACTATTAAAGGCCCGTTGGGTAGAGTGAAAGGGTTAGTGGCCAAGGAGGTGTGACTTGAGGTCAACCTAGGTTGTAAACTTTCATTCAAATAGTGGATTTGAGGACCGAATGTGGCTAGAAGGATAGCTCGTGAGTTTTGCCCAGTTGGAGGGTTTCTCACGTAAATCAATCCTTGTGTTTTTATTGTTTTCCGCATATTTATATTGGATTGATTGATTGTTAATATGGAGTAGGATCATTAAAATTGATTAAGTCAAAAAGTTGGTAATAAATCAACTAAAACCTATTCACCCCCCCTCTAGGTTGTATTAGACACACTTTGTGTATTTTCACTCTCTAACAAGACTCTCATTAGTAACCCTAATGGAATTAATCCATGAATCCTAATGCCTTTCACATATAGAATGTTGAATGTAAGAACCCTCTGTAGGGAAAAATTGCTTAAAACCGTAGCGGAAGGCGAAAAAATAATTTTCGTATAGTTTAAAATTTTTCTAAAGATTTGAACCTTAACCCTTTAATTAATTAAACTCAAATATACGGTTAGAGTTAAATACCTCTTGTCGTGTGATCCGATTGACTTACGTCGATGGTAATCCGCAAGATCTTCAATCCTAGCACGTACGTGAATCACCTAGGAGCGTGGTCTCCCTTTTTCTTTGAATTGCTTACCTTAGAATGGATGTATGGAATTTCTGATCTTGATCTTCAATAGTAAAACACCAAGAGCCTAAAAAAATAGTTCCGGTCACTTTTGAATTCATAATCAATATGATTGAAACTCGCGTAACCCTAAATCGAAGGTGTGCACAAAACCTTTTGATGTTAAAGGCTTGTAAGTGCACTATCGAATGAGAACTTATTTTCTTTTTCTCTCTTGGCCGAAAATCTATGTGTATAGAGTAGGATTTTTTATTTTCAAAACAAACAAAAATCTCTCTCTATTTTGCTTTATCTTAGTGGCCGAAAATTCATAACCTTATATTTATAGGTTGGCCGAATTTTCTCCTTCACTAAGTAGGGTTGGCCGAATTCATTGAATAGGAAATCTAGGGTTGGTTAATTTCCTTACTTGAAAAGGAATTGTCTTTTTCCCTAATTCCTATCAATTCAAGAATCCTAACCCTTGTAGAACTAGTGGTGGCCGAATTCTTTGTATAATAAGGAGTGTATGTGGACTTAATCCTTACCTCATTAAGACTCCTATCACTTAAAAGAATTCCAACCCTAATCCAACACATAGTATTTAATTTACTGATCAGGAAAAGATTTTGATTTAAACTATTAATTAATTAAATAATTAATTAATTCCCATTTAATCAAAACAATAAAATAAAATAATATCTTGGGCTATTTTATTTAGCCTTGCCGCCCACACCATGTATATATTGGCCCAATATTATTTTTCTTATTTTATTTAATCCATTAGACTTTAAATAAAAGCCCACATGTGAACCAGACTTATTCTTACTAAAAGAAACAAGCTTACATGTCTCATTTTAATATATTAATATATTAATATACTAGTGCAGCCCATTAAATAAATAATAGACATATTATATTCTTAATATATTAAATGCAATTCTAGATGGACCCATAAATTGGTCCGGTAGAATATATCAAGTGATCCATGCAAGTACGTGTAGATTGTGGATCTTGGCGGGCTATCTAAATTTAAGCTTCAATAGACATAACCTAATCACAATCAACAAATGATTCACTTAGGTCCAATCTATTAATTTTAACCCATTCCACTAAAGGGCTAAAATTGAACTCTTAAATAAAGATAGAATAAGGAGATGTTTCTCATTCATACCCTAGACAATCTTATAGGAGATGGTGTATCCTCGTGAATAATAACAGTAATCGCCAAGAGCTCATAAACCGCCTATAGCTCTCCAAGTTACCATATTTCCTCATATGACCACATTTTGAACTTGGATATTTTGACTTGTCCAGAAGCCATGTCTTCAATAATCATTATTGAAAACTCAACGTTGAGATTTAATATCCAATACCTCCAAACATCCATATGATGATATTATACTCTCATTTAATAAATGGAGCCACGATGTCCATATCTATAAATGAAGTCCTCTATCGATTAACAAATGAATACCACCAAACTATTGAGGACAGACTATGCTATATAATCGTACTCATTGATAGCTCAAATGATAACACTTGCAACCATAAGTCCATCATTTATCTCAGGATTTAGATAGACTCTCTGATTGTCCTGATAATGAAAAGACTTATATCTAGTGACGGTTCTAGATAAAGTATTTCATTATGATCCAGTTCAATGCACCTAGTGCATTAGATTCTTTTACTCGAAAACCTTTCGATGATTTTAGACTCATCATAACTCATTTGATCCCACTCAAATGCTAGTAAAAGAATTCTACAACTTTATCAAGATAGAGGTACCCAACCTTTAACTTAAGTTGTGAACGTTATTCAAGACTAATTAAAGAATTGTGTCTACCTCATACATATCTGGATGTACAAACAATTCTTCATATCTCATAGTCTTTTGACCTTATGATTATTTACCTTGACAATTATAATTATAAATGCTATAAGATTTTGCAGAATCAGAAATCACTTTATTTATATGAAAAGATTGTCAATTATAATATTACACTCTTGCTATTGAGCATAATCCTAACACCCTCAACCAAGTCTACACCTCTATATTGAATAAGCTTTTTGGTTCCCATAACTCCTAAAGCTTTCAACTTGTTGGGTTTGGATTTCTTAGAGGTTGTTGGAGTAGATTTGGGTTTAGTTATGGGTTTAGATGGATGGATAGAGTTAGAAACTTTGTTTCTCCCCATGATTTGTTGTCAACACTACAAAACAAAACACGTGAGTGAAAAGAGACACAAGTGAGTGTTAGTTTACACATATAAACAAACAAAGACATATGATGAAATAATGATTAATAAATGCATAAATGTTATTTTTCAATCACACTGGTACATTTTACCAAATTCAACAAATGCATTTAACAACAAGATTCATCCACAAATTGAGGAATTGGTGTCAATCACAATTACTATCAACCTCAAATCATGAAGGAATTGGTCATAATAACAACTACTATCAACTCAAAGTAAGAAGGAACTTAATCAACCTCAAGCTAGGAGGAATTTGTTGTAACTACAACTACTATCAACCTCAAGAGTGATGGAATTCATTGCAATATCAACTACTATCAACCCCAAATTATGAATAATAAATTGCCAACACATTTATACAATTATTTCAAGATAGATATCATGCATTCTTATCATTCAATTATTCTAAACAATCAATATGTCAACATATAACAAAGCAAATCATGTGAACATATCATAAAAGAGAACAAAAGTTTAACATACGATGCCCCCCCTTGATAAGTGCTCTATCTAGGATCAAGATAGAATAGTGTTCACAATGATATCCACACAATCACAAGTTCAAACAATTTTAAAATAAATTCAACAAAATAAGCTTGACAAACTATGAGAGATACACCAAGATTTTCAATATCTCTCATAATTCTTCTCAAATTGCCAAAATATCAAAATACTTCTAAACAAAAGTGTGTGTGTGTGTGTGTGTGTGTGTGTGTGTGTGTGTGTGTGTGTGTGTGTGTGTGTGTGTGTGTGTGTGTGTTTTGCTTCAAACATATGTAGAGGAGTAATGTGATAATCAACATGCAAATCAAATTTACATCTATTCATCTTAAGCTTTTCCATAAAAGGTCAAAACGATTATCATCCGAAATTTTTGCATTAAAGAGAATATATTTCAACATATATATGTGTGTGTGTGTGTGTGTGTGTTTGTGGCTCGTCATCCCATTTTAAGTTTTCAACCCGAGCATTCATGATTTTCAACTATACTCCTTTAAGCCTTTTTATTTATTTATCTAGGCTTTGAGTCAAAGAGTTTTTTTTTTTTTTGTCAACACTTCTTTGATTTTTCTAACATAAACATATACTCTTCATGACGGCTTTCACTCATCACAATGGTGTAGCCCTTTCCTACATTGAGCGGCTGCATAACCAAATTGTGTCGCCCTTTCCATGAAGGTGCTCGTTGAATTCTATATAGTTGCCGAAGCAAAATGGATACTAACCATAGGTCATCTTAAATGTACTAGTCATAATACTTCAAGGTGTATCCACAATCTACATATTTTCAAATTCAACTTACTACAACAAAACATACAAGAGAAGCAAAGTGCATTTTTGAAAACCAAGTTTTATAGCTTACAAGCACAGGATCTAAAAGCAATATAGAGGGATTTACTTAAGATCATTACTTCTCAAGAGAGTAGCTGTCAAAGAATATGAAGCTCATATTTTTTCAGAACATGCCACTCATCATTCAAACAAACATTTCACACATCATATAAAAGACCTTTGTGAACAACATCACTATAAGATCTTTAGAGAGCAAACGTCAATGAGAACCATATGTATATTATACTAAGTTCTCTAAAATGACATGATGTTGTGCAAACAATGAGTTGAGAGATGAAAATTCAAGAATGCAAGGTTTAGGATATAGGAGTACCTTAGCAAGCAATTTTCCATCTGATGCTAAGCTTTGCCCTTTTTATGAGCTCTCTTGGCTTGTTTGTCCTCATGATAACAAGTTATTGGTGTGTCATCCTAAGAGAATAAAACTAAGCATTTCAGCTCAAACATATATAAAAATGACATTCTCTAAAAGTCTTAACAACAATCAACACCATATAGATTCCAAAAATGAACTTCTCATAAAGTTAACCAATATATTTCGACTATCACAACAACTATGTGAGATAGCTAAGTTCATATCAAGTTATATAGAACCAAAGCTAGCTACACTAATGGTAAGAGCACTCACCCTTGACCCATTTGATCTTGGGTGAACTAACACAAAAATCATCATGATCATTTCTCATGGCAATATTATATCTAGAAGATAAATCATCAACAATCTTCTCTATAAAGATATTACTCAAGTTAAACACATCATTATTGCCATGAACAAAGATATCATCAAAACTATGCATATGATCATCTAAAACACTCTTTTTCACCCAAAATTTCTTGACATTCTTCTTCACATGACTATCACTATCATATACAACACTCAAAGTGTTATCATTAGAAACATGTTTACAAGAATGAATAGGAACCTTTTTCACATCATACATTTTAATCCAGGATTTCCTAGTATGTTTCTTTACATGATAATTGACAATATGCATTTTATACAAAGCATCAAAGCAATTAACATGTTTAAAAACATTCAAAGAAGATTTTCTCATCTCACTAGCATGCATCTCATTCTCTAGTTTGCATTGTCTAATATACTCATGGCATCTAGTTTTAATATGCCCTACAACATTGCAAAAATGGAAAACCGAGATAAGTTTGGAGATGTTAATTAGGTTAGAGTGTACCAACGTTGAAGGCTCATTTCTCTTCTTGATTTTGCTCTTGACCTTGGAAAGATTGGCTTTTGAAATCTTTTTGTTCCTTACTGACTTGCTTTTAGTTGTAGGAGACTCCACTTGCTCATCTACAATGCCTAAGTCACTCGAATCTTCATGAAGTATACCAAGCTCTTTGGCCTTCAGAATTTCCAATTCCTCTTCCTTGCCTTTGATTGTTTCCTTCAAGAAAAACAAATAATTAGCAAAATAATTTATTAAATTTTCTAACACATGAGAGTCTTCAACCATCTTCTTTTCTTGATATTTGATCACTTCACTCCTCACTTCAACTTCCTTCAAAGCTTCATCTCTTTCCTTCTCAAGAGTTTGAACTCTTGCCATCAAGTTGAAGTTGGTGGTCTTTGATTTGCAATCCTCTTCATTGAGTTGCAAAGAAAAGTGATCATGTCTAGCTTGATTGTCCATCTGGAAATTATCTTCTTCTTTAATTTCTTCTTGTTGCGAAGTCATGTCACATAGGTAGTTACCTACATAAACATTATCTTGCAAGAAATCTAGTTTCTCCTCATATTTGCTTTTGTCACTAATATTCTCCTTAAGCTCATCAACAAAATTGTTAGTAGACAAATACCAAGAAGAAAATAAATGACCACATTCACAAATATCTTGAAGAATATTCCATGCCTTTTAGTTCCATTAACAAGAGGAGGATAATCAACACAAACAATATAAAACTCAATATTACTATCCGTGAGTGTATACCGAGACCTCACTAAGTTCAATCCAGTGACCTGCTCTGATACCAAATGAAAAATACAAACACGGTTAATTTGCCTAAAGCTAACCTAGAGGGGGGGGGGGGGGGGGGGGGGGGGGGGGTGAATAGGTTACTACACATTTTTCACTCCCTTGAAACAAACACAAGTTTGTCCCTCTAAGTAGCTTGTATCACATTTAAAAAAACAAATTCAAGTGATATCAATACAATTTAAGATATGCTTGTTCAAACAAAGACAATATATACAATAACAAGTATGTGATACAAACTCAAGTAATAACAAGGCTTTTATACAAAAAGCTTCAACACATACAAAGTTGATATGATATGGATATTAATTACAAAGATATCAACCAAAATGTATATCAACACATACACAAATATAAAGAGATAGGGATAGAGAAAATCAACATATGATTTTTACGTGGTAAAACCTTCTAGGAGGAAACATCCACGGGTTGATACCACAACCACCGGCAAACACCTTTCACTAGTAAGATAAAAAGATACAATCTCTCAAGTGACCACTTCACCTAGAAATCTACCCTTCAACCCTACATAATGAAAGAGATGCCTACTTGCTCAACTATCCGGATCACCCCAATCCTAGTTGAGACTTTTATGCACAAGTTGAAGATCCCCTCTCCAAACATGTGACTTTCGCTGCTTAGCTATCCGGATCACCCCAATCCTAGCCAAGTCTTACAATGCTCAACTATCAAAGTCACTCCGACTCTAGTCGAGACTTCCGTGCACAAGTTGAAGATCCTCTCTCCAAACATGTGACATCTGCTGCTTAGCTATCCGGATCACCCCGATCCTAGCTAAGACTTATAATGCTCAATATAAAGATTCACTCTAAGAAATGAGACTTCCAATATTTTTCAAGGTAAGTGATCTAAGTGAGTGCAGATGATGCAATGTGAAATGTGTGGTTTAGACACAAAACTTGAAGAACAAGATATTTGTCATTAAAAGCACAAATCAATTCTATCTAGAACTTGTAACTTGAGAAAATAACCTAGAGCATGTGCAACACCTAACACACCCAAAAGTCTAGATTATGTTCAATCACATAAAAATGCTAGAATCAATTTGATAAAATCAAATGTACATCTCTAGCAAAATATTAGAGCTAAGATTCTCAAGATAATCAGTTAGATTCAAATAGACTCTAAATCATCAATCATATATGCTATTCCAATTAATCTTCAATTAAAAAGACCTAGCATATGAGAAGACTATCAATCAACAAAATCAAGTCAATAAACACACAAGATAGTCCTAGATTTGAAGCTAGCACAATAATACCTCTCAAACATGTGAAAACATAGATTTAGAAAAACATAACTCAACATGTTAATCAATTCAAGATCAAACTAGCTCTATTAGAGATCATTTCTCTAATCAATGATTACACATAAAACATACATATATATGAGAAGAAAACCCAAGGCAATTGAAGACTTGAAGATCAAGAACAAAATAGAAATCAATACCTTGAAAGAAAAACGTGCAGCTTCATTTTTATGAGTGATCCTACAAGAAAGCTCACTTTATTGACTCCAAACTTTAGTGTAAATGGTAGAGGACTGGTAGACAAAGATTCTCTAATTAGAATCACTCAAAACGGTCTCCAAATGAGAAAATTATGGTGTTTGGAAGATGTGAAAATTTGAAGAGAAAATTCTGCACTTATGTTTTTCAATTTTTTCTTCTTGAATGAAATGAGAGGGAACAAGAGAATTTAAAGGAGGGAAACAAGGAAGGAAAAGACCAACCAATGGGAGGCTTCCATATTGGCTTCCCATGGAAGCACGTGGGCTCCACAGGACCAGCATCACTCCCTTCCAGTGGAGGCCACGCGCCTCTACGGGAAGGAGGTGCTTGGCACCTCTCATCCCTCTTGCGCTCTCTTGATTTCTTCAGCCATAGCTTTGGCCTCTGAAATCAGATTGCAAATCCATTTTTGGATTCAGAACTAGGACTCCCTCATGCATAAAAGACATCAAGACAACTTTCACAAAAGATATGGAATTCAACTTGAAAAACAAGGATGAAACCAAGTACGATAAAATCACGGAAAGTTTCTTAACCATCTAATTTGAACTTGAAATTTAATGAATGAGTAACCAAATTAATTGGAACTCAAAGGGTAATTATTTAAGGTCAAAATCAAGTTCAATATCATATAAATAAATAAAATAAATGCAAGAACAAACAAGTATGCTAATTTCTAAAACTAGTCCTAAAACATGCAATATATGAAATTGTCAATATTAAGTCAAATGCATGTGCATACAAGTATAAGTGTGTGTGTATTGTGTTAAACCAAATTATGCACAACTATGTAGGGACACATATGAATGCAATGTATGTATGTGCCTAGGCCTTGCAAGAGGAAAGAGGTCTCGGTTTACCTTTTGCTAAACAAATTAGCTTTATTCCTCTTGAAGCTACCACTTTACTTGAATGTTGTCCAATCGTTCTTGAAGCTTGATTATCCACAAATCCTAGATAACTAATTAATACAAAGAAAATTTTGTTTGATATAGAATTATGCCAACACAAAACTCAAGAACTAACACATTGTTTTTAGGATTGTAAACTAGAATACATTTGACATGTGCATATTGATTCAATTCTAGTTTCCATAGGATATATTGATCATATATACTATGTTGTGTGTGTTTGCATCATTTTTATTCACTTAGATCACATGCCTTGTTAAAAGGTTGGAAATCTCATTCCTTAGAGTGATTCTTTGTATTGAGTATTGGAAGTAACATTTGGAGAGTGAATCTTCAAGTTATGTCTTGGAAGTCACATTTCTTAGAGTGATTCTTTTATTTGTGCATTGGAAGTCTTGGCTAGGATTGGGGTGATCCAGATAGCTAAGCATGGAAGTCTCATTTCTTAGAGTGTTTCTTTTATTTGAGCATGGAAGTCACATTTTGGGGAGTGATTCTTCAATTTGTGCAAGGAAGCACCTCTTTCATTGTGTAGGGTTGAAGGGTAGATTTTTAGGTGAAGTGGTCACTTGAGAGATTGTATCTTTTTATCTTACAAGTGAAAGATGTTTGCCGGTGGTTGTTGAATCAACCCATGGATGTTTCCTCTTTGGAAGTTTTACCACGTAAAAATCATGCGTTGATTTTCTCTATCCCTATCTCCTGATACTTGTGTATGTGTTGATATATATCTTAATGATATCTTTGTAATTGACAATCATGTTATATCAACTTGTATATGTTGAGGCTTTCTGAATAAAAGCCAAGTTATAAATTGAGTTTGTATCACATGCATGATTATAGCTTATATTGATTTTGTTTGAACAAGCATATCTTTAATTAAATTGATATTGCTTGTCCTTGCTTTTTAAAGTGTGATACAAGCTACTTAAGAGGGACAAACTTTTAGTTTGTTTCAAGGGAATGAAAAAGATGTACTAACATATATCCCCCCCCCCCCCCCCCCCCCCCCCCCCCCCCCCCCCCCCCCCCCCCCCCCCCCCCCCCCCCCCCCCTCTAGGTTAGCTTAAGGCAAATTAACCATGCTTGTATTTTTCAGCGAGTTTTTGTCTTTAAAACACTTCTCAAAAATGAAGTTTATAATGATTTTCAAAACAGATTTTTAAACACTTGCAACCTTACAAATAGTGAAATTAGCAAAGTGGTGAGCAAGGGATTGTTCCACGAGGATTGGGAATATTTTTTGAAATGATTAACTTATCTTAGTTAAGCTAAACTTAGTGCATAAATGTAAATCAAAGATTTGAATGATAATGGTTGGTTTGGAAAACTAACAAACATACACAAGATATCAAGATAACAAGATAACAAGAAAGCAAAAGTAATGATGATATGAAAAATAGAAGACTCAACTATCTAGATTGTTGGGATTTATGCCCTAAAGCTTGTAATATGTAATGTTATAAGAAACATAAAAAAAGGGGGAAAGGTTTTTTTTTTCATTATGTAAATATTGATTTATTAACATCCATACACTTATATCATATGTGCAAAACATCCAATCTTGCTGGATGTAATCTCAAACTGAGTATATGAGTGTCATATACAGAATGATTCAGTTTGAGACAGAGTCCGTAGAGAGCAAATAAAGTTGGGAACTTTGTTTGTGGTTAATCTACAACAGCGGTCCATTCCATAATATACGATGGTCTTATCCTAAACTATTCATGTAGTGACATGGGAATTGAGGAACCTTGTATGATGAAATCATATAAGACAGAACAATGATCTATATAAATCTTTCACCAAGATCCGTTAAATGAAGAGATTCATATATATATATATCGACAAATGATGGTTGTATATGGGTGATCTTAATCCTGAGTGTCTTACTGACTCCTTTAGGTTGGATTGTGGCTTTTGACATATCATGGATGAGATCGGAGTAATATTCCTGATCAATAACTCTATATCTTGGAGTCATGGTTTAGCTTGTAGCTGGGAAGGTTTGTACATAATAAAGGAATCTACTCTTTCTTGCGAGAAGTAGATGAGTAGTTCCTTTAAGGGTTGATTTGGGGCTTGAACAATTAAGAGCGCTCTCCTTCTTCCGTAATGGAAGATAGGATATAATTGTTCATTAGAGAATCAATGACACTTAAAGGAAAAGATATAATTAGAGAGGCATAACAAACTTTATGACCTAGCTCTAATTATGAACTATTCGTCGAGGATCATACCATATGTAATAGCTATATCGATGGACATTGAGATTTCAGTCTGTGTAAAACATTTGCAGTGTTGAGAGTGCAACCTCGGGTTTTTTGTGGAGTTACTCCGAGGTTAATAATCACGGAATATTAAGTAAAGAGTTTAATTCATATTTCTAAGTATTATTGGAGCTCAAACTTGTGGGTCCATTAGGTCCCATTGCTAGTCCTTTATGGTTATTGGTAATAAGGGTCACGGTTAATTAAATGGATAGTTTAATTAATTGTGCTACGAAAGTGACACGAATAAATTCAAGGAACTAATTAAATAATATGATTATTTGATTAGTATATTTATAATTGAATTATATTAATAATTAAGGATTATTAATTATTTAATTATTAATAGGAAGTTATAGATTCGAACCATAACTAATACAACAGGATTAAAGATAACACTATAAGAAACAAATGGCTATTGGGACTTTATTTTTTCGTCCCAATAGCCCGAAATTCGTCCCTGTAGACCTATAGGGACGAAAAAAATTCGTCCCAAAATATGTCACTTCAGGTGGGTCGCAATAGCCTCTTTGGGACGAAAATTCAAATTCATCCCTAAAGAGTACCTATTGAGACGAAACATAAATATATTAAAATATTTATCATTTTGGGACGAAATCTAAGTTTCATCCCAACAGATATACTATTGGAACGATTTAATGGGACGAAAGTAGTTCGTCCCAACAGATAATAAAATGGGACGATTTATTTCGTCCGAGAGAAAAATAAAACTCAAACATGCCACCCACTACCAACACCCCATCGATTATTCCCTTGAGCAATACTGTCTTTGGCGTGCTTTGAACCCGTGACCAGGCAACAATGTGAGTGGTATTCTTTACCACCGGACCAAATGTTTCAATTTGTTACTAATTGCACAATATTTATATATAAACTATATATGTTGTCAAATTTTTCAGTAATCATTTTGAATCAAACTCATTGGAAAAAGCAATTGTTTGATAAATTTAAATTTTATTCCATTAATCAAAATTTTAATTTCAATGATGGATGTGCACCTCCCTTCCACACCTAGTGATCAGGGGTTCGAGTCCCAACATACGCATTTTACAAGCATGTGTGAGGAGTTTTCTCCAGGTTTGTGAGAGTAGACCTCTATCTGGTCGTGAGAGTTGTAGTTCATATATAACCTCTCACCAATAGTGAGAGTAGTATTCCGAGCTGCTTGTAGAGTTTAATTAATCTCGTCAGGTCCTAGCAATAGTTGTATTTCAAAAAAAAAATTGGGACGATTATTTTTCGTCTTTTTACATTCGATGGTGTAAAGCTCAAACAATTACACAACACAAATTTAACTTTGATAAATAATGCAAAACTATTTACATATGTTATTAAATTTATTTATTTATTTATTAAAATTAATATTGTACTGAACAAATTTAAAAAAATTATTACTAGATAATTTAAATTGATTCCAATAATCTTTATAATTATTTTGTGTGATATACAAATGACTATTAAAAAACGTTTATTAGATAATATTTTATTAAACTATTAGATCAATGATTACAAGAACGAATCAGAAATGCAACTCCCACTTTAGTAGAGATTTCTCCCCACATTTACGATTTACTGAGTAAAATAAGACTCAAATCTTTATCACAAAAGAGAAGGAAAAGTATCCACATACTTTGCTAAAGGTGATTGAGAATTTTTTTCGTCTCAATAGCCAAATAATCGTCCATATAGACATATTGGGATGAAAAAATTCATCCCAAATTACGTCGCTTCAGGTAGGTCGCAATAAGTTCTTTGGGACGAAAATTAAAATACGTCCCTAAAGGCAAAGTATACGGACGAAATTTGAAAAAAAAAACATGGTTCGTTGGTTACCCTATCGAACCACTACCAACTCCCTCTCATCACAATTAAGCCTCATTTAATATTTCGTTCTCCACCAAAGTTGAACCACTCACCTGAAACTGAAGCAAAACGTATCCAATTTGTTAATTAAAGCATACTATTTATATATAACCTCTATATCCTATTAAATTTTTATTGTAGATTAATTCTAATAATTTCTTTTGTTGTTAAAAAATGTTTATTCTAGCATTTAATTAAACTAATTTTTTTTTAAATCATATATTGTCATATGAAAGGGTTTATCATTAATCGTACACGGAATAGAGAGACTTTCTTTACATTTTTCAATTTAGTAGGACAAATGTAATATTTGAATTCCTATCACAAAAGTGAAGGATAAATGTACAACAACTTTTTCAAAAAGTGGTTTTGCATTTTAGATTCCTATTTATTTTATTTATAATTATATATATATATATATATATATACAATTTTCGTAATTTTCTGAATTAATCTATAGTAATTAATATAAAAAAGTGAAGCAAATTTAATTATGACTTTTGTCTCTTAGGAAAAACTTACAAAAAAAAAATTAAAAAACGAAAAATATAATCCCGATAAATCATTATCAGTAATAAATATTAGTTTTGTCATAATAAAATAACATCTATATTTTTCTTTTCTTTTCTTTATAAAAAAATGTCAAACTTTGTAGGGACGAATAATTTTCGTCCCAATAGACATCCTATTGGGTTGAATGATTTATTTCGTCCCAATACACATCCTATTGGTACAAATTATTTTCGTCCCTAGAAGTTTCATTAATTTTGCACTTTTTAGGGAAGAATAATTTATTTCGTCCCAATAGACATTCTATTGGGACAAATATTTTTCGTCCCTAAAAGTCTCGTCGAGTTTATCCTTTTTAGGGACGAATAATTTGTTTTGCCCCAATAGACGTTCTATTGGGACGGATTTTTTCGTCCCTAAAGGTTTCTTTAGGTTTGAAATTTTTAGGAACGAATATGTTATTGCGTCCCAATAGACGTTCTATTGGGACGAATAAAATTCGTCTCAATAAATTTCGTCCCTATAGCCCAATTTTCTTGTAGTGTAATAAAGATTATTTAAATCTTAGAGGTCACAGGTTCAATTCCTAGTGGTGACCAAATTGAAATAGGATTTGGAATCCTATTTTGACTTGGACAACTGAACCCTAGGATCCAGATAAATAGATACTTATCAAGAAACAAAAAGCAACCAAAAAAACCTAACACGGAAAAGAGAGGTGCGGCCAAAGCAAAAGCAAAAAAAAAATGTGTTTCCCCTGCAAGAGCCGGCCAAACACTAGGAGAAGGCAAGGGGTTGTCTTCTTGATTTCTATAACCTCCGTCTAGTCCTGTCTGTATCCGTGACGTGCCCACACATAAGTTATCAGACCGTAGGTCATAGCTAAGAAGGCTTGGTGGTGAAAAAGGAATTGAAGTATTAAGTAAACAATCATGTATACTTCAATTTGTTTTTTTTTATATTTGTGTATATACAAAATCTGGTCCCGAAAATATTTTTTCTAAAGGAAAAGTTTTTGAAACCCTATATACATTCCGCTGCAATTTTGTAATCAATATTTTTTTCCTTCATAGATAAGTAAAGTGGATTAATCAATTGAGGAGAAACTAGGGAATTGTTAGAGTCACCAACAGATCTTAGGCAATGTATAAATGACTCCATTAAAGAACCGGTCTCACTATTACGGGTCGATTGTATTCGTAAGTGTGACTTGGAAGTCGGGACAAAACCAAACCACTTCCCACATGAATTCCTATCCTATGATATGTAGAGAGAGGGGATAATGTTCAGATCGGTTAATTACAATCAATGGTCTAAGAAATCGGGGTTGATATATCCACCAATCACCTATCCTATCCATCATGAGTCTATGTTGCTTCCAAGTGACATGGCCGCGACAATCCCCTGTATTCAATTCCCCCATTTCCTGTTTTGCACTTTTTGCACCTTAATTTTCCCATCTCTCATCAATACCCTTGTGGCCTAAAAAAAACCAGTGAATGCTTGATTCAAATAGTTAAATCACAGGATATTGCCCAAGAACACTTGATTCAATGAGGGCCAAAATCATATACTCTTTTGGCTCGATCATGAAGTCACTTATAGGGTTTGATTTTGAAAATTTTCTCCACCGGTATTTAAGGTTTTGCTCGCTTGTTTGGGGTTCCTCATTCACATTCCTTTGTTTCTCTAATTGTTCGTTCCAAAACTTCTTTGATCTTCTTTGATTTTTACTCCAGAGATTCCGAAGAAGCCAGGGATTCCATTGTCGCATTTTTAAGCCCTTCATTTGCTCTTAGAGATCTGCTTCTTCACTAGTCACATCCTTTAACTCTCTCCGGTGAGTTTTTTCTTCTGGTGAGTTCTTATGGATTCTAAAACTAAACACTACCTATTATTTTCTTATAACGAGGGCAGTTGAGCTCAAGAATACGTCTTCAGTAGAAATGCTTGAAAAACTGTCGAGGCCATGTCCTAAATCAGCCTGCCTTTCTATTTGTCGATGTTTCTCATTTAAATAATGTTGTTCATAAATCTAATCCCTCTTCCTCTACTCATAATGAAGCTGATCCAATGATGGTGAGAACTAAGTCAGCCAGAGCGCACTAAAAGACTAGAGCATCGAGAGTCCCAGTGTCGCCCAATGATATGAAGGTCGGTCTCTAGACAGTTACGAAATCAGACATCGAGGTTGAGCATAAAGAGGCCCTGTTAGGTTTTTGATTAGGTATTGGCATAATTCTATATCTAAATTTTTTTTCTTTGTATTGATTAGTTGTGTAAGATTTGTGGATAAACAAGCTTCAAGGAAGAATGGACAACATTCAAGCAAAGTGGTGGCTACAAGATGAACAAAGCTAAATTACTTAGCAAAAGGTATATCGAGACCTCCTTCCTCTTGCAAGGCCTAGGCACATACATACATTGCATTCATATGTGTCCCTGCATTGTTGTGTAAAATTTGGTATAACACAATACACACACTTGTTCATGTATGCACACGGATTAGATTTAAAGTTGACAATTTTCATAATTTGCTTGTCCTAGGATTATCTCTAGGAAATAGAATAATTGTGTGTTCTTGTGTTTCTATGTTATGAACTTCGTTTTGAGCATATATAATACCTCATTGATTTTCGGTTGTTTCGGTTTCTCATTCATTAAGTTTCGAGTTCAAAATAGGAAGTTAAGAAACTTTCTGAGTTTTTATCATACATGGTTTTCGTCCTTGATCTTCAAGTTGAATTCCTTTTTTTTGAGAAAGTTTTCTTGAGGTCTTTTGTGCATGAGGAAGTCTTGGTTTGTGATTTGAAAAGAGATTCAAAATCAGAGTTTGGAGGCCAAAGAACGGTCGAAGAACAAAAAGGTCCGCGAGGGGAGTTGAAGAAGGCAAAAAAAGGGTTCCTTACAACTCTCCCCGTGGAGGCGTGTGGCCTCCACTCGAAGAGCTGCACTTTGCCCCCGTGGAGGCCACATGCCTCCATGGGAAGCTGTATTGGCAGCCCCTCATTGTCCCTTCAATCTCTTTTGGTTTCCCTCTCCTTTAAATATCATCTTCCCTCCCATTTCATTCATTGAAGATAAAAAAAACTTGTGCAGAATTTTTCTCTCCAATTTTCTTACCTTTCAAACACCATATCTTTCTCATTCAAGTCCGAATTGAGTGATTCAAATTGAAGAATCTTTGTCTATCAATCCTATATCAGTTCCATAAGAGTTAGGAGTCATTTGATTGGTTTTTCCGGTAGCTTTACTCTTAAAAATGAGACAGCAAAGTTTTTGTTCAAGGTACTGATTTCTCTTTTGATTTTGATCTTCAAGTTTTTAATCACCTTGGGTTTTCTTCTTCTATACATGTATATTTGATGTGTAAATATTTATTAGAGTATTGAACAATAATAGAGCTAGTTTGAGCTTTAATTGACTTACATGTTGAGTTAGATTTTTCCAAATCTATGTTTGCACATGTTTGTGGAGTTGTATTGTGCTAGCTTCAAATCTAGGACTATCTTGTGTGTTAATTGACATGATTTTAATGATTGATTGTCTTTTCTTATACTAAGTCACTTTAATTGAAGATTTGTTGAAACTGCATATTTGATTGACGATTTAGAGCTTGATTGAATCTCTATGATTATCTTATGAATCTAAGCTCTAATATTTTGCTAGAAATTCTTTTTTGAATTTATCAAGTTGATTCTAGCATTTTTATGTGATTGAACATAATCTAGGATTTTGTGGGTGTTATGTGTTTCACATGCACTAAATCTATTGTTCATGTTACAAGTTCAAGATAAATTTGTTTTTGAGCTTTTGTTGATAAAAATATAGTTCTTCATGTTATGTGCCTAATCCACACTTCATATGTACATGTATCATTAAGTGTGATTGCATTGTTTTTATGATTGTAAGCTAGAATACATTTGACATTTGCATATTGATTCAATTCTAGTTTCCATAGGATATATTGATCATATATACTATGTTGTGTGTGTTTGCATCATTTACGTTCACTTAGATCACATGCTTTGTGAAAAGGTTGGAAGTCTCATTCCTTAGAGTGATTCTTTGGATTGAACATTGGAAGTCACATTTGTAGAGTGAATCTTCAAGTTGTGAATTGGAAGTCACATTTAGAGAGTGATTCTTCAAGTTTTGCATTGAATTCACATTTCTTAGAGCGATTATTTGATCTGTGCATTGGAAGTCTTGTCTAGGATTGGGGTGATTTGGATAGCTAAGCATGGAAGTCTCATTTCTTAGAGTGATTCTTTGATTTAAGCATGGAAGTCACATTTTGGAAAGTGATTCTTCAATTTGTGCAAGGTGGCATCTTTTTCATTGTGTAAGGTTAAAGGGTAGATTTTTAGGTGAAGTGATCACTTGAGAGATTGTATCTTTTTATCTTACTAGTGAAAGGTGATTGCCGGTGGTTGTGGAATCAACCCGTGGATGTTTCCTCTTCGGAGGTTTTACCACGAAAAAACCATGCGTTGATTTTCTCTATCCCTATCTCTTGATATTTGTGTATGTGTTAATATATACCTTGATTGATATCTTTGTAATTGTGAATCATATAATATCAACATTGTACAAGTTGAGGCTTTATGAAAAAAAGCCAAGTTATAAATTGAGTTTGTATCACATGCAAGTTATAGCTTACATTGATTCTGTTTGAACAAGCATACCCCTAATTAAATTGATATTGCTTGTCCTTGCTTTTTAAAGTGTGACACAAGCTACTTAGAGGGACAAACTTTTGGTTTGTTTTAAAGGAATGAAAAAAGTGTACTAACCTTGCTTGTATTTTTTTCATTTGGTATCAGGGCATGTCACTAGATTGTACTTAGTGAGATTCTGAGATACATTCACGATGATTTGTTAAGTGTTGAAGCATTGGGACTTCAAGATGATGTAATGGCAGAAAGAGCTTTAAATACAAGGCCACCATTACTTCGAGGTAATAACTATGGGTTTTGGAAATTGTGGATGAAGGCCTAGATTTGCTTGATAGATGAAATAGCATGTATGTTAGTTGAATAAGGCTATACTCCTCCTAGTAAGGTTCTAAAGGATGGAACCGAAATCTCCAAACCTAGTAGTGAATGGACACCTAATGACTTTGAGGTTGCTAAATGGCACCATCGTGCTATGAACGCCATATTTGGAAGAGTTGATGGACATCAATTCTCCTACATACTAAATCTTGAATCTGCCAAAGAAGCTTAGGACACACTTCAAGTGACAAATGAATGCACTTTGGCGGTAAGAAAGTCTATGCTTCAAATGTTGACATCATAATTTGAAAGCCTGCAAATGAGTGATGAAGACAAGTTTGAAGATTTCCAATTTCATCTTTTTAATATTGCTAACCAATGTCAAGCACTTGGAGTATCAATCTCTAGAGAGCATCTCAATTGGAAGATCCTAAGATCTCTCCCCAAGAGATTCAAGGCCAAGGTTACGGCCATA
Source organism: Dipteronia sinensis (assembly GCA_033220585.1). Classification (NCBI taxonomy): domain Eukaryota; kingdom Viridiplantae; phylum Streptophyta; class Magnoliopsida; order Sapindales; family Sapindaceae; genus Dipteronia; species Dipteronia sinensis. The sequence continues at coordinate 65,599,978 of CM065640.1, forward strand.
GAAGAAAGCAAGGATGTAGATTGCTTAAGCATTGATGAATGGCTTGGATCCCTCCAAACTTATGAGATGTGCGTGAAGCCAAAGACCACGAGTAAGGGAATCGCTCTTGCTATTGAAGAAGAGAGTGACGATGATAGTGAAGAAATGGCTCTTATGGTTAGGAAATTTAAGAAGTTTCCAAGAAGAGGTACCAAGTCTAGAGGTAGCTTTTTGCTTTTCTAAGGATAAGGAAAAGGAAATCAAGAAACAATCTTCTCCCAGAGGTGATAGGAATGGCCAAGCCAAGAACAAGAAGAATGTTCAATGCTATGAATTTCAAGGTTTTGGACATTTTGCAAATGAGTGCAATAAAAATAAGTCCTAGAAAGACAATGAGGGCTAAGCTATAGCGACCACTTGGAGTGAGAGTGGTTCTAGCGATGAGGAGAGCTCTAGTGATGAGTCCTCAAGTGAGGAAGAACATGTTAGCAATTTTGTTGCTCTTACGACTTCTTTCACAAAGCTAGAAGATGATTGTATAGTTTCCGTTGATAAGGAGATTGTTCAAAGTCATCTAGAAGATACAAGTTCAAATACAACCAACCTCGATCTAATGGCCAAGATTGGGAATTTTGAGGAACAAAGAGATGAAGCATTGAGAGAGGTTAAGAAAAGAGATGATTTGATCAAAACTCAAGTGGATGTGTTTGTTGAGACCTCACATAGATTCATATGTGAAAATAATGAGATCATGAAGAGATATGTTGAGGTTGAAAGACTTGTCTTTGAACAGAAGGAATTTTTTCTAAAATGAAGGTTAGAAAGCAAGAGTATATTGAAGAGATCAACATTTCTAAGCAAGCTATCAAAGACTTAGTCAGTGGTCCGATCAACATGAAGAACATTATGGATCTTGCTCAACCTCAAGGAGAACCTAGCATCTTGAAAGGTGAGGGGAAGCTTGTGATAACATCACCTTCCGCAAAGAAGGCTAAGAACAAGAAGATCAAGAAGTCTCCTAAGAATAATCTTCTCAAAGCTGAAGGTAAAAAGAAAGACAAGGTATCTTCATAAACCACCACCACTTCTTCAATACCAAAAGGTACAATCTCAAATTTTATTCCTATTTGTCATTTTTATAATACCGTTGGTCATATCAAACCAAGGTGTTATAAGTATATTGAATTTTGCAAAATAGGAAATGCATCTAGAGATAAGGAGATTGAACTTAAATTAAAGCATGATAGGGCTTTAGTTGTTGATAAGCATGATGTTTCAAAGATGCATCTTAAAAAGAATTGGATGAAGAAGTTTAATGGATATGAGAATCTTGAAAATGCATGTGTTGCTAGTAATGTTAAAGAGATGAGTATTAATGATATTCTTATGAATCAAATTGTTGAAAGTCTCCACTCTAGGTTCAACATTAAAGTCAAGGATAATCATGATTTTTGTGTAAGTTCTCCCAAGACCAAATGGGTCAAGGGTGAGTGCTTTTACCATTAAAGTAAGTTGCACATGTGAGTTAGCTTCAAGATTAGTGTCAAGTTGTTGAGAATTCTAGCTAGCTAGCTTTGTTTCTCTAGAACTTGACATGAACTTAGCTATCTTCCAAATTTGTTATGATAGTCGAAATCAATTGGTTAACTTTATGAGAAGTTCATTATTTGAATCTATATACTGTTGAATGTTTGTTAAGACTTTTAGAGAAAGTCATTTTTACATGTTTGTTTGAGTTGAAAATGCTTAATTTTATTCACTTGGAATGACACACCAATAAATTGTTGTCATGAGGACAAACATGCCAAGAGAGCTCATAAAAAGGGCGAGACTTAGCTTTTGATGAAAAATGCTTGCAAAGGTATTTCTTTATCCTAATGCTTGCATACTTTGTTTTTCATCTCTCAACTCATTGTTTGCATTACATCATGTAGCATGTCATTTTTAGAGAACTTAGTATAATATATATATATGGTTCTCATTGACATTTGCTCTCTAAAGATCTTATAGTGATGTTGTTCACAAAGGTCTTATATATGTTATGTGAAATATTCGTTTGAATGATGAGTGGCATATGTTTTGAAAAATATGAGCTTCATATTCTTTGAAATCTACTCTCTTGAGAAGTAATGATCTTAAGTAAATTTATTTTACTGCTTTAGATCATGTGCTTGTAAGCCATAAAACTTAGTTTTCAAAAATGCACTTTGCTTCTCTTGTATGTTTTGTTGTAGTAAGTTGAATTTGAAAATATGTAAGTTGTGGATACACCTTAAAGTCTTATGACTAGTACATTTAAGATGACCTATGGATAGTATCCATTTTGCTTTGTCAACTAAATAGAATTCAATGAGCACCTTCATGGAAAGGGCTACACACTTTGGTTGTGTAGCCGCCCAATGTAGGAAAGGGCTACACCATTGTGATAAGTGAAAGCCGTCATGAAAAGTATATGTTTATGTTAGAAAAATCAAAGAAGTGTTGAAAAGAATCAATAAAGAAAACTCTTTGACTCAAAGCCTAAATAAATAAATAAAAAGGCTTAAAGGAGTATAGTTGAAAATCATGAATGCTCGAGTTGAAAAATAGAAATGGGATGACGAGCCACAAACACATACACCCACACTCATATGTTGAAATCTATTATCTTTAATGCAAAAATTCCGGATGATAATCGTTTTGACCTTTTATGGAAAAGCTTAAGATGAATAGATGTGGATATGATTTGCATGTTGATTATCACATTACTCCTCTACATATGTTTGAAGCAAAACACACACACACACACACACACACACACACACACACACTTTTGTTTAGAAGTATTTTGATATTTTGGCAATTTGAGAAGAATTATTAGAGATATTGAAAATCTTGGTGTATCTCTCATAGTTTGTCAAGCTTATTTTGTTGAATTTATTTTAAATTTACTTGAATTTGTGATTGTGTGGATATCATTGTGAACATTATTCTATCTTGATCCTAGATAGAGTACTTATCAAGGGGGAGCATAGTATGTTAAACTTTTGTTATCTTTTATGATATGTTCACATGATTTGCTTTGTTATTTGTTGACATACTGATTGATTAGAATAATTGAATGTTAAGAATGCATGATATCTATCTTGGAATAACTGTATGAATGTGTTGACAATAAATTTTTCCTAATTTGGAGTTGATAGTAGTTGATATTGCAATGAATTCCTTCATTCTTGAGATTGATAGTAGTTGTAGTTACAACCAATTCCTCCTACCTTGAGGTTGATTAAGTTCTTTCTTGCTTAGGGTTGATAGTAGTTGTTGTTATGACCAATTCCTTCATGTTTTGAGGTTGATAGTAATTGTGATTGAAACCAATTCCTTCATTTTTGGATGAATCTTGTTGTTAAATGCAATTGTTGAATTAGGTAAAATGTACCAATGTGCTTGAAAAAGAACATTCATGCATTTATGATTCAATATTTCATCATATATCGTTTTATGTTTATTTTTGTCAACTAACACTCACTTGTGTCTCTTTTCCACTCATGTGTTTTTATTTTGTAGTGTTGACTACAAAGACATGGGAAGAAACATGGGTTCTAATTCTGTCCATTCATCAAAACCTATAGTCAGACCCAAATCTTCTACAACCACCTCTAAGAAACCCAAACCCAACAAGTTGAAAGCCTTAGGTGTTATGGGAACCAAAAAGCTTATTCAAGATAGGGGTGTTGGTTTCGTTGAGGGTTCTTACATTTACCACTTTATATATGAAAGGCATTGGGATACTTGGATAAATTCTATTGGGGTTGTTAATGAGAGCCTTATAAGAGAGTTTTATTTTGAGTATAAGGAAAGCACAACCTTTGAAAATTCCTAGATGAGTGTGGGAGGGAAAGCATTTAGAATCTCCTCAGATAGCATCAACAAGTTCCTTGATATTTCAAATGAGATTGTTTCAGAACTACTTGATGTGGATAACATTGTACACTTAAATCTTATGGGGAGAACTTTATGTGAGGATGATGGATTTGTATGGGAGAAGAGAGCATATATAGGTCAAAGTGAGTTGACCAAGATTAGTGCCTTTTGGTATCTATTTGTTTGTGCAAATCTTGTAGGATCTACAAATGCTTCAGAGCTTAACAATGAGAAGATCAAGATTGTGCATGCCTTGGTGACAAACAAGCCTTTGAACCATGGTGATCTCTTAATAGAACATATAGAGAGTGCGGTTACTTTATCAAGATTGGACAAGAAGTTGGCTTTTCCGGGGTTCCTTAATCATTTTTGCATGAAGCTAGGTGTTCTGATGCTTGAAGATGATGTGCTTCTACCTCCCTTGGAGAAATTTTATGACAAGCGCTTGGTGTTTATGTCATACAAAGAAAAAGGGAAGGCTAGTGACACTTGTAGGCTTTTTGGTGAGCACTGTGCGCCATGTGTTGTGACAAGCACCAATTCGTTACCGGAATGGGCAATGCAATTTCAAGAGGGGCTTATGACTAAGATTGGAGAGCTTGATGCTAAAGTGTTGGAACTAAGTGCTGAGGTGATGCAACAAGATGCAAAGATCAAGAATTTGGAAGACAAGATTGCCTCTAGCAATTCAGCCACTACAAAGCATTATGTGAGATCAACAACGAGAAGAACTTTCTTTGATGATGCTTGATCTTGAGGTATTATGTTTTCTTAACCTTTTGGCTTTATGTATGTCAAAAATGGGGAGAAAACAATGATACTAATACTTATGCTTTGCTTTTTTAATCTTAGGATTCTTTAGGTTGTTTAGTTTTTGGTATTTTTTGTTTTATTTAGTATCTTGAATTCTTGGTTTGTAATATTTGGATATTGGTTATATTTTGTTGATGGATAGTATGCACTTAGGGGGAGACATGTGTATCCATTTGAACTTTAATTGACATGTATCTAAATATCTCGCCATATATATGTATGTTTCTCTTGTATATGCTTTGTGTTTTAAGATGATTATAGGTTATTACGAGAGAAGACTGCATGGAAGAATTCAAGACTTGTTGAAGATTAGTCTAAGGGAACTAACTCATTGTAATGTGAGGGTGTGTTTTGTGAACAATCTTCATTTCGTATGTTTTAGTATGTGTATAGGTGTTTTGACATAGAATTTGCCAAAGGGGGAGATTGTTAGGTTTTTGAGATGTGTATTGGCATAATTCTATATCAAAATGACATTTGCTTTGTATTGATTAGTTTTCTAGGATTTGTAGATAAACAAGCTTCAAGGAAGATTGGACAACATTCAAGCAAAGTGGTGGCTACATGAGGAACAAAGCTAAATTACTTAGCAAAAGGTATATCGAGACCTCCTTTCTCTTGCAAGGCCTAGGCATACATATACATTGCATTCATATGTGTCCCTGCATCATTGTGCAAAATTTAGCATAACACAATACACACACTTGTTCATGTATGCACATGCATTAGATTTAAAGTTGACAATGTCATAAATTGCATGTTCTAGGATTATCTCTAGGAAATAGCATACTTGTGTATGATTGTGTGTATTTGTTTATGTTTCTATGTTATTGAACTTGATTTTGAGTTTATATAGTTCCTCATTGAGTTCCGGTTGTTTCGGTTACTCATTCATTTAGTTTCGATTTCAAAATAGGAAGTTAAGAAACTTTCAGTGTTTTTATCGTACATGGTTTTCGTCCTTGATTTTCAAATTGAATTCCATATTTTTTGAGAAATATTTCTTGATGTCTTTTGTGTATGAGGGAGTTCTGGTTTGTAATCCAAAAACGGATTCAAAATTGGAGTTCGGAGGCCGAAGAACAGTCGAAGAACAAAAAGGTGTGCGAGGGGAGTTAAAGAAGGCAAAAAAGGGGTGCCTTGCAACTCTCCCCGTGGAAGCGCGTGGCCTCCACGGGAAGAGCTACACTCTGCCCCCGTGGAGGCCATGTGCCTCAATGGGAAGCTTAGTTGGCATCCCCTCATTGGCCCTTCGATCTCTTTTGGTTTCCCTCTCCTTTAAATATCATCTTCCCTCCCATTTCATTCATTGAAGAAAATTAAAAAAAACAATTGTGCAGAATATTTACTCTCGAATTTTCTTACCTTCCAAACACCATAACTTTCTCATTCGGAGTCCGAATTGAGTGATTCAAATTGGAGAATCTTCATCTATCAGTCCTTTATCTTTTCCACATGAGTTTGGAATCATTTGGTTGAGGTTTCCGGTAGCTTTACTCATAAAAACGAGACAGCACAGTTTTTGTTCAAGGTATTGATTTCTCTTTTGATTTTGATCTTCAAGTTTTCAATCACCTTTGGTTTTCTTCTTCTATATATGTATGTTTGATGTGTAAACATTTATTAGAGTATTGAACTCTAATAGAGCTAGTTTGAGCTTTAATTGACTTACATGTTGAGTTAGATTTTTCCAAATCTTTGTTTTCACATGTTTGTGGAGTTGTATTGTGCTAGCTTCAAATCTAGGACTATCATGTGTGTTAATTGATATGATTTTAATGATTGCTAATCTTTTCATATGCTAGGTCACTTTAATTGAATATTTGTTGAAATAGCATATTTGATTGATGATTTAGGGCTTGATTGAATCTATGTGATTATCTTGTGAATCTAAGCTCTAATATTTTGCTACAAAATTCAATTTTGAATTTATCAAGTTGATTCTAGCATTTTTATGTGATTGAACATAATCTAGGATTTTGTGTGTGTTAGATGTTTCACATGCACTAGATTTATTGTTCATATTACAAGTTCTAGATAAATTTGTTTTTGAGCTTTAGTTGATAAAAATCTAGTTCTTCATGTTATGTGCCTAATCCACACATTTCATATGTACATGCATCATTAAGTGTGATTATATTGTTTTTAGGGTTGTAAGCTAGAACATATGATGTGTGTGTTTGCATCATTTGCATTCACTTAGATCACATGCCTTGTGAAAAGGTTGGAAGTCTCATTCCTTAGAGTGATTCTTTGGATTGAGCATTGGAAGTCACATTTGGAGAGTGATTCTTCAAGTTGTGCATTGGAAGTCACATTTCTTAGAGTGATTCTTTGATTTGTGCATTAGAAGTCCTGGCTAGGATTAGGGTGATCCGGATAGCTAAGCATGGATGTCTCATTTCTTAGAGTGATTCTTTGATTTGAGCATGGAAGTCACATTTCGGAGAGTGATTCTTCAATTTGTGCAATGTGGCATCTCTTTCATTGTGTAGGGTTGAAGGGTAGATTTCTAGGTGAATTTGTTATTTGAGAGATTGTATCTTTTTATCTTTCTAGTGAAAGGTGTTTTTTGGTGGTTGTGGAATCAACCCATGGATGTTTCTTCTTCGGAAGTTTTACCACATAAAAACCATGTGTTGATTTTTTCTATCCCTATCTCTTTATATTTGTGTATGTGTTAATATATACCTTTATTGATATCTTTGTAATTGTTAATCATATAATATCAACATTGTACATGTTGAGGCTTTATGAATAAAAGCCAAGTTATAAATTGAGTTTGTATCACATGCAAGTTACAGCTTACATTGATTTTGTTTGAACAAGCATACCTCTAATTAAATTGATATTGCTTGTCCTTGCTTTTTAAAGTGTGATTATGGGGACAAACATTTGGTTTGTTTCAAAGGAATGAAAATGGTGTACTAACCTATTCACCCCCCTCTAGGTTAGCTTAAGGCAAATTAACCGTGCTTGTATTTTTTCAGGCTCGTATCCTATTTTCTGCCAGACAAGTGTGCACCTGTGATTACGAACCGAATGTGGTCGGTGCAAACGAGCTTTGTCAGTACATGGGTAGGTTTGACCCGGAGCCTAATATCGTTCGGCTTCTTCCTTCTAGGGATATGGCCATTTGGAATCTGCCACCAGGGATAGTGGCCATCTACTGGGCCATGTTAAGCTGTGGGGTGACGCTTCCTCTTTAACCCCTCATTGCGGGCTTCTTAGTGGAGGCTCAGTTGTCTCCTGCACAACTTTCCCCAAATAGCTATCGGATACTGATGTGCTTGTGTCACACCTGGCAAAGGTTAAATTTGCCCGTCCCTACCCTTCAGATGATCAGACACTTATACACTATCAGGTAGTCTAGTCAGTCAGGCACATACTTCTTGCTGTCGACCTCCCCCGATCACTGGATTCCTATTAGGGTTAAGATTATGAAAGGCGTTGAAGTAACCATTGAAGGAGGGATGAATGGCTTCCTTTGGGGAGTCCCGACTTCCAACAAGTATTGAAAGAACAACTGGTTTTTCGTTGGTGGAGATTGGGGTAAAGATGTTGCAACCGAGCCAAGCAGGCATTTGGCGAGATACAGGGTCCATCGGTTCTGCAGTTGATTTAGGCTCTAATTCCTTTTGGAGAAGATATGGTTGTTTCCTACTTAAAGTGTAATTGTTAACTCTCGCATCTCGGCATGATTGTTGGGTATTAATGATGAGCATAAGATTCTACTGTGACCGAATGATCTTTTTTGGTGAGATATTATGGCTGAACGGAGTCTTATTTTGGCGAGGTTCTTTTCTAGCCGAGTCATTCCCCCTTGATGTCGTTGTTCAAGTGTTCGATAATGTTTCCACTTAGGCAGAAGACTGTGTGAATTTATCGATGTGGTGTCGATATCCTCTTGCCCTATCAACTTATTGGGTTGACACATTACCTAGGCAAAATTTACCTCTAACAATAACCCCCCCCCCCCCCCTTTAAATATCTGAGCCGAGAACGAATGCTTGATCCGTGCCTAGCGCGTTCCTGAGTGGTGCTTACCGCGTACTTGGCGAGAGGTATTTTAGATGATCCCGAAGTCCTAATGGCGTGTCATGATTATATCCACTGATGGTTGAGTAGGCTGATGATTGAAGTGGCGTTTGGAGGCATAGAGTCTTCTTCAGATGACACGTGTCCAAGCTCTGGTAGGTTTGTCATGCGCATTTTTTGGATTACATGATTTGATCAACCTCACACATCATTTCTCATGACCTTATGTTTTCCCGCATTACCACTTGGTGACTTCGCTTTTAGGGTTTGAATTTGAAATTCTTCTCCACAGGTATTTAAGGTTTTGCTCGTTTGTTTGGGGTTCCTCATTCACATTCCTTGGTTTCTCTGACTCTTCCTTACAAAACATTTTTGATCTTCTTTGATTTTGACTCCAAAGAACCTAAAGAAGCTTGGGATTCCAGTGTCACGTTTTTGAGCCCTTCATTTGCTCTTGGTGATCTGATTCTTCACTAGCCATTTCCTTTCACTCTCTCCAGTGAGTTTTTCCTTCTAGTGAGTTCTTATGGATTCTAAAACTAAACACTGCCTATTTTCGTATAATTAGTGCATTTGAGCTCAAGGATACGGCTCAAATAGGGATGCTTGAAAAACTGCTATAGGCCATGTCCCAAATCAGCCTACCTTTCTATATGTCGATGTTTCTCATTTAAATATTTATGTTCTTAAATCTAATCCCTCTTCCTCTACTTGTAGTGAAGCTAATCCAGTGATGGTGAGAACTAAGTCAAATGGTGCACACCAAAAGACTAAGGCATCTAGGATCTTAGTGCCTCCCAAGGATATGAAGGTTGGTCGCTAGACAATTACGGATTCGGACGTCGAGGTTGAGCACATAAAGGCTCATATCGTATTTTTGGCCAGACGAGTGTGCACATATGATTACGAACTGAATGTGGTCGGTGCAAACGAGCTTCGTTAGTACATGGGCAAGTTTGATCTGGACACTAATTTCGTTCAGCTTCTTCCTTTTAAGGATATGGCCATTTGGAATATGCCACCCAGGGCAGTGGCCATCTACGGCACCATGTTAAGTTGTGGGGTGACTCTTCTGTTTCAACCCTTCATTGTGCATTTCTTGGCAGAGGCTCCACTGGCTACTGTGTAACTTGCCCCAAATAGATATCAAATACTGCTGTGCTTATGGCACACCTGGCAAAGGTTAAATCTGCCCGCCTCTACCCCTCGAAAGATCAGACACTTATACACTATCAGGTCGCCTGGTCAGTCAGGCACATACTTCTTGTTGTCCACCTCCCCCAATCACTGGATCCCTACTGGGGTTACGGTTACGAAGGGCGTTGAAGTTGCCACTGAAGAAGGGGTGAAAGACTTCATCTGGGGATTCCCGACTTCAAATAAGTATTGGAAGAACAACTGGTTTTTTGTTAGTGGAGATTGGGGTCAAGGCGTTGCAGCCGAGCCAGTGGGGCGTTTGGCTATATACAGGGTCCCTCGTTTCTTTACCTTCCCCGAGTCATGGGTCAGAACTCCCCCACTTCTAGGAGATGATGATCAGGTCAATCTTACTAGGGCAATCGTTCGTTCTTTGGAGAAATATGGTAGGTCTTATCTTTTCGATGAGGGGAAAATGGTCAGGGCAAGGCTGTTTCTGGGACTCTCTGCTAACCGTAAACGTTTTAAGTGTCTTTCCACATTGCCACTTTCCATGGTTATGCATTTGGATACCCACTTTCTCATTTTTCTTCTCTTTCTATAATGTTTGACACAGATGTGGTTTGCGATACGCAAGCATGTAGGGCGAAAGCTATTGCGGAAGACAGCTCTAGGGATTGCGCCCTCACTTGGTTATGAGGGCAGTGATGATGACGACACTTCTAATGATGAGGGCATTGAGTGCCTTCTCGGGCCGGAGGAGCTAGCGAGCCGAGCACATCTACTGCAAATCTTAAGGGGATAGAAAAAGTCGGCGAACCTTCCTTTCAAGTTAACGTCCCAGATGGTCGGCCAATTCCTGAGCACACCTCCACCCTTGTTTCTGAATTGAACTTGAAGACCCTGCCAATGACTTAGATCCCCGGTCCAAGATGTTCAGGGAAAAGGAATGCAGCTAGCCCATTGCGGCAACCTACCCTCAAGGTCCCGTGAGTACTTTCGTTTGTCGATTTGTCCTCCAACGTGGGGGATGATGGTGATACAATTGAAAGTGATCAGGATCTCCTCATGTGACCACCATATATATCCTTCCGACCATAACTCGTCCCCCGTCCATGGTACCTTCCTACATCTTCTGCAAACTGGACTCACTGTGTTCTTTTCTTTCCCAATTTCATCAGCCCCCACGCTCTTTGTTGTCCTGGTCATCTTGGCGGTCGTTGATGATCGCTTTTTGTGTCGTTACCAAATTGCGAATATCAAAAGATAATTATAAATTTGTTCATACGCAATGTGCTCTAAAGTTTTGAAAACTTAGTAACGTGGTAAGTGAGGGTATCATCCACAGGGAGGTGTCATCCGTTAATTGTCTCTCGTTTTAGTGATTATTGAAAGCAAGGTAAAAAAAACATGGCAAGGGTGAGAGTGATGTGTGTGAAGTGTAGCATTTGAATGTGTGTGTGTGAGAACAAGATTAGTGAAAGAAACAAATAAGAAAACATAAGAGAACATGGAGGGGTGATAATGGTGATTAAATTAATAAATATAAAATGGCGGATAGGAAAGATGCAAGAAACTGGATACATATGGTACTCATGTCCACTAAAAAATTCGCGCCACCTACAAGAACTAACATGCAAAGACACTCCTATATTGGGTTCAACCTAGCCTTAAGTACGACCTCTAGATATGGAAATGGGAGAGTCGACTAGTCATCTAAAGCTACTCATCGAGGATGTATCGTATGAGCAACTACTAAGGATTGCGTTTAAGCACATAAAAGAGATAAACATAAGATCAACTACCGATCGCTACTCACATGTCACGTGTAAGCAACAACCAATGGAGGCATTAAGCATAAATGGACCCTCGACAACTACTCGCCGAGGGTGTATCATACGAGCAATGACCAAGAGTCGCGACCCGAGTGCTACTTGCCGCGGGTGTATCGTACAAGCAACGCTCAAGAGTCGCATAAGCATGTAGGTTTATAGAACCAAAACGCACAAAGGCATCATGTATACACTTCATGAATTCCACCCAAACAAACAAAAATACTCAATTCAATCCAAAACATCAGTTTCGAATAATCCATCGACATATGAGCAATCATGGGACGCTTAAGTAATCTACTCCTAAATTACATTAATCTAGTCCTAATCCCAATCATGAACACATACAAATTTCTACTCAACATGCAATGAATGTAAAGACAAGAGCTATCCCTAGCATGCATCAAGAGTTGGGTTATCAATCCTACTTAATACATGTCAAGTGTCAAATTAAGTGCAATTGAATGGGACAAAACAAGAAGAAATCAAATACAAGTCAATTAAATAAATGGAACTAGTATTAGGGTTTACATATTTCCCAAAATGGTGATAAACATCAAATAAAGAAAATACAAGAGAATAGTAGATAGAAGAAACCCAAGGTTGTCAATCCCGGATCTCTAAGCTCGGAGAGTGGCCCAATTGTCATCTCGGATCTCCAAGCTCCATTAAAGCTCCTCCTCCTCATAGACAAGGTAAGGTGCTCTTTCCTCATGAATCTCCTCCAAAGATGGGTGGCTGCAAGTAGAGAGTGATGATTGGGAGGCAATCCATGGAGGAAAACCTCCATGGATGCCATTGGAAGCTCCTCTCTCTCTTGATTTGGTGGAGAAGATGAAATGCGGAATGGATGGATTAATTGAATGAATGGGGGATCCAGATGCTTGGTCTTATGGCTAGGTGATTTATTTATATGTTTGAGAGGCTAGGGCACGAAATAGGTGTGAAAGGACGACTTTGCCCTTCTTAAAATGGCTGAAAACGCGACTTTTGCCCAGCTAGAACACGTAGTGCACGGGTCAGTGCAGGGGTAGGGTACCCATGCTACACCCATACTATCTCTTCTGGCTTCCTAGTCTGGGCATGTGCACGGGTAAGTGCACGGGTATGGTACCCATGCTATACCCGTGCACTAAGTTCTTCTTGATTTCCATCCTTCGGTGCACGGGTCATATCACGGGTAGTGCACGGGTAGGTTACCCGTGCACTATTGCCTTCAAGCATCCCGTTTTGCACAATTTGGCTTGTTTTTCCCCGGAAAGTCATGGTTCCCGCCTCCAGCTACTAAATTCCACTGAATGCCTATAATCACTACAAAACGAGCCATAAGACACCACAATATGCTCGAAAACAAGCTAAAGGATATGGAATTGAGGGCCAAAATGTATGACAATTTTGGCTCGATCAAACACCCCCAAACCAAACCTTTGCTCATCCTTGAGCAAACAAAAAGACAAACCAAAAGATACAAGACAAACAAACATGACTCTATCTAGAAAATTTCCTAACACAAAGAAACCTATTGCAAAACCAACTATTAGAGAGATAAGCAAAAGAGAGTGGAAGTGATGAATAGGTTCATGCAAAATGTTCTAAATAACTCCAAGGCACCACAAGGGGAAACTCGTTCGACGTGAATCCCACACATTAAGTGCCCTTGCCTTGGAAACTACTCACTCTCACACCTCGAGCGTAAATCGCTTCGATTCTAGGTTCTCACAAGGGATCTCTCTTCTTTTTCCGTTCAGAACCTAGGTTCACACTCATGCAATATGTATGCAAATGAAGTTATGTATTGGAATCAAATTGTTGCATACATTTCATAAAAAATAAATGCTATTTAGTGAATAAGTCTCATGAAAGAATTAAGTTCCATGAACGCGGAAAGAGCATGCCTCGACTCGTATTCCCAAACTAGATTTCCTAAATGATCAACTAGGTCTTTCCCTTAGGTTGTAATGGGGCCATGGGGTTTAATGTGGTGAACAAATAAATAGGAAAGAATTCTGAGTTCAAAGATCACCAATCATGCTTAAACATACTCACACACCCCATACTAAGCTCTATTAAACATTAATTATAATCTAGCGACTAGGCATCCTTTTCATACACATTTGTGCTTTCACATTTAAGTACTCTAATTTCCTTGAGTACATTTACATTTACAATTCAAGACTCTTTTGTGCTTTGTTTTTCATCTTTTCCTTCTTTTTCTTTTCTTTTATTTTCTTTCATCTTTTTGCTTTTTCTTTTTGCACAATTTTCTTTTGACATTTTTACGCTCATAAGTGCTCATTTTGGCACTTTTACATTTTTGAGCCTTTGCTTAGCACATTACACAACACATTGCCTAAGTACACGCTAACTTCACATGTAAGAGCTTACACCTCTCAACCACTTTTACACACACACAAAACCCACATGATTGGCAATTAACAGGTTGGTTTTTGTTTGGCTATGGCTATATGGTTATATGTGTTTCCAAATGAAAGGTTAGTGTTTTGCCTCAAATTTATCAATGGAGCACACATATAGGCACATGGAAATGTGTTTAGGCTATTTTAGTAGTTATGCACACATTTCCTAGGATCATTTCCAACATTCAATCTAAAAAGGGAATATAAGCTTTGGTAAGCAGTCCATATATATGATGCATGTTCTATGACACATGATGATTTTGTGATGTAATGAGACTATGCATGGTGTTTGAATAGTGCTTAAAGATTTGAAAATATTTTCCCTTGTATTTGTAGGCTTTTGGCTCGTGTTTGTGAACTCAGAATGGTATCTCCACTATTAGAACAAGTCGCTTGAGCACCGAGTTCCCTCAACTTGGACACCAAAAGATGGGACTAACCCATGAAGTGCAAGAGAGACCCCTAAAATGACTAAGAGCTATGAACAAGCACACAAATCATACACAAATTCGCCACAAACACTGTGCTCAAGGTATCTCACCAAGCTAAATTAAGCTCGAAAATTTTGGCAAAGCATCAAATTTTTGAAAAATTGACACAAAAAATACTCAAGACACTAAAAGACGACTCGCAAAGGCGTCTACACCCCCAAACAAAAACCCAACATTGTCCTCAATATTGAAGACAAGAAGACAAGAGAGTCCGGTCTAGCGGTGCGCACCTAACATGACTCAAACAATGCTCACAAATAAAATAAGGCAAACAATTGAATTAGCAATTAAGCACAAAGGCACACAAACTCAAGCTCAAAACCTACATCATGCATTTACCATGAATGACGGAATGGGGGCATAACAACCCCCAAACCGAATCTAACTATATGCATCAAGACCCGTACAAAAATAATGCATGCACTCACAGTCCCCAAACCGAGTTGGGCTATATATGTCAATTAAATGTGTACACTCGCATGCAATCATCCATAAGAGCCTTCGGCTCATTCATCAACAAAAGGATAAATCAATTATATCTAAAAATCAAATATCATCATTTACAAGTGACCTAACAAAAATGTCATACCAAACAACCTCCACCAAAAATTCTCCACCAATTATTCCATAATGCAAATAAAACAAAAACAAGAAAAAGAAATTTAGAAATGCAAACTCAGGTGGGTTGCCTCCCACAAGCGCTCTATTTATCGTTTGGGCAAGATGTTGTTTGTGACACTTCGGCTCTTCAAACTCTCCTTTGATGCTCTCCTTCATAAAGAGGAGGTTCTCGCTCTCTTTATGAGCACTCTTGGCTTGCTTGTCCCTCCCAGACTAGCAAGTTTTCGGTGTTTCTTCCTAAGAGATAGAAAACCTAACTTTAAGCACAAGCTGTAAAAATCCGCTTCCTCAAGAAGCTATAGACAATCTACACACTCAAAAAACCCATTAGAAAGTTCAGGCAACAAAGAATCAATCAATACAAGCAATTGCCAACAAGAGCTCGAAATACCAATTATTAAAGAAAAACGCACAAAAATAATTCCACAATAGATTTTCATGCTCATAATAACAAATTAAGGGACAAGAACTTAGTTTACAAAAGAAAAATAAATTGTGCAATTATGCAACACTTAAAAGAAAATAAAATGAAAACAAGCATAGCATTTAAATCAATAAGCACAATAAACAACCATTCACAAGCACACTTAATAACATCAAACCCTTCCCAAAGCATTTGAGCACATACATCAGTGTACACTCATCAACTCACTCACACATGCTTCGACAATACACACATTACCCATAAATGTTTAAGCTATACCTCATAAGTAGGGTAATATAAAAAGATAGAAACAGTTAGAGGAGTCAATACCGAAACTCCAATTTTTAGGAAGAAGCTTGCAGAGACACTATCTCTAGCCGCACTCTTACCTCTTTTTCACTTTATGCTCTACGCGGCACTACTCGCGTCCTTGGTTGCATTAACCACATAGGTTGTCTTGGCACTGATGTTTTGCTTGGTGAAGTTGTTGGAGTGCAATTAGTGCACTCATTGTTCCTTTGAGTTGTGAGGTCTTGGTTTCCTCTATTGTTGGTCACCATTTCAACATTGATTTGTAGCTTGCCAACCTGAAAATTTGTCATTCCTAGCACAACACAACTCAAACAACATTACATGAATATGCTTTAAACACAAAAAAATATTAATAACAAACAAACAAAAAACAAAAGGAAACTAACAAAATATTTACATTACTACATTATTAGCTAACACCAGAAAAAATTAACGAATAGGCCACCACCCCAGCAGCGGGGCCATTTTGATGATCGTTTTTTGTGTCGTTACCAAATTACGAATATCAAAAGATAATTATAAAAAATTTCCTGCGCAATGTGCTGTAAAGTTTTGAAAACTTAGTAAAGCGGTAAGCGATGGTATCGTCCACATAGAGGTGTCATCCGTTAATTGTCTCTCGTTTTAGTGATTATTGAAAGAAATAAGAACATGGCAAGGGTAAGAGTGATATGTGTGAAGTGTAGCATTTGAGTGTTTGTGTGTGAGAACAAGATTAGTGAAAGAAACAAATAAGAAAACATAAGAGAACATGGAGGGGTGAGAATGGTGATTAAATTGATAAATATAAAATGGCGGATAGGAAAGATGCAAGAAACTGGATACATATAGTACTCATGTCCACCAAAACATTCGCACCACCAACAAGAACTAACATGCAAAGACACTCCTATATTGGGTTCAACCTAGCCTTAAGTACGACCTCTAGATATGGAAATGGGAGAGTCGACTAGTCCTCTAAAGCTACTCATCGAGGATGTATCGTACGAGCAACTACTAAGGATTGCGTTTAAGCACATAAAAGAGATAAACATAAGATCAACTACCGATCGCTACTCACATGTCACGTGTAAGCAACAACCAATGGAGGGATTAAGCATAAATGGACTCTCGACAACTACTCGCCGATGGTGTATCATATGAGCAATGACCAAGAGTCGCGACCTGAGTGCTACTTGCCGAGGGTGTATCATACAAGCAACACTCAAGGGTCGCATAAGCATGTAGGTTTATAGAACCGAAACGCACAAAGGCATCATTTATACACTTCATGAATTCCACCCAAACAAACAAAAATACTAAATTCAATCCAAAACATGCATTTCGAATAATCCATCGACATATGAGCAATCATGGGACGCTTAAGTAATCTACTCCTAAATTACATTAATCTAGTCCTAATCCCAATCATGAACACATACAAATTTCTACTCTACATGCCATGAATGTAAAGACAAGAGCTATCCCTAACATGCATCAAGAGTTGGGTTGACAATCCTACTTAATACAAGTCAAGTGTCAAATTAAGTGCAATTGAATGGGAAAAAACAAGAAGAAATCAAATAGAAGTCAATTAAATAAATGGAACTAGTATTAGGGTTTACATATTTCCCAAAATGGTGATACACATCAAATAAAGAAAATACAAGAGAATAGTAGATAGAAGAAACCCAAGGTTGTCAATCCCGGATCTCTAAGCTCGGAGAGTGGCCCAATTGTCATCTCGGATCTCCAAGCTCCATTGAAGCTCCTCCTCCTCATAGACAAGGTAGGGTGCTCTTTCCTCATGAATCTCCTCCAAAGATGGGTGGCTGCAAGTAGAGAGTGATGATTGGGAGGCAATCCATGGAGGAAAACCTCCATGGATGCCATTGGAAGCTCCTCTCTCTCTTGATTTGGTGGAGAAGATGAAATGCGGAATGGATGGATTAATTGAATGAATGGGGGATCCAGATGCTTGGTCTTGTGGCTAGGTGATTTATTTATATGTTTGAGAGGCTAGGGCACGAAATAGGTGTGAAAGGACGACTTTGCCCTTCTTAAAATGGCTGAAAACGCGACTTTTGCCCAGCTGGAACACGTAGTGCACGGGTCAGTGCACGGGTAGGGTACCCATGCTACACCCATACTATCTCTTCTGGCTTCCTAGTCTGGGCATGTGCACGGGTAAGTGCATTGGTATGGTACCCGTGCTATACCCGTGCACTGAGTTCTTCCTGATTTCCATCCTTCGGTGCACGGGTCATATCACGGGTAGTGCACGGGTAGGTTACCCGTGCACTATTGCCTTCAAGCATCCCTTTGTGCACAATTTGGCTTGTTTTTCCCCGGAAAGTCATGGTTCCTGCCTCCAGCTACTGAATTCCATTGAATGCCTCTAATCACTACAAAACTAGCCATAAGACACCACAATATGCTCAAAAACAAGCTAAAGGATATGGAATTGAGGGCCAAAATGTATGATAATTTTGGCTCGACCAGTAGTCTTTCTTTTGGGAATGTTCCCTTCTTTCGTGAAGATCCGCCTGCCTTATCTCTACCAGATTTTTGAGGCTCATCTGGGGTCGTAACCACTATTTCAGAACATACCTTGGGTTCCGTGCTACCACTGGCATAAACAGCTGGTATGTTGAGGTTAAATTGGTGGTAGCAGTTATGTTTATCCCCTATCTGGCAGCGTCTTCGATGACTCTCCACAAGGATTCCTGGACTTGCCGGAAAGCATCCGGGGAAATATTGAGAATGGCATCTATAGAGGTTATCACATCCTATCTGGTGGAAGTCGGAGTTCTAGAAGGTAAATCTCCTCTGGCAGCGCTGGTGTTTGTTAGACCAGTATCATTGAAATCATGCGGGGTGTCAGTTGCACATGGGGGCCAACGTCCGTTTCTACTATTTGCCATGTTACTGCCACACAAATTCCTTTAGATTTTATTATTTTTTCAGTCCACACCCCCCTTCTTCTAGTGCCAATTGTTGACGGTGATTTCTACACTACGTAAAATCAATCAAGCATCTAACAAGTTAATACAAATCTACAATCAAACTGTAAAGCTAAAAAAGAAATTAAGCATGCAAAACACAAAATTTTACGTGGAAAACCCAGGAAGGGAAAAAACCACTATTGCCAAAGATGGCGAGGAAAGAACGTCACTATGAATGCTTTGTTACACACTCAATCTCTCTTGCTCTCTTGTATATTTTTTTTCCTTCAAACCTCCAAGGGTATTTTTAGGGTTTATTTATACCCATATAGAAGCCTAACTCTTGGTGTACAAGTAAAAGAAAAGTGGTAGTAATTTAATAAGACTCTGACTTATTGGAGTCCTTTTTTTTATCTTCTTTCCTGATTTTCCTTGCTTGTGATTTATACGCATCAGGTCTTTTTCCTATTCTGAACACTGATATATCTAAGGAAGTCTGTTTCCTTATCATAGTGTGTTTCATGAAACCTTATTTGAATAAGATTCTTCTTTTGCGTATTTGAGTCGTGATTACGTTGAGCTTTACGTTGTCCACATGCCGCTTAATCGACCACCTGCCAAACCCGACCAAGCCTTTTTCACCCCCGACCAGAGAACTACACCCGATCGGATAACTGAACCTGATTGTTTGGGTTTCCCCAACCATCTTGGGCTTTCCCGACCGGATCTTCTTTACTTGCTCAATCTAGTTACTTGCTCAATCTAGTTACGATAAAAAAGATGTCGGTGAGTCATCAAGTAGGCCAAATGCCCCGTGTGATGTTCACACTTCAAATACAAGATCTCCTCCCAAGACTAAAAGATCCAAAACTCAAAATGATGATACTCAAACTCTATCTCACATCACTACTACTCATTATGAACGTGATCCCGAAAAGCGTATTCCAATACGGCAATATCCAGTTGACAAGCAAGATGAGATTAGAAGAGCATATGTCGACATGGGACCATTTCAACCTACTTATGAATATCCACTCAATCCATGTGGGAGTCAAAGTAGTTGGTTTCAACAATCTTGGTTCATAAAATTTCCATGGATTGAGTACTCGGTGGAAAATAATAGTGCATTCTGTTTTCCATGCAATATTTTTGATAGTCCTACATCAAAGTATCACACATTTACTGTGGAAAGCTTTCAAAATTGGAAAAGAGTTGGTAGATACCAATGCCCCCTTGCTAAACATGCAAAAGAAGATCACAATTCACTACACCACATTGCTATGCAAAAGTGGAATCACTTGAAGAACCCATCTCTATATATTGCCAAAATGACCAATAAACAATCTTCAAAAGTAAATATGCAGAACCGATTGTTACTCAAGACATCAATAGAATCTGTGAAGTGGCTAGCAATGCAAGGGTGTGCTTTTAGAGGTAATGATGAATCTATCAATTCTGTAAACCATGGAAACTTTATTGAAATGGTAATGTTGCAGGCAAGAGTAAACAAAGATATTGCTAAAGTTGTCCTATATAATGCTGCTCAAAATGCCAAATATACATCACCAAAGATCCAACAAGAGCTTTTAAAAATTCTAGTCAATAGTGTGAGTGATAAAATCCGTGTACAAATTGGAGATGTCAAATTTTGTATTCTTGTTGATGAAGCGGTTGATGAATCTAACAAGGAGCAAATGGCTATCATTTTAAGATATGTCAATGACGATGGGTTTATTCGGAACGGTTTTTTGAAGTTGTATGTGTTGATGATACAAGCGCCTTAACTTTATAAAGAGAGATATGTATTGTTCTTAGTCGATACAACCTCTTGATTGAAAATTCAAGAGGTCAAGGTTATGATGGGGCTAGTAACATGCTAGGCGAATGGAATGGAATACAAGCTTTATTCCTTAAAGATTGTCTATATGCATACTAAGTCATTGTTTTGCTCACCAACTTCAACTTACTTTAGTTGCAGCATCTTGAGAGGTACATGATGTATGGTTATTTTTTTTCTAAATTGAGTTCTATTGTCAACTTTGTTGGTGCTTCTGCTAAATGTTGTTTTGAATTAAAATCAATTCGAGAAAATGAAATTGTAGATATGATATCTTCAGGAGAACTTGAGACTGGTACAAGAGCAAATCAAATTTATACTTTGCAACGACCTGGACCTACTCGTTGGAGTTCACATTTTACTTCAGTTAGTAGGCTGATTGACATGTTTGGTTCAACTTGTACCCTTCTTGAAAAACTTATCGATAATGGGTTGAATAGTAATATAAGTGGGGAGGCTAAAAGGTGCATATAAAGAGATGAAAACCTTTGAATTTGATTTTATTCTATTGTTATTGTACAAAGTGTTGGGAGTCTCTGATATGTTATGTCAAGCATTGCAATGAAATCTCAAGACATCTTAAATGCTCTAAATTTAGTTTCAAGTACAAAACTACTGTTTCAAGAGTTGCGAGATGGATGGAATGACTTTTTTGGAAGTGTGGCATCTTTTTGTAGAAAGTGAAAATACAAACTAAGCGTGTGTCTAATAACCTAGAGGGGGGGGGGGGGGGGGGGGGGGGGTTGAATAGGTTTTAATCAAGTTAATTACCAACTTTTCTTGATTAGTCAATATTAAAAAATTCACCCCATAAACAAACATACAAAATCAAGTATAAAATGAGGAAATTAAATAACACTTGATTTTTACGTGGAAACCCTCCAACAAGGGAAAAACCACGAGCTAACCACTTAGACACTCTGATCCTCAAATTCACTATTGTAATGATGTTTACAACCTAGGTTGACCTCTAGTCAAACCATTATTGGTCACTAACCCACCACTACTACCCAACAGGCCTTTATAATGAATTTTTTATCACTTTGCTTGCCAACCACACCTTGGTTGCAAGACTTCACTTGCTTGTGCACTACACCTTATAGTCACAAGACTTAACTCTCAAAGAAGAGATAAACAACCAATATGAATATGTAAAAATATTCTAAATGCAATTAATGCTAGACAACACTAAATTCTTATCTAGAGATTTCAAGATGACAATAAGTGCAAATCCTAGATATCAATGTCTATATGAATGCTCATAAAGACCTAACTAGATATAGATATGCAAGTATAAAATCTAGTCATCAAACAAAGGCATATCAACACAAGTTGTCATACAAAATGGCAAGGACAATAAATGCAATTAACAAATGCAATCAATAAGTCTTAATCAACAACATCTAAATGCAAGGCATGTAGATTTAGCTAAAGGGAAAATATGTCCTAAATGAAAACTATCAACAAAAAAACCCCAAACATGTCATAACTTCAAATGATAAACAACAAATATGAAAATTTTCTAACCTAAGGAATAAATGACATGTCTTGATAAGCTAGAACAATAAATGAGCAAGGATGTTAGTTCTACTTACCAAGTAAAGACATTAATGAAGACCCATGCTTGAATGATGCTAGAGATGCAAGATGAAGATGGGTTTTGGGGTTGGGAGAGTCAAAGAACAAAGCTTGAAGCTTTCTCTCTCTAAGAGTTAATTTCTCTCACTAAAAAAGGGTTCTTGAAGCTTTTCAAAATGAAGTGATGAAGAAGAAGATATATATAACAACCCTAGACGAAGTGACGTCATTTTGAATAGTTAGGCACAAAACAGGGCACTGCGCTGCTATAGTGCGCGGGTAGGGGACCTGCACACTACCCGCGTAAAAGATAAACTTAAGAAAAATCATCCTCAGTGCACGAGCACTGCACGGTTAGGGAACCCGTACACAACCTGTGCAGAAAATAGACTCCAGCATACCTATCCTTAGTGCACTGGTACTGCACGAGTAGGTAACCCATGCACAACCCGTGCAGAAAACAGACCCGAGGATACCCAGGGATCAGTGTGCGGGTACTGCACGAGTAAGGGACCCGCGCACAACCCGCTCACTAGAGACTTTTAGGGAGGTTACTCATCGAGCTAAGAAAAAACACACCAACGTGCGGGCGTGGACGTTTCCGATCAAACTTCAGGAAATGAATTACACCACACAAAACCACACTTAAGACTAAGAATGAAGTGCAAGTGTGATTATGAAAAGAATGCACACAATAGCAATAAGGAACAAATGCATAACATCACAAATGCATGTAGGTGTGTGTGTGTGTGTGTGTGTGTGTGTGTGTGTGCGTGCACAACAACAAATGCATGTCAATACAAATGCATGTAAGTGTGTGTGTACAACTAAATCTCTTCAAGAGTTAAAAACAAGTGAACGACCTCTCTTGAAGCTCCTTGGGATCTTGGAAGCTTATTGATGAAAAATCACAATAAGACCTAAGTTACCCATTACAAATAATCCCAATGTGGTTTGTCATGCAATAAGCCAATCATGAATAGAGGTCCTTACAGAAAGCATGACATTCATATGCCTAATATGAGTGACCGCTACATGAAAGGTACAAGGCGTTCTTTTCAACAAAAGAATAATATTACAGTAGAGCATTATTATCACTTCAATATATTTAATGATGTAATAGAATGTCAATTGATAGAGTTGGGTAGTAGGTTTAAAGAGGAAACAACGGAACTCCCTGTTCTTAGCGAGGCTTTGAATCCTATGAATGGGTTCAAATAATTCAAAATAGATTCTATTTGTACTCTCGCTAAGAAATTTTATCCTAAAGACTTTGTTGAAGATGAGTTGAAAGCACTAAAGAGGCAATTGGAACATTACAAGTTTGATGTACTTCGTCAACCACAATTTCATAATATTTCTTCTCTCTTTGAATTATGTCAATTATTAGTTAAAACAAAAAAATCACAGCACTTTTTTTTATTGACAGACAATATTACTTATAAATATTATGGCAATTGTCAATTGAACAAAAAAGTCCCAACTTTTTTTATTGACAGATTGATTCGTGTAATTTTGACTCTCCCTGTTTCCACAGCAACAACAGAACGAGCATTTTCAGCAATGAAGCTTATCAAGACATCACTTCGCAATAAGATGGAAAATGAATTTTTAACAAACTTCATGGTTGTCTAATTGAAAGAGAAATTGCTGATGCTATTGATCCTGATTTCATAATTGATAAGTTTGATCTTTTGAAAAACCGTAGGATACAACTTAGTTAGTATTTGATTGTATTTGCATTTGATATTTATATTATAATTTTTTTTGACTTTATTTTTTATAAATTTTTTTAATGTATTTATTTAGAATATACATTTTTTTAATGTATTTATTTAGAATATACATTTACAGAGTAATCCCCGCTATGTCTTCTTAATTATGTGTATCTTTATTTTTTATTAATACAATTTTCTCATAATGTTAATGATTGGAAAAAAAAAATTATTCTAGCCAACTCTAGTGTTTAATCTTGGTTACGTCCTTACTTTCAGGTTTTGGTTTTCAGGAGAAACTCTGTTTTTTTAGTTAATGATCTTTGTTGTGATTTTACTGTTAAATCATTGGATAGATTGAATGAAATAACAAGATTTATTAATTAATGTCTAGATTTATGCAATTTTTTCTTCTGTTATGCAATCTGGTCAAATTGTACATGGAAACAAAATGTGACATAAATAAGAGTGACGTTCACATAAACTGTCACAAAACGATGATAAATACATAGCTTACCTGGAAATTACATTGATTTCTTCATCTTCTTGTTACTCCAAGCTTGGGAATAATGCCAGGGTCACAATATCTAGACATAATACCATGTTCCAATCCTGAAATTTCAATTCTCCTATTTTAAAAACACCAACAACAAAGAACAATTAAAGACAGAAAGCCAAAACAGAACAATCACTTAATACTCATATCTTAAAAAAAAATCACATTACACTGAAAACCATATGCTTTGGACCTTGAAGACAAGCAGCTCTCAATGAACCTAAACTTGAACCAACACCCGGGAGCTCAGATTCAACATATTTCTTCATCTTCTTGTTTGATTTTCTAATTTCTTATGTAGTATTTGATTCCCCGGTGCCATATTTGAATCTTCATTCAACATGCCACTATCCATCTTTGCTGGGAATTCTGCTGTTTATCCAATGGTTGTAATCTACTTTTAAGTTAATATAGTTTGAATTGCATATTAATTACGTACTTAGATAGTTTTAATGTAAATATAGTTGTACATGAAATTGGTGACAACAATTGAATTTTTTATTTTTTGAAAAATTATCACAATTGAATATTTCATGTAAATACAATATATGAATTTTATGTTTGTGGAATTTAGACCCCGTTTGGTATTGCTTTTGAGAAGTTAAAATCTAATTGTTTAACAATTTTTTGGTATAAAAAATATGTTTGGTAAAATTTCCAAAAGTGATTATTTGAGAATTTGGGTTAATTTGGTAGCAATTTTAAGAAGCATGTGGAGGTTACTTTTGCAAAGTAATTATGAATGAATCAGCCGTAAGATTTATGAATCTTTTTAAAGACTAAATTATCACTACTGGTTTAACATAAAGACAATCATATCTTAGGTTTAATTTCATATATTATAAGCACATTCATCATTAATTGTCCCATTAACAACATAAGACATCAATTATCATTGTCTTCCGGTCATTGCCGCCCGATTGCTCTTCTGATCACTATTACCGGTAATGCTTTTTTATAATTTATTTATCTTTATTATATATGTTTTTCAAATTAGATTTGTTCTGAAATTTTAACAGACTCGAAGAAAAAACTAAGAATATTGTTAGGTTTTGATTGAGGAATCTTTACTTGGACTGCATGAATCTCTTTTACTTTTTTATATGGCTTAAAAAACCCCTAAAAAAACTCCATGAATAATCCATATTATGTGTTATACGACATAAAGAACCAAAAAAAAAGTATGACTCTTTATCCTAATGTATATGGCAAATGCGGTATACTCTAAAAAGAAATTGTATTAGAAGGAGATGAGAAGACGCACGTCCCCTGTTATTTATTTTACATCTGTTTTGAAAATCACATCCTGTATTATTGCTGATGTATATAGATAAATATGTGTGGGGAAATAACCATTTTAAAAGTAAATATATTTGCGGAACTTTTAAAAAAGAAATTCAAAACATCGCCGGATCTTATTCTAAACGTGATGCAAATTGAATTAATTTGGAGATTACCTTTGTAGTTTAGTCTCTGCAAATCTTCCGCACTTAGCACATGATCGAATCACCTAAGAGTGTGGGATCCTTTTTCTTTGAACCAAGATGTAAATCCACCTACAAGACTTAAAGAAAAAGATTAAAGGCTCAAATCGAATTTGAAACTTACAACTTACTTTCAAACTTGTGTCAACGCCAATGAGAATGAGTGTGTAATTCTCTTAAGCCACCTATTTATAGGTTTAGAAAAGAATAATTTGTTTTCTCATAGGACACAAGAATCACAAATCCTATTGTGATTTAGCAAGTCTAATCTTATTAAAAGTCTTTTTGTTTCAATTTTCTTTTATTTATTTTTCCATCAAAATCTTATTTTGATTTATTTTCCATTCCTAATAGGAAATAAAATAGAAGAAGTAAGATGGGACTTTATCTTGGAACCCAACATTTAAGCCTAATAGGCTTAAATCTTATTTTGATTTATTTTCTATTCCTAATAGGAAATAAAATAGAAGAAGTAAGATGGGACTTTATCTTGGAACCCAACATTTAAGCCTAATAGGTTCCTTTTAGATGATCCAATTTAACTTGTGAAGTTTTAGGATCCACGGGTTATTTTAATTACAAGCTCCAATATATTTGGTTCAAATACCAATTAACTCTTAATTAATTGAGCCTAAATATATTAATTTCAGTTTAGTCCACTAAAAACTAAAATTGCACTTTTGAATTAAAATAAAATATATTAAATATTTTTACCCTAAGCAATTGTGTGAAATATGTATTCTCATGAAAAATATCAATAATTAAAATGCATTTTAACCATTGCATTATTAATTATTTTATTCCTTAAGACCGTCCTTATGTCTAATGGATAATTTTGATTTATCATAAATCATGATTTAATAACTCCTTATTGAATACTAGGTACCAAGATTTATTATCTAAGTCGTCGTAAGACCCATAATGTGGTATTTACTCTTATTTGATCATAGGAGTCATGATGTCAATATTTATAAATATTTCTCCGCTATGAAAAATACCATTAATTAAAATGCATTTTAACCATTGCATTATTAATTATTTTATTCTTTAGGACCGTTCTTACCTCTAATGGATAATTTTGATTTATCATAAATCATGATTTAATAACTCCTTATTGAATACTCGGTACCAAGATTTATTATCCAAGTCCTCGTAAGACCCATAATGTGGTATTTACTCTTATTTGATTATAAGAGTCATGATGTCCATATCTATAAATATTTCTCTGATTAAACCGTGATTAAACCAAACTATCGTGATTAAACCGTTATTCCGTGGTCGTACACATTGATAGGTCAAATGTTACAACTTATAGTACATATGGTACATTATTTATCTCAGGATTAAGTTGTTAATATTTTTAGACAAAATAAAGAATTATGACTACCACACATAAACTTCTTTATGTGAATAATTCTTTATGTTTCTTTTAGTTCTGGATCCTAAGAATATTTTGCTTTTGACATAGATAATAAACGATTTATACATGCTACATAATTTATTTGTAAACAAAAGACTTTTATTGATATCAAATGATTTGTTATAGAAAAAACCCTTGCTTTAAGGCATACTTTCTAATATGTCTACCGCCTCAAACATGTCTATCATCTCTAGAAGGCGATTTATGGGTTAAAACAAGCACTGGGGGCACGATTTGAGCGTCTCACTCAATTCCTTGTCAGCAATGATTACTCTAGGGGTAATGTTGACAAAACACTTTTCATCAAAAATGACAAAGATGAGCTCTTTATAGCTCAAATTTATGCCGATGACGTAGTGTTTGGTTCCACCAATGACTCTAAGGTCAATCAATTTGTAGACGTTATGTCTAATGAATTCAAAATGAGCATGGTGGGGGAATTGAAGAACTGCCTAGATTTGCAAATTAAGCAAATTCATGATGGGATTTTCATATCTCAAGCTATGTATGCAAAGAACCTAGTGAAGAAGTTTGGGCTTGAAAATGCCAAACATTGTGACACACCCATGAGCATTACTTTAAAACTAAGCAAGGATTCTAATGGTAAAAGTGTTGATCAAATTTTATATCGTGGCAAGATTGGTAGCTTGCTTTACTTTATTACAAGTAGGCCCAACATTGCATTTAGTGTGGGTGTGTGTGCTAGGTACCAGGCAGTTCCCAAGGATTCCCATCTCTCACCTATGAAACAGATCATTCGATTAGTGAGTGGGACCTCAAATTATGGGATATGGTTAACATTTGACACCAACTCTAGCTTGGTGGGTTTCAGTGATGCAAATTGGGTAGGGAATTATGATGACTGAAATAGCACATCGGGCAGTTGCTTCTTTCTCGGGAACAACCTTGTCTCTTAGTTTTGCATGAAGAAAAACTCAGTCTCTTAGTCCACAACCAAGGCCAAATATATAGCCGTGGGGAGTGCATGCTCACAACTCCTTTGGATGAAGCAACTGCTTACGGATTACAGCTTCGATCAAGGTACTCTAACCTTTTATTGTCATAATATGAGTGCAATAAATATTTCCAAGAATCATGTGCAACACTCTAGGACAAAGCATATAGATATCCGACATCACTTTATTTGGGAGCTAGTTGAATATAAGGTCATAGTCCTTGAACATGTAGGAAAAAATGATCAACTAGCGGACCTATTTACCAAACCCTTAGGTGACTAGGTTTAAAGGACTTAGTATGTCTATTGATATTTGTCATATGCCTTGAGGTGGTAGGTGTAAGTTCCTCAATTTTTGATTGGCTTATTTTGTTGACAAACCACATGGGGATTTGCTTGTAAGGGTAGTCTCATTGTTCATGATCAAGCTTCAATGACATTCTTAAGCTCAAGAGCACTTCAAAGGTATATACTCGCTTTACTCTCTTCGAAGAGACTAGTAGCACACACACAGACACTATCATGCATGTCCTACGCATCTTGCATTTATTATTAAATCTTTTATGTGTGTGTACTTCTTTACACTTCACACCCATGCTCCTTGGTGTTAGTTCTAAGTGTGGTTGTGTTTTATGTAATTCGTGTTTTGATTATGCTCAATAGCAAGAGTGTAATATTGTAATTGACAATCTTTTCATATAAATAAAGTGATTTCCGATTCTGCAAAATCTTATAGCATTTGTAAATATAATTGTCAAGGTAAATAATCATAAGGTCAAAAGACTATGAGATATGAAGAATTGTTAGTACATCCGGTTATGTATAAGGTAGACACAATTCTTTAGTTAGTCTTGAATAACGTTCACAACTTAAGTTAAAGGTTGGGCACCTCTATCTTGATAAAGTTGTAGAATTCTTTTACTAGCATTTGAGTGGGATCAAATGAGTTATGATGAGTCTAAAATCATCGAAAGGTTTTCGAGTAAAAGAATCTAGTGCATTGGGTGCATTGAACTGGATCACACTGAAATACTTTATCAAGAACCGTCACTAGATATAAGTCTTTTCATTATCAGGACAATCGGAGAGTCTATCTAAATCCTGAGATAAATGATGGACTTATGGTTGCAAGTGTTATCATTTGAGCTATCAATGAGTACGATTATATAGCATAGTCTATCCTCGATAGTTTGGTGGTATTCATTTGTTAATCGATAGAGGACTTCATTTATAGATATGGACATCGTGGCTCCATTTATTAAATGAGAGTATAATATCATCATATGGATGTTTTGAGGTATTGGATATTAAATCTCAACGTTGAGTTTTCAATAATGATTATTGAAGACATGGCTTTTGGACAAGTCAAAATATCCAAGTTCAAAATGTGGTCATATGAGGAAATATGGTAACTTGGAGAGCTATAGGCAGTCTATGAGCTCTTAGCGATTACTGATATTATTCACGAGAATACACCATCTCCTATAAGATTGTCTAGGGTATGAATGAGAAACATCTCCTTATTCTATCTTTATTTAAGAGTTCAATTTTAGCTTTTTAGTGGAATGAGTTAAAATTAATAGATCGGACCTAAGTGAATCATTTGTTGATTGTGATTAGGTTATGTCTATTGAAGCTTAAATTTAGATAGCCCGCCAAGATCCACAATCCACACGTACTTGCATGGATCACTTGATATATTCTACCGGACCAATTTATGGGTCCATCTAGAATTGCATTTAATATATTAAGAATATAATATGTCTATTATTTATTTAATGTGCTGCACTATTATATTAATATATTAAAAAGAGACATGTAGGCTTGTTTCTTTTAGTAAGAATAAGTCTGGTTCACATGTGGGCTTTTATTTAAAGTCTAATGGATTAAATAAAATAAGAAAAATAAAATTGGGCCCATATATATATGGTGTGGGTGGCAAGGCTAAATAAAATAGCCCAAGATATTATTTTATTTTATTGTTTTGATTAAATGGGAATTAATTAATTATTTAATTAATTAATAGTTTAAATCAAAATCTTTTCCTGATCAGTAAATTAAATACTATGTGTTTGATTAGGGTTGGAATTCTTTTAAGTGATAGGAGTCCTAATGTGGTAAGGATTAAGTCCACATACACTCCTTATTATACAAAGAATTCGGCCACCACTAGTCCAACAAGGGTTAGGATTCTTGAATTGATAGGAATTAGGGAAAAGGATAATTCCTTTTCAAGTAAGGAAATTAACCAACCCTAGATTTCCTATTCAATGAATTCGGCTAACCCTACTTGGTGAAGGAGAAAATTCGGCCAACCTATAAATATAAGGTTATGAATTTTCGGCCACCAAGAAGCACAATAGAGAGAGATTTTTGTTTGTTTTGAAAATAAAAATCCTACTCTATACACATAGATTTTCGGCCAAGAGAGAAAAAGAAAATAAGTTCTCATTCGATAGTGCACTTACAAGCCTTTAACATCAAAAGGTTTTGTGCACACTTTCGATTTAGGGTTACGCGAGTTTCAATCATATTGATTGTGAATTCAAAAGTGACCGGAACTATTTTTTAGGCTCTTGGTGTTTTACTATTGAAGATCAAGATCAGAAATTCCATACATCCATTCTAAGGTAAGCAATTCAAAGAAAAAGGGAGACCACGCTCCTAGGTGATTCACCTACGTGCTAGGATTGAATATCTTACGGATTACCATCGACGTAAGTCAATCGGATCACGCGACAAGAGGTATTTAACTCTAACCGTATATTTGAGTTTAATTAATTAAAGGGTTAAGGTTCAAATCTTTAGAAAAATTTTAAACTATACGAAAATTATTTTTTCGCCTTCCGCTGCGGTTTTAAGCTATTTTTCCCTACAATTGGTATCAGAGCCAGGTTTTACCCTTAATTAATTAACGTATATATACGTGAATCTATTTCTTTTTATTGTGATTATGCATGTTTTAGAAAGAGATGACACTCTAGGTATTCGCATATATAATAACATATGGAATGTATGGATTTATATAAGTTGTTATAAAGTGAATTGTTATTGCTCGATTTTGGTCCAAGAATTTCAATGTATTTTTTGTTTCGGAATTGTAACAAGAAGGGTGGTCTATTATCGCCATAATTCCTTTTTGGTAGTTGTTAAGTTCTTATTAATTTTATTGTAAAAATACTGCAGTTTTTTATTGTATTAAAATTTAGTGCAGTTTTTATTGTATTAAAATAAGTGCAGTTTTTTATTTGTAAAAAATACTGCAGTAGTTTAAATAAAATATATATATATATATATATATATTTCTGCAGTATTTTATTGTATAAAATAAGTTGTAATATATTCAAGATTCGAAGACTTGAAGATTTGAAGAAATTGGAGCATCCGGAACCGAGCTTGGCACCCGCGCGCACCGAGACAACAAGCGCGCACGCAACCAAGCGTGCAGCTGCGCTTGTTGCGGTGAAGCAGCACGCGCGACCCATTGCATGGGCTGGCCATGCGGCAGCTCATGCCCTTGCATGGGCTAGGCGTGCGCATGGGCTGCTTGGTGATCTTCGGGCACGCGAGTTACGTGCGTGAGATGGTCGCTTGAAGTCTTGTTCGCCAAGAAAGGAGTTTTTTTTGTATTCCGTACAATTGTAATTTACATGCTTTTCTAGGATGGACCAAAATTGTGGCTATTTATTTTTATGTATAAATATTACAATATTTGTTATTGTATGATAACATGTCATATAGAATAGGAGTGCCACTCATATATCTCTTTTGGTATGAACATGCATTGAATGATTTAGGTATCTAATTGGCATCTAGATAACTTGGTAAAATCATTCTTAGGAATTTAATCACACGCCTTAAATAATTGAGTGGGAGAAGGTGTGTTAGAACACCTATGGCCTCCAAGGTTAGTTGAGCTTTATTATGTATTGGTAATCCCCCCGAGGGGCGTCCATAAATGGAATTTAGCAAAATACTTCCTTACAAGGATAGACTAGACAATTGACTCAAACGAGATCTACTCCCAGAGGAGGGATTTTCGTGAGAGAAAATTGAGGGTCGATATCTTGGTAACACACTCAATGTAATTTTATTAATATCCTTTCGAGAGTTCTTGTTAATAAAATTGCAAGGCTAAAATTGAAAACGCTGGTTGTTATGTTAACAATTAGGTGGGACCTAGTCCAACTAGTAAATGGTGCGAACTCCCGAAGGTGGCGTATCATTTATGGGTGTTGGATCACCGTTGAATTTTTCACGATTGAGTTATTTAATTAATTCAAGATAAATGTTCGAAAGTGCTTTATCATGCTTATTTACTTATATATTCTTTTTGTTTTATTCAGAAATCATGACCCCATCACTTATGAACAACCTGAAAGATAACACTTTAACTGGAGATAATTATGTCACATGGAAAAGGAAAATTAGGTTGTTGCTGCAAAGTGAAAAACATAAGTTTGTTCTAACTACTCCTAAACCACCTGCTCCTAATAATGAATCAAGTATTTTGCAAAGAGATGAGTATGAGCAGTGGAAGACCTCAGATGATATGGCCAAATGTTACATTATGGCTACTATCTCCGACGTGTTGCAACAGCAGCATGAAGGAATGGGGTCTGCTGCTGATATTATGATGTCTCTAGAAGAGATGTTTGCTATGAGGTCTAGGACAACTAAGAGAGAGGCAGTGACTGCTTTTATGAATCTTAGGATGAAACCTGGACAAGCTGTGAAAGATCACATGATGAAAGTCATAGCACATCTAAATATTGCAGAATTAAATGGCGCTGAGATAGATGGTGAGACCAAAATTCACATGGTTGTCAACTCACTATCAGATTCCTTTGATCAGTTCAAGTTGGACTACACCTTGAACAAAAAGGAATACACCTTGCAGGGCCTGATGCAAGATGTTCAAAGCGTTGAAAAGATCCTTGTGAAAAGCAAAGGTCAAGAGATTCATATGGTTGGTAAAGTTACTACTGTTAAGACCCGTCAGAAGGTCAAGAAACAACAGAAGAAAAAGAAACTTGGGCCTACCAAGAAGGAGACCAAGAAAGTAACCAAGATCAAAGGGAAATGCTTCCTTTGTGGTGAAAAGGGACATTGGAAAAGAAATTGCCCAAAGTCCCAGAACAAGAAGGAAGAAGGTAATATTAATTATCTTGAAACATGTTTTCTGGCAGATTCTACAGATTCTTGGATCATAGACTCTGGAGCCACTAATCATGTTTGTTATTCCTTACAGGGGTTCCAGGAAAGGAGAAGGCTGAATAAGAACGAAATCAATTTGCGCTTGGGCAACGGATCGTTAGTGTCTGCAAGTGCAATGGGAGATATTAGAGTTGTTATAGATTCTAGTAGGCATTTAGATTTAATAGACGTTTATTATGTACCTCAATTCAAGAGGAATTTAATTTCAGTTTCTTGTTTAAATAAATTTGGATATTCGGTTACTTTTAATAAAGCTTTTATTATTAGTAAGAATGACAAAATTGTTTGCAAAGGCACATTGGAAAACGGTCTATTCTTTTTGCATAGAAATATCTCTCACTCGTTAGACACAGAAATAACGGAACCTAATCATAAAAGAGTAAAATTATCAAAAGATGAAACCTACCATTGGCATTTACGCCTAGGTCACATTAACCTTAATAGGATTAAAAGATTGGTATGTGACGGACCTTTAAGTGACTTAAAGGTTGATGATCTACCAACTTGTGAATCTTGTTTGGAAGGTAAAATGACCAAAAGGCCATTCAATACCAAAGGTGCAAGAGCCACTGAATGTTTAGGACTAATACACACTGATGTATGTGGTCCTATGAGCATTCAAGCTAAAGGTGGATATGAGTACTTCATCACCTTCACAGATGATTACTCAAGATTTGGTTATGTGTATCTCATGAGACATAAGTCGGATGCTTTTGACATGTTCAAAGCATTCAAAGCTGAAGTAGAAAATCAGCTTGAGAAACGCATAAAAATCTTGAGATCTGATCGTGGTGGAGAATATCTATCTGGTGAGTTTCAGCAATATCTTATTGATAATGGGATAGTTTCTCAGTTTTCTGCACCAGGTACACCTCAACAAAATGGGGTAGCAGAAAGGAGAAATAGAACTCTTTTGAACATGGTTAGGTCTATGTTGAGTTATTCAACACTTCCTATTTCTTTTTGAGGGTATGCTCTACAAACTGCAATATATATTCTAAACGTGGTACCATCGAAGTCGGTTCCTGGAACACCATATGAGTTGTGGACTGGACGAAAGCCTAGTTTACAACACATAAGGATATTTGGTTGTCCTGCACATGTGATAAAAGGAAAGACAGAAAAGATGGAGTCCCGTTCGGAAACATGCATATTTGTGGGGTATCCAAAAGGAACTAAAGGATATTATTTCTATAGTCCTTCAGATCTAAAAGTGTTTGTTTCAACAAATGCTACATTTCTGGAAAAGGACTATATGAATGATTTTGTTCCCAAAAGTAGAATTGTCCTGAATGATATGTCAGGAGATACAATTCCACAAGAGGTTTCACAACCTAACCCAATTGTAATTTCCACTCCAACACAAAATCAACAACCTACCATTCCTCGTCGTAGTGGGAGGGTTAGAACCCAACCTGAAAGATACATCGGTCTAGGAGAATCTGTTGAGATCTCCCTGACGACGATGATCTCTACACGTACAAGGAAGCAATGGAGGATGTTGATTGTCACCATTGGAAAAAGGCAATGCAATCTGAGATTGAATCCATGTTCGATAACAAAGTCTGGTCCCTTGTAGACTTTCCTAAAGGGATCAAACCCATTGGGTGCAAGTGGGTATACAAGAGGAAAAGAGGTATGGATGGAAAGGTGGAAAATTTTAAAGTTAGATTGGTAGCTAAAGGTTACACACAGAAAGAAGGTATCGATTACGAGGAAACCTTCTCTCCTGTGGCCATGCTTAAATCCATTAGGATACTCTTATCCATTGCAGCATCTTTAGATTTAGAGATTTGGCAAATGGACGTCAAGACAGCTTTCCTTAATGGAAGTCTTGACGAAAGCATCTATATGATGCAACCAGAAAGATTCATTGAAAAGGGCCAAATGGAAAAGGTATGCAAGTTGCAGAAATCAATTTATGGATTAAAGCAAGCATCCAGATCCTAGAACATAAGGTTCGACCAAGCTATAAAAGGTTTTGGATTTTTACAGAACCTTGAAGAACCTTGTGTATACAAAAGGATCAAAGGTGACAAGTTGGTTTTACTTATTCTTTACGTAGATGATATATTACTCATTGGAAACGATGTGGGAGTATTGACATCAATAAAAGAATGGTTAGCAAAACAATTTGATATGAAGGACTTAGGAGAAGCAAGTTTTATTCTAGGTATCCAAGTAATAAGGGATAGAAAGAATAAAACGATTGCACTATCCCAAGCTTCATACATAGACAAAATCTTGTCTAGGTTTTCCATGCAAGATTCCAAGAAAGGTATGTTACCTTTTAGGCATGGAATCAAACTTTCTAAGCAACAAGTTCCTAAGAATGAGCATGAAGACCAATTCATGAGTAGAATTCCATATGCCTCGGCAGTTGGAAGTCTCATGTATGCAATGCTCTGTACTACCCAGATATTTGTTTTGCTGTTGGCATAGTTAGTAGGTTTCAATCGAAACCTGGTCCTGATCACTGGACGGCAGTCAAGCATATTTTCAAGTATCTTAGGAGAACGAAAGATAATATGCTTGTATACTCTTGAGGGGATTTAATCCCCCTTGGGTATACAGATTCTGATTTCCAATCGGATTCTGACTCTAGAAAATCCACATTAGGATCTGTGTTTACTCTTGGAGGAGGAGCAGTCATTTGGAGGAGTATCAATCAATCTTGTATTGCTGACTCCACCATGGAAGCAGAGTATGTAGCTGCATACGAAGCTGCCAAGGAGGCTGTTTGGCTTCACCAATTCTTGATTGAATTAGAAGTAGTTCCTAGTACGAATAAGCAGATCACTATCTACTGTGACAACAGTGGAGCAGTGGCTAATTTGAAAGAACCAAGAAGTCATAAGAGAGGAAAACACATTGAAAGAAAGTATCATCTTTTGAGGAAGATTGTTCATAAGGGAGACGTGACGATTACCAAAATCGCGTCGGCAGAAAATCTAGCAGATCCCTTCACAAAGGCTCTACCTCAGAAGAGTTTTGATGGGCACCTAGAGAACATGGGAATGAGAGATATGACACATTTGCTATAGCGCAAGTGGGAGATTGTTAGGATTATGCTCAATAGCTAGAGTGTAATATTGTTATTGACAATCTTTTCATATAAATAAAGTGATTTCTGATTCTGCAAAATCTTATAGCATTTATAAATATAATTGTCAAGGTAAATAATCATAAGGTCAAAAGACTATGAGATATGAAGAATTGTTTGTACATCCAGATATGTATAAGGTAGACACAATTCTTTAGTTAGTCTTGAATAACGTTCACAACTTAAGTTAAAGGTTGGGCACCTC
Source organism: Dipteronia sinensis (assembly GCA_033220585.1). Classification (NCBI taxonomy): domain Eukaryota; kingdom Viridiplantae; phylum Streptophyta; class Magnoliopsida; order Sapindales; family Sapindaceae; genus Dipteronia; species Dipteronia sinensis. Next base: position 65,636,939 of record CM065640.1, read on the forward strand.
TATCTTGATAAAGTTGTAGAATTCTTTTACTAGCATTTGAGTGGGATCAAATGAGTTATGATGAGTCTAAAATCATCGAAAGGTTTTCGAGTAAAAGAATCTAGTGCACTGGGTGCATTGAACTGGATCACAATGAAATACTTTATCTAGAACCGTCACTAGATATAAGTCTTTTCATTATCAGAACAATCGGAGAGTCTATCTAAATCCTGAGATAAATGATGGACGTATGGTTGCAAGTGTTATCATTTGAGCTATCAATGAGTACGATTATATAGCATAGTCTATCCTCGATAGTTTGGTGGTATTCATTTGTTAATCGGTAGAGGACTTCATTTATAGATATGGACATCGTGGCTCCATTTATTAAATGAGAGTATAATATCATCATATGGATGTTTTGAGGTATTGGATATTAAATCTCAACGTTGAGTTTTCAATAATGATTATTGAAGACATGGCTTCTGGACAAGTCAAAATATCCAAGTTCAAAATGTGGTCATATGAGGAAATATGGTAACTTGGAGAGCTATAGGCGGTCTATGAGCTCTTTGCGATTACTGATATTATTCACGAGGATACACCATCTCCTATAAGATTGTCTAGGGTATGAATGAGAAACATCTCCTTATTCTATCTTTATTTAAGAGTTCAATTTTAGCTCTTTAGTGGAATGAGTTAAAATTAATAGATCGGACCTAAGTGAATCATTTGTTGATTGTGATTAGGTTATGTCTATTGAAGCTTAAATTTAGATAGCCCGCCAAGATCCACAATCCACACGTACTTGCATGGATCACTTGATATATTCTACCGGACCAATTTATGGGTCCATCTAGAATTGCATTTAATATATTAAGAATATAATATGTCTATTATTTATTTAATGGGCTGCACTATTATATTAATATATTAAAAGGAGACATATAGGCTTGTTTCTTTTAGTAAGAATAAGTCCGGTTCACATGTGGGCTTTTATTTAAAGTCTAATGGATTAAATAAAATAAGAAAAATAATATTGGGCCCATATATATATATGGTGTGGGCGGCAAGGCTAAATAAAATTGCCCAAGATATTATTTTATTTTATTGTTTTGATTAAATGAGAATTAATTAATTATTTAATAAATTAATAGTTTAAATCAAAATCTTTTCCTGATTAGTAAATTAAATACTATGTGTTGGATTAGGGTTGGAATTCTTTTAAGTGATAGGAGTCCTAATGTGGTAAGGATTAAGTCCGCATACACTCCTTATTATACAAAGAATTCGGCCACCACTAGTCCAACAAGGGTTAGGATTCTTGAATTGATAGGAATTAGGGAAAAGGATAATTCCTTTTCAAGTAAGGAAATTAACCAACCCTAAATTTCCTATTCAATGAATTCGGCCAACCCTACTTGGTGAAGGAGAAAATTCGGCCAACCTATAAATATAAGGTTATGAATTTTCGGCCACCAAGAAGCACAATAGAGAGAGATTTTTGTTTGTTTTGAAAATAAAAATCCTACTCTATACACATAGATTTTCGGCCAAGAGAGAAAAAGAAAATAAGTTCTCATTCGATAGTGCACTTACAAGCCTTTAACATCAAAAGGTTTTGTGCACACTTTGGATTTAGGGTTACGTGAGTTTCAATCATATTGATTGTGAATTCAAAAGTGACCGGAACTATTTTTTAGGCTCTTGGTGTTTTACTATTGAAGATCAAGATCAGAAATTCCATACATCCATTCTAAGGTAAGCAATTCAAAGAAAAAGGGAGACCACGCTCCTAGGTGATTCACGTACGTGCTAGGATTGAAGATCTTGCGGATGTTGGGTTTTTGCCCTAAAGCTTGTATTATGTAAATATAATTTGAACATAAATAAAAGAAGTAGTATATTCATTCATTTTGTGTCATACTTTATATAACATGTGCACTTAACATCTAAAATTGCCGAATGTAATTTCGAACTGAGTATATGAGTGTCATATATAGATGGATTCAGTTTGAAACGAGCAATTTAAAGAGTCCGTAGATAGCAATAAAGCTAGGTACTTTATTTGTGGTTAATCTACAGCTGCGGTCCATTTCGTAGTGTACGGTGATCCTATCCTGGATCATTCATATGTAGATATGAGAATGGAGGCACCTTGTATGATGTGATCATATAGGACTGGGCCATGATCTATATGAATCTCTCACTAAGATCTGTTTAACGATGAGATTCATATATATCAACTAATGATGGCTATATGTGGATGATCTTAATCCTGAGTGTCTTATCGACTCCTTCAGGTTAGATCGTGGTCTTTGATATATCATGGGTGAGGTCGGAGTTGCATTCCCGATCAATATACTCCATATGTTGGGATCGCGGTTTGGCTTGTGGCTGGGAAGGTTTGTACACAATAGTGGAATCCACTCCTTCTTGTGAGAAGTAGATGGTAGTTCCCTTAAGGGTTGATTCGGGGCTTGAACAATATGAGCGCTCTCCTAATTCCGTAAGGAATGTAGTATTTATTGTTCATTAGAGAATCAATGGTACTTAATGGAAAGATATAATTAGAGTGGTATAACGGACATTATGACCTAGCTCTAATTATGAACTACTTGTGGAGGATTATACCATATGTAATAGCTATATCGATGGACACCGAGAGTTATTGGTTTGTGTAAAAACGTATACAGTTGAGAGAGTGCAGCTTCGGGTTTTTAGTGGAATAACACCGAAGTTAATAATCATGAAATATTAATTAAAGAGTTTAATTAATAATTTCTAAGGATTATTGGAGCTCAAAATACTGTGGGTCCATTAGGTCCCCTTGCTAGCCCGATCGATTTAGGTAACAAGGGTCATGGTTAATTAATTGGATTGTCCAATTAATTGTGTTACGAAAGTGACACGTATTTATTCGGGAGTTAATTGAATAATGGGATTATTTAATTAATGAATAATGGTGATTAAATAAATTAAATAATAAAATTATTTAATTATGTTATTAATCACTAAATGGAGAGTGTTAGTTGATATTTGATTTTGAATAAAATAAGATAATATGATTATTTTATTTTATTAAATTAAATATTTGAATTTGAATTTAAAATGTTTGAATTCAAAAATAAATATTTAATTATTTTAAAAAGATATGAGATATCTTTGAAAATCTTTTTTAAAAATCAAATAGATTTTGGTTTGTTGTTTTTTTGAATATATATGAGATATATATTTAATTAAACAAAAATATGAAAAGAACCAAATGAGACATACACAACAAATAGAAAAGCAAATGAAGAGAAGAAATGAAAAAAAAAAGGTGATCGTGACTCACACAGCAAACAAAATAGAAAACAAAAATAATAGGGTGCGGCAGCTACAAGGGCTGCACCTCTAGTTTTTGTCTCTTGTGTGTGTGTTCTTCTATTCTTCCTCCATACAGGTCCTGAATATCGTGACGCGCCCACACGCTGTTACCAATTCCGAGAGATAGCGAGGAAGATCACGTGGTTCAAATCAGGAGCAGTTCGTATCAAAGTGAAGGAGCCTCCTACGTAGGTATGAAAAATAAATTCCTTCACTTTATTATTGTATTTGATTATTACAGTACAAATGGGTTAGTTTAATGATTGCATAAAAAAAAATTTAAAACCTTCCGCTGCGCAATCTGTAACCCTAGGTTCCAACAGTGGATTACCATCGACGTAAGTCAATCGGATCATGCGACAAGAGGTATTTAACTCTAACTGTATATTTGAGTTTAATTAATTAAAGGGTTAAGGTTCAAATCTTTAGAAAAATTTTAAACTATACGAAAATTATTTTTTCGCCTTCCGCTGCGGTTTTAAGCAATTTTTCTCTACAATTCGTATCCTGATATTTGTTCGGAAATGTCCGCGCCCGCACGTTGGTGTGATTTTCCTTTGCGCGAAGCGTGACCTTCCTAAAGGTCTCTAGTGTGTGGGTTATGCGATGGTCCTTACCCACGCAGTACCCGTGCATTGACTTTGAGCATTCTCAGGTCTATTTCTGTATGAGTAACCTACCCGTGCAGTACCTTTGCACCGAGGATGGGAATCCTCGGATTTCTCAAGTTTCGGGGTTGTGCACAGGTCCCTTTCCCGCGCAAGTACCCGCACACTGACTCTGGGTTTCCATGTGTTTGTTTTTCTGCACGGGTACATACCAGTGCAGTACCAGTGCACTGAGGTTAATATTTCCTACATCTATTTATACGCGGGTAGTGCGTGAGTACTCTACCCGCAAACATAGACCCGCGCACTACATCAGTTTTGCTTTGTCTTTTTGCAAACTTTTCTAAAATGACATAGCTTTACTTTGATCTCACATATATATATATGTAATCTTCTCTCCATTTCGTGCTAAGGAGTCTAGAATTGTGCTTTAGTCAGAGAAGGTGATTTTCTAGAGAGAGGGACTCCCAAGAAACCATTTTCACTCAACCAAACTCATACCCATGTGCATTTAGCTTCATTCTTGCATCTCTTCTTCATGGGTCTTCATGCTCTTCTTGACTAGGTAATTGAATATGACTTAGAACTTCTTGTTTCATCTTTATATTCTCGGTTTACCTAGGGTTAGCAATTATTTATTGATTAATTGCACGTTTATTTGGTTTAGCATGATTTGAGTATGTTTGTTGGTTAAGATTGCATGTTCATTGATATCTAGTATTTAGGACCATTTTTCCCTCTAGCTAATTCTTCTTGCATTTGCATTTAGATATTGATATCTAGGATTTGAACTTAGTGTCATCTTTAATTCCTAGATAAGCATTTAGTGTAGCCTAGCAATAATTGCATGATAGAATATTGTCACAAATTCACATAGGTTGCTTAATTTCTTCATTGATTGTTAAGCCTTGTGACTAAGTGGATTAGTGCACAAACAATTGGTCTAGAATCACTATTAAAGGTCTGTTGGGTAGAGTGGAAGGGTAAGTGACCAATGATGGTGTGACTAGAGGTAAACCTAGGTTGTAAAATTTTATTCAAGTAGTGGATTTGAGGACTGTGTGTGGCTAGAAGAATAGCCTGTGAGTTTTGCCCAGTGGGAGGGTTTCCCACGTAAATCAATCTGTGTCTTTACTGTTTTCCTCATTTTATTTTGGATTGTTTGATTGCTAATTTGGGGTAATCTTTGAATATTGACTAATCAAGTCAAGTTGGTAATAAATCAACTAACCCTCCCCCCCCCCCCCCCCCCTCTAGGTTATTAGAGACGTTTTGTAGTATTTTCAATTGGTATCAGAGCGAGTTCCTAGATATACTTAGGTGATCCTTGCTTTTTGTGTGTCTTGCATCTTGCATTTTGTTTGTTGCATTTCATTTGCATTCATTCCATTCATAAACCCAAACACTATGAGTGGAAACGGAGGTGGACAAGAGGGAGCCTCAAGCATAAGACCCCCTTTGCTAAATGGGGTGAACTATGCATCATGGAAAGGCAAGATGGAATCCTATCTTTGCCAAATAAATGACTGTGCATGGATGGAAATTGAGGGTGGCTACACTCCTCCAATAATTACCGTTGAAGATGGGAGTGAAGTCTCCAAGCCTAAGTCTCAATGGAGCTCACAAGAATTTGAAGCTTCCATGTGGAACAACAAGGCAATGCATGCCATCCTTTGCACCATGGACGAAAACCAATACAAGTGGATTCAAACAACTAGGAATGGAAATGAGGCATGGGAGATTCCAAAAATGGCTCATGAAGGGACAGAAGTAGTCAAGGACTCCAAGCTCCAAGTCCTACAAATGCAATTTGAGACATTAGGATGAAAGAGCATGAGTGATTCAACTACTTTCAAGTGAAGTTGATGGACATCGTCAATCTGAACCATCAACTAGGTGACCCATATTTGGACAGGAGGATCAAGTAAAACCTTATGAGGTCACTTTCTGCAAGGTTTGAATTAAATGTGATAGCACTTAAGGAGAATAGCAAATACAAGAACATGAAGCCAAGTGAAGTCATTGGAAGGCTTCTAGCTTATGAGTCTAGATGGGCTCCTACACCTAAACCTCCTAAGAAGCAAAATAGCATAGCCTTGAAGACCTCTAAAGTAGAGAAAGAGGAGGATGACTTAGATGAGGAGATGGCCCTCATGGTGAAAAGGTTCAAGAAGTTCATCAAGTGTGAAAAGAATGGGTTTGGCTCCAAGGGAAAGGAAGTGAAGAAGAAAACTCTTTTAAATAAGGTTGAACCAAGTCAAGACAAGCCCACAAGGAGAGGGATCCAATGCTTTGAATGTAAAGGCTTTGGACACATCTCAACGGATTGTGGCAATCTAAAGAACAAGAAGAAAGGAAAGGCTATGGCCGCCAAGTGGAGCGATAGTGATAATTTGGAAGAGAAAGGAGGATCCTCGGATGATGAAGACCATGTGGCAAACTTCATTGCCTTCACATCCTCTCTCAAAAGCACAGAAGTAATAGATGATGAAGAGGAAGAGAAACAGAGTGAAGACAACTCAAGTGATGGTAACTCCTCATCTCATTCCATTAATAGGGATGTTGAAAGCATGGACCTTGAAGGGTTCATTGAGCATTTCCAAAGCTTAAGATTGAAGATGAAGAAAGAGATTTTAAGGTTATTACTCACTTGAATGGATAAGTGAATATACCAAAGAGGAATGAGGCATTTATGGAAAAGGAGCTTGAAAAGGCAAGAGAATTATTGTTGAGTTGACTTCAAGCACAGAGAAACTTGACCACATGTTGGGAGTTGGCAAGAAGCCAAGTGATAAGAAAGGTCTTGGCTACTAAGATGACAAGGAGACCTCATCCTCAAACAAGACCGTGTTTTTTAAAAGCATGGAAAGCAAAGAGTCTTCACCCCCATCCTAGGAAAAAGATTGTTCTAGGAGAGTGTTCAAAGAGTGCCCAAGTGAAGATGGCACCAAGAGGCCAAGCTCAAGCTCAACCAACAAGAGCTCCATAATCAAGCTTTCCACAACCCAAATTCGACCAAGCAAAAGGTCATGTCATGTAAGTTCAACCAAGGAAGCAATCTACTCCAACTTAACAACAAAGGAATAGAGAACCAACCCAACACCAAAGACAAGTTCAAGGACGTGCTAAAACCCTCTTGTACTCATAAGGGATGGTATGACTTCTTACTTTATTCCTACTTGTCATTTTTATGGTGTTGATGGTCACATTAGATCTAATTGCTTCAAGTACATTAAAATGTGTAGAATTAAGAGCATGATTGAAAGAAATAGAGCTAGAGCCATGATCGGACTATTTTATACCTATTTGAGGTCCCCTATTACCGATAGTTTGTCTCATTTTCGAGCGTATTTTTGTATATAATGTTTTGTTTGAGACTTGTATAGGTACGTATTCCCTACCATTGGTTTTTGAACTTAAAGAACAGTTTGGGAGGCAAAAAGAGCCAAAAAAGAGAATATTTGGAAGTATTCAGAGTGCCGCGCCTTATCGTTGACACAGACCGCGGCGTGATCTAAGCCCAGCCGTGTCCCACGGTTGATCAGTCATCGAACCAGAACACAACACCAAGCCCGTGGTAGAATCCCCTCTGACTTCCAACAGCTTACGGGACGAGTGCAGAAAAGAAGACATGCGGCGGTTCACTTCGATGGCCTGACCGTAGATTGAAACCGCCGTTTTCGTCCCAGAAGTATCAGGTGCAATTCGGTGGCCATAATTCGGCCGCCGTTCTAACCGTTGATCAATTCCAGTAGGTCCATTTTCAATTCGGCTATTACATTAGGCGGCCTGGCCGCAGTTTGAAACTACCGATCGACCAGCGATAGGCCAAATTCTGGTGAATTTCAGGGGCAGATTTGTCCTTTCACGACCAATTTCGTGCCCTAACTTCCAACAAAATATAAACTCCCATTTCTCTTCTCTCCAAGAGACTTCTTCTTCCCCAAACTTCTTCTTCTTCATCTTCTTCAATTCAAAAGAGAGAGAGAGAGAAAAGCTTTCAAAAGGCTTACCACTACCATTTCTACCCATCCTTCCCCACATTTGAGAGTTGGTTGCAGAGATTAGGAGTGGTCTTTGGACCAATTTCGTGCTAGGCAAAGGATGGATCTCTTGGAGGGTTCTTAAAGGGTTGTGTCTACTTACTCTTCTCTTGTATTTCATGTTTTCTCTTATGTGTAATCCCCCATTTGGGAATATTTGTAATCCTACATTTTGGTTATTTATATATGATGATTTTATATTTATTTGGGTCTTGTTTCATTCTTGTTATTATTATTATGAATTAATCTCTTATTGTGAATTACATGTGTATGGATGATTTGAAATTAATATGTATTCAAGATTGGGATTAGGAGTAGATTAGTGTAATTAAGGAGTAGATTAATTAAACATTCCATGATTGTGTGTATGTTGATGGATAATTAGAAATGCTATGTTAGGATCAATTTGAGTGTATGAGAATTAGTTGGGGTTATGCTTTTGGAAGGGCCTTTCCGGGTTTGATTTTGACTAATAGCTCACAAGAGTGGAAATAACTTGTTTTATGCATGGCTTGCTAGAATAGGTTTTGGTTATTTGTTTTGTGCTAAAATGGGTCCTTGGCTATGTGTCATGCTAGGGGCTCTAGGTGAGTTATGGTTGGGGACGAATTTAGTATATCCACTTGTGGGATTTTTATCCAAGTCATTGGACCTAACGTTGCCATTTTACATTACCTAGTTAGTATTGGGGCTCAATCTAGATTTGGTTTGTAGAATTGGTTCACAAATGTCGGTTGCGGTTTCGTGCTTGAGAGGATCTCGACACACTTTTCAACCTTTAGCTCAAATGAATGGATACCCTAAGTTGGATTTAGGCTTGAACAAACCCTAGACTTGAGTGAATGTGCTTAAGGGTTAAACCATCTAATAGATATGCCTTTGTGTTTGGTGAACTTATTGCCCCTTGTGTGACCACTTTCATGCATCTCTCCAATCCACCATTTTATTATTTCTCACTTAATCTCAATTCTCACCCTTCCACATTCTCTTTGTTTGCATTATTTTCCTTTACATTTTCTACACACACACAACACCACTTCACACACCATTCTCACCTTTCCACATTCTATTTACATGCTTTCTCTAAACTCTAAAACTTGAAACGGTTAACAACACATCCCTGCGGAACGATACCTTTGCTTACCGCTTTACTAGTATTTTGCTAGTTTAGAGCATATTGCGCAGGAACTTTTAATATAAAAATCTTTTGATCCTCGCATTCTTTCAATGACAGAAAAAGCGAGTTATCAAGCCACAATGCATGTCCCTAGGAAATCTAGAGCCAATTTGCATGATCCTAGGAATCAATGTGACTAAGACCATTAGGAAAGAGAATATTTCACCTAGGTGGATAAGAAGAGATGAATACTTTTGCTATGTGGCTCAAATTGCCTTGAAGGCAAATGCCTCTAACACTTGGTATTTAGATAGTAGGTGTTATAGGCATATGACGGGGAGCAAGAGTTTATTTGAATCTCTTGTCATTGAGCATGGAGGATTTGTCACATTCAGTGATGGATCTAGGAAGAAAGTTATTGGGAAAGGAACCATTTCCATTCCCGATTTACCTTCCTTGTCCATTGCTTTACTTGTTGATGGCTTGCAAGCCAATCTTACAAGCATCTCTCATCTTAATGATGATGGACTCTCCATCTTGTTTAACAAAAATGATTGCTATATTTTAATGCCAAATGGACTAACCTTGCTAAAAGGAAAGAGATCTAGTGACAATTGCTATTATCTTGAAGCTAGTGCTATCTCTTGCTACATGTCCAAGTGTGAGGAAGTTGAGTTGTGGCATCAAAGACTTGACCACATGAACTATCGAGATTTGAGGATCTTAGATAAGTTTAAGGTTGTGTGTGGCCTTCCAAACTTGGGAAGAAAGTCAATGGTGATTGTGGACCTTGTCAACAAGGGAAACAAACCAAAAGCATGCACAAGAAATGCAAGTATCTCACCACCAAGGAGCCATTAGAGCTTATACATATGGACCTTATGGGTCCCATGCAAACCGAGAGTATCGATGGCAAAAGATACATTTTTATTTGTGTTGATGATTTCTCTAGATGTACATGGACATATTTTTTTGGAGAAAAATCTGAAACTTTTGAAAAATTTAAAACTCTTTGCACTAAAATTCAAAGTGAAAAGAACTCACACATTAAAAGCATTAAAAGAATTAGAAGTGATCATTGGAGAGAATTTGAGAATTCTTGTTTTAAAAGCTATTGCAATAGCTTAGGCTTCTCTCATGAATTTTCGACCCCTAGAACTCAACAAAATGGGGTTGTTGAGAGGAAGAATAAGGTTCTTCAAGAGATGGCCCGTGTGATATTGCTTAGCAACAATGTGCATAGGAACCTTTGGGCAGAGGCAGTCAATACGACTTGCTGTATAGGAAACAGAGTTATTTTAAGGCCCGGTACTAGGCAAACCTCATATGAATTGTGGTAGGGTAGGAAGCCAAATGTTAGCTACTTCCACTTCTACTGAAACAATTGCTATGGAAGAAGTGATTAACTTGGTAAGTTTGATGCCAAGAGTGATGATGGAATTTTCATTGGCTATGCCCTTAATAGTAAGGCTTACAGATTATTCAATTTGAAAACTCAGTGTCATGGAATCATCCAATGTTGTCATAGATGATTGTAGGCCTAGAACTAGTGACCATGATGAGGAGGTTGATGTGGTTAATGACTCTCCTTTGGAGAAGAATGATGAGATTTCAATTGAGGTGAAGTCAAGTGAAGATGAAGAGGTCATTCAACCTCTTGATAGAGATTCGTCTTTAAACTCTAAAGAACCCGCTTCATAGGTTAGACATCTCCACAACAAGAATGATATTCTTAGAGATATGAATAAGGGTGTTAGGACTAAGCATCTTATAGCTAATCAAATTAGCGATACTTGTTACACCTTTCATATTGAATCCAAAAAGGTTGATGAAGCCTTGAATGATGAGTTTCGGGTTCTTGCTGTGCAAGAAGAGCTAAACCAAGTTGAAAGAAATGAGGTTTGGACTTTAGTTCCTAGACCCAAGAACACCAATGTCATAGGCACCAAATGGGTGAATAGGAACAAGTCTGATGAGAATGGAAACATTGTGTGCAACAAGCATAGACTTGTACCACTAGGATACTCTCAAATTGAAGGTATCGATTTTGAGGAGACCTTTGCTCCAGTTGCCTATCTTGTGTGCACAAGTTCATATTGTAGCAAATGGATGTTAAGATTGCCTTCATCAATGGCTTCTTGTAATAGAAAGTGTTTGTCGAGCAACCCAAGGGGTTTGTGGATCCACACCACCCCAATCATGTCTATCGCCTCAAGAAGGCTCTATATGAGTTGAAACAAGCACCAAGGGCTTGGTATGAGTGCCTCAATCAATTCCTTGTTGATAATGACTACTCTAGGGGTAGTGTTGACAAGACTTTGTTCATCAAGAGAAACAAAGATGAGCTATTCATAGCTCAAATATATGTTGATGATATTGTACCTGGCTCCACCAACAAATCCAAAGTCCAACAATTTGTTGATGTCATGTCTCATGAATTTGAGATGAGTTTGGTTGGTGGGCTCAATGACTTCCTAGGTTTGCAGATTAAGCAATTGCATGATGGGACTTTCATTTCCCAAGCTAAGTATGCAAAGAGCATAGTAAAGAAGTTTGGTCTTGAGAATGCCAAACATTGTGACATACCCATGAGTATCACATTGAAACTAAGCAAGGATGCTAGAGGCAAAAGTGTGGACCAAAGACTTTATCGTGGCATAATTTGTAGCTTGCTTTACTTGACTGCAAGTAGGTCTGATATTGCTTTTAGTGTGGGTGTGTGTGCTAGGTACCAAGCAGATCCCAAAGAGTCCCATCTCTCCTTTGTGAAGAGAATCATTTGATAAGTGAATGGGACATCTAACTATAGGATATGGTACTCTTTTGACACTAAGGCTAGCTTAGTTTGCTTTAGTGATGCAGATTGGGCAGGAAATTGTGATGATAGAAAGAGTACATCGGGCGGTTGCTTCTTCCAAGGTAACAACTTGGTCTCATGGTTTTGTGAGAAGCAAAATTCCATTTCCTTGTCCACAGCTGAGGCCGAGTATATAGCAGCAGGGAGTGTTTGCACACAACTCCTTTAGATGAAGCAAATGCTTATGGATTAAGGCTTTTATCAAGGTACTCTAACCCTTTATTGTGATAAGTTTAGTGCTAACACTTCAAAGATCATGTTCAGTAGGACAAAGCATATAGACATTAGGCATCACTTTATTAGGGAGCTAGTTGAAAACAAATGCATTGCACTTGAACACGTTGACACAAATGATCAACTAGCGGATTTATTCACAAAGCCCTTAGATTCAACTCGGTTCATGGCACTTATTAGGTCTATTGGGATTTGTCATATTCCTTGATGTGCTTTGTTGGTTGACCCCATATGGGGAGCTCAAGCAAAGAGAGCAACCTTGCATAGTTGAAATAAGCAAAAATTTGATCAACTTTATGCTTCTTTATTAATTGCTTGAGCATTTTGGTTGTATTTATATATAATTATATGGCTTTTTATTCAATAAGTGTGCCATTTGTTTTGTTTGTAATCCATGTCTCGTTTATGTTCAAACATGCATTTTTGGACTAGGAGAATTGATTGGGAAGTACAATTGAATGACCTATAATTTATCTCCATGGCATGTGAACTTGATCTTGACATGCTTAAATATTATGCATGAGTTACGTGTGTGCAAATGTGTGTGGAAGCAATTTGACAAGGCCAAACTCAATAAGGACCTTGTGTCAATGCAATAAATAAAGATGTCTCATCCAATTTAGCTTTGTCTCTCTTCTTAATGGTTGAACAAGACAATAACCAATAAAGATTCTATATCCATTCAATCACTAAGGATTTTATATCCATGTCTTCATTGACCATTAAGGATTGACATGGTTGCTTATATGTGTTACAAGTTTTTCAATATCTTGTTTAATTCTGGCAAAAGGGTACAAATTGGTTTGAATTCCTTTGGAAACCTTTTCATGTTCGCTTTGCCAAGTACCATTTGCTTGAACTTTGATGTTGCATGTCTTGCATCAAAAGCAACAATTTCACACATTTTTTAAATCCAACCTCCTTGATTTTCTCTCAATTAATTAAGTTGCATAAGGTTGTATATTATAAGTTCCTCGCTTTTTGATTGGCTCATTTCGTTGACAAACCAAATGGGGATTTGCTTGTAAGGGTAGTTCGGTCTCATTGTTCGTGATCAAGTTTCAATGACATCCTCAAGCTCAAGAGCACTTCAAAGGTATATTACTTACTTAACTCTCTTTGTAGAGACTAGTAGCACACACACACTATCACGCATGTCTTACACATCTTGCATTTGTGATTCAATCTTTTATGTTTGTGTTCCTCTTTATAATTCACACTCATGCTCCTTGTGTTAGTTCTAAATATGGTTGGGCTTTATGTAATTCATTTCCTGATATTTGTTCAGAAATGTCTGCGCCCGTATGTTGGTGTGTTTTTCCTTTGCGTGAAGAGTGACCCTCCTAAAGGTCTCTAGTGTGCGGTTTGTGCACGGGTCCTCTACCCGCGCAGTACCTACACACTGACCTTGAGCTTTCTCGGCTCTATTTCTATACGGGTTGTGCACGGGTACCCTACCCATGCAATACCCGCGCATTAACTTTATGTTTCCCGGGTCTGTTTTCTGAATGGGTTGTGCACGGGTATCCTACCCGTGCACTGAGGGTAATTTTTCCCAGATTTGCTTATGCGTGGGTAGTGCGCAGGTAGTGCGCGGGTACCCTACCCACGCACATGGACCCTCGCACTACGTCAATTTTGCTTTGTCCTTTTGCAAACTTTTCCAAAACCACGTAGCTTTATTTTGACTTTATATATGTCATCTTCTCTTCATTTGGCGTTAAGGAGTCCAGAATAGTGTTTTATTGAGAGAAAGTGATTTTCTAGAAAGAGAGACTTCCAAGAAACTGTTTTTACTCAACCAAACTCATACACATGTGCATCTAGCCTCATCCTGGCATCTTTTCTTCATGGATCTTCATGCTCTTCTTGACTAGGTAGTTGAATATGGCTTAAAACATCTTGTTTCATCTTTATATTCTTGTTTTACCTAAGGTTAGCAATTATTTGTTGATTAATTGCAAGTTTCTTTGGTTTAACATGATTTGAGTATGTTTGGGACTTTGTTTGTTGGTTAAGATTGCATGTTCATTAATATCTAGCATATAGGACCATTTTGCCCTCTAGCTAAATCTATTTATGTTTGCATTTAGATATTGATATCTAGGATTTCTACTTAGTGTCATCTTTAATTCCTAGATAAGCATTTAGTGTAGCCTAGCATTAATTGCATGATAGAATATTGTCATATATTCACATAGGTTACTTAATCTCTTCATTGATTGTTAAGCATGGTGACTAAGTGGATTAGTGCACAAGCAATTGGTCTAGAATCACTATTAAAGGCCCGTTGGGTTGAGTGGAAGGGTTAGTGACCAAGGATGGTGTGACTAGAGGTCAACCTAGATTGTAAACTTTCATTCAAGTAGTGAATTTGAGGACCGTGTGTGGCTAGAAGGATAACCCGTGAGTTTTGCCCAGTTGGAGGGTTTCTCATGTAAATCAATCCTTGTGTCTTTATTGTTTTCCACATTTTATTTTGGATTGTTTGATTGCTAATATGGGGTAATGTTTGAATATTGACGAATCAAGTAAAGTTGGTAATAAATCAACTAAAACCTATTCACCCCCCTCTAGGTTATTAGACACACGTTTTGTAGTATTTTCAATTGATATCAGAAAGGATTCCTAGATATACTTAGGTGACCCTTGCTCTTTGTGTGTCTTGCATCTTGCATTTTGTTTGTTGCATTTCATTTGCATTCATTCCATTCACAAACCCAAACACTATGAGTGGAAACGGAGGTGGACAAGAGGGAGCCTCAAGCATAAGACCCCCTTTGCTAAATGGGGTGAACTATGCATCATGGAAAGGCAAGATGGAATCCTATCTTTGCCAAATAGATGACTGTGCATGGATGGAAATTAAGGATGGCTACACTTCTCCAATAATGACCGTCGAAGATAAGAGTGAAGTCTCCAAGCCTAAGTCTCAGTGGAGCTCACAAGAATTTAAAGCTTCCAAATGGAACAACAAAGGAATGCATGCCATCCTTTGCGCCATGGACGACAACCAATACAAGTTGATTCAAATAACTAGGAATGCGAAGGAGGCATGGGAGATTCTAGAAACAGCTCATGAAGGGACTGAAGTAGTCAAGGACTCCAAGCTCCAAGTCCTACAAATGCAATTTGAGATGATTAGGATGAAGGAGCATGAGTGCTTCAACGACTTTCAAGTGAAATTGATGAACATCGTCAATCATAGCCATCAACTAGGTGACCCATATTCGGATAGGAGGATCAAGTAGAAGATTCTGAGGTCACTTCTGGCAAGATTTGAATCGAAGGTGACGACACTTGAGGAGAATAGTGACTACAAGAACATGAAGCAAAGTGTAGTCATTGGAAGGCTTTTAGCTTATGAGTCTAGATGGGCTCCTACTCCTACACCTCCTAACAAGTAAAAGAGCATAGCCTTGAAGACCTCCAAATTAGGGAAAGAGGAGAATGACTCAGATGAGAAGATGTCCCTCATGGTGAAAAGGTTTAAGAAGTTTGAAAAGAAGGGGTTTGGCTCCAAGGGAATGGAGGTGAAAAAGAAAACTCCTTTCAAGAAGGTTGAACCAAGTCAAGACAAACCCACAAGGAAAGGGATCCAATGCTTTGAATGTAAATGATTTGGACATATCTCCACGGATTATAGCAATCTAAAGAACAAGAAGAAAGGAAAGGCTATGGCAGCCACGAGGAGCGATATTGATAATTTGGAAGAGGAATGAGGAACCTCGGATGATGAATACCATGTGGAAAACTTATTTGCCTTCACATGCTCTCTTGAAAGCACAGAAGCAATAGATGATGAAGAGGAAGAGAAACGAAGTGAAGACAACTCAAGTGATGGTGACTCCTCATCTCATTCCGTTAATAGGGACGTAAAAAGCATGGACTTTGAAGGGTTCATTGAGCATTTCCAAAGCACAAGATTGAAGATAAAGAAAGAGATCTTAAGGTTATTACTCATTTTAATGGATAAGTGAAGATAGCAAATAGGAATGAGGCATTTATGGAAAAGGAGCTTGAAAAAGCAAGAGAAATTATTGCTGAGATGACTTCAAGCACAAAGAAACTTGACCATATGTTAGGAGTTGGCAAGAATCCAAATGATAAGAAAGGTCTTGGCTATGAAGACGACAAGGAGACCTCATCCTCAAACAAGACAGTGTTTTTCAAAAGCATGGAAAGCAAAGAGTCTTCACTCCTATCCTAGGAAAAAGATTGATCTAGGAGAGTGTTCAAAGAGTGCCCAAGTGAAGATGGCATCAAGAGGCCAAGCACAAGCTCAACCAATGAGAGCTCCATAAGTAAGCTTTCCACAACCAAAATCCTACCAAGTAAAAGGTCAAGTCATGCAAGTTCAACCAAGGAAGAAATCTACTCCAACTCAACAACAAAAGAGGAGAGAACCAACCCAACACCAAAGACAAGTTCATGGACGTGGTAAAACCCTCTTGTACTCACAAGGGAAGGTATGACTTCTTACGTTATTCCTACTTGTCATTTTTGTTGTGCTGATGGTCACATTAGACCTAATTGCTTCAAGTACATTAAAATGTGTAGAATTAAGAGCATGATTGAAAGAAATAGAGTTAGAGCCACAATGCATGTCCCTAGGAAATCTAGAGCCAATTTGCATGATCTTAGGAATCAATGTGACTAAGACCACTAGGAAAGAGAATATTTCACCTACGTGGATAAGAAATGATGAATACTTTTGCTATGTGGCTCAAATTGCCTTGAAGGCAAATGCCTCTAACACTTGGTATTTGGATAGTGGGTGTTCTAGGCATAAGATAGGGAACAAGAGTTTCTTTGAATCTCTTGTCATTGAGGATGAAGGATTTGTCACATTCGGTGATGGATCTAGGAAGAAAGTTATAGGGAAATGAACCATTTCCATTCCCGATTTACCCTCCTTGTCCAGTGTTTTACTTGTTGATGGCTTGCAAGCCAATCTTATAAGCATCTCTCATCTTAATGATGATGGACTCTCCGTCTTGTTTAACAAAAATGATTGCTCTATTTTAATGCCAAATGGACAAACCTTGCTAAAAGGAAAGAGATCTAGTGACAATTGCTATTGTTTTGAAGCTAGTGCTATCTCTTGCAACATGTCTAAGTGTTAGGAAGTTGAGTTGTGGCATCAAAGACTTGGCCATATTAACTATTGAGATTTGAGGATCTTAGATAAGTTCAAGGTTGTGTGTGGCCTTCCCAAGCTTGGGAAGAAATTCGATGGTGATTGTGGATCTTGTCAACAAGGGAAACAAACCAAAAGCATGCACAAGAAAGGCAAGTATCTTACCACCAATGAGCCATTAGAGCTTCTACATATGGACCTTGTGGGTCTCATGCAATCGAGAGTTTCGGTGGCAAGACATACATTTTTTGTTTGTGTTGATGGTTTCTCTAGATTTACATGGACATATTTTCTTAGAGAAAAATCTGAAACTTTTGAAAAATTCAAAATGAAACTAACTCACACATTAAAAGCATTAAAAGAATAAGGAGTGATCATGGGAGAGATTTTGAGAATTCTTGTTTTGAAAGCTATTGCAATAGTGATTACTCGCTTTTTGTGTCGTTACCAAATTGCGAATATCAAAAGATAATTATAAAGTTGTTCCTACGCAATGTGCTCTCTAGTTTTGAAAACTAGTAAAGCGGCAAGTGAGGGTATCATCCACAGGGAGGTGTTATCCGTCGATTGTCTCTCGTTTTAGTGATTATTGAAAGCAATGTAAATAAGAACATGGCAAGGGTGAGAGTGGTGTGTGTGAAATGTAAGAATTTGAATGTGTGTGTGTGTGTGAGAACAAGAACAATGAAAAGAAACAAATAAAGAAAACATAAGAGAACATGGAGGGGTGAGAATGGTGATTAAAGTGATAAATATAAAATGGCGGATAGGAGAGATGCAAGTAAGTGGATACATATGGTACTCATGACCACCAAAACATTCGCGCCACCTACAATAACTAACAGCAAAGACACTCCTATATTGGGTTCAACCTAGCCTTTCGTACAACCTCTAGATATGGCAATGGGAGAGTCGTCTGGTCCTCTAAAGCTACTCACTGAGAGCGTATCACATGAGCAACCACTGAGGACAGCGATTAAGTACATATATTCAAAAGATAAACAGAAGATCGATCACCGATCGCTACTCACCTGTCACGTGTAAGAAACAACCAATAGAGGCATTAAGCATAAATGGATCGTCGACCACTACTCATCAAGAGTGTATCGCACGAGCAATGACCAAGAGTCGCAACCCGAGTGCTACTCACCGAGGGTGTATCGTACGAGCAATGCTCAAGGGTCGCATAAGCATATAGGTTTATAGAATCGAAACCTACAAATGCAGAGTGTATGCTCTTCATGAGTTCCACCCAAACAAATAAAAGAACTAAAGTCAATCCAAAACAAACATTTCGAATAATCGATCAACATATGAGCAATCATGAGATGCTTAATTAATCTACTCCTAAATTATATTAATCTACTCCTAATCCCAATCATGAACACACATCAATTTCTACTTTACATGACAAGAATGTAAAGACAAGAGTTATCCCTAAACATGTATCGAGATTTGGGTTGTCAATCCTACTTAATACAAGTCAAGAATCAATTAAGTGCAATTGAATGGGACAATACAAGAAGAAATCAAATACAAGTAAATTGCATCAATGGAACTAGTATTAGGGTTTACATATTCCCCAAATGGGGATACACATCAAATAAAGAAAATACAAGAGAAGAGTAAAGAAGAAACCAAAGGTTGTCAATCTCGGATCCCTAAGCTAGGAGAGTGGCCCAATTGTCATCTCGGATCTTTAAGGTCCATTGAAGCTCCTCCTCCTTATAGACAAGAAAGGGTGCTCTTTCCTCTTGAATCTCCTCCAAAGATGGGTGGTTGTAGGTAGAGAGTGATGATAGGGAGACATCCATGGAGGAAAACTGCCATATATGACTTTGGAAGCTCCCCCCTCTCTCTCTCTCTCTCTCTCTTAATTAGGTGGAGAAGATGAAGTGTGGAATTGATGGATTAATTGATTGAAAAAAATGGATGATTCAATGAATGGATTCTTGGTCTTGTGGCAAAGTGATGTATTTTTATGTTTGAGAGGCTAGGGCACGAAATAGGCGTGAAAGGACAAAATCAAAGAGTACTTGGGAAAGGTTCATATCTTATCAAAGCCTCATGAGGGAGAAACACTATATTTATACTTATCAGTCACAGCTGTGGTCACAGGATCGGTATTGATCAGGCTCGACGAAGGAGTACAGAAATAAGTGTATTACATTAGCAAGGCTTTATTGCCGGTAGAGACAAGATACTCGGCAGCTGAACCGATGGCATTAGCGTTAATGAAAACCTCAAGAAAGCTAAAACCCTACTTCCAGGCTCACAAGATTCAGGTGTACACAGATTTTCCGTTAAAACAAATTATGTCTAAGCCGGAAGTGTCAGGAAGATTGACGAAGTGGGCGGTAGAGCTGAGTGAGTTCGATATCAATTACTTTCCTATAGCCGCAATAAAAGGTCAGGTGGTGGCAGACCTGATTGCCGAGTTCATTGAGCCAAACAGTGAGGTCATCAGTATACTAGAAGAAAAGGAAATTAAGGTTTTCAATTGGAAGTTACATGTTGATGGGTTGTCAAATACGCATGGTAGCGAGGCAGACATAGTGGTGTCAACCCCCGAAGGTGATCAGGTGGAATGTGCCTTGCGATTTAACTTCAAGGCTACCAACAACATGGCCGAGTATGAGGCACTGCTATCTGGACTTAGGGTATGCACGGCACTGGGAGCAGACAAAGTGGAGATATTCAGTGATTCCCAGGTGGTGGTCAAATATGTCCTAGATAAGTACCAGGCAAAAGACTCTAATATGGTGGCTTACCTAGAGATAGCTAAGATACTCCTCGGAAGATTCAAGGATTATAGAATCACTCAAATCCCGAGAGAAAAGAATAAGAAAGCCGATGCATTATCAAGGTTGGCATCAGCGACCACTGGTATCTGGTCTACGATGATTCCAGTGGCTCATATCAAGAAGCCCAGCATTAAAGAAGAGGAAAAGATGACAGTCGAAACAGTGGAAGAAGGGCAGGTCACTTGGATTACCTCGATCAGGCAGTACTTAGAATACGGCTCGCTCCGTGAAGATGCAGTTGAATCCAAACGCATCAGGTACAGACCAGCCTAGTATTCAGTAGTTGGTGATGAGCTTTATAGAAAGGGATTTTCAAAGACCCTACAGAGATGTGTCAGTCAAGATGAGGGAGATAATATTCGGGCTAGTATACATAGAGGCGTATGTGGAAACCATTCTGAGGAAAAAGTTTGGCCCATAAAACCCTCAAGCAGGGCTTTTACTGGCCAACTCTATTTCAAGATGCCAAGTCGGTGGCTGAAAAATGTGGTACCTGTTAAAGAATCGTAAATGACACCAATCAGCCACCTGAGAACTTAAAGAATCTGACCTCACCCTTACCGTTCGCAATGTGGGGATTAGATCTGATCGGCCTAATGCCAACAACGACTAAAGGAGGTGCAAAGCATGCACATAATGGGCAGAAGCAGACGCACTGGTGCACATAGCTGAAGCTAACACCACTAGCTTCATAAAGAAAAATATCATCTATTGGTTCGGGATCCCAGACATAATTATCACAGATAATGGGACCCAATTTGATAGTGATAACTTCAGGGAAATGTGCCAAAAGTTCCACATTAAAAATTACTATGCTACGCCGGCTCATCCCCAGACCAATGGTCAAACCAAAGCTGTCAACAAGATCATCAAGCACACCTTGAAAGCCAAGCTCGATGGCAAGAAATGAAATTGGGCGAATAAGTTGTATGAAGTACTCTGGGCATACTGAATAACTCAAAGAACATCGACTGGAGAGACACCTTATTCCCTGGCATTCGGGACTGAAGCTGTCATCCGGGTTGAGATAGCCCACTTCTTCCCTAGAGTCCAACTATATCAGTCTGATACCAATATAAGGACTCTTGAACAGAACTTAGATAAGCTAGAGGAAAAAAGGGACATGGCGAGGGTGAGAAGTGCAACCTACCAACAAAGAGTTGCGAGATACTACAACTCGCATGTCTGATCGTGCCTAAATTGTTGTATATTTCGGCCCTCATTCCTATTCTTTTGTCTCATTCTTGAGTGCATTTTCTATATATTTTATGTCTTTTATGTCTAATAGGCTCGTTGGTGCTAATTGCAGGCAATAGATGTAATTCTGGTGTTAGAAGCTAGTTGCAGTGGTTCCGGTAGAACAGGGGCAAAAGGAAAGACAAAGGATCATAATCAGCTCTACAGTGCAGGTCAAGTGCGGGTCGCAACCGCACTCCTTCCCACAGCCGGGACCTGAATCATGAAGGAAAGATAAAGTGCGGGTTAAGTGCAGGTCATCCAACCGCACTTCACCCGCACTATTGCTCAAGACAGAGGAGCTGATTCGTACCTGACAGATAAAGTGCGGGTAAGGTGTGGGTAATCCAACCGCACTCCACCCGCACTGTTGCTCAAGACAGAGGAGCTGATTCGTACCTGACAGATAAAGTGTGGGTAAAGTGCGGGTAATCCAACCGCACTCCACCCGCACTGTTGCTCAAGACAGAGGAGTGGATTTACTCCTGACACCAGAGTGCGAGTACAGTGCGAGTAAAGTACGGGTAAAGTGCGGGTAATCCAACCGCACTCCACCTGCACTGTTGCCCAGATCAGAGAACTGAAGATGAAGAAAACCTTTACAGTGCGGGTAATTCACCCGCACTCCACCCGCACTCTGCGCGCGACAGCTTCTGGTTTCAAGCTTAAGTGACCTATTTTTCCATCCTCTATAAATAGAAAAGGATGGGAACGAACCAAAAGATCACCATATCTCCTAACACTTGTATTCTAAGCTAGTAACACAACTCCCTATCATCCAAACCATCTCTACTCAATCAAAGGCAACTAGGAGACTTGGATTCAAGCTTCAAGGAAGGAGATCAATCTTCAAAGGTTCTCTCTACACTCTCTCTTAGTTTATTTGTTTGTAATAGAACATGAGTAGCTATGGGGTTGATGTTATTTGTTTGATGGATATTGGGCTTTGTAAATAAATTATATGTGTTATATTTATTCTATCTCTATGTTTTATTCCATTGCTTTAATTGATTTCCATTATTGATTTGCTTGGATACACCCTCTTTGCATGATTGATTTGGAGTACTTGAGTAGGCAATTAGGTTGTCTAATGCTCAATTGAATGGAAGGATTTCTGGAAATCCGGCTCTAAAACCATGCCCTTAATCTAATCTTTAATTAGTGGCTTTCACTATAAATCCTAGGTTAGCCACTTGTGAGAGAATTAGAAGCCTCCACTATACACCCTAGGTAGGCTACTTTAGTGATTCTACGAGAACTAACCTTCGAGTAGAATTAGGTTGATAACCTAAAGCCTCATCCAATCTCAAATAGGTGGCCTTCACTATACATCCTAGGTCGGCCACTTGTGAGGGAATTGGAAGCCATCACTATACATCCTAGGATGGCTACATTAGTAATAGGTTGAGCCATAGCTAAATAGATGAGCATTCATTGAACAAGTCCCAATTGAGTAACTAGCCACTGTTGGTTGCTTCGGAGGGATTAATCTCTAGTAGGAGGTCTTCGCTATACACCCTAGGTTAACCTCTTGCTATAGATATATACCAATACTATACACCCTAGGTTGGTTACATTTGTCAAAACGTGCTTAATTGAGAGTTTGTTGCAATTGCCCCAATATACACTTACGAGTCCATCAACTCCATAGTTCCATCATCATTCATTCATCACTCCATTGTCATCCCATTTTATTTGCTTTCATAGTTTAGTTTATATTGTATTTTCATTCACCATCACTTTTACTTTTATGCCTACTAGTTATATTAATCCTAATCTTATCACCGCTACCCCGATCTCAGTGGACGACACCCGTGCTTACTGCTTTACTTGTATTTCTACTTGTGAACGCATCGCATAGGTTTTATAAATTGTTTTGACGGACGGTTTTCTGATGGCAAAAACCTTCCCATCAATGTCCGAGAAAGAAAGTTCCAACTCGGAGATCTGGTCCTCAGAAGGGTATCTTCGAACACAAGGGATAAGGCGGTTGGAACCTTGGCAGATAATTAGGAAGGACCTTGTCAGGTGGTCGGGATAGCTGGGCACAGAGCATATCTCCTTGTCCGACCAGAAGGAGGAGAGTTACCCAGGCCATGCAACGCTCAATACTTGAAGACATTCTACCCTTAAGGGGTTTTCTTTTTCTGTTTTCTCTCAGAATTTTTAGATATTATGTTAAGTTTAGAATAGTTAAAAAAATTTCCCTTATTCCCTAATCATTTGTTGCTTTTATAGTTTTGATTGAAGATATCAATAAAAACCCTTCGAGGGAAGCATAATTCAAGAAAAAGTGTTCTAACATCGCTTTTCTTCACAAAAGCAAATCTCGTTGAACCCCGAACGGGACCTCGAGGGGCCCAGTGATGGGGCTGAAAGCATATGTCGTAAAGACAATGCACTTTCACTGAAACTAACTGGGTGCATTAAAAGCACTGTTAGAGCACCTTCAGGTGATTAGATATCTGATGGGATGCGCAGAAAGTTGGATGAACTAATCAAACTCTCATACTTGAATGCCAATTACTTAGCTAAGATAAGTTAAGTTAATGAGACAAGAAAGCCCTTACTGCAATGAATCTGGAGTAACATACTACATGGAGACGTCCCAGTTACTTAGTTGGAAGATAAAAGACAAGAGTCTATAAACTAGATACCATGCATATGTTCATCATATGAACACTACTTGAATGAGCATACAGTCCCGATCGATTATCTAATTAATTGACCGGGCGTGGTTCAGCCAATCAAGAAAATGATTGAATGGGTTGATAACAAGCAGTTAAAAGGATAGTTGAACAAATCAAAGATGATTGATGATCAGTTTAACCAAGTTCGATCAGCTAAGTAAAATATATGATCGGGTTAGTAATCAATCAAATTCGATCAGTTGAAAACATAATCAATCGGATCAGCAACAATCGATTAACAAGATAGCTGGTTAAATCAGAAGTGACAATCAATAAAGATGGTTAAATTAAGATAGAGAAGACCATAAAAGTAAATTAAAGATCTGTATTGTTAAAAGAATGAATTGATCATTTATACAGTATTATAAGAAATGATTTACAAGATATGTGGTATAAACATATATGCATGATAATGAAGGGGAGATCAGGCTCTAGGAGTGTTTGAAGGTCCACCGAGGCCAAAGTTGCTAGGGGGTTTATCTTCTTCTCCATAACCCTTGGTCAAATCTCTAAAATCCGGTTAGCAGATGTCATCTTCACGATCTTCAACCATGAAAGGAGAGTAGTCGATCTCAGGCGAAGGTCCGATATCAACGCCCTTGGATATTGAACCACCTTCCTCCGCCGCATGAAAGGTTACCAAGGAAGACTTGGAAGGGAGTTGTAGATGCATTTTATAGGGCTCCTTCCTAATAAACTTGCAGTAAGCCCTCCATCTCACCCTTTAATTCTTTATTGCATTAAGGGACTTGGCCTTATGGTTTTCAATTGTTCGATCCCATTTACGGCGAGCTTCTCTAGTAAACCTCTCCTTACCCCCGAAGAACATTCGGGCAGTAGCAAGCCCACGTTCTAGTTCCCTCAGCATAACAGCCTCGAATGCAGGAGACCTTTTGTAGCAGTCATCGCTCTGAACCTCTAGGGCTAGTCAGGCTTCTTGGGAGAGCACTTCTATGCTGACTTTCTACTGCCTCAGATCTTCAGCCATCCTTTCATAACGAAGCTTGGCTTCCTCAGATCCCTGCTGGGCCTCAAGCATAAATTGTTGGGAGGTAGCCAGGGTTCCTCGTTAGCTCGAGCTTTTGCCTCTTGACCAACAACAGCTTGTTCAGCCATGGATAGCTTCTACTCGAGATCCATGCACCGCTGCTCAGCCTTAGCTAAGTTTACTTCAAGCTGAGTACTCTTCGTGGCCAGCTCCGTCAAGCTGGTTGTAGCAATGTTAGCTCGGTCCTAGCAATAGATACGGCCTTCCTCAGAACAGCTTCAGTAGCGTCATGCTGCTTCAGCTTTTCTTCAAAGGATGTTCTCAACTTTGATTTGCTTGCTAAGGCAGAACTAACTGCCTTCTTCCTCTTTTCAAGCTCTTTCTTTAGCTAAGAAATTTCAGCAGCCTGTTTCTTTGAGGCATCGTGGCCCTAGTCATCTCCTTTACGGCCTAAAAAGAGAAAGGAAATAGGATATGATTACATAGATCAAAAGCAAAAAGAATCGGTAAGAAAGTGAAAAGTACATACATAAACACCCTTATTATAGATAGCATGGACTCGCTCCACATCACTAGCATTCTGAAATTCAGTCCAGTAGCCTTCGCCGACATAGCTCCTTCAAGAAAACATGGACTTCAGCATGTCAAGGGGGTCGGGTAATATCTCCTTCGAGCCAGGAGTACCCATTGCAGCAGGAAGTACTGTCATCCCTGGGCCGGGAAGCGATTGATCAGTTGAGACTGAATGTAAAACAGGAACGATTCTAGAAGCAGCTAACGGTGATACGGTGACAGTTTGTTCCTGAGTCTGCTTCTGACTAGTGGTTCTTGATGGGCCCGCCTCAGCACCGCCTATGATGGGGGCGAGGATAACATTGGGCAAGGGCCTAGAAGGACGGTTGAGCCTGAAAGAAACTTTGTCGATATGCTCCGCCTCATGGTCAGAGAGGTTGTCTTCGGGATTAGGCAAATCGGCTAATACATTTTCAGGACTTGCTTGCTCTTCGTCAAAATCTGAGTCAGTGAAGACTATTTGATGTTTGACGGAGAATTGCATCGGGGCCTTGCTAGCAAGATGAACCGGAAGGCCAGAAGGAACCTGGCTAACTGGATGGCCAGTTTGAAGAGGAACTGGTTCAGCCAGAGTTAGGGGTTGAACTTGTTGAGTGGTGGCTTGTCTGGTAGCCCCGCCAGTAGCCTGATCACCTCATCCGGTCCAATCAGATGGCAGAGGAACAGATGGAGCCGAAGCACGGTCATTACCTTTCTTCGATCGGTGCTTCATGTGGATGAGATCAGTCAATGTATCATGATCCTCATAATCATCCTCAACGACGACCGCTTTGACTCCAGTCTGATGAGCTCCTAGATCCGTTGCTGACTTGGTTTTCCTCTTTCCACGAGCAGCATCGGGAGCAAACGAACCAGCAGCAGTTTTGGTTACTTTATTGACCAGAGATCTCCCAGAAGGTTTGGTCAAATGGCAACCAGATGTCTCTTTAGTAAGTTTCCTTTTTGAACCTCTAGGAGACCTTATCTGCTGACCGACTTGATCGGAGGACTTATTCACTCTTTCCCGATTATGAGCGCTTGAAGATACATTGGGATCAGGTTCATAAGTATGCTCAATCATGCCTTGTTGGGGAGGGGCAATCCCTTGAGCCATCTGAGCAACAGCTTCTGCTCGACTAACTTTGACTAGATTCTTAATTTTTTTAGCTTGTTCCCCCGCCACGATATCCACCTAGTATACTGGACCAAAAAAACATCAGAATGAGTAAAACAAAGTTCAGAAAATTCAAGGTTGGGGAAAAATAAGGCATACTTACAGCTTTTGCATCGATTCAAGATAGAAGGAAATAAATCTAAATCAAGAAGGTCCTTCTCTGCGAACAACGCGCGCCGATCCCTGGCCTCCCACGTTGTCTGAGCAACTTTGACAACGTTCTTGGCTTGATCCTCTATTAATGTTGTAGGAGTCTTATTCTACAATTCAAGACTATAGAAATACCTGACAACACTGTTCCTGGTCAACTCCTGCCAAGAATCGACGGCTACGGTTTCGCCCCACTCACCCCGAACGAAGAACCAGCTATTCTTCTAGTATTTGTTGGAGGAAGGGAAGCCCCAAATGAAGCCCTTATGATCCTTGCTAGATAGGGTATGGGTTGCTGATTATACCCTTCAGGAATCCAATGGCCGATTGAGCTAGATTGAAGGTAAAAGGTATCTCTATTGTCTAACCGGCCCAAAGTGTAGAAGTTCCAAATCTCTTGTGGGGTCGGGGGTACTTGGCACTGATTTGCTTCCACATGTGCCATAGACTCATAAGGACTCAATATGAATTTGGTGAAATCTGAGTATGAGCAATCCCGACTTCAGCCAGGAATCAGGCGATGAAAGGTTGAAGAGGTAATGTGACCCCAGATGTGAGCATTGTCCTATAGATGGCCACTGCACCCCGATGAGGGGTTCCAGATTGCACGTGGGCCACTCAAGAACAGTTCAGCCGATCAGGGAAGGTTAAACCTTTCACTGTACTTCACTAATTCTGGCTCGTCTACCACATTTACTTCTGAATCAAAGGCACTGGGATGCTCTGCAGAGAACTTTAAAAGGAAAGCCAGTCACCTCCTGGGAACGTCCTACATCTTCAGCAATTGGGAAGGGATCTTCAAATCGATCGTAGAAGAATCCTTAGAGCTTGGCCTACTTCCCCAACCGGATTCGGTTGTCTTTGACATATCAGGGTATGTATTTGGAGAAGAAACAGTTGGGTTAGCAATGTTTGATTTAAAAGAAGAAGGTTGAAATTCAGGAAGGGCCATTGAATAATCAACACTAAGGGCTACATGGTGAACTGGATGAGAAAAGTCTTGAAAAAGTCCCCCTAAAATAGATTCAATTCTACCAATATTTTCCTTATCGCGTAATTCAATATAGTGAATCAACAATTCAACATAACGATGGCGAGTAGCAGAATCCATACCAGATGATCAGAGTGAGTTGAATATCAGGCAAAAACGAAGAACTCTGGAAAAACTTTTGGAGTAGAGAAGAAATCTAGAAGATAAAGAGTCACGTAATTTAAAAGGAAAGGTTGCGTGAGAGGTAAAATGAAGGATTTTGAAAATATTTATAGGAGAAGATGACGTCATGTGAGAGTGGTGGTTGGTATGCGAATCCCGAAGATCACATGTCGTTTGAAATTTAAAAAACGCCGCCGTCAGTTACATCATTCCCGACCAATCGTCATGGCAAATCAACCGTTTATGGCTAATATTAAAAGCTAGTTGTCCAGCATTAATAAACATTTATGAGCTATATGACAAAAGGCTCCCGAGTTAAACATGTCTAAACTAAGTGAATTATTATTCAGTAAAATGCTTGGTTTAAATGTTTAAGGGGGTATTGTTATTGGTGTAATTTACTGAGAGATAACACGTTAGCATAACCATAGTGTTACACGGACGTGTCGACAAGTGTCAACTAAATTGAATCAACCTAAAGTGATCAGAAAATAACCCCACAATATTGGTCAAAATTACTTAGGTGATCGGGTTGGAAAAACCCGACCAAGGTAATTAGATTGATCGGGTTAGCAAGAAAACGATCGAGGGAAACCTAAATGATCGGGTGAAGATTCTTGGTCAAAGGTGAAAAAGATCTGGTCGGGTTTGGAAGACGATCGGTTAAGTGACACATGGAAAATGTCTAGATACGTTCAGATGCATGGCATGTTGATAACGTTATTACAACTCAAGTACGTAAAGAAGAATCCTTCTCAAATAAGACTTCAAGAAGCATACTTTGATAAGGAAACAGATTTCCTCAAAGTTATCAGAATCCAGAAAGAGACCTGATATGACTTGAACGCGCAGATACAAAATAGGAAAGAAGATCAGCACGACTTTTACAAGTTAGAATAATTTAGGTTTCACAAAAACATTGCCATTAACTCGGTTACTTGAACTCTAAGAATTAGGGTTTTATGCACGTATAAATAAACCTTAAAAACGCCTAGCAAGGGTTGACGAATCATTAATTATTCAAGAGAGCAAGTATGGTTGAGCGTGCAATCATATTATCCATAGTGAATTCTTTTCCTCACCGTCACCGGTAGCCGTGGATGTTTCCTTGGGGTTTTACCACCTAAAATCTTGCTTGCACAACTTCTTTTATTTCTTTCAATTCAGTATATAGCTGCAAACTTTACATACTGTGTGTGACATGTGATTGATTCTATGTAATCTAAAAACCACCGTCAACATATGTGAGGGAGTCCTAGTTCATAATTCCAAAATGGATTTGAAATCAAAGTTCGGAGGCCGAAGAACGGTCAAAGAACAAAATTGTGCGCGAGGGGCGTTGAAGGCCAAAATGGTTGGCCATTGCAACTCACCCCGTGGAGGTGCATGGTCTCCACTGGAGAAGCTACACTCTGCCCCCGTGGAGGCCACGTGCCTCCACGGGAAGCAGAGGTGGTACCCTCCAATTGGTCCTTCAAATCCTTCTTGCGTCTCTAGTGAAAATACTACAAACGTGTATCTAAACAACCTAGAGGGGGGCGAAAGGGTTGTTAATCGATTATTACCAACTTTTTGATTAGTTTATATTAAACACAATAAACCCAAACAATCAAACAATAAAATAAAGTATAAAGTGCGGAAATATAAAAAACACTTGATTTTTACATGGAAACCCTTCAACAAGAGAAAAACCACAGGCTATCCTTCTAGCCACACACGATCACCAAAATCCACTATATGAATAAAAGATTACACCCTCAAGTGATACTCGGACTCTCACTCTCGATAACCTCAGGCTATGGACACTACCACTCGCCACTCTTGGTTCAATCCCTAGTGATATCCTCTGATCCGCTACTCTTGGCGTGAGCACCTCCTACTCTACCCCGCGAGCCTTTTACAGTGGCACTTGATCAATGCTTGCCAACCCACCCTTGGTTGCAAGACTTTACTTGCTTGTGCAACTTCACCTCGAAGCCACAAGACTTTGACTCATTGAAGAGTATAAAAGTCTAAGTGTATATATGGCAATATACTCAATGTAATAATGTGCAAGACCAAACACAAAATGCTTAACTAGATATTATAATGCAATTAAACAACCTGGTTATCAAACAACGCCTACATGTACACACATGAGGTCTCAATTAGTTGTAGAGAAATTCTAACAACCTAATTATCAAATAAACTCACATAAACATTCATGAACTATACTAGATGCACAAAGCCAACCTAATCATCAATTAAGCATACATGAATATTTATAGATTAGCTATTTAGGCATAAATGTCCTAATAAGGCAAGCTATCACAAACAAACCCAATCATGCAATTTAGACTCATAAAAATATGCAATAAAGTGAGTCAAGGCATTTAATCAAGCAATAAATACCTAATCTAGAGTAAGAAGAACAATAAATGATATTCAATGAAGTTCTTACTTAACTAGTCATGAAACCATGAAGACCCATGCTCAAATGATGATGAAAGATGCAATATGGAGATGGGTTTTGGGTTTGGAGAGTCAAAGATGCTTTCTTGAAGCTTTCTCTCTCTAGGAGCTCTAACCTCTCTCAAAAAAATGATTTTTTAAGCTTTTGGTCGGCCAAGAAGAGAGGAGGAAGAATATATATATGAAGCCCTAGTTAAAACTACGTCGTTTTGAACTTGGGAAACAAAATCCCGTCAAAACCGTTATCTGTACCGCGGCTTAAGTATGTGTCCAGACCGCGATACAAGTAGCATAATCAGAAGAATGGGTCTTCTGGAATGTACCGCTGTATGAACCATTGTGCATGCATGTGCACCAACCGCTGTCTATATCGCACATGACACACTGGCGAGTACCTCTCCGTGTGTCGCAGCGCAAGCAGTGCCAGACAAGCGGTCTAGGCCGTGCTAAAGGGAAAAATCCCTTTTTAACACTCAAGAAAAATGCTTATCTTACATGAATGTTGTGCAAGTGTGAAGTAAGTGAAATGCACACAAAATGAAGCACAATTAACATGCAAGACATGTTAGCAATTTTGATACAATGCAAGATATGATATCTAATGCATGCTAGTGAGTGTGTTTGAAAAGGATGCACACACATGTAAACAATAAAGAACACAAATGCAAGATAAACAAACATGCATGAAGTGTGTGTGTGCACCTAAACTCTTTAAGGGACAAAGTCAAGTGAATATACTTTTTGCTCTTGAAGTTATGGCGATGCTTAGAAGCTTGCCAACGAGGACCTAAGCTACCCATTACACAATCATCCCCAATATGGTGTGGTTTGTCATGAAATAAGCCAATCATAAAATTGAGGTCCTTACAATCTTCCCATTTGGCTATTTCATGACAAAACAACCACTCACAAACAATTCCTCACAAAAACAAAAGAAATCTAGCTATTGGTAATGAGAGTCCATTCCACGTTAGAAAAAAAGATACCTAATATTTTAAGTCTTCAAGGTCTTCAATCTCTTTCATACCTACACACAATAGCAAGAAAGCACTTTCCAAAAACAAGTGCAAGTGAGGTGAACAAATATAAAAAGCAATTGCACTCAATGAAGCAATATAAAGAAATGCATGTGCAATGCTCCCCCTAAACGGTTACTCTCTCTCTCTCTCAAGCCCCTCAAAGCATAAACAATACTCCCTCTATATCTCTCAAGACTTCTCCCCCTTTTTGTCATGAGATAGGCAAAAGAGCTCCCCCTATTGGGTTGCTCTAGGCAAAGAGAGCTATTAGCATAAATGCGATGCATAATCATATACACAAACTTTATGCAACTTAAATAATTGAGAGAGATTCAAGGAGTTTTATTTAAAGAAAATTTGTGAAAGTGTTGCTTTGCATGCAAGACATATAGCATTCAAGTTCAGGCAATGGTATTTGGCAAAGCAAACATCAAAGGGGTTTCCAAAAGAATTCAAACCAATTTGTACCCTTTTGTCATAAGCAAACAAGATATAGTTTTTCAAAAGAATTTCAACTTAAAGAGCAACTATATCTAACTTTATAAGCGAAACAAGACATGAGTGACTTTTGCACCATTTTTTATTTTTCCGGGTAAGATACACGTATGATAGTAGCCTTGTTCAACCAATAAAGAAAGAGAGAAGACTAAATTTGGATGAGACATCCTTATTTATTGAATGGACACAAGGTCCTTATTAATTTTAGTCTTCTCATTTGCTTTCACACATATTTTGCATATAAGCAATCAAAAACATTTCATGCATATCATTTTAAGCATGTCATAAAAATTTCTCATGTCATGGAGATAAATTATGGGTCGTTCAAATGTACTTTCCCAATCAAATCTCCTAGTCCAAAAATGCATTGTTGAACCAAAATATGACATGAATTGCAAGTAAAGCAGTGTTGCACACTTATTAAGAAAATAACATATAAGCATATGTACAACCAATCATCTCAATCAATTATCAAAAGAGCAAAAAATTAATCAACTTTTTGCACATGGCCAATCATGCAAGTTCGCTCTCTTTGCTTAAGCTCCCATCAAAGGGTCAATTCCAACCAAGTCAATGGGAAGCATGAGCCCCTATAGACCTACCAAGTCCAATGGACCTAGTTGCATCTATGGGTGTCACACGGGCAATAAGGTAAGCGGTTTCATTCTTTCTAACTCACCTAGGTTCCACCTTATCATTTCTAGTGGTCATTGACATGTTTCTAAATTTCTTAGGTTCTTGCAAACTTGCCCTCTTTTTCAACCATTTTCTTTTATGCTCTCTAACCTACACCTCTTAATGTATTTAAAGCAATTTGGTCTTAAGTGACCAATCATACCACAAAAATGACAAGTAGGTATAAAAGAAGAGTTTATACCATTGCATTGAGATCTCATCGAGGCATCGCCATGTTGATGAGGTTGTCTTTGATGGTGCATTGGTTTGCTTCTCCTTGGAGCTTGAACCAATTGGTGGCACCTTTGTGGTCTAGCTTGTTGAGGTGGTTGAGCAGGTTGATCATGCCATCTTGGTAGAGCGTTCCACTTATGGTCACCTCCTTTCTTGATAGTTGACTTGTTCGAGGAGGTGGTTGGCTTCTCAAGGACTTGTCCTTTCTTCTTGGATTATCTAGGCTTTGGTTGAGTTGCCAAGGCTTGTGTGGACTTTCTTTGAGTGGAAGATTGCTTGGATAAAGTTTGCCATTGCCTTGAGCTTGAGGTTGTTTGACCTTGGCATTCTTTAATTCTTCAAGGCACCTCATCTCTCTTTCCTTGACAATCTTCAAGGAGTTTTCTTTATTGGCAAGCTCTTCTTTCATGGTCATCATTCATTAGTGAGAATCTTCAATCTCCTTCTTATACTTAGACACATCAATCTTGTCCATCATCAAGGAGTCATCAATGGAGGTCTCCTTCTCCATGGTCTTTAATTTAGAGATAAGAATGGAGATGTCTTTCATTTTCTCATCTATGATCTCTTTATACCGTTGACGTTGATTTTGACAATTTTGCTTGTTTTCTTCAAGGGTATGGATCTTTTCCTCGAAGGAAATCTTCCACATTCTCAAAATCTCATTCTCTTTGGAAAGCTCTTCATTTTGCTTCAAAACTTTGAGAAGGTTCACTTGACACTCCTCAATTGAGTCAATTCCCTCATCAAGGCCTTTGCCTTGGTCACTTGTTGCCATACCAAAATCTTCCACATAAGAAGCACCAAGGATCGTGAAGTTATGCACATGCTCTTCACCTTTGGAAGAGTCATCTTCACCTTTCTTGACCAAAATCTTCTTCTTGAAGTCATTTTTTCTTGAGTTATTCTTTTTCTTCTCAAGCTTCAAAAGTCTTCTAAACTTCATTTCTGTGAGGGCCATCTCCTCATTGGAGTCACTATATGAAGTAGAAGCAAGGATGTTGGAGCGAGTGCTCATAGAACCTCTAAGGGTTGGAGCATCCTCAACATCAACAGAGAGGCAAACATTCATTTCTTTGAAAATTTCCTCTCTAGGTGTTTCACTCTCACACATAGTGTTTAGTGAATGAATGAATGCAAATGAATGCAAAGAACAAAATGCACACAAATGCAAGACACACAAACAAGAGTAAGGATCACCTAAGTATGTCTAGGAACCCGCTCTGATACCAATTGAAAATACTGCAAACGTGTGTCTAAACAACCTAGAAGGGAGTGAAAAATACAAGCATGGTTAATTTGCCTTAAGCTAACATAGAGGGGGGTGAATAGGTTACAACACCTTTTTCGTTCCCTTGAAACAAACACAAGTTTGTCTATCTAAGTAGCTTGTATCACACTCCAAATACAATCACAAGCAATATCAATTCAAATAAAGATATGATTGTTCAAACAAATTCAACTTCATCATATACAAAAATGATATACAATGAATATCAATTACAAAGATATCAACTAAGATATATATCAACACATATACAAATAAAGGAGATAGGGATAGAGAAAATCAACATAAGATTTTTACGTGGTAAAACCTCCTAAGAGGAAACATCCACTGGTTGATACCACAACCACCGGCAAACAAATCCACTAGTAAGATAAAAAGATACAATCTCTCAAGTTACCACTTCACCTAGAAATCAACCCTTCCACCCTACATAATGAAAGTGATGCCCCTTTGGTTAACTATCTAGATCACCCCGATCCTAGTCAAGACTTTCATGCACAAGTTGAAGAACCCCTCTCCAAACATGTGACTTCCGCTACTTAGCTATCTGGATCACCCTGATCCTAGCCAAGTCTTACATGCTCAATTATCCGAGTCACTCCGACTCTAGTCAAGACTTCCACTTGCACAAGTTGAAGAACCCTTCTCCAAACATGTGACTTCCGTTGCTTAGCTATCCGGATCACCCCGATCCTAGCTAAGTCTTACATGCTCAAATCAAAGAATCACTCTAAGAAATGAGACTTCCAGCCTTTTGCAAGGTAAATGATCTCTAAGTGAATGCAAATGATGCAAACACACACAACATAGTATATATGATCAATATATCATATGGAAACTAGAATTGAATCAATATGCACATATCATATGTATTCTAGTTTATGATCCTAAAAACAATGCAATCATACACAATGATGCATGTACATATGAAATGTGAGGATTAGACACAAATCATGAAGAACTAGATATTTGTCATCAAAAGCACAAGTAAATAGTATCTAGATTCTTGTAACATGAACAAACAACCTAGAGCATGTGAAACATCTAACACACACCAAAACCTAGATTATGTTCAATCACATAAAAATGCTAAAATGAATCTGATAAAATCATGCAAATGCAATAAAAAAACACAAATGCAAGATAAAAAAAACATGCATGAAGTGTGTGTGTGTGCACCTAAACTCTTCAAGGGACAAAGTCAAGTGAATATACATTTTGCTCTTGAAGTTATGGAGATGCTTGGAAGCTTGCCAACGAGGACCTAAGCTACCCATTACACAATCATCCCCAATGTGGTGTGGTTTGTCACGAAATAAGCTAATCAAAAAATCGAGGTCCTTACACCTAGTTTAAATACTCCATTTTCCCTCCCATTTCATTCTAAGAAGAAAATTTTGAAAAACATTGTGCAGAATTTTCTCTCAAACTTTCTCATCTTCCAAATACAATAACCCACTCATACGAACTCCGTTTTGAGTGATTCAAGTTTGAGAATCTTTGTCTAACATTCCTCTATCATTTCCACAAAGGTCATTTGATCAAGGTTTATGGTAGCTACACTCACAAAATCGTGACAGCACAGTTTTTCCTCAAGGTACTGATTTCTATTTTGTTCTTGATCTTCAAGTCTTCAATCACCTTGGGTTTTCTTCTTGAATATATGTATGTTTGATGTGTAATCATTGATTAGAGAAATTGTCTCTAATTAGGCTAGTTTTAGCTTCAATTGATTAACATGTTGAGTTAGATTTTTCTAAATCTATGTTTTCACATGTTTGAGATGTTGTATTGTGCTAGCTTCAAATCTAGGACTATCTTGTGTGTTTATTGACATGATTTTGTTGATTGATAGTCTTTTCATATGCTAGGTCATTTTAATTGAAGATTTATGGAAATAGCATATTTGATTGATGCTTTGGGCTTTATTGGATTTATATGATTATCTTGAGAATCTAAGCTCTGTTATTTTGCTAGAGATTCAATTTTGATTTTATCAAATTGATTTTAGCATTTTTATGTGATTGAACATAATCTAGGTCTTTGTGTGTGTTAAGTGTTTCACATACTCTAGATTAATTGTTCATGTTATAAGTTCTAGATAAATTTGTTTTTGAGCTTTTGTTGATTAATATCTAGATCTTAATCACCACATTTCATATGTACATGCATCATTGAGTGTGATTGCATTGTTTTTAAGATTGTAAGCTAGAATACTTGTGACATGTTCATATTGATTCAATTCTATTTTCCATAGGATATATTGATCATATATACTATGTTGTGTGTGTTTGCATCATTTGCATTCACTTAGATCACATGCCTTGTGAAAAGGTTGGAAGTCTCATTCCTTAGAGTGATTCTTTGGATTGAGCATTGGAAGTCACATTTGGAGAGTGAATGTTCAAGTTGTGCATTGGAAGTCATATTTGGAGAGTGAATCTTCAAGTTGTGCATTGGAAGTCACATTTGGAGAGTGATTCTTCAAGTTGTGCATTGGAAGTCACATTCCTTAGAGTGATTCTTTGGATTGTGCATTGGAAGTCTCATTTCTTAGAGTTATTCTTTGATTTTGGCATGGAAGTCACATTTTTGTGAGTGATTCGTCAATTTGTGTGAGGTGGCATCTCTTTCATTGTGTAGGGTTGAAGGGTAGATTTCTAGGTGAAGTGGTCACTTGAGAGGCTGTATCTTTTTATCTTACTAGTGAAAGTTATTTGCCGGTGGTTGTGGTATCAACCCGCGGATGTTTCCTCTTCGGAGGTTTTACCATATAAAAAATCATGTGTTGATTTTCTCTATCCCTATCTACTTATATTTGTGTATGTGTTGATATATATCTTAGTTGATATCTTTGTAATTAATAATCATATTATATCAACTTTGTATATGTTGGAGCTTTTTGAATGAAAGCTTTGTTACAACTGGAGTTTTTATCACATACATATTATAGCTTATATTGATTTTGTTTGAACAAGCATATCTTTAATTGAAATAATATTGTTTGTGCTTGTCTTTTGAAGTGTGATACAAGGTACTTGGAAGGAAAAACTTTTGTTTGTTTCAAGGAAGTGAAAAAGGTGTAGTAACCTATTCACACCCACCCCCCCTCTAGGTTAGCATAAGGAAAATTAACCGTATTTGTATTTTTTTCATTCACTTATTGAATAATTTATTTTTCACACATTAACTATGAATTTCATAAAATAACCTCATATGATTAAATTATTAACAAAAACACATCATTGACAAAAAAAAATCCCCAATTTCATCAAACCATAACCCTAACCTAATCTGAAACTTGAATCTCGTGGGAGGAGGAGGACAAGGTGGCCACACCGTCTCCATGAATCATGAATAGGGGAGGTCGGCTAGCTTTCTCCTTGTGTTTGATAGAGGAGGTTGGCTGGCCTACTCTTAGTTAATAAGAGGAGGTCGCGACCTCCTCCTATTCGTTGCAATGGATGAGGAAGCATGCCTCCTCCAAAATCGATAATGGAGGCTGCCGACTTCCTTAGAAGAGGCCTTCGGCCTTTGGCATTGTTGTCAGAGGAGGTCATGTGGCCTCTTCTTGAGCAATCGGCAACTAGCGAGGAATGAGCCTTCCTCGCCCGTTTTTCTTTTTATAATTCATTTTTAAAAAAATCAATTTTATTTATTTTTTACATTAACAAAATTAAATTATTATTATTTATTTTAATTAAAAAAATATTAAAATCCATTTGAAAATAATAATAATATTTTTTTTAATTAATATACTTAAAATAAAGGGTATAATAGTAAAAATAAAACCACTTAATATTTAAGTGAAATCATCCCAAGAAAAAAGAAACAAATCAGTGTATCTTAACAATTAATACCCATTAAGTACTTATGACTTTCAAGATTTAAGTTAAAAAAAAAAACCAAATAGTACTTTAGGTCGCATTCGGCAACGTTTTTGAAATGCATTTTTATGTTTTCAAGCGCTAAATAACGATTAGAAGCTATGCGACAGCTGTTTTCCAATTTATGAGTTTAAAAAATATTAAAATTTATTTTAACTTTACAGGCATAGGACCAAAAACAATATTTTGTTGTTTTGCCTGTTTTCGTTCTAAGCCACAAAACACAGGATTCCAACATTTTTTACATGTTTCTTTCTTCCTCTACTTTCCTCACATAATATTTTGCCTCAAGATATTCTCGATCATCTCTTGTCGAATATATTATTCGCCCTCTATTACAAATAGAGGAGGCGATGGTCACACCATCGTAAATCACAAAACCGTCGATGGAGAGATGAGCAACGGGAAGAGGAGATGGACGCCGACCATCTGGAATGATGTAGATGAGCAGCATAACAGTTATTGGAGTTAATTGAAGAAGAAGATATGAATTGTTGGTGAATGTGTGTTTGGATCTCGAATTTTTCCAGATTATTTTGTTTCTTTTTGGATAAGATTTGTGGATTTTGTTTTAAGGATTATTGATTTGTGGATTTTGTTGGATGATATATGTTGGATGTTGGAGGGATCTAGGTTTATGAAGGTTCAAGATTGGTTTGTGGAGGTTGATTGATCTGGGTTTGTGATGGTTGATTGATTTTTGTAAAAAAAAATGTAAAAGAGGAAAGAAAAGAAAAAGTGAAGAGCCAATGTTCTGAAAGTGCTCTATCTCCGATGGACAAATGATGATGATAGACATGACGCCAGTTCCGATTTCGGTTCTCAACCGGCGGTTCCGGTTCCGGTTCCACCGGCTCCAACGGTTCCGGTTCTTCTTTATTATTATTTTATTTATTTATTTTAATTTAATCTTATTTCATAAAAACATTAGTCATGTAAAATTGTAATTTGTAAATGTATTTTATTGGGTCACCCGTAAAATAAAATAAAATAAATAAATGACAAATTAAAAAATTAAATTAAAATAAAACTAAAAAATGTAAAATTGACCTTACACT
The DNA here is from genome assembly GCA_033220585.1 of Dipteronia sinensis. NCBI lineage: Eukaryota > Viridiplantae > Streptophyta > Magnoliopsida > Sapindales > Sapindaceae > Dipteronia > Dipteronia sinensis. The sequence goes on from CM065640.1 coordinate 65,676,143, forward strand.
TAATTTTTACCATAATTAAGTTGCCTATGTATCCTCTTAAGGGTTTAAAGGAATCAAAGGCCACGTAGTTCTCTTACCTTTGATTGTAGGTTTGGACTTTGGAGATGGCGTGGAGTCGTGGACTAATCTTTGCCATGATCATCCGTTCGACTTTCAGCCGGTTGGTCATCTTTAAAGAAATCGTATGGTTTCTCTTGATCGGTTTCTTGTTGTCTATAATGAGCCTTCGTCCAATCTTCGACACAAGCTTGCATCTGAAGTGATTTCGGGCTCATAAGTAAACGTCTTGGGTCTAGAATATTCTCATCGGCGTTGAACTGTTGTTCCACCGCCACCATAGAAACTGGTGTTAAAATGATTTGTTTGGCTATCATAGCCAAGATTGGAAAGTATCTTTCATGCTCATTCCACTAGTGTAGGATATCAAATTTTTTAACTTCAGTGTCTTCTATAAACTCAAAAGAGGTATTTAGACAAGATTCAAGCTCGAAATATGTGGTGGAGCTTGATGAAGAAAAACCTCGTAATTTTTTGGTTTTTTTAGATAAAAGATTATACCCTAAACTCATAAATCTAGAGGATGATGAGGAATGAGATACATTTTGAGTTTGTGGAATATCTATGTTCAGTAATGGACCATAAACTCTAAGATATTCATCATATAAATCATACAATAATGTCTTAACCCTAGCACAACACATATCAACATCAAAATCTATTTTTAAACCTTGTTCATAATAAGCAGATAGATAATCAGACAAACTTTCTAATCTACAACATGGAGCAAAACACATGGCAATCAAATAAATATTTGGAAACTCCTTATAGTATTCTAACCATTTTTCTTTCATAGCAGTAACAGACTCATGTAATTGTGAGTAAGATTCACAATGAGCAAAGGCACCAACAATATTAAGACTCTCAATAATAAATAAATTAACTGTAGGATAATAAACACCAGATAAATTGTTAGTAGCATTATAAAAAAACTTTTAACAAACCACAAACATTGCTGCAAACATCCCAATGACTTTGATAAAGATTATTGTGACTAACATGATATTGAATAAAAGTAACTAATAAAACCCTATATTCATAACTTCTAGCAAATAATTTATAAGTAGAATACCAACGTTTTGGAACATCACAAGGATATCTAATGACATGCCTACCATTTTATTTACAATATGTTGCCCATGCTTTCATTACAGAAGGATGTTTCCACAAAAAAAATAGAGGGCATCTTTAATGGGTTGAATAAACTGTTCAAGATTTTTTAATCCTTTTTGAACACATAAATTGAAAACATGGCATGCATATCTTTGATGAAAAAATTTACCACCAAGATAAGGTTTGCATAATTCAATTAAAGCAAGAATAGCAGCGGTATTGTTAGAAGCATTATCAAAACCAATTGCAAAAATTTTGTTATCAATTTTATACTCTGCAAAAATAATTCTAAGCTGTCTAAAAATATTAGCTACAGTGTGTTTATCATCAAAAACTCTAAATGCAAGAATTCTTTTTTGGATAGTCCATGCATTATCCATATAATGGCAAGTGACACCCATGTATGAATGCATTTGCCAATGGTCACTCCATATGTTGTCACATACGGAAACACGACCATTATATTTTTCAAAATATTTTTCCAACATTTTCTTTTCTTTTTCATAAATGTTTTCAAGAGTTTCTGTGAGCCTGGTTCTAGGAATACAACATGCAGCAGGATTTAATGCTCGTTGATAATAATTATTAAAAACAACATTTTCACCAAAACTAAATGATAAGTGCTCTACTGCAACCATTCTAGCTAATTCTTCTCTATTTTTTGCATCACTATATTTAAATAATTGTTGGTTAGGGTAGCGTACCTGGAAATTTGAGCTTGTGAACGCGATCTGGCTTGTGCATCTGGATGTTCGCTTGTTATATGATTCTGATATGTGACATATCCTTCAGATTTGTGTCATTTAAATACTTTTTGCAGTAATTGCAAATCACTATAGTGTTTCCATCTTCTTGCGTAACTTTCTTCATATGGAGTACGAAGAGATCAGATTTGACCTGCTTTGGTAACTTTTCTTCCGTATGTGGACCAAATCAAAATCTGGATGGGGGTTGGGATCAGGCCCATCATGGCCAAGATCATGCATATTTTATGATTGGCTTGTCAAATGGGGGGTGGCATTAAGATCGGGTTCAGAAATTCTTAGAGAGGGATGAGATTGAGAAAAGTTTAGAATTAGGTCTTCAGCATAGACTTGGTGTTGTAGATACTCGTGATAGGCACGGTCGTCATGACCGAGGTTATCCGTCATACGACCTTTACCTTTCATCGAAATGGAACACCTAGGACTGTCACCACTTCCACTTGCCATTTTAAAAATTGAATTGTAAAATTCCTTGAACAAAAAATGTTAAAAAATTGATAAAAATAAATGATTAAATAGTTGGAAATAAATTTGGAAGAAAATTAGAAACTTAGTAGTTAGTAATTGCAATTTGCAAATAAAATAAATTGCAAATAAAATAAATTGGAAATAAGATAAATTGAAAATAAAATAAATTGGAATTTGGAAACTAGTAATTGCAAATAAAATAAATTGTAAATAAATGAAATTGGAAACTTAGTAATTTACTAATTGCAAATTAAATAAATTGTAAATAAGATAAATTGCAAATAAAATAAATTGGAAACTTGGAGAGGAGTGTGGAGAGTTTGAGAATTGAAAATTGAGAGAGAATTGCGAAATGAGAATGAGAGAGAATTGAAAAAATTGGGGTGAGGGAAAATGAATGGAGGGGGTAGGTACTTATAGAAATGAAAAAGAAAAAGAAAATAAAAATAAATAAAAATAAAAGAGTAAACCGTTGGAGGCCCAACAGTCTGCTGACGTCAGTAGGTCATTGGGCCTAAAGGTTGGCTGATGTCAACCCCAGTGATTTAAAAAAAAATTAAAAACATAATAAATACGTTGGAACCGCCCAATTTGAACTGGAACCGAACCGCCGGTTCCTATCCGATTCTAACCGGGCAGTTCTGTAACAAAAAGAACCGGAACCAAAAAAATAGATTCTGGTTTTGGTTTTCCACCGGTTGTTCCTGTTCGGTTCACCGGTTTGAACCGAACCGGCGTCATGTCTAGATGATGATGATGAATCGCATACAAAATTAAACAAAGTCATGGGATTAAAGTAACATGTTTTTTTCCTTGAAAATTTCTTCATGAACCAACCAAATAAAAACGAAGACTCTTCTCTCTCTCTCTCTCTCTCTCTCTCTCTCTCTCTCTCTTTTTCTCTCTATTTCTTTATGAAAAAAAACAAATATTTGGGTTTTGAAAGATTTCTAATTTTAGGGTCTTACAGTTTGATCCAAAATTCGAATTTTATTTTCTGCAGTTTCGATTTATAAACAAAGTCTACCGGACATGTTTTTTATGTTTTCATTATTTGAATATCGTTTTCAACGATTGTTACTGGACGCTTTTTTGAATCCGAAAAAATATAAAAATCAAATTTTCAAAATCAAATGAAAAGAAAAAAAAAATAAAAAATAAAAAATAAAAACGTTACCGAACGGCTCTAAGGAAGCATTCGGCGACGCTTCTCAAACCTGTTTTTACGTTTTTGATGTATAAAAATCTTACAGAACGTGTCTGGTGGTTGGTTTTGTTTTAAGGATTTTTAAAATCATTAAAATCAATTTTAACATTTAAAGCGTGGGGAGTGAAAACAACATTTTGTTGTTCCCCGTGTTTCCTATTAAAGCAAAAACACTTTTTTGTTTGACTTCTGCTTTTCTTTTCTTACTCTTTTTTTCCTCCTCTTTTTTTTTATGAAATTGGACTGTCCTAAGAGGAAAAAGCATCACAAGCAATCATATGCTGAAAAACCCCTAGACAATATCCAGAAATATATTAATAAAGAAAAATAGCAACAAAAGTAATAGCAATACATCACAAACCAGAGGACGCAGCCCCAAAATAACTAGAGGCACGCAAGCCACACAAGAAAAACAAAGCTAGGAAAACCTAAACGATTCTCTACCCATACAGTCATTACCAACAAGCGAAGAACAAAACAAAGGAGTGGAAGACCACCAGGAATCAGAAGAAAGACCCAAAGCATGTTTAGAGAGATCATCCGCCATCTGATTACCTTCCCTGAATATATGAGAAACCTGGAACTCCATATGCGAGATCTGATGAATGCAACGCTGCCAAGCTTGACGAACACGCCAAGTAACCTGATCAGACCTAATCAAAAGAAGCTGCACAACATAAGAAGAATCACTCTCGAGCCAGATCCTATGCCAACCTAAATTCCAAGCATAATTGATGGCAAAAGAATCCGCAAGGAGCTCAGCCTCAAAAGCAAAAACCTAACCAAAGGGGACCGCGAAATAGGCATTAACAAAAGATCTACAAGTCCGAAAAACACCCCCACGACCTCCCACACCTGGCGAACCCAAAGCAGCACCATCCGTGTTAACCTTTATCCACCCTGGAGCATGGGGCGACCAAACCACACTCCTAATAACCGGAGCTTTACCAGGTCGACCACTGAGACCAAACCGGTGAAGAATCAGTAGATCATCAACACAGTTACGTATACAGCCGATCCCCAAACGATTCGCGTCATAAACAGAGTGCCACACTAGAGATAAAGCAGCGCTGAAATCAATAGATTTTCCTTTAAAAATCCACTGGTTATGGGAATACCACACACTCCAAACCACCGCATGAATAGCAGCTCTCCACAAAACCCTAATCTAATCACTGAAAGAAACAGACATGGCCTACCTAAAAAAAGAACCCCAAGTGTCAGCGGATACATGCCTCTGAAATGCGGAGAAAACGGCCTCCCAAAGAGCTGTAGCAAGAGGGCACTGCAGAAAAAGATGATCCACTGATTTCGAACTAGCACCACAAACACTACACCTGGAAGCTAATTGAAGCACAGACCTGCACAAACGATCTTTGATGGGGAGCCTATCAAGCAAAAGTCGGCAAGACAGAATTGAACGGGAGGGGGGATATAGCGAGACCAGACGTCCCTCCACTAGAGGACCTGCGGGATGTCATGAAACATCCTAGAGTAAGTCGTCTTACAAGAAACACTACCTTCCCTAGAGTGAGGCCACACCAAATAATCTGTCACCGGAGAAATCGCAATCCTACCAATCCGAAAGCAGAGATCCGAAAACCGAGCTAGAAAGCGATAATTCAAAATCCATCTACCATCCCGAATGAAGTCAAAAACCCTAGCATAAAGATGCGTGGCAGGGAAATCAGGAATCCCAAGGAAATCCAAAATAAGCACCCCAAGCCAGTTATCACGCCAAAAGTCCCTCTGGGAGTTTTCCCCGATAAGCCAGATACCATCCTTAATGAGCTCAACATAGTTAGTCCTAAAAGAATTCCAAATGGAAGAGGTGATGTAACCTCCATGCGGTTCCTGCAGCTGCTTAATATACCTCTCGCGTAAAAAAGTGAAAGCAAAACTATTCGAAGTTATAAACTTCCAAGTGAGCTTTCGAAGTAAAGAATCGTTCAACATGATCTTTCAAACCAAGACCACCAAGAGCATAAGGTCTACAACAATGGTTCCAAGGTACTCTCTTCGTGGTCTTCTTTATACTAATCTTCTTTCTTTTGGTCTCCTTCCTTCATTTAGGAAAGAAAAATTTTATCTTAAGATCTTCTCCATTTTCTCATTCTTTTCAAGGTATGTATTATGTAATTTCTTCGATTTTTTCCATTGCTATTAAGATTTTGTTAAAAAAAAATTATTAACTTGATGGAAATTTCTTGGTCTTCATTCTCTCTTCCTTAAATTTAATACGAGGTATGTATCCTTTAATTTTATTCTGTTTTTCTTAATTTTGTGTTAAATTTACCCATTTTATTTGATGTTTAGTTTGTGTGTTCTTGAATTTAGGAGTTGATTGAGAGTTTTGAGTTTTTTGGTGTTAACTGTAGGGTTTTTTTCCCTGTATTTTTGGGTATTTGATGTTTGATGTTTCATTTGTTGTTTATGCATGTAGAATGTGTTAATCTTGTGGTGGATGCTGTGATAATTTTGTTAAAGAACAAAAGTCTCGAGTCGATCAGTACTGTTAATAGCCAAAATTGGCTAAGGACCAATGGAAAATTTTCCACCTCCCAGACCTGGTTCCATACCCGAGAGTTTCCACCAGGAGACCTTTCTGTCCAGAGCCGAACTACGATATCACCCCAAGAACAAGGACGGGCTCCGGAAACATCTGGGATAGAGCCCGGAACGATCAGATCTAGCCCGCATCACCAAAGCTAGAAGCTCCCCGAAGTCGAGGTCACCTTGCAAACGCTCCAGAGACTCGCTTGTACCTCGACTAACACAGAAGAATGTCCCTAGAAGGCCGCACCTAGCTTTGAAAGGTCATGGGAAGTCACACCTAGCTTCGAAAGGGTCAAGGGAAGCCAGATCTAGCTCCAAGCTGGATGAAACTTCTCAGATATCAAGGTCAGAACACTAATCAACCTCACTGGTTGGTGCACCACACCATGCCATATTCAACGACCCCTATAAAGGATCATGCTGAAAGGATACGAGGGATACACCGAATCATATCTGGAAACGTTACCTAAATGCAGAACAAGTAATAGAATCCAAAAAGGAAAACAAATTGATCTCCACCACGATATTCTCAATTCGGACATTAACTCAAAGTCAATGACATTAAAACAAGAAATCCCGCCCGATAAGGAGGGGAGAGACTGAGAAAATCAAAGGGAGAATCAGTCTGTTTAACCTACAAACTATGTATAAATAGAAAAGAAAGAAAATGAAAAAAGGAGACTACTATTCGACAGGCATACGACAAACAAGCAACCATTCCCTAGAGAGAGTTGAAAGCAAAGATAAAAGAATTTCTGTATTTATATACCATGCACGTTCAATAAAAATATTCTTGCTTTCTTGTCATTTTATAAATCATTGCTACATATACAATAAATCTTGGCCACCACCTCCGTGGTAGTGGTCTCGAGGGCGTTAACTGAGATTTCTCATCCCGAGCAAAATTTCCGTTAACACTTTCTGGCGCCGTCTGTGGGAAATACCCTACACCCAATTAACCAATTATTTTCATTTACACTTCAGTTGTTTTACAGGAACTATGAGGCTCCGCTCCTCCCAAAGCCAACGTAGAGTCCCGGAGCAACCTCCGGCGAGGCTAACACGAAAAGCCCCAAGAAAGGGGAGAAAGTCTGGATATAGTAGTCAAGCTCCGATCCAGACAACCAATACGCGGGCTACTGGCCACCCTATAGTAAGCCAGGCAGCGCTCGACCAACAAGCGGCGGCCTTCGTAGAATCCATCCGCGTCCACCTTCTCGCTGAAGGAATCACGATCCAGCCAACCAACCTGAATGATCAGGGAGAGCCGAGCAGGCTCGGAGCTAGGCCACCTGCTTTCGATCGCCTAGGACCTCCCCTTCCAGAGCCGGATCTGTAGGGAAAAATCGATATAAAACGCAGCGGAAGAAACGAAAAATAGATTTCGTATGGTTTTAAAATTTTTCTCAAAGTTGAACCTTAACCTTTTAATTAATTAAACTCAAATATATACGGTTAGAGTTAAATACCTCTTGACGCGTGATCCGATTGACTTACGTCGATTGATAATCCGCAAAATCTTTTCTGATGCCCGTGAACAGTACCCGCGTGAACAGTACCTGCGTGAACAATGATCGTGAACAGTACCCCCGCCGTGAACAGTGATCGTGAACAGTACCGCGAGATCTTCCAATCCGAACACGTACGTGAATCACCTAGGAGCGTGGTCTCCCTTTTTCTTTGAATTGGAAACTTGAGAATGGATGAACAAAGTTTTCTTTTTCTTTTGTTAGTCACAAAACAATCAAAAGAAGACAAAAATTATTCCGGTCACTTTTGAGTTCTCAATCTAATGATCGAAACTCGCGTGAACCTAATTCGATGTTGTACACACAAGCTTATTGATGAACAAGCAATCAGTGTACTATCAAAGAATAATCTCTTCTCTCTTTTATGTTTAGTAGAATAAAAATTATCCTTTTCTATGAATTGAGAAGAAGAAGAAAAATTGAATCATTCAATCAACTATAGTGGCCGAATTCTATATGTGGTATTATATAGGTGGCCGAAATTTTGCTTCCTCTTCTATTTAGGATTGCCGAAATCTTCCTCTAAATGGACTAGGGTTGCCGCAAATCACATACCAAAAAGATTTTGTGTTGAACCCTAATTTCCATCAACCTTTAGACTTCAAAACCGAATCCAACTCATAGATATTTTTTTTCTTTTATTGACTAAATAAAAAGACTTCTTATTTGATTAAATAAATAAAATTAATTATTTATTTTCTTATCAAACAAGTCTTTTACTTTTAATATACTACTACCAATAGTATTACTTTAGGAAATATATTTCCTGATCAGAAAAAGATTTGTTTCTTAATTAAACAATTAATTAATAAATTAACTAATTCTTATTTAATTAAAACAATGAAACAAAATAATATATTAGGTTAATATATACACCTTGCCGCCCCACTTATATAAATGGGCCATATATTATTTTCTTATTTCATTTAATCCATTGGACTTTAAATAAAAGCCCACATGTGAACCAGACCCATTCTTACTAAAAGAAACAAGCACACATGTCTCCTTTTAATATATTAATATAATAGTGGAGCCCATTAATTAAATAATAGACATATTATATTCTTGATATATTAAAAACAATTCTAGATGGACCCTTAAAACGGCCCGGTAGAATATTTCAAGTGATCCATACAAATACGTGTGGATTGGGGATCTTGGCGGGCTATCTAAATTTAAGCTTCAATAGACACAACCTAATCACAATCAACAAATGATTCACTTAGGTCCAATCTATTAATTTTAACTCATTCCACTAAAGAGCTAAAATTGAACTCTTAAATAAATATAGAATAAGGAGATGTTTTTCATTCATACCCTAGACAATCTTATAGGAGATGGTGTATCCTCGTGAATAATATCAGTAATCGCCAAGAGCTCATAGACCGCCTATAGCTCTCCAAGTTACCATATTTCCTCATATGACCACATTTCGAACTTGGATACTTTGACTTGTCCAGAAGCCATGTTTTCAATAATCATTATTGAAAACTCAACGTTGAGATTTAATATCCAATACCTCAAAACATCCATACGATGATATTATACTCTCATTTAAGAAATGGAGCCACGATGTCCATATCTATAAATGAAGTCCTCTATCGATTAACAAATGTATACCACCAAACTATCGAGGATAGACTATGCTATATAATCGTACTGATTGATAGCTCTAATGATAACACTTGCAACCATAAGTCCATCATTTATCTCAGGATTAAGATAGACTCTCCGATTGTCCTCTTTAATGAAAAGACTTATATCTAGTGACGGTTCTAGATAAAATATTTCATTGTGATCCAGTTCAATGCACCTAGTGCACTAGATTCTTTTACTCGAAAACCTTTCGATGATTTTAGACTCATCATATTCATTTGATCCCACTCAAATGCTAGTAAAAGAATTCTACAACTTTAACAAGATAGAGGTGCCCAACCTTTAACTTAAGTTGTGAACGTTATTCAAGACTAACTAAAGAATTGTGTCTACCTCATACATATCCGGATGTATGAACAATTCTTCATGTCTCATAGTCTTTTGACCTTATGATTATTTACCTTGACAATTATAATAATAAATGCTATAAGTAATTGTAAGAATCAGAATTCACTTTATTAATATGAGATGATTGTCAATTACAATATTACACTCTTGCCATTGAGCATAATCCTAACAAGATCGAGATAGATCAGGGCCCCAACGTTCGATCCGGGATAGGCTGGGACCCATGCCCCCAGTTCCAAAAAGACTTTCACAATATCAACCCAGGCTAGTTAAGTCTGCCGCGGATGCTTTTACCCGGAAGCCACGAGGGCTATCTCATCCAACTACATCCAGAAGAACTGCCCGTGCCCTAGAGGAGGAAAGTAGACGAACTCCCTGAGTAGATCATGTCCAGGAGGAGGACCAGATAGAAATTGCCAGTTCATCAGAAAGATTCGACAGTGAGGAATCTGAAGTTAACTCGAAGAGACCTGGGAACAAGCGACTGAGGGATCAGCTGGCAAAGCTACAAAAAGAGGTCCAGCAGATAAAGAAGGGAAAGAATAAGGAGGACAAAAAGAATCCCCTAATCGAGATGAACGCTCCCTTCACTAGGAGGATCCGGGAAGCAGAGCTCCCCCCAAAATTCAAAATGCCAGCAGATAAGTTCTCTGGAACGGAAGATCCTCTAAGCCACCTAGAGAGCTTCGTTCAATAGATGGAGGTCCAGAACACTACCAGAGCAGCTATGTGCAGAATGTTTCCAATGACCTTGACCGACTACGCGAAAACCTGGTTCAGGAAACTGCCCGTTGGTAGCGTGGATTCTTTCACGAAATTATCAACAGATTTTTGCTCACAATTCCAAGGAGTCAAACCTCGCCCGAAAGATCCCATTCACCTCCAATATATGATCCAGGAATGGAGTGAAACTCTTCGATCGTACGTGGAGCGATTTCACAAAGAGGTCATACAAATGGGAGTTTTCACTGAAAAAGAAACCCTCGCCAACTTCAGGCGAAACCTCTGGGCAGGAAAGCTTTTCCGTTCCTTCGCCAAGAGACCTCCCGAGACTTACCATGAGGCATATGACCGGGCTCTTGAGTAGGTCAAGATCGACAAACAACTCAAGGTCAAGATGGAACACGACGACATGAGAACGGCAAAGCGTTTGAAGAAAGAAGCCCCCAAATTTTAGCAAGTGCAGAAAACTCAGAATAAACCTCCCAACAGGTCGACCTATTGCCTCCCTGCTCCTCTGCATAGGCCAGAAAGATATCCAGCAAAACGAACCCCTCCCCGGGCTTCGCCGCCTCCTAGGACCGTGGCTCATGTAATGTAAGGGGAAAAAGGGTATGACTACTACACCCCTTTGAATGCTTCCAGGGAAACAGTCTACCTTGCCATACGAGATAAAGGGTTGCTCCAAAAGCCCGCTCTCATGGAGGCCCTAGCTGACAGGAGAAACCGGTACAAATAATGTGACTTCCACGAAGACGTGGGCCACAACACCTCAGAGTGCTATAATTTGCGCAACCAGAATGAGGCCCTGATAAGGGGATGATGCCTGATTGAGTTCTTACGACAGGTCAGAGATAATATCAGGACTGGAAGGGAGGTACAAGCCGAAATCTGTGAGGACGCAGAAAAGAGGAAAGGGTAGCAGGATGACTTAATGCAACAGATCCAGATGATCCCTCAGTATCAAACGAGGTCCCTGAGAAGATATCCGAGGTCGAAAATTGGCCAGAAGGCTGCAAGCCATGGATCCTCTTTTCAGATGGAGCATCCGGGCGAGCCGGGGGAGAAGCTGGCATAGTTTTAATATATCCGGAAGGGACTAAATTCTGTCACTGTTTCAGATTCGAGTTTAAAGCTACCAACAACAAAGCGAAATATGAAGCCCTCCTAGCCGGGATGAAGGTAGCCATTGAACTAAAGGCCAACTACATGCAGATCAAAAGCGATTCGTTGCTTGTTGTAAACCAGGTGACTGGGTCTACCAGGCAAAGGGAGATAATATGGCTGCCTACCTAAATCTAGCTCGGCTGCTAAAAAGCAAATTTAAGGGACTCAAGATCGATCAGGTGCCTCGACACCAAAACCATCGCGCAGATGTTCTGGCTAAAATAGCGACGAACGGAGGCCAATCCCTACCAAGGGGAATTCCCCTCTAAGTAATCACCCAGCCAAGCATAGCCACAAATGGAGAAATTTGTTCCCTGGATCGCCTGCCTTGCTGGATGGACCCAATTGTCGCTTACCTCCTTGAAGAAAAGCTTCCAGAAGAGCCCGACCAAGCCCGAAGAATTAAGAGACTCTCGGTTCAATACTGTATGGTGGACGGATACCTCTACAGGAGGGGTAGATCCCTCCCCTTACTTAGGTGCTTGCATCCCGATGATGCTAAGTGGGCATTGAGAGAGGTCCACTCTAGGGACTGTGGGAACCACATAGGTGGGGAAGCTCTAGCCTATCAGGTGCTTTGTATGGGGAACTATTGGCTGACCATCCACCAAGACGCAAAGAGTTTTGTGCAATCTTGCGAACCTTGTCAAAGAACTTCAAACTTGAACCACCAGCCACATGAGCGACTGTCGTCCCTCAGTTCACCTTACCCTTTTGCCATGTGGGGAATCGACCTAATTGGACCACTCTCTACCGCTCTCGGACAAATGAAGCATGTCATTGTAGCTATCGACTACTTCACAAGATAGGTAGAGGCATGGCCTCTTTCTCGGATATCAGAAAAGAATACGACCAAGTTCATCAAAACCAACGTGGTATGTAGATTCAGGACCCCTCTCATCATTATAACTGACCTAGGGAAGTAGTTCGACAACGCCCGATTCAAAGATTTTTGCAAAGGATTGGGGATCGACCTCATGCTCGCTTTAGTAGCCCATCCCCAGACTAACGGGCTGGTGGAATCCACCAACAAGACTATCAAGACACTTCTAAAGAAGAAACTACAGCAGAAAAAAGGCAAATGGGCCGAAGAACTGCCAGAAGTCCTCTGGGCATATCGGACTACAAAGAGAACAGCTACCGGGGAGAGACCTTACTCCCTGGCTTTCGGAGTTGAAGCGGTCCTCCCCATCGAGCATAAATGAACCTCGTTCAGGGTACATCACTTTGAGCCCGAAAGTAACGAGGTCAAGCTTCGGGCTAATCTGGACCTCCTAGAAGAAAAACAAGACCGGGTAGCGGAGAAAGTGGCAATCTATCAAAGCAAGATTGCTAGATAATTCAACCAAAAGGTCAGAGCCCGGAATTTCAAGGAAGGGGATCTGGTGCTTAGGAAAGTGACCCTGAATACTCGGAAAAGGTCGGATGGAGTCTTAAGTCCCAATTGGGAAGGGCCATATTTGATAAAGCTAGTTGTTCGCAACGGAGCTTATAAACTTGAAGACATGGACGGACGATCCATCGACCACACTTGGAATGCAGATCATTTGAGGAAATTCTACCCTTGAAGGGAGTTCTCCAGTAGACTACCCCCACTTAGTTTTCATTACCGACCCTAATAAAGATGTATTACAACTCGATCATCAATAAAGTCATTTTCCTTTCCTCCTCCATCTTTGTTTCCAACTATGTTCAACATTAGTGACTACACCCTTGTATGAGAAACTCAACATAAACGTTTCGAGACCAGGAAATAGCTGAATAGCCCTCCTGATGCCTTGGTCGGGCTACCACCCCCAAGAAGGATCTGAGTGTAAGAGCATAGTTTCCCTCCAGATCTCGAGACCAGGAAATAACTGAATAGCCCTCATGATGCCTTGGTCAGGCTACCACCCCCAAGAAGGATCTGAGTGTAAGAGCATAGTTGCCCTCCAGATCTCGAGACCAGGAAATAGCTGAGTAGCCCTCCTGATGCCTTGATCGGGCTACCACCCCCAAGAAGGATCTGAGTGTAAGAGCATAGTTGCCCTCCAGATCTCGAGACCAGGAAATAGCTGAATAGCCCTCATGATGCCTTGGTCGGGTTACCACCCCCAAGAAGGATCTGAGTGTAAAAGCATAGTTGCCCTCCAGATCTCGAGACCAAGAAATAGCTGAGTAGCCCTCCTCATGCCTTGGTCAGGCTACCACCCCCAAGAAGGATCTGAGTGTAAGAGCATAGTTGCCCTCCAGATCTCGAGACCAGGAAATAGCTCGATAGCCCTCCTGATGCCTTGGTCGGGCTACCACCCCCAAGAAGGATCTGAGTGTAAGAGCATAGTTGCCCTCCCGATCTCGAGACCAGGAAATAGCTCGATAGCCCTCATGATGCCTTGGTCGGGCTACCACCCCTAAGAAGGATCTGAGTGTAAGAGCATAGTTGCCCTCCAGATCTCGAGACCAGGAAATAGCTCGATAGCCCTCATGATGCCTTGGTCGGGCTACCACCCCCAAGAAGGATCTGAGTGTAAGAGCACGATTGCCCTCCAGATTTCAAAGACTAGGAAATAGCTACGTAGCCCTCCTGATGTCTTGGTTGGGCTATCACCCCATATAATAATAAAAAATAAAATAAATAATATATATACGTATATATATATATACGTATATATATATAATGTTTGCTTTCGTGTGCAGGATCAAAATCATCATAATCCCCTACACGAATCTTAATTGTTGCTACAGATGCTACTCTGAATCCCATTCAAAACCATAAATAAAATAAAAAGTTCTCAAAAGAGCGCTTCGATTTATCATTAAGGACAAGGGGAGCCTACCCCCCGATAAGGCTACATCCAAATGAGGAGCCCAACCCCCGAACTCGGGCTCCAAAAAGAAGAAGAAAAAGGAAAAACTGATAAGGGCAAAACGGGGTGCCCACCCCCTTTTCCAGGCTATCAGAAACAAGTCATGATGAAACGCTTTAAACTTTAGGACTCTCATGGCTCCCCTCCACTGGCCCTCCTTCCTCTTGCTGATCCTCGCTATCAACCCCCTCTACAGATAGTTGTCCATCTTGGTTATCCTCGACGAAAGCTCCTCCATCTAGAGGCTCCATCGGATGATCAGCTGGATCTTCCTCCAAAACTTCATTAATTACGTCCATAACCTCAGGAGGGATAGCCGCGTCAAAAAGGGCAGCCAAGGACCCCATCTGGCTCCTGTCGACCTCCATCTCTGTTAAAGGGGGATCCTCAGATGGGCTCCTAAGCTCTTCACCAGCTCCCGATAGGTCCTCCTCGGATCGAGAGGACATCACTTTGCTGGAGGACTCCTCAGGACCTGAGATGGTAAAGGTGGGAAGAGGGAATGAAGGATCTGACTGAGCGGGCTGCTACCCAGCTCCTGCTGGGCTCGAAGGGACCACCTTGTCGCCTTCAGGGCGAGATAACTCGACAGCCTTGAGCATTATTTCCTATCTATCCCAGCCAGCAATAGATGAAAAATCAAAGTGAGGAGGAAGAGCTTCCGCGACCTGAAAGGAAGCATAGAAATACCCGTCACTGAAGGAGGTCTCCGCATCAGCTTGCAGCTTGGTCACCTGAGTAATCAGAGACTGGTTCTTGAGGTCCAACTTCTTAGCCTCAGACCTCCAGGAATCCCGCTGCCTAGCCCGCCGGAGAGATTGAAGACGCTCTTGATCATAAGATTGCTTCATCCTCTCATGATCGCAGCGAAGCTCAGCCATCTCGGCCTCGACTTTTCCCTGGCTGGAAGTCACCTCCTCCACTAAAGATCGAGCCTGCTTAAGCAGTTCCCCTGCTTTCTCGGCTTCAGCTTCGGCTTTTACAGCCCGATCACGGAAGAGGGCTACCTGCTGGCCCATCGTGACATTAAGCTTGAAGGCCTACAAAATACAGAACCTGAGTTAGAAACTGAACGAATTAACAAGAGTAGCATGAAGGAAATACAATTACCTCAGCTAAAATAGTAGACCCCTTAGTTATAAGGACGTCCACATGCATAGAAGCCATCTTGGAGATCCCGCCACCCGGACAAGACGGTATGAATTGCTCCAGGACCTCATCCCGCCCTATCGAGCTCGACTGAGGCCGGGAGCGGCTGGAAGGAACCTTCACGACACCTTTCCCAGAAGCAACACCTTTCCCAAAAACCTTCGAGGCTTTGGTTGTTGGAAGCGCAGCGGAATCAGGTGTTTGAGTCGAAGGGGTAGCGACTTTAGCGGCCACGGCCGAGGGGGCAGAAGCAGCTGGGCCAACCACCTGGGGAGTTTTACCCAAAGCCCGGAAAGCCCGTGAGGCAAGAGTGGCCATCTTAGACTCAGCTGGAGAGATAGACGAAGCCAGAGCGGGTTCGACCCCAGAAGAGGGAAGAGAAACTCCACCTTGAGGGGAACGTGAGACGTTACGGGTGGCCGGTTCCACGACGAAAACTGTGAATAAGCAGATTAAAAAAGAAAATGTTAGAACCAAGCTAAGTAATAAGGCGAAGCAACTCAATGACACTTATGAGGAATAGCGTCTGAAATCCGCAAATACTTGTTCATCCTACGAGGATCAAAAGCTTCAGCAGTAGGGAACTTCGGATTCAAATAATTCCGGGCTAGAATAGCCTTTAAAACGGCTTCGGACTCAGAAGGCAGGGAGTCTCGGTCCCAGGAGAGCTTGTCACTGAAAGCCGTGGGAACCTCGAATTCATGCCCTCCGATGCAAACCGAGCTACCCCAGTCATCCCCCGCCAGGATCCATTCTTCTTTCCACGCGGGGTCCTTCTTCGAGGCACCAGGAACGATGAAGTTGAGCTTGTTCTTGGCCTTGGCATAGAACTGGCCTTGAGGAGCCCCATACAAGCTCCCAATCTGGAAAAGATAGGCCAGCTCTTCTGCACCCGGCTTCCTCGTCACCTTACTCATCTGGCATTGTTCCCTCCATAATACAAGGAAACCAATCAGATGCCTCCAGAAGCCAGGCGTCAACTGGAGGGGAGCGAGCTGGATGGCGTTGAGAGCCCGCCGAAGGGTCGGATGGAGGGGAAGCCTGACCCCGTTCTCAAGAGCGGCCATATGAATCGGAAGCACGCCTTTAGGGGGATTGAAGAACTCATAATTTTTGGGAGGCACCGAGATGGATACGCTGTCGGGGATGCCAAACTTTGACCTCAAGCGATCAATCGACACCAGGTCAACGGTGGAATCTGGGACAACCCGAAAATCGTAAGGAGGGAGCCTCTCCACAAGGGGACCAGGAGCCGAGACCCGACGCTCCCCCGCGGTGCCACCATCCGTTTCTTTGTCGGAGTCATCATCGACGATATCCAAAGGGTGGTCGGGATGGTTGGAGAACCCATTTCCGATGGATACATTCCTACTTGACCGCCGACGTTGCGAGGTGGGCGAGGAATCGTCGCCGTCAGAACTCCTCCTAGCCCGCTTCCCTAGAGTAAGACTGACGACCTCCTCGCCGTCGAGTATGGAATCAACTGAGTCGCGACTGTTTTTCGACATTGTAAAAGCCAAAAAGGATGAAGAATGAAGAAAGAAGCAAGCTTAGAGGAAAGGCTATGGAAATATTTCTAAGCAAAAAAAATTTAGCTCGAAGAGATGTGAGGAAGATGAGGAGGAAAATAGACATATATATAGGCAGGAGGGCAACAGCACGAGCTATCGAGATACTAGTCTGGTAACGGTAAAAAATCGACTACAGTAACGTAACCGGATTAAACTCAACAGCGGGCTAATCATCTCACGCCACATCACTTACGCAGTTAAGAGGAAGATCTCCCCAAGATTCTGGTAACGGTAAAAAATCTCGGGGACTGCCGTAACGCAATCAGATTAATGCGAAGATAAATTAATCGGTTCGCATCACGTCACTCAAATGAAGAAATTTCTCCAATATTTCGGTAACAGTAAAAAAAGGAAGATTTCCCAAATAAAGTAAAAATCTGACCACAACCCCGAGCTCGAAGTCTGGTGTTCAAGTCAGAGGGGACTTCTGTTAATAGCCAAAATTGGCTAAGGACCAAAGGAAAATTTTCCACCTCCCAGACCTGGTTCCATACCCGAGAGTTTCCACCAGGAGACCTCTCTATCCAGAGCCGAACTACGATATCACCCCAGGAACAAGGACGAGCTCCGGAAACATCCGGGATAGAGCCCAGAACGATCAGATCTAGCCCGCATCACCAAAGCTAGAAGCTCCTCGAAGTCGAGGTCACCTCGCAAACGCTCCAGAGACTCGCCTGTACCTCGACTAACACAGAAGAATGTCCCTAGAAGGCCGCACCTAGCTTCAAAAGGTCAGGGGAAGTCACACCTAGCTTCGAAAGGGACAAGGGAAGCCAGATCTGGCTCCAAGCTGGATGAAACTTCTCAGATATCAAGGTCAGAACACTAATCAACCTCAATGGTTGGTGCACCACACCATGCCATATTCAACGACCCCTATAAAGGATCATGCTGAAAGGATACGAGGGATACACCGAATCATATCTGGAAACATTACCTAAATGCAGAACAAGTTATAGAATCCAAAAAGGAAAACAAATTGATCACCACCACGATATTCTCAATTCGGACGTTAACTCAAAGTCAATGACATTAAAACAAGAAATCCCGCCCGATAAGGAGGGGAGAGACTGAGAAAATCAAGGGGAGAATCAGTCTGTTTGACCTACAAACTATGTATAAATAGAAAAGAAAGAAAATGAAAAAAGGAGACTACTATTAGACAGGCATACGACAAACAATCAACCATTCCCTAGAGAGAGTTGAGAGCAAAGATAAAAGAATTTCTGTATTTATATACCATGCACGTTCAATAAAAATATTCTTGCTTTCTTGTTATTTTATAAATCATTGCTACACATACAATAAATCTTGGCCACCACCTAGGTGGTAGTGGTCTCGAGGGCGTTAACTGAGATTTCTCATCCCGAGCAAAATTTCCGTTAACAAATACCAATCGGGTTTTTGCTGCAAAGCTTGCACTCCTTCACAATGGTTCACTTTGCTGTGTTGAATGCCAACATGAAATACTACAATTACTGCAATTACACCAGTCCACTAACCAGACCAAACCATTCATGAAAAACTTTTGATGTATAATTTTTTATAGGGTACAAGTATTTTTTTTGGTAGAAAAAACACAACCCATAAAAGGGTGAAACAAATACAGGGGAACAACAAAAGTCAAAAGGGGGCATCAGTTGGGCATATCAGCCTCAACAAAATTTATAATGCGGATTGGGGATTCAACCATCCAAAAGGTGCCGGTCTGAATTAGCTAAAACTATGAGGTACAAGTTGTAGATCATTGAATTAATGTTCTTTTTAGCAAGATTGAATCTTATGTGTTATTTACATTGGGTGCATTATCAATATAATTTATTAGGAATTATAATTATTTTTTATAATATTCATATTATCTTTATTATTGTTGTACCCACAGTTTTCTCATTTTAAAATATTATACTGGACATGTTTTTTATGTTTTAATTCTCTAAATAATGTTTCCAACAATTGCTACCAGACGCGATTTCGAATTTGAAAAATATGAAATTCAATTTCTTGAAATGAAATGAAAATGATAAAACAGAAAACGAAAAACGAAAACGTTACCGAACGGCCCCCGATAGTTTTCTCTAGTATCCTATCTCCAACTTCTCAAAATAATGCGAAATTACTTTTTTTTTTTCATTCAAACCATTGTACACAGAGAACCATCACTACTCTCCCAGTCATTACCATTCTTATTTTTAAAAAGGGTAAATACACAGTGAGATCCCCTAAAGTTTGGTATAAATGTATATAAAGAATAAGTATGCGTACCCGGTGAGATCCCCTAAAGTTTGGCATAAATGTATATATAGAATACGTATGCGTTTATTTATTGAGATCTCCCATGCTCTTGAAATTTGAACTAACTTTCTGATAGTTATTAAAATTTTAAAATAAAAATAATTGTTTTATAAACAAAACAGTTAAAGCTACTGCAAATAATTTAAAATTTAGAAATAATTATTTATTAAAATTTTTAAAATGAAGATAACTTAAAAAATTAAATCTTTTATTTACTTTAACAATAGTAAAAAGGGGTAATTGCACAAACACCCCTAAGGTTTGATATTATTACACGGATGTGACAGTTTTGGCTCTGTATTCACAAACTTCCCCTAACTTTTGATAACTCTTAACAGATGTGGGGTCTTTTCGACTAAATAAAAAAAATTGACTTTTTATTATATAAAACATAGGAAAAAAATGAAAATAATAATAAAATAAAGATCTCCATCTCTGATGAGACTGCTCCATCTCGTTAGAGATTGAGGCCACCTTCATCTTCGACGAGATGGAACAAATCTGTCCATCTCATCGGAGATGGAAACAAAACAGATCCATCTTATCCAATCAGAGGTGATCGATTTAGCTCCATCTCTAGATGAGATGAAGCACAAATCCAGAAATAGAGCCATCGCCAACTCCATCTCTGGATGAGATGGAGTGCCTTTACATCTCATCCAAAGATAGAGTAGATGGCTCCGACAGCCATAACTCCATCTCTTGAGGTGGAACACCACTCCATCTCTGGAGCAGACGGCTTCGTCAATGATTTCACTATCTTCGCTCGAGCAACGCCATCTCTGCCACTCTAACTCATCGGATTTCATTGATTTCGATGGGTTTGTGTGTGGATTTTGATAGGCTTGGTTTTGGTTATGGTATGAATTGGGTGTGTTTTTATGGGTCTTGGTTATGGTATGAAATGGATGTGGATTTTGATGGGGCTTGGTTTGATTTGGATTGATTTGTGTGTATTGTAGAGTTTATGTTTGAGATGCTGATATGAATTGGTTGTAGATTTCAGATTTCCATATTTCATTAGTTGTATTTGTGTAGTACATTTCCAGATTTCATTAAATGTAAGATCAATTCGGGTTTTTTAAAAGATTTTTTTTTAACTATTTATCTTATATATTTTTTACAAAATTTAAAAGTAGAAATAAAGGATATTTTAGCTTTTTTGCATCTTTGACCATCGACTGTTAGGAGTTAACGGATCATAACTGATGGTAGGGAATGTTTACATAACATATTTCAAATGTTAAGGGAAGTTTGTAAGTATGTGACCAAACCTGCCATATCGTGTAATTTTATCAAATATTAGGGGTATTTGTGCAATTTATCCCTAGTAAAAATAAAGTCGGCTCAAGATCCAAAAAAGAAACTTGTTAGGCCCAGAAGGAAGCCCAGATTAATCTGACCCGATTAGGGTTTAGGGTTTGCTTATATATAAATAATCACATATGTCCCTCTGTTTCCTCTCTTCGTTTGTCTTCCACACACATCGATGGTGCACGTTAGCTTCTATCGCAACTGTAAGATCTCTCAATCCCTTGTGTTTCGTGTCTGTTCATCGTCTCTTTAATTGTCTCAGTTCAGAGATCTTGCTTGTTTAATTTCATCGTAGTAAATCAAGTTATTGCACTTTAATTTGGAGCTTATTTAATCTGTTGAGAAAATGAAAAAGGAAAAACGATAGTTATGATCATGCTTATTGTCGTTTTGTTTTGTTAATAAGTTGAATAATTGCTGTTTAGTAGTTATGTTGAGGCTCATAGTTTACCTGGATCTTGAATGATGGAATAATTTCAATTTTTTCGTGTCCGGTTTCGTGAATTTAGGCTTGACATTGACCCTTTTTTTTGTCACATTATAATTTGGTATATTGTTGTTGGTTTTATTAGATGGGAAGACTTTCAAGAAGCCTCGCCGTCCTTACGAGAAGGAACGGTTGGATGCTGAGCTGAGGCTGGTTGGAGAGTTTGGGCTCCGGTGCAAGAGGGAGTTGTGGAGGGTGCAGTATGCTTTGAGTCGTATCCGTAATGCAGCTAGGGAGCTTCTCACTCTGGATGAGAAGAATCCCCGCCGTATTTTTGAGGGTGAAGCGCTTCTTCGTAGGATGAACAGGTACGGGCTTTTGGACGAGACCCGGAACAAGCTTGATTATGTCTTGTCTCTGACTGTTGAGAACTTCCTTGAGCGTCGGCTTCAGACCATTGTGTTCAAGTCTGGCATGGCTAAGTCGATCCATCATGCACGTGTGCTCATTAGACAGAGGCACATCAGGTATAATCGCTTTACTTTTCTACCGAGTCAAATAGATTGGGTTGTTTGGTCATATTTTCTTTCTGTTTGAATGTTATGACATGTCAAGTACGAAATGTTTGTCGATAGTGTATCGTAGTTTGTTATTGATTATGTATGTAAAGTTTTGTGAATTGATTTGTCCTGTAATTTAGTTAGTAGCTACCAATTTGGACTGGCCAAAACATGTATATAACTGTCAATGTGTGACCTCCGTGTTAACTGGTTTATTGTCTTCATGGATTTGTTGCTTGAGTGGAGTGTAGATTTTCTGATATTTCACAATTGTCTGGAATCATTTATTTAAGGTTGTAATCTCCCTTTCTGATCATATAAACTTGCATGTGTGCAGCTCATGAAGTTGTTGGCATGTGTTTATGTTAACAAATAAGGGGTGGTGTACCAATTTATATAAAATTGATATGCCCTGTGTCTTTGCCTAAATTAGTCTGAGTTACGCCTTTGACTTCTCTAATTTTTGAAGTTATAATATCTGAAATTAAGACAACTCTCTGGTAAGTTCTTTATTTGTAACTGTGCAATGATGTCATCAGTTATCCGCATGTAAAATTCATTGGTTGATGAATAAAACGGTGTAAGTCCTTAAGATCCTTGTTTTTATTTCCTTCTAATGTTAGATAATATGGTGAACTTATTTATTCCTGCTACAATTTGGGAGTCATTGTAAGGAGTTGAGAATTGGTTGAAGTTACAGTATGAATAAAGACTAATTTTTGTTTGTTCTAGAAAATGGGCATAATGGGAGTTTGACAGGCTTTAGCCATATATCACTTTCATAGTAATATTGGGTGAACCTTCATTGATATTTTGTATGCCTTTAAATTTTTCAGCAGTCATCGCTGGGTTTGGTGTAATTGTTTACTATGCCATGCTATATTATGAACTGAATATCACAGTACTGATTTTTCTATTTTGACTATCATCTGCCTAACCTTAATATCACTGAAAAACTGAACCTCATGTGTATACACTCTATGAACGTGGAACATCAGCTACTGCCTGCTTTCTGTGCTTTTGAATGTGGAACTTCAGCTACTGCCAGCTCTCTATGCTTTCAGTAGTTCTGGTTCATCATTTTTGGAATTTAATGTGTTTCTGCCTATGCTAGAATAACTTCGGTGAAGTTTTGGGTGTTTTAACATTTTTTTTTTAATGTTCTGTAGTTTTGTCATATTGGGGTTTCCTCCCCATCTCTATGATTGTGGTGGTGCAGAAGTCTTGCCGCACTTCTTCTTATTATGTATTTATTTTATATGTAAATTTCATCTGGTGGCTGCATTTGGTTATTCAAAGTCTTTTGTATATGATTCTCACTTGCAACTTAGGAGATCAAGCATTTACTGTGATTCAAATGTTGTATGTTTGTGCAAGCCTTCAATATTTATCAGTTACCTTCACTATAACTTGAGGAAATTTTGTTCCTGACTTTACTTTTTTCCTTGTTAGGGTGGGGAGGCAGGTGGTCAACATACCATCCTTCATGGTTAGAGTTGACTCCCAGAAGCATATTGACTTCTCTCTTACAAGCCCATTCGGTGGTGGCCGCCCCGGAAGAGTGAAGAGAAGGAACCAGAAGGCAGCTGCCAAGAAGGCTTCTGGCGGAGACGGAGATGAAGAGGATGAGGACTAAATATCGTGCAAGTACCAACTCTAGAAACTGTTTTGCCTTCTATTACTAGAGTTTTGCTTAATCAAGTTTTCGAACACATATTGTAGTGGATGTTGGTATATTATGTTTTATTTCCTTGGTTTATTCTTAATAGACTATGTTGTTTAAGATCAAAATATTCATAAGTTGCTTGATGAAATTAGTAGTGGCAGATGAATGAATGATTGCATTTTTATTTCTCTATTCGGGAAATAGCATTGTTGTAGATCTAAATACTTTTCTGCACATGTTTCCATGACATGGAAACTAAACTATCAGGTTCGGATTGCTTTGTAAAACTTTTATCCGTCATGCAATTTCTTATGACCCTAATTGGTCTTGCGTTGGTGAAGTATGAGAGTAGTTGTTCGTGCTCTCTTTAAATGCTGGTTTATAAGGATGAATTCAACTCTGGTTTTTATAACAATTTGAACAAACATGTAGGTTTGGTAAGTGTGATGTTTGCCTTTATCTGCTCTACTTTCACAACATTAGAAAGATTTCTATATTCTTATCAAATGTGCATGTTATATTAGAATCTTCCTTCTATGTTATAACGTATATGTACGGGGAAATCGAAGTCGAATTTGTGTGCATCGTTGCCTGACACAACAAAAGCTTATGTCATGAAGCTGATTCATGGCAAAACATGCGCACTGATGTTTACTGGTTCTGTCTCTTTTGACTCTTTCTTGTACACGCATTCAAGATGTAAATACAAATGCGATCTCAATTATTACGTGAAAATCACACACATCACATTTAACATCCCTTTAATTGCACAATTTCACGACACTTGTTACCCAATATCTGTCCCTCCACACCACCTCGCCAGGTGTTATCCTCTTTGCAACCTTTGACGTGACGTGGAACCTAATCCTATTGTCACACTTCAACAATGGTTGAACATTCCTTATTACTTAATCTGTTTTCCTTTTTTAATTATCATCTTATAATGTAGATAGACTTAAGTGTGGTCGATTGCATACGAAACAGACCTCTAATATTGTGCCACATAACATAAGTTTTCTTTTTTTTATGTAACCGGTGACAAATATTTCTCTCTCATAAAGAAAGTCTCAAAACTTGTTGCTAACCAAACGGCAACGGTTTCTTGGCCAAGTTTTGAATCACCAAACGTCCTGTTAGTCAACGTCTGTACACGTGTCACCCACTCAAGCATCTCGCCTCACCACGTAACTCGCCATGCAAAACTCAGCGTTTTGGACCCCTCTTCAGTCTTCTAGTATATATATAATATATACACACACGCAAGTGCCACCGCAAACCAAAAATCTGACTCAATCAATCAATCAAAAATTAACAAACGATCAAGACAATAATGACTGTGAAGCCATTGAACAGAACCAGAATCAAGATCTAGATATAATGGTGTCGTCGATGGAAGCCGTTGATATGGACCGGAGAGTCAGCGGAAAGAAGAATGTTTTCCCGGCCAATGATGAGGAGGCGGATGAGAGCGGCGGATCGTCGACGGAGGAGGTGGAGTCGCCGAAGTCGGTGGCCAGAATCGCGAGGAAGAAGGTTGTAGAGCAGTTCATGCACAACCAGATTTTGAGAGTCAAAGAGGAGGAGATGATGTTCTATACGGAAGAAACACCGGAGACCGATCGCTATCCGAAACGACACGTGGACGTCGTCGTTTTCTCCAGACAGATCTTGCCTTGCTCGCCTCTCAGCGGAAAGACAGAGTCCTCCGTCAGAACCTCCTTGCACTGAAAAAATTATTATAAATAAATAAATATTAAACTAGGTGTTGTGATTTCCCTGTTTGGATGCTGAGAAAATACGAGTCTGTTTGGTTCCCCAGAAAATAATATTTTGCCGGGATAATAGTGATAACTCGTTTCAAAATTAATTTTATGTTTTTTTTTTAGTTTATCGGGCTTGGGCCGGATAGAGCAACAACCATATTTTAGAATTTGACCCGAACCGGTTCACACCCGTTGTTACTGGTTTCTTGTGTGATTGTTTGAGCAGGACCTGGGTTGGTTGGATAAGTGGTTTGAGAGAGAAGATACGCATAGCTCGTGTGACTTCGGGGAGTTGAAAATTTGTTGGCTCTTTTGGTCACTTTTAATGGTTTCTTTCCTTTTTCTTTTTTTTTTTTTCTTTTCCTCGGGATTTTAAGGTTCTCTTCTTGTACAGTGTAGAAATACAACTTAAATTTTCTATTTTGAACTGTTGAAAGCTGGTGTACGCAAGTTAAGGAGTCTAGATATTTGAAGAACTGAAGTAAAATAAAATCAAGGGGCCGTTTGTTTTTACTTAAAATTTAATGGGTCTGAATTGAACTCATTAAGTTGTTTTGTTTGTTTTTTTAAGTGGTCAAACAACTTAAAAATATCAAAAAACAATTTAAATTAAAAAGTAACAAATCCTGACTTTTAATTTAATTTAAAATCACTGTATTACAAGTAAAATATTCTTTTCCAAGTCTTATCCTTTTAAAAAAGATATATTTCCAAATTTATCTTAATTGATATGGTATAAAAAAATTTCTTTTAACATATTTCTTATTTAAATAGGTTTTAGAAAAGAAAAAAAAGACCATAATTACTTCTCATAATGAAAATTTTCAAATATTGAACAATTGAATTTCTCTCTTACCAGATCCCGGTAAGAACTCTTTATTTTTTTTATATAACTATAAAAACCTTTTTTTTATTTGGTTTCCGGTGTATATGAATGAATCTAGGAAACCAAAAAAACAAAAATGGTTTCATAGAATTATATTCACCGGAAACATGAACAACATAAAAATTGAACTTTAACTTGAATTTTTTTTTTTTGACAATAAATTTAACTTTAACTTTGTTTGCAAAAAAAAAACATACAAAATGTTAAAAAGAATTGTGCATATTAAATTACTTTTTTTAATTAGTATAAATATAAATGTAAAATTACGTATTTTCAGACAATTTTATTTTTAAAAAACAAACATATTGACAAACATATTCAGATGTGAGAAACAAACATGTCATTCCGGTTCAGATTTCAGTCCCTATTCAATCTTCAGAAAAATTCAGGACTGTTCAGTCTTTAGACAAAAAAACAAACGACCCCAAGATTTCTATTGTTTCAAAAAAAAAATTTAAGATAGAATTCTTAAATGATTTAGTATGAGAAAAAAATATTTTATAGTTTTCAGATTCATATAATGATATATTTGGATATATATATATTCTTACATATTTGATGATATATATGAACTCAAATACGCAATCTCTTGAAAGCCAAGTATGATCATATTTTGTTTCTTGAAAAGAATTTGATAATCATATTTTGTTAAACTATCGTAAAATATTAGATGATCCTCTTCTTGTGTTTAGATTATTAGATATATTTTTAAAAATGGTTTGGCAATTAAAAAAAAAGAAAAAAAAAAGGTAGAATGTAAAATTTTCATTGAACAGGACCAAGCATCCATGAAGAAAAAGCAAACTAAAACATGGATTTAGATATCTAACAAAGGTGTCTTAGAGACCAATGAGTCCATTGGAAAAGGTAAACACCAATCTCAGTACTCATCACCTTCATCATCATCTCCTTCTGCAGACTCAGCCCCAACTTCCTCATAATCCTTCTCCAAAGCAGCCAAATCCTCTCTGGCCTCCGAAAACTCTCCTTCCTCCATCCCCTCACCCACATACCAATGCACGAACGCCCTCTTTGCGTACATCAGATCGAATTTGTGATCGATTCTTGAGAACACCTCTGCAACACTGGTCGAATTCGAAATCATGCACACCGCTCTCTGAACCTTAGCCAAGTCCCCACCAGGAACCACTGTCGGAGGCTGGTAATTGATTCCACACTTGAACCCAGTTGGGCACCAGTCCACGAACTGGATCGTCCTCTTGGTCTTGATCGTGGCCACCGCAGCGTTAACATCCTTTGGTACCACATCTCCTCTGTACATCAGACAGCAGGCCATGTATTTTCCGTGGCGGGGGTCGCATTTCGCCATCATTGAGGATGGTTCGAAGGCACTGTTTGTGATTTCTGCCACGGAGAGTTGCTCGTGATAGGCCTTTTCGGCTGAGATAACAGGGGCGTATGAAGAAAGCATGAAATGGATTCGAGGGTACGGGACTAAATTGGTCTGGAACTCTGTAACATCGACATTCAAAGCTCCATCGAATCTAAGAGAGGCTGTCAATGAAGAAATCACCTGCACATAGATATTGAAAAACACATCTCATTTGCAATACCAAAATTTATGGTCATTTTTCAAGCGGGGAATTCGTTATCTGTACCTGAGACACGAGTCTGTTGAGATTGGTGTAAGTGGGTCTCTCAATGTCGAGAGACCTGCGACAGATATCATAGATTGCTTCATTGTCAAGCAACACAGCAACATCAGTGTGCTCCAACAGAGAGTGAGTAGACAAAACACTGTTATAAGGCTCCACAACTGAGGTCGAAACCTGAGGAGAGGGATACACAGTGAATCCGAGTTTCGATTTCTTGCCGTAATCGACAGAGAGCCTCTCAAGAAGCAGAGACCCGAGTCCGGATCCAGTACCACCACCAACAGCGTGGAACACAAGAAACCCTTGAAGCCCGGTACAGTTATCGGCTAGTTTCCGAATCCTGTCAAGGCACAGATCCACAATCTCTTTCCCAACTTCACATCAAAAAAGTTTCAAAATCGAATCTCTATTAAAACAAATATTGTATGTACAAAGTCGAAAACTGGACAAATTATAGGTTAATTGTTCTTACTTGTGTAGTGTCCTCTTGCAAAGTTGTTAGCGGCGTCTTCTTTGCCACTGATGAGCTGTTCCGGGTGAAACAACTGACGGTAAGTCCCGGTCCTGACTTCGTCGATCACGGTGGGTTCGAGATCCAGGAAAACAGCCCGAGGGACGTGCTTTCCGGCGCCGGTCTCACTGAAAAACGTGTTGAAGGCGTCGTCTCCGCCACCAACTGTCTTGTCGCTAGGCATTTGGCCATCAGGCTGCAAAAGAAACCCAAAATTTTAGTACCCAGATGGAAAAATTAAACAGATCGATCACTGATCCCCTATAATAGCAGAACAAAAACTAAATTGGGTAATTTAAAACATAACAAAAGTAAAGGAAAGTGACCTGAATTCCATGTTCGAGGCAGTAGAGCTCCCAACAAGCGTTACCGACTTGGATACCGGCCTGACCGATGTGGATTGAAATGCACTCTCTCATTTTCGCTTGATTTTGTTGGTTATTAGTTTTGCTATTGAAGATTGCCAAAGACGTATACGGTATACGAAGAGAGACTTTCTGGAAGAAATGTTGAAATTTAGAATATTTGGAGACTGATTTTATAGAATGAGAGATGGAATAGCCGTTTTTGGAGATTTGAAATTTGAAATGGGTAATGTTAGTGGGATCCAGCTGTAGGACCGTTACAAAAGTTTTTGAATTTTGAAATTCAAACGAGGGATATTAGTCATTTTCCACCCCACCGTTAGTTTTGGATGGAAATGTGATATTCTAACATGAGCAGATTACAAAATGACGCTGTTGCCCTTGGAATCTTTTGTTTTTCAATGGGACAGTTTTGCCTTACAATGTGACTAAAAAAATAGATTTAGAAATAAATAAAAAACCAAGATAATTAAAAAGGAAAGAAAAAAAATACAAAAGCAACTGTCACCTCTCAAGCCCACCAACACCATATCCATCAAATAAACAAAACCCAATAAAATCATCGTCCATCACCACAAACCTAGAATACCTTTATCACCACCAAACTTAAAAAACCTTCATCCATTCTCTTTCTTTGTCTTAACACTCTCACAAATAGCAACTTCTCAAACACTTCCACCATCCAAAAACAACCAGAAATTGAATTTAAAAAATCCAAATTCCAAACACAACCAGAAATTGAAGAAAAAATATCCAAATTCCAAACACAATCATCGAAAAATAAGAAAAAAAATCGAAACACAAATTGAAATTGAAAAATATGAAAAACACAAACCAAATTACGAATCTTCAAAACCCAATCACACTCACTCACGCAACCACCGCCATCCCACCAGAAATCACCATCACCAGCGCCGATCGCCTCTAAATGGAGGAGATCGGCACTCGATCTCGTCGATGAATGGGAGAGAGAAGACGGAACGAGATGGAAAGACAAGGAGAGAAGATGCGGTGGGAGAGAAGATGCGGTGAGAGAGAAGTTGTGGTGATTAATGACAGAGAGAGAAGCGGTGGTGAGAGAGAAAGAGAGAGACGGTGGTTGTGACTGACTGACTGGTCTGGTGTGAGAGAAAGAGAGAGAGTGGGAGAGGAAATGGTTTTTTTGTTTTAATTTTTTTTAATACAACTCATTTACTATATTACCCTTCTTTAAATTTGTTTTAAATAATAAATACCATTCATTTACTATATTACCCTCCACACATAACGTTAAGTTAATGATTCTATTAAAAAGGGAGGAGATCGACTATTTAATGAAATGTTTGGGTGGAAAATGACCAATACCAAAATAAGAGGGTGCAAAACGTCTAATTCCTCATAAGTGAAGGTGGAAAATAATAATATCCCTTCAAACAATAGAGCGCCATTGAAGAGTTTAGGTAATGGGTAGTTGTGTAAAAGGGGGTCGGCCCTGCCCACATCAGCACAGCCCCCCGGCCCGTTTAGGAAAACGGGCCGTGCCTGGCACGGCAGGTGCTTGGCACGGCAGGCCACTTTGGTGTGCCGTGCCAGGCACGGCCAGTTTTCCTAATGGGGGCCCGGCACGGCCCTTCCGTGCCGTACCGCGTGCCGTGCCGGGGCAACACGTGGGCCAATAAGGCAGGCCAAATGGGTCGGCCCATATCCAATTTTTTTTTTAAATTTTTTTACATATTATTATTTTAGTATAATAAAAAAATGTTTATAATAATAGATTATAGATACATTTTTTATTTTATTTAATGAATTAATTCAAAGTTTGAACTTTGGTGTCTTGGTGGAGAGATTAGAGAATAATAGTTATATAATAGTAAATTACTAATAACGTATTATAATAGCATATTAGTAGTGTAGAATAGTAGAGAGAGAGTAAGAATGAAATTAAGAATAATTGAAATTGTATAGAGAGTTTGAGAATGGAGAGATTGAGAGAATTAGAGAAAGTGAATGAAAAGTGGAATGTGTGGGAGTATTTATAGAAAAATTAGAAAAGTGGGTAAAAATATAAAAGACAAGAGTTGAGGGGGTAAATTGTAATTTTTATAGTTTTTTAAAAACATAACCGTTGGCTGACGTCAGCCAACGGTTATTTTTTTTTAAAAAACAACCATTATATTTTAAAAAATATATAAATATAAATAAATAAAAATTCAGCGGGCCCAACGGTTGGGCCTGGCACGCCGTGCCTGGAACCTTGACCCGGCACGTGCCAAGAATGGGGGCCGTGCCAGGCACGGCCCGCCATCCTTAGCAGGTCGGCCGTGCCGGGCCCTTCAGGCTCGGCCCATATTTACACCACTAAGTTTGTTGCAGGCCGTGCCAAGCACGACCCGCCATCCTTAGCAGGTCGGCCGTGCCGGGCCCTTCAGGCTCGGCCCATATTTACACCACTAAGTTTGTTGCAGGCCGTGCCAGGCACGACCCGCCATCCTTAGCAGGCCGGCCGTGCCGGGCCCTTCAGGTCCGGCCCATATTTACACCACTAAGTTTGGGCCTTACAAATTGTATATAGGATCATAATATGATCCAAGTCCAACGAGACCTATTAGTACTTGAGCCTAATTTGGTTGAATAAGGGCTGGTTTAGCAAATACAGAGTAAAGAGAATAAAGAGAGTAAAGAGGTTGTATAATGTAATACAAAATAATATAAAATATCAATAAAAATAATATAATTCAATATAATATAATACAGTGTATACGAGCCCTACGGAAGAGGCTCTTACATCGTACTATGTTTATCTAACATATTATTTTATTCACTTATAACCTATGGAATAGGCTCTTAGTCTCTTACATTGTACTATGTTTATCTAACATATTATTTTATTCACTTATTTTAGCTATGTGATATGATTCTCTAACCTAGTGGTGCAAAAATGGGCCGGGCCTGAAGGGCCTGGCACGGCCGGCCTGTCAAGGATGGCGGGCCGTGCCAGGCACGACCCGCAACTGTTGCGGGCTGTGCCAGGCACGGCCCCCATTCTTGGCACGTGCCGGGTCAGGGTTCCAGGCACGGCGTGCCGGCCCGGCACGGCACGCCAGCACGGAGTGCCAGGCCCAACGATCGGCACGCGTGCCGGCACGGCGTGCCAACCGTTGGGCCTGGTGAATTTTATTTTTTTTATTTTTTTTTAATTTTTTTTAAATATAACGGTTTTTTTAAAAAAAAATAACCGTTGGCTGACGTCAACCAACGGTTATGTTTTTAAAAAAACTATAAAAATTGCAATTTGCCCCCCTCAACTCTTGTCTTTTATCTTTTTTACCCACTTTTCGAATTTTTTTATAAATACTCTCACACATTCCACTTTTCATTCACTTTCTCTAATTCTCTCAATCTCTCAATTCTCAAACTCTCTGTACAATTTCAATTATTCTTAATTTCATTCTTACTCTCTCTCTACTATTCTACACTACTAATATACTATTATAATACTTTATTAGTAATTTACTATTATATAACTATTATTCTCTAATCTCTCCACCAAGACACCAAAGTTCAAACTTTGAATTAATTCATTAAATAAAATAAAAATTGTATCTATAATTTATTACTATAAACATTTTTTTATTATACTAAAATAATAATATGTAAAAAAATTAAAAAAAAAATTGAATGTGGGCCTGCCCATGTGGCCCGCCTAATTGGCCCACGTGCCGCCCCGGCACGGAGGGGTCGTGTCGGGCCCCCATTTAGGAAAACGGACTGTGCCAGGCACGACCCATTTTCCTAAACAGGCCGGGGGGCTGTGCTGATGTGGGCCGGGCCGGCCCCCTTTTACACCACTACTCTAACCTACTGTCAGTAAGTTTGTGGGTTGAATCTTGTCACTTCTCTCAATCCTCTTCTATAGTAGTGTAAAAGTACATAGCATTTATAAAATAGTTCAAAAATACATTATTTTTATGACGAAGTTTTTGTTACACATAAATTAATAAAATTGTTGGTTCAAATCATTTTCATTCCTATTAACTAAGTTTGAAATGGGTGTGGATATTGATACTCATAAAATTTATTACTATACTCATTTTTATAAGTACACACATGTCTAAAATTTAAAAAATAAATATTATTATAAACACCCATCATAATGTCAATAGTACCCTCAATGAAATAAATATATTCATTTTAATACATATTACTTATAAACACTCTTAAATTATTATCACACTCAATTTATAAAAAAAATATTATTATTTTTGTAATCAAATCATCTTTTAATGATGGTCCAATTTACTTTGAAAATATATCGATTATAGGAACCTTATAAAAGGGAATATGTGGAACCGTATATAGGATCAAGAGATTTTCAATCTGGAATTCTCTTATTTGTACAGCTATCTTTAAAAATATATATATTATTATCACACCCAATTGATTAAAAAAAAATATTATTTTTGTAATCAAATCATCTTTTAATGATGGTCCAATTTACTTTGAAAATATATCGAATATAGGAACCTTATGAAAGGGAATATGTGGAACTGTATATAGGATCAAGAGATTTTCAATCTGGAATTCTCTTATTTGTACAGCTATCTTTAAAAAAAAACTTATTGATATCTACGGCTATCTTAAAAAAAAAACTTGTTGATATCTACAACTATCGTTAAAAAAAATGTGTTTATTGATAGAGTTCATAACTATACATAAAAGAAAGACAAAAACAATATGATAATTATGCGATGAGGAAAACGTTTGACACTTGAAATAAAATTAGAGTTTAATTATGATTTATCATAAAAATTAGGGTTTATCATATGTTAGGGTTTATCATAAGTTTTTTTTTGAAAGGTAAGTTTTTTTAATAAAGAAATATAGTTGAAGATAGAGATGTAATTGATGAGTGTATATATTATTTAGTTTATTGTTAATTAAAGAAATTTGTTCTTATTGAGATATTTTTGTAATTAAATTTTTTAATGAAATGTGGGTGTACTAATAAGTTTTAGAGAGCTTCTTTTGACAATCCAATTTTTTCTTTTTACACTTCTTTTCTAAAGACACTTCATTCTCAAAATTTAAATTTAAAAAAATTCGAAAGACAC
Organism: Dipteronia sinensis; assembly: GCA_033220585.1. Classification (NCBI taxonomy): domain Eukaryota; kingdom Viridiplantae; phylum Streptophyta; class Magnoliopsida; order Sapindales; family Sapindaceae; genus Dipteronia; species Dipteronia sinensis. Next base: position 65,709,784 of record CM065640.1, read on the forward strand.
TTCCTTTTATTCCAAGATTATCATTTTTATCTTTTGGCACTCCTATTCTAAAGAAACTCAATTTTAAAAAATAAATTTCTAAAGACAATCCATTTCATTTTAATAAATGTTAGGACGAACCATTGTAGCATTTACATTCATCTGAAGATTAATCTTTTTTGAATTAAATTACAAAAAAAAAAAAATATCTCTCCTAAATCATTAGATTAAATATTATATATTAAAGACTATTTCATAAATTTTTAATTACCATATTAAATGCTCTCTCCTCCAACACATATTTGCAATTTTTTATCTCCATTTTTTCTGAAACAAGACTAACTATTAAGAAAAAACAACTTACGAACAGGGTCGGCCATGAGATTTTTGGGGCCCGAGGCAAACTAACAAATGAGGCCCTCGAGACCTCGATACTTTATGTATGTTTACTAGATTTTTTTCTCTAATAAATACTTATAAATATCAAAATAACATATAACAACAACAATAAGAAAAATACAGAAAAATCAACAACCAATTTGAACCAAACAAAGTCAATCATCACAGCCAGACTAACTTACAAAGTTACAAATCTTTTCCTTCTTGAATTCTAACAAAAAGAGGTTTATCAAAAAAAAAATCTTGATTTAATTAGTAATTACCTTTGAACAATACAATGACTTCAAGAACGACTTCATCGAAATCTGAATTTCCGTAGTAAATAACAAAATTTAAGAGAGTTTTAAATATCCCTAATTTGATTTTGTTCGATATGGATGTCTGGTTGTCTAATAAAAGTATGTTGAACTGTTGTTTTCCTTTTTTTTAGATATACGAAAGATTGCTGGTAATAGACTAATGTGATTCAACCCACCCACGTTTGTTGACTTGGTAATAGAATGATAATTGGGTTAATAATTTGTGAGCATTTCTTAATATATATATATATATATATATATATATATATATATATATATATGTACGATGGGCATATTTTGAACTCATTGAGTTTGTTGGTTTTTGACATCTTTTAAACTCATGAATGGGCTGTTAGTTAAATTCACATATAAGTTACATATGAAATCAAAAAAAAATTTCAACTTTGGGGGCCCTTACGGATAGGGGCCTTAGGCGACCGTCTCACTGGGCTCTCCCTAAGGTTGGGTCTGCTTACGAATGAGCTTGATTTTTAGAAACCGTATATATATATATTAAAAAAAAAACTCAAAAAATAAGTATCCTATTTTTCAAAAAAAAAATCGTAATATGAAAATGTATTTTGTTACTTTTGTAGGTATGCGATTGCCTAGAGAACTTTAATTCTTTCATTAATCTTATAAATTCTGAGTTTAATCGAATCTAGATTTGCAACAAATCAAGTTTTCATATATCTATTTTTTTTAAATAAGGTATTTGTATTGACTTTTTAATATATATATATATATATATATATATATATATATGTATATATTATTGTTAGTAAAAAACTAAAATTTTCTTTCTTCTTTAACTATTAATTAGAGATTGATCGAGAAAGTATGGAGGTAGGATTTTTTTTTTTTTGAAAATGGAGAGGGAGAGTAATTAGGAGAGAATGTTTAATACGATAATAACATATTTAGGAGAGAGTTTAATACATGATATTTAATCTAATGATTTAGGAGAGAGAATTTCTTTTTTAATAATTTAATTAGTTTAGAGTGTTTTTAGATTTCTTTATCTTGTTTAGTAATTTTAGTTCATGTTAAAATTGTCATTAATAATAAAATTAATTGGAGTGTAAATAGATAATTTGTAAATTGTAAGAAGAAGCTCTCTAAGCTTTATGGGTGTCAATAATGATACCCTTTTGAAATAATTAGAAGAAAAAAAAAACAAATGCACCATTGTGTGTTTCAAACTTTTTTAATTTCTTACAATTATAGACTATAGTACGAACAAAACCTTCAAAAATTTGGTATAAGTTGCAATCAGGTGTCAAATGGATTCAAATGGATCAGGTTGTCCAAACAACGCCCACGTCCAAGCCTTATGGTCAAGTGGGCTGGGTTTGACTATCAAAGTCTGTAAGACCGAAGGGTCAGGAATGAGAGCAGGATTGAGATTGAAAAATGAAAAATGAAAAAATTTAATAGTATCACATATATATAACCTAATGCCTAACCGGACACCCAAAAGTGCACAGGGAAGCCCGCTCTAAACAGAGCTCACAGGCAGGGCCGAACCTGACAAAAAAATTAAGGCATGGTACACACACTCGACAATTAAGTCTTGATAGTCTTTAAAATTTAGGCTCTGCCTGTTGGACATACAGGTGACCACGTTTTGGTTCGAATCGGATCAGAACCGAAACCAAACCGGGACCTATAAGGTTTCGGTTATATATGACACCGGTTTGGTTCGCCAGTTCGATGTGGCGAACCAAACCGTAACCGGCACCAAACAATCAGAACAGGAACCGGTACCGGAGCGATTCCGGTCTCGTTTCCAAATTGTGCCGAACCGCCCGGTTCGAACCGAGCGGTTCCGCACAATATATATATATTTTTTATTTTTTATTTTTCATTTTCTCTCTCTCACTTTCTTTCACTTTCACTTTCTTTCTTTCTCACTCACTTTCTTTCTCTCTCTCAAATGATCAGATCTCTCTAAGACTATCTCTTTCTTTCTCTTTCTTTCTTTCTTCTTCTTCTTCCCATCGACGTCTCGACGACGGCCGATCTCCACGGCACCATCGAGAAGACTGAAGTCGAAGACAGACGAAGAAGATGACAAATGAAGAAGCTGCGGAAGACGAAGAAGAAAGAAGAAAGAAGAAAGAAAAAGAAAGGAGAAGATGATGATCGATCCATCGCCGAAAAATCTGGGTTGATTTGGGAGAGAGAGAGAGTGATGAAGATCTAGGTTGAGAGAGAGATGTGTTCATTATGTTGTGTTGATTTGGGGATGTATTGTGCATTTGTGTTCACTCTGTGTGTGTGTACTTGTGTTGATTTGTGAGAGTGAGTGAGTAGGTTTTTTTTAAAAAAAAATTGAGAACCGAACCATCGGATTGGAATGGGAACCTGCGGTTCCGAAACCGGAACCGGAACCAAAATCTCCGAAGGTCGGTTCCGGTTCCCCTTTTCCCGGAACCGGAACCAGTGCCATGTCTAGTTTCGGTTCTAGATCGGTTCCTTTTTTATTTTCTTTTTTTAATACTTTTTTTAGCAATTGGGTCTCCAACCGTGAGATTTTTATATATATATATATATATATATATATATATATTTACTTATTTATTTCAAACCTTTTTCTTATAAATACCCCCCTCCCATTTCATTTATCCTCACTCCAATTCTCTCTCAATTCTCCAATTCTCTATCAATTACTCAACTCTCTCTCAATTACTCAATTCTCTCTCATAATACTCAATATTTTTTATTGCAATTAAATCGTAATTACATTTTTTTTTACTCAATTCAAATTCATTACCAACAATTGTTTTCAAATTTATCTCCAACAAAATTTTCAAATTTATTCCCATCCATTTTTTCACATTTATTTTCAACAAATTTTTCAATTCAATTTTTTCAATGACAAGTGGAGAAGGTTCAAGGCATTTCATTTTCAGCAAAGGTAAGTGTCCTATGCGAGACGATATCGGTTATGAGGACATCGCTTATTATGAGTTCTTGCAACAACAAGCCTTATCTTGAATCCACAAACCCTCTTAATCCCCCTCTAACAATTTTCGAACCCAATTCCACCCCCTACAACGAAAGCCAATCACAAAATATACTTGATCCCCCTCCAACTTTTGAAGCAGTTGATTAAGAGAAGCAACGCAAATCCGATCTCTTCGTAATCCATATGAAGAAAATTACTAAAGACAATGGAAGCTTTGCAGTGGTTTGCAAATACTGCCACACAGAATTTAAGTGATCTAAATCTGGAGGATATGACACATATCAGAAGCATTTAACGAGCAAGCATCCAGCCAAAGAGGCCAGAGGGCATTCACAAAGATAAATTCCAAGGTACCCTACCCCTAACCATCAATTATTTAAATATAGTGATGCAAATAATAGAGAACGATTATCTAGAATAATTGTTGTAGAACACTTACCATTTAGTTTTGGTGAAAAAGTAGGTTTTATTAATTATTGTCAACAAGCATTATATCATGTTGCATGTCGTGTTTCTAGAACCACTCTCACATGTACACTTTGTGATATTTATAAATAAGAAAAAAAATTAATCATTATAAAGATCATGTTTTCATATGTGCCAACATATGAACTGGCCATTGGATGGTGCATTAATATTTGGGTATCACTTGCCATTATATGGATAATGCATGGACAAGGCAAAAAAGAATTCTTGCGTTTAGAGTTTTTGATGATGCACATATTGCTGATAATAATTATAGAATGCTTAAAATTATTGCTGAAGAGTATAAAATTGAGAACAAAATTTTTACAATTGGTTCTGATAATGCTTTCAATAATACCGCATCTATTCCTTTTTTAAGTGATTTATGCAATCCTTATTTTGATGGTAGATTTTTTTTTATCAAAGATGTGATTGCCATGTTTTAAATTATGTGTTCAAAGTGGATTAAAGGCTCTTCAAATTTTATTAGACCTATTAGAGAAGCTTTTCATTATTTGTAGAAACATGCTTCTGTAATGAAAGCATGGTCAAAATTTTGTAAATCAAATGGTAGGCGTCTCATTAGATTTTCACGTGATGTTCCAACTCGTTGGAATTCTATTTATAAATTTCTTGCTGAAAGTTATGAATATAGAAAATTATTAGTTAATTTTATGCAATATAATGTTACTAACATTACTCTTCATGCACAACATTGGAATATATGTGATCACGCCAAAATTGTTATATATTTTGGTCCTTATACCCTTAACCTTTGTCTCATTTTCGGGTGTTTTTGTGTGTCTTATGGCTCTTTTATAGTGTTTATATGCATTTGGTGCAAATTTGGCAATGGAATCGGAAATTGGGATTTTCGTACGGAAAAGGGACCAATTGGTGCAAAAAGGAAGAATTGAAGGCCCTAGTGTGCAGGTACTGCGCAGGTTCCCTACCCGTGCACTACCCGCACACTACCTGCACATCAGAGGATGAAATCTCTGACGATTGCCCAGTGCGGATACTTACCCGCACACTACTCGCACAATTGCCCAGACTAGGAAGCAGACCAACCGGGAAAAGAGGACTGCACGGGTAACCTACCAGAGCACTACCTGCGCACTACGTGCCCAGATTCGCCCACGTCATCATTTTCAGACCTAGTTTTGGAAACCCTATAAATATATCCTTTTATGATTTCAAAATCTCTCTCTCCTCTCTTTATTCTCTCATCCAACCACAAAATTTCTCCCTTCTATCACTAACCACTAACCACTAACCACTAACCTAGATTTAAGAACCATTCCTCACAAAATCTAAACCATCTTACATCATCTTCATCCATTCCTACTCAAGAAGACTACTAGGAGATTGGATTCAAGCTTCTAGAAGGGGATTCTCTACATGGGTCTTCTCCTACTCTCATCTCTTAGATTTTATTTTGTATTTAGCATGTGTAGTTAAACCTTATGTGGGAGTTAATGTAATGAATTATGGATTGTGGGTTTTCCACCATATTTAGATTTGATCAATATAGTTCCATTCATTATGCTTAATTGTGTTTAATCTTCTCTTGAATTAAGTAGGCTCTCCAACTCTTGATTCTTGTTGGTTGATTGAACTTATTAGAGTAATTAATCTTTGATTGCATTTCTTTATGAATTGGGTAGGCTCTCAAACTATCATTTCACTTGGAGGTTGAATTTGTTCTTAATGCATTTGATACTCACCTTGGGTTGGGTAGGCTCTCCAACTCCCAATTCATTGTAGAGGTTGAATTGTGATGTCTTATGGGATGGCTCTCCAACTCTTAGCCCATATTTTACCTCAATTTATGCTTTTAACCATTTTCACTAAAGGTGTTTTATAACAAGCACATTTGAATCGGAAGGAATCTATTGTGAGCTATCTAATCCAATAGATCCATGTGGATTGTGAGCTCTCCAATCCAAGCCATCCCGGCAACTCGAGTTAGGAAGATAAGCCCTACATAGATCGAATTGGTCTTAAGAGACGGATTGCCTACTATTCATGTATGAATTGTGTTGACGATGATTTTTGGATTACGTAAAGTCGATCACGTGTCACACAAAGTATGGTGAATTGATAATAATGTTATGAACAAGAAAAGAAACGAGAAATTATGAAGACATAGATTTTAGGTGGTAAAACCCCAAGGTGGAGAAACATCCACGGTTGCCGGTGACGGCGAGAAGGAAAACTCACTATGAATACACACTCAGACTCTCTTTCCTCTCTTTTTTTTCTATGTATGTCTGTGTATATCTCTGTCTATTCTAGATTCTCTCGGTCATCCATTGTTAATGAGATTATGGGTCTATTTATAGTGCATTGAATCCTAATCTTTGTTGTACAAGTAAGGAAAGGTGATGGTATTTAATTAGGACTGGTTACTTGTTGAAGTCGTCTTCGTCTTTTTCCTGTTTTGTATCTTCCATGAATTGAATGAATTAGACTTGTTGCCTGATTTGGACTCTGATATCTATAAGGAAGTTTATTTCCTTATCAGAGTTTACTTAATGATATCCTATTTGAATAAGACTCTTCTTTTACGTATCTAAGTCGTGATTGTATTTAATGCCTTCCAAGTGTTATCTAACTGACCAGCTGCCTAACCTTACCAGATTTCTTTTACCCCTGTATTTAACCGACCAAGTTATCTCTACCCGATCGGCTAGCTTCCCCGACCAGGTTATTCGTACCCGATCGGTTAGTTTCCCCGACCATCTTAGGTAAACTTGATCAAGCCATGTGATCATCTACTGGTCTTCTTGGGTTGATCTTTCCTGGCTCACTTTGATGACATGGCATATCTAATCACCGTACTTTCGGATGATCATGCTGACTTATCACGCTATCAAAAAATCCCTATAACAATACCCCCTCAAATCCGCGAGATGAACTCTTGACGGCTCATCGAAGGGGATTTGAATAATATTTTCCCTTGATTTTTTGACGCTTATGATCTTATCGCTTTATCCTGATCAAGTATGTTATTAAACTGGTCGCTTTTGTTGCTGAACCAATCAAGTATTTTATTAAACTGATCATTTTTGTTGCTGAACTGATCAAGTATCTTATTAAACTGATCGTTTTTGACCGGTCGGTGTCCCGGCTTTTTGCCTAGGATAATTCCTGACCTTGTAGCTGGACCGGTCGGTGTCCCGGCTCTTTGCCTAGGATAATTCCCGATTGTCTTGAGTCTTCAGCCAAGAAGTGTTCTGGGAACCTTGCCCCATTTCCATGTTTTTCTCATGTAAACAAGTCACCAATGATGTCTCCTGGTTTTGTCTGTTTACAAGGGTTTGGTTGAATCGTTAGTGCAATACTAACACAACCGAACGCATCTCACCAGGTTTTCCCCGATGGCGTACCCGAGTGTTTTTTCCTGGTAGAACCGGCACTTCGGGGTGGCCGGATTGCTGACAGTGCTTTATATGCACCCAGTCAGTTCGGCAAGCGCGTCGGATCTCTAACAACCGACTTCTTAGCCTCTTGGGCACCTTCACCCACCATGGCAGGTGTCAGCGCTGTGAGTTTATCTTTGATAACAAAGATGATTATAAAAAATTCGAACACCATTCTTGGCTTCCTCATTAATTGATCTGAAAATTAACAACATCAAAACACCAAAAATAATTAGAAAAACTAAAAATAAAAAAAAAACTAAAAATATTTTAAACTGAAGGCAACTAAACTATCTCTTTCAAGAGTAAATGTTTTTTTTTGGTCTTCAGAAAATAGTGTTGACTGTCCATTCGCCGTTGCCTCGGCCCGAGCTTCGTTTCTTTTCTTGGTTTCCCCTCGGTTGGTCGTCATAGTGGGGATCTTTCTGCTGATCATCAGTCTTTTTAAGAATTAAATCTTTGAGATCACCCTCCCTGATGAGTTTCTCGATGTGGTCTTTTAGTTGGTAGCACTTTGATGTGTCATGACTACTTTCCTTGTGGAACCTGCAATATTTTGTCGTATCACTTCGAGCGTGGATCGATTGTCTAGGAGGATATTTGACTAGCTTCTGGTCTTCTACAATCGTCAAGATTTCCTCTTGCTTTTTGGTGAGGGGAGTGTAGTTGGTATACTGACCCTGGAACTTTTTATCACTCCGACTATTTCTACGATTCTCGTCTCGCTCCTAGTGATCACCCTTTTGGTTCTTTGCTTAGCATTCACTTGTTTTGGCGTTCTCCCCGGGGCGACCCCCGTGCATATAACTACCTCTTGAGCCAACTCTTCTTTTTCAGCCATTGCGTAACTGCCTTCTACATCCATTAGGTCGGCGTATGTACTCAGGTTTTCCCTCCTCAAATCGAAGGAAATCTTACCCTTCTGTAGGTTGTTAGTGAAAGCGGCCACCACAGCCTCATCATTGGGATAATGGATCCCTGACACTTCCTGAGAAAACCTTTTCAGGTAATCTTTTAATGATTCGTTCTTTCCCTGTTTGAGGGTGGAAATATGAGCTATTGATTTCCTCCTTTGTATTTTTCCCAAGAATTGTCGCGAAAAAGCCTAGGTCAGTTCTCAAAAATTCTTGATTGTTCCCTTAGGGAGCCTTCCAAAACACCTGGACCCTAAGTCCCCGAGCGTTTGAGGGAACGTCAAGCATAGCAGTGGGTCATTGTAAGAGTACTGTGCCATCACACTTTGAAAATGTCTCACGTGTTACTTTGGATCCGTATCTGCTTTAAATTGCTAAACCTGAGGCATTCTGAATCTTTTCGGGAACTGGGTTTGGAGAATGTTGTTCACGAAGGGGCTTTCAGAATCATTGTCCAGTAAATCTTTAGGCCCCTGGCGACGTTCTAATGCTTCTACCTTTTGACTTAGTTTCCGTATCAAGATATCTCGCTCTTCTTCTAGCTCATTATCTATTCCCGATCGCTGGCCGTCAGTGAGTCCTTACGGGATCCTATAAGCACACACCTTAGTTCGGGTTCCTGAGGTATCGAATCTTAGAGGGGACTTGCTCCTTCGGCGTGTTTTGTGGGATGGTTGATCATTGTCATCTGACGAACTAGATCGGTCCTGCCTATGAACGTCTCTACGGGTTTCCTCCTGCTCAGAATCTGCTTGATATCGATCTTGCCTTTCTCGCTTGCTAACTCCTTCACCTCCCCTTTGGGAATGTTTCCCCCTTCCAAGGTGATCCGACCTATCTCTACCGTTTTTACGGAGTGCGCCTAGGGTCACGCCTATTATCTCAGAAAGCACCTTGGGGTCTTAGGCCACCATAGGTGTAGATAATTGGTACGGTGAGGTCAGATCAGCAGTTGCTGTTATATTGATTCCCTGTCTAGCGGGATCTTCAATGACTCTCCGCAGGGATTCTTGGACCTGCTGGAATGCATATGGGGAAATTCATGGAGGATCATCTGCGAAAGTTATCGCGGCTTGATCAGTTAAGGTTGGAGTTAAGGAGGGCAAACTTCCTACAGTAATGCTGGTGTTCATTGGACCAGAGTTGTTAACACCACGAGGAGTGATAGTATCATGCGGAGATTGACTTCCATCCCTATTATCTGCCATGTTACTGCTTCACAAGTTCTTCGAGGTTAACTTAGCAAAAGTTAATTCACAGCCCCCTCCTTCTAGCGCCAATTGTTGACGGTGATTTTTGGATTACGTAAAGTCGATCACGCGTCACATAAAGTATGGTGAATTGATAATAATGTTATGAACAAGAAAAGAAACGAGAAATTATGAAGACATAGATTTTACGTGGTAAAACCCCAAGGTAGGGAAACATCCACGGTTGCCGATGACGGCGAGAAGGAAAACTCACTATGAATAATATGATTACACACTCAGGCTCTTTTTTTTTCTATGTATGTCTGTGTATATCTCTGTCTATTCTAGATTCTCTCGATCATCCATTGTTAATGAGATTATGGGTCTATTTATAGTGCACAGAACCCTAATCTTTGTTGTACAAGTAAGGAAAGGTGGTGGTGTTTAATTAGGACTGGTTACTTGTTGAAGTCATCTTCGTCTTTTTTCCTGTTTTGTATCTTCCATGAATTGAATGAATTAGACTTGTTGCCTGATTTGGACTCTGATATCTATAAGGAAGTTTATTTCCTTATCAGAATTTACTTAATGATATCCTATTTGAATAAAACTCTTCTTTTACGTATCTGAGTCGTGATTGTATTTAATGTCTTCCAAGTGTTATCTAACTGACCAGTTGCCTAACCCGACCAGATCTCTTTTACCCCGATCATATTTTATTCACCCGACCAAGTTATCTCTACCCGATCGGCTAGCTTTCCCGACCAGGTTATTCGTACCCGATCGGTTAGTTTCCCCGACCATCTTAGGTAAACTTGATCAAGCCTTGAGATCATCTACTGGTCGTCTTGGGTTGATCTTTCCTGGCTGACTTTGATGACGTGGCATATCTAATTACCGTACTTTCGGATGATCATGCTGACTTGTCACGCTATCAAAAAATCCCTATTACAAATTGTATCAACTCCCGCATTCACATCTCATTATCTTATCCATCCACATTCTTGCTAGTTGTTATTTGAACTTTAGATTAATTAACTTACTTGTAGTTTGCATCATAGTTATTAACTTTAAAAAAAACCATTGAAATTTACTTTTTCATACTTCGTTTTACTTTAAAAGTAGTTAACTAGTCTTAGCCATTAAGTATTCATTTCCCTGTGGACGATTCTCTTACTTGCCACCATACTTATTCTTTTGTAAACATTTTGAGGCATTTGAGGTTTTTATGAATATTTTTGACAGATTTTTTCTAACGACAAAAACGTTCTTGTCAATATGTATAAAATTTTGTCAATTATTAAAAATCTTTAACGATGTTACTAACAATTTATCTGTTATTCATTATCATACTATTCATTTATTTATTATTGAGAGTATTAATATTGTTGGCACATTTTCTGAGTGTGCAACTGATGAACAACTGCGTCCTTGCATTGATGTTATGATAGCAAAATGGTTAGACTATTATAGAGAGTTTCCATCTATTTATTTGCTTGCACTTTGTTTTGATCCATGTTGTAAAGTAGATAGTTTGAATGATTATTTAAAATGTTATTATGAATGTTTAGGAGAATAAGTTGATGTTGGTAGTTATTGTATTACTATTAATTTATTATTTTATCAATTATATGATGAATATCTTAGAATTTATGGTCCATCACTGAACATTGATATTCAACAAACCGAAACTGCATCTCATGCTCCTCTATCCTCCACATCAAAAGGGTTAAGGTCTCGACTGTTATCCCAAAAACTAAAAAATTATGAACTTATTCTTCGTCAGGCTCGAATTCTGAGATTGAAACTTATCTAAAAACATCTTTTGAGTTTATGGAAGACGGTGTTTTTGATATTCATCAATGGTGGAAAGAGCATGAAAGGCATTTTCCAATTTTGGCTATTATAGCCAAACAAATTCTTGCAATGTTAGTTTCTACCACCATGGCTGTGAAACATGAGTTTAGCGTCAGTGGAAATATTTTGGACAAAAGACGTTCGGTTATGATTCCATACTGAAATTCCATTTAATCACTTATAGTGTCAAATATATCTAAGGGTGAATATGTATAGTCTAAAAATTCTTGCAATTTATTTTTCTTCACAAGATAAACAATTGTACAAGGAAGCTTTAGCAAGTATATTAATTCAACAAGACAATACAAGATCAATTAATCAAGAGTTTAAAAAATACAAGTCAAAGTAAGTAAAGAAATTAAAAAACTAAAATCAACAGAAAGGATTTTTACATGGTAAAACCTCAAAATGAGGAAACATCCACAGGTTGATACCACAACCACTGGCAAAAAGCAAATCACTATGACAAATAGGAGATACACACTCAAGAGACAATCAACACAAGATTCACTCTCCAAGCTATCTAAACCTATTTTACCCTCGGGCCTAGTGAACATACTATGCCGACTCCCTATCCAAGACCTCACGTCTCTAGGAAGATTTCTTGCTTGTCTATCCAAGTCCTCCCGACTCTAGATAAGACTTCCACGCTTAGCTATCCGGACCACCCCAATCCTAGCCAAGACTTCCAATGCTCAAATCAAAGAATCACTCTTAGAAATGAGACTTCCAACCTCTTCACAAGGCATGTGATCTAAGTGAATGCAAATAATGCAAACACAAGCAAATAGAGCAAGTTGATGAAACACACTCTATAAAGAATTAGATTTGCACAAATCAAGCTCACAAGTAAATGTAACTAATTCTTATAAACATGTAATTAGAGATCTAGATTAGGCATTCAAAATCATTCACAAAAATATCTAGAAACCTAAACATGTCAATCAAAGCTAGAACAACAAGTTTTCAATTGAAATCACAAAAACTAGCTTTGAAATCAAGTGAACAAGTTAACACTTGAAATGATTAACATATTCCATCAAATAAGAACTAGATATGTACAATAGAAATCACAACCAAAGTATTCTAGTTCTAGAACATGTTACTAAAACCTAGAAATCAACAATTAAGATCAAATCACAAAGAGATTCTAGATTCAAGTTCATGTTCTTCAAAATTAGCTAAAAGATGTTCAAGTAAAAATCACAAGATCTAATTTCGAAAATCAATCAAACAAGTCCAAAAGTTGAATCAAAATCATTCTAAACATTTTTATTTAATCAAATAAGGAGATTCATGAAGTTGATCACAAAAGAAAAATAGAAAGAAAAAATGATTCACTTACAAACAATGACTTGCGAGTAGAAATCAGATCATCACGAACGATCTGAGCATTTTTTGACTTTGAAAATGCTTAGGAATTGTTCCTCTCTTCAAGAAAAACAATTTTGGCTTTTGAAAATCTAAAATCGGAGTTGATTTGAGAGAGATATCACAAAAACAAAAATTGAAAAATTGTAGAAAATTTCTGCACGAAATTCAAATATATTGGGGGAAATTGAAGTGGAAAGAGAGAAGAATTCGGCCACCTATCATGCCTTGCCACCTCAGCTTTGTTGAGGTTTTTGCCCTAAAGTTTGTAATTTTTAAATATGAATTGAACATAAATAAAAGAAGTAGTTTATCCATTCAAATTGTCTCATGCATTTATATATAACATGTGTACTTAACATCCAAGATTGCCAGATATAATTTCAAACTGAGTATATGATTGTTATATACAGATGGATTCATTTTGAAACGAGCAATCTAAAGAATTCGTAGATTGCTCGTTTATTTGTGGTTAATCTACAACAACGGTCTATTTCGTAATGTACGGTGATCTTATCCTGGATCATTCATATGGTGATATGAGAATAGTATGATATGTTGGGATCGCGGTTTGGCTTGTGGCTGGAAAGGTTTGTACACAATAGTGGAATCCACTCCTTCTTGCGAGAAGTAGATGGTAGTTCCTTTAAGGGTTGGTTCGGGGCTTGAACAATATGAGCGCTCTCCTAATTTCGTAAGGAATGTAGGATTTATTGTTCATTAGAGAATCAATGGTACTTAATGGAAATATATAATTAGAGGGGTATAACAGACATAATGATCCAGCTCTAATTATGAACTACTTGTGGAGGATTATACCATATGTAATAGCTATATCGATGGACACCAAAAGTTATTAGTTTGTGTAAAAACATCTACAGTTGAGAGAGTGCAGCTTTATGTTTTTAGTGGAATAACACCGGAGTTAATAATCATGAAATATTAATTAAAGAGTTTAATTAATTATTTCTAAAGATTATTAGAGCTCAAAATATCGTGGGTCCATTAGATCCCCTTACTAGCCCCGATCGTTTTAGGTAATAAGGGTCACGGTTAATTAATTGGATTGTCTAATTAATTGTGTTACGAAAATGACAAGTATTCATTCAGGGATTAATTGAATAATGAGATTATTTAATTAATATATTAATAATTAAATTAATTAAACAATTAGATTATTTAATTAAATGAATTATTAATTATTAATTATTAATTGGAGGTTGCAGGTTCAAATCATAACTGAGACATAAAATAATTAGATTATTTTATTCTTAGTTAGGTATAGTATTTAAGTTTGAGCAACTAGGGTTATGTGGGAGTTAGAATCCTACTCTACCTAAGACACTTAAATACTAATTATCTTTTGAATATATGGAGATATATTTGGAAAGAGATAATGGTTTAGTTTGAAAAATATATAGAGATATATTTAATATAACTAGATGATAAATAAAAAATAGAAAAACTGATAAAGCAATTAGTTCTCTATTTTTAAAGAACCAGATTCACGCAAAGATAGAGAAGAGAGAACCACACAACAAGGGTGCTGCTAACAAGTGAAAAAAAAAATTCTTTCTTGTTTTTAACACAAAGTGGCTGAACTTTACCCATACAAGGCAAGGGGTTGCTTTTGTGTGTCTCTTCATTCAAGTTCCTTAAAGATCGTGACGCGCCCACACACAGTTATCGGATCACGGGACATAACGAGGAAGACGTGGTGGTTCAAAACGGAATAAAGCTTAAAGAAATGAAGGAGTTGGTCTACAAGGGTATGATCCAATTCTATTAATATATTCCTATATATTGTATACGGTTTACATATTGCATAATTTTTTTAAAACCCCATTTTCGCTACGCAACATAAATCCGGGTTCCCCGTGGAGGCGCGTGGCCTTCATCGGGGCAGAGGGGCGGCCTTCCCGTGGGGGCCACGCGCCTCCACGGGGTAGGGTAGTTTGGCACTTTGCCATCCCATATCCCCTTTGCTCCCTATCGCGCTTCTCTCGCGTTCTTCGACCGTTCTCCGGCCTCCGAGCTCCGAATTCGAATCCATTTTCAGATTATGAATTGTAACTCTCTCACAGACATGGACATCAACAAAAATTTCACAAAAGATATGGAAATCGACTCAATACCCAAAGACGAAAACCATGCACGATAAAGACACAGAAAGTTTCGTAACTTCCAACTTGGAACTTGAAAACTTATGAATGAGTAACCGAAATGACCGGAACTTAATATAGAATAATATAAAACAAATTCAAGTCTGATATCACAAAAACACAAACAAATAAACACAAGAACACACAAGTATGTTGTTTCCTAGAAATAGTCCTAAAACATGCAATTTTACAAAAGTTGTCAAATTAACTCTAATGCATGTGCATACTTCAATAAGTGTGTGAATGTGTTATACCAATTTTTGCACAACGATGCAGGGACACATATGAATGTAATGTGTGTGTGTGTGTGTGCTTACGCCTTGCAAGAGGAAGAAGAATCTCGATACCTTAGCATCCAAGTGAGCATCTTTCCTTTTGAAGACGATCGTTGCATGAGAAGTTGCTTTTCTTCTTTGAAGCTCATATAAATCACGAACCACCTAAGCAACTAGATATTACAAAGAAAGAGAGTTTTGTTATGGAATCAAACCAACACAAACCTAAAACCTAACACGGACTCAATTCAAGTCCAAGTTTGTGTTAATGGTTGGACTAAGGCGCAAAACAAATAACAAGAAATCGATCAAGAATTAGTTTACGATTTCTTAGACAATGACCAAACCACGGGAATGGAAGGCACTAACAGCGATTAGTTAAGGTTCCAATTTCCAACACTAAACCTTGAATAAAAAGATAAGAGAACTACATGGCATTTGATTCCTCTAAACCCCAAGAGGATACGTAGGCAACTTAATTGTGGTAAAAATTAAGTGCAATGCAAGCCCAATTTAAAGTTTTTTAGTTTTATTTCAATTTTTATTTTAGGTTTTCATATATATTTTTTAAAAATTCTGGTTACCCAAGAAATTGATTTAACATGTCTTTTAATTTTTCTAATAATTATTTTTTAATTTATAATTTAATTTTTTTTTAAAAGGTTCGATACCGGTCTAGAACCGGAACCGGGTGAATAGGAACAAGAACCAGAATCGATTCCTCTACGGTTTGATTCTGCTTCTGGTTCCCTAAGGAATAGGAACTGAACTGCGGTCACCTCTAGTTGGACACCTTCGATTTCAAAATCTCCATAATTTAAACATGGGAAAGTATCAATTTCCCCATTATATTTTGTCTATTAGTAAATCTCCCACATGTATTTCTATAAATGGCCATTCCCCCATGAAAATGAAAATATTCATCATATTCCCCCCTCCCGTTAGCTTTTCCATTAAAAAGGTGATTCCCATGTTAAAAGACAATTTCGTCCTCAAAATCATAATTATTAAAAAAAACTAATGAAATTATTATTATTTTTAATAAAATAGAATTGAAAAACATACATAGATTCAATTAGCTGTCAATTCTTGCACCTTCCATTTCACATGTATTCATACTTGTTAACATAATGTTTTCAATTTAATATATATATATATATATATAGTGGTTCTCTCATAAGGAATCCATTGTTTAATTTCGGTAAGGATCTTGATGAATGATTTGAATTTTTTATGGATATAAGTTCAATAAAATCTACCAACCAAAAAAATTTAAGAATTTTTCAAACACTACAATTATCTATCCCGATTTTGTTAAATATGAAGGCATCGGAAAATGGGTGAAATATAGGAAAATTCAAGAAAAATAGATGTACTGTTTGAAAAATTGTCAAACTTTTTTCATAGGTAGATTTCAATAAACATATCATCCACACAAAAATTTAGATCAAAATTCATAAAAATGGACTTGATTTCATCAAGGTCCTTAACAAAATTAAAATAAGGGATCCCTTATGAGAGAACTACTCATATATGAAAATACAGCTCAAGCATGTGTCCAAAAAACCAAGAAGAGGGGTGAATGAGCTGTTAATCGATTATTACCAACTTTTCGATTAGTCAATATTAATCACAATAACCCAACATACCCAAACATACAAAATCAAGTGTAAAGTGTGGAAATAAAATAACACTTGATTTTTACGTGGAAATTCTTCAACAATGGAAAAACCACGGGCTAACCACTTAGCTACTCCAATCCTCAAATACACTATTGTAATGATGTTTACAGCCTAAGTTGATCTCTAGTCACACCATTATTGGTCAGTAACCCACCACTACTACCCGCATGCCTTTATAGTGAATTATTGATCACTTTGCTTGCCAACCACACATTGGTTACAAGACTTTACTTGCTTGTGCACTACACCTTGTAGTCACAAGTCTTAACTCTCAAGAAGAGATTAACAACCTATGTGAATATATGAATATTCAAAATGCAATTAATGCTAGGCAACACTAAATGCTTATCTAGAGATTATATGATGGCAATAAACACAAATCCTAGATATAAATGTCTATATGAATGCTCATAAAGACCTAACTAGATGTAGATATGCAAATCTAAAATCTAGTCATCAAATGAAGCCATATGAACAAGAGTTGTCATTAAACATGGCAATAACAATAAATGCAATCAATAAGTTACAATCAACAATGTCTATATGCAAAGCATAGAGACTTAGCTAAAGGGAAAAATGGTCCTAAATTCTAGCTATAAAAAATGAGCAATCTCAACTAATAAACAAAAAAACAAACATACTCTAAACATGCTTAATCAAATAGACATGCAATTAATCAACAAAGTAATTGCTAATCCTAAGCAAAGATGAACAAATATGCAAACAATAGGTTCTAGGTCATGTTCAACTTACAAAGATGTGAAAGCATGAAGATCCATGAGTAGATGGTGCTTGAAAGATGCTAGATGCACATGAGCTTTGTGTTTGGTTGAGTAAAAACCAAGTCTTTAAGCTCTCTCTCTCTCTCTCTCTCTCTCTCTCTAGGAGTTAACATCTCTCACAAAAAATGTATTCTTGAGGCTCTCAAACGAAATGGGAGAGAAAAGAACACATATTTATATAGAAACCCGAAATGAAACTACGTCGTTTTGAAATAATTAGGTACAAAATAGGGCACTGCGCCGGTCCGGTGCACGGGTAGGGGATCGGCGCACTACCCGCGTAAAAAAGAACCCAAGAAAACCCATCATCGGTGCACGAGTATTGCGTGGGTAGGAAACCCGTGCAAAAACAAACCCGAGGAAACCCAGAGGAACTGTGCGGGTATTACGCGGGTAAGGGACCCGCGCACAACCCGTACACTGGAGAAACCTAAGGATACTAAGGTTTAGTGTGCGGGTACTGTGCGGGTAAGGAACCCACGCACAACCTGCACACTAGAGACCTTTAGGGAGGTCACTTATTAAGTTAAGAAAAACACTCCATCGTGCATGCGCAGACGTTTTCGATCAAGTATCGGTAAACGAATTACACAACACAAAACCACACTAAAGACTAAGAATGAAATGCAAGTGTGATTGTGAAAAGAATGCACACAAGGGCAACAAGGAACAAATGCATAACATCATAAATGCATATGTGTGTGTGTGTGTGTGTGTGTGTGTGTGTGTGTGTGTGTGTGTGTGCAACAACAAATGCATGAGATGCGAGTGTGTGCAACTAAGCCTCTTCAAATAGAATTAAGCACAAGTGAACTACCTCTTGAAGCTCATGAGATGACCGGAAGCATGTCTTCGAGAAAACCACACTTGGAGAATCTATGATACCCATTACACAAACATCCCCAATGTGATTTGTCATAAAATAAGCCAATCATAAAAATAAGGTTCTTAAAATCTCCCCATTTGGCTATTTCATGACAAAATCACCACTCACAGTATAATCCTCACAAAACAATAATAAAACTATTGGTCAACAAAATATATTCTACGTTACAATAAGATAGACCTAAAAACTAAGTCTTCAAGGCTTTCAATCTATTCGTAGATCATCGTACCTATACACAATAGCAGGAAAATACTTTTTAAGAACAAGTGAATGTGAGGTGAACAAACATAAAAGGCATTTGCACTCAAAAACAATAAAGCAACACAAGGTAATGCATGTACAATGCTCCCCCTAAAAGGTTACTCTCTCCCAAGACTTCTCCCCAAAGCATAAAAATGCTCCCCCTATATGTCTCAAGACTTCTCCTCTTTTTTTGTTATGAGATAGGCAAAGGAGCTCCCCCTATCGGGTTGCTTTAACAAAGAGAGATATTCGCACAAAAGACGATTTCTCATATACACTAATTTTATGCAACTTGAATAATTGAGAGAGATTCAAAGAGTTTTATTTAACGAAAAAAAATGTGTGAAATTGTTGCTTTGCATGTAAGACGTATAGCTTTCAAGTTTAAGCAATGTTCTTTGACAAAGCAAACATCAAAAGGGTTTCCAAAAGAATTCAAACCAATTTGTGCCCTTTTGTCATGAGCAAATAAGATATAGTTTTTCAAAATATATTTTCAAAGTAAGAGCAACTATATCAATCCTAAAATGCAAACCAAGACATTGGATCAAGAGATCCTATTAGATTTTTCCGGATAAATATCTGTATGATAGTAGTCTTGTTTAACCATTAAGAAGAGAGAAAAGACAAATTTGGATATGAAATCGTTATTGATTGAATGGATACTAGATCCTTATTGATTTTAGTCTTCTCATTTGCTTTCACATATATTTTGCATATAAGCAATCAAAAACATTTCATGCATATCATTTTAAGCATGTTATAAAAATTTCTCATGTCATAGAGATAAATTATAGGTAATTCAAGAGTACTTCCCAATCAAATCTCCTAGTCCAAAAATGCATTGTAAAACTAAAATATGACATGGATTACAAACAAAGCAATGGTGCACACTTATTAAAAAAAATACCATATAAGCATATATGTGCAACCAAGAATCTCAAGCAATCATCAAAAGAGCATAAAATAAATTAACTTTTTACACATAGCAAATCATGCAAGTTTGCTCTCTTTACTTGAGCTCCCCAAATGGGGTCAATTCCAACCAAGTCAATGGGAGGCATGAGCCCCTATAGATCTACCAAGTCCAATGGACATAGTTGCATTTACGGGAGTCAAATGGGCACTAATGCAAACAGGGTCATTCTTTCTAACCCATCTAGTTCCACTTTATCATTTTTAGTGGTCATAGACATGTATCTAAACTCCCTAGGTTCATACAAACTTGCCCTATTTTTCAACCTTTTTTCTTTCATGCTCTCTAACCTACACCTCTTAATGTATTTAATGCAATTTGGTCTTAAGTGACCAATCGTACCACAATAATGACAAGTAGGTACAAAGAAAGAAATTATACCATAGCATTGAGATCTCATCGTGGCCTTGCCATGTTGATGAGGTTGTCTTTAATGGTGCATCAGTTTGCTTCTCTTTGGAGCTTGAACCTATTGGTGGCACCTTTGTGGTCTAGCTTGTTGAGGTGGTTAAGCCGGTTAATCATGCCTTCTTGGTTGAGCATGCCACTTGTGGTCACCTTCTTTCTTGATAGTTGATTTGTTGGAGGAGGTGGTTGGCATCTCAAGGACTTGTTCTTTCTTCTTAGATTGCCTAGGCTTTGGTTGAGTTGCCAAGGCTTATGTACACTTTCCTTGAGATAAACGTTGCTTGGATGAAGCTTTACTCTTGCCTTGAGCTTGAGGTTGTTTGACCTTGACCTTCTTTAATTCTTCAAGGCACCTCATCTCTCTGACAATCTTCAAGGAGTTTTCTTTATTGGCAAGCTCTTCTTTCATGTGCCTTCATTCATTGGTGGCAATCTTCAATCTCCTTCTCATATTTGGACACATCAATCGTATCCGTCTTCAAGGAGTTATCGATGGAAATCTTCATCAGATGTTGAGATGGAGGAGGCAACCTAGGAATACATTCCTTCATAAAAGTTGTCTTGTCCGAGGATGGCGTGGACTCATCATCTACAAAGCCAAACCCTCTCTTGTCATTTGGCTTCTTTCCAATACTCAACATTTGATCAAGCTTTTTCGAACTTGAAGTCACCTTAGCAAGTGTATATCTTCTCTCTTCAAGATCCTTCTACAACATCACTTCATTCACTTTAACAAGTGACACTTCCTCATCTAGATGAGTCACTTTAGTTCTTAATTGGAGATTTTCTTCCATCAACCTTAGAACTTCATCATTTTTCTCCTTTAAACAATTTTGAAAGTAGTCAATGAACTCTTGATAATTCCCCACATTATCACTTGAGTTTTCAGAGCATGAGTTATCTTGATCGATTCTTCTGCCACTTGTGCTTTCGTGGTTCATGTCTTCAAGACTAGCTTCTCTCAATCTTGCTCCACTTTGGCCTCCACTCTTCAAGTCACCCTTCTTGAATCCTTCAAGTGACAAACACTTGGTGATGGCTTGAGCTTCTTCATGGTAGGAGACCGAAAAGGCGGAGTAGTTGTTCTCACACTTAACCGAGCTTGTGGAACTTCCTTTAACTACTTCAACTTCGTTATCACTCCAAGTTGCGATCATAACTTTTCCTCTTTTCTTGTTCTTCAAGTTATCACACACGAAGTCAAAGTGGCCAAAATCATTACACTCAAAGCATTGGTCATCTAACCTTGATGATTTATCCTTACTTGCTTTATCCTTCTTTAGTAAGGTCAACTTCTTCTCCTCCTTCACTTTGGAGGTCATACTCTTCTTGTGAGATTTCATGAATCTCTTAAATCTCTCCACCAAATTTTCAATTCCCAATCCGAACATTGAAATTCAGAATTTAGAATCCGACCATTTCAATCTCTAGTTTAACCATGTTACAATATTCAATCTAAAAAGTAATCAAAATATTCATTTAAAAGAATATAATTGGTTTAAAGAAATCCAAAATAAATACAAATACTTCCAATAGAGTATTACATAATAAAAGACAAAACTAATTAAATACTCATAAACTAAGTACTAACCAGTAACTACTAACTCAGATTAATATTATAATATATTAGTTTTTTTTTTAATATTGTTAAAACTTTAGATATAAATTAAAAAAATAATAATATGAATATATATATTGGGGGTAATGGGGGAATGGATTTTGGGGGGTGTTTTGGGGACCTGCATAGAGTTCCCCGACCCTGCTTCTCTCACCCTTCTTTTCCAATGACCAATGCCTGTAGTTGATGTTGTTTGTATTGCTCAAAAACAATCTGGTTCGAATCTGCAAGAGACAGAAAAACAATAAAATAGAAAACATCATGTTAGGGAAATCGAGGCCCGTGTTTCACACGGTATCCTTAAGACAATTTCTCCAGCTAACACCGTATGTGTATGGCGATTGTCTCCCAGGATACAACGATTTAAATAGTGGATGTGTAGAACACAAACCACTCTCAGCGAACTCAAATTGAATTCAAACTTACCAAGACACGAAGAACAGAAGAACCGAAAAGAGAACAATTATTTTCTCTTAATTTCATGATTTCCAGAATTATCTAATAAGGAAAACAGACTAGGGTTTAAATAGAAAACCTAATCAGTGGGATTGATTTAGGAAATACTTAATTACTGCGGTTGTAATGATAAAGGAAAATAATTAAGGAATAATCTTCAAAAAAAAGATATATTCTTAATAAACATTGATTCTGATTACTTAGTGATCAAGTAAGTATCAGAATCCAAAAAGAAAATCAACTTCTTCCTTAATCTAATTAATTTCCATAACCCAAAACGGAAATTAACTATTTCATTAGTCAACTTTTCCTTATCATTTAAACCGTCTAACTTAGGGAAAAATAAATAAAATCAATTCTTTCATAATCAATAAAATGTTGATTTAGGAAAAAAGAAATTTAAAATAGTAGCAAAAAGTCGATTGTACTCTCACGGTCCAATCGGAGCAGCATTTGTGTATGTAGGACGTGTCCACACACATGTTTATAAGCTACTATCACACAACCACCTATATACCACATATAAGTGTTTTCCCCAACCAATGTGGGATGCACATTTTTCCCTACACAATGGGCTCACCTTGAGACTCAATTTCCTATTCACCCATTAATAATTTTGTGAGTTTGAGTATACCATTTCGAAGCTCTCACAGAGGAGAATTCGAATATACTTTGATCTTCCATTTTCATGGAATCAATCATACCCAAATAATACTCTCAATATGTGTGTTCATCATAAAATTTCCAACAATCCCCCACATGAATGAAATTGACCTAGGAGACACGAGAGATGACTTTTGGTAAGTTCAAACAGTCGAAACATGCATAGGATAGGTAGGTGTTACCCTTTGAACCTTCCCTCGTAAAGGTATGCTTACTTTACTGGCTAATCAGTAGATATGATATCCTTGAACTGTTCTGCCGTTTATGTAAACGATAGCGTACCTCACACAGGCATCTTCCAGACCCAATTTGGTTCTCATTGTTATGTTCGTTTTGGCCATGAACATGCGCCTGGTTATGTGAGAGTCGCTGGAGAATATAGCCCTTCATTATTCTTTTTTAGAAGCGGCCTCACTTCTCTCTCACATAAGTGATTTCTTAATTAAGAGCAACCCGCATTACTCTGCTCAGATTTCCATAGCTTGGAATTCTGACGCATAAGAATCATTAAAAACATAGTTTAACCTTTTCCCTACGAGCATCACTGTTTCATCATAGGAATGGATTGGAGGGTAACCCCCACAGTGATCCAACTAAGTCTTACAACTTGGTTGTCCCATTGAATCTAGTTCTTGGGATCTCCAGTCAACTAGGTTGGGTTTCCATTGTATCGACTTTCATTTCATGGGCTTTAGTCTCATTCCCCTCGATGATATCTCAACTAATTCTCTATTTAACCCTTTGGTTAGCGGATCCGCAATGTTATCTTTTAACTTTACATAGTCAATAGAGATAACTCCAGTTGAGAGTAGCTGTCTAATGGTATTATGTCTTCGACGTATATGTCTAGACTTTCCATTATACATGTTGCTCTATGCTCTTTCTATTGCTGATTGACTATCACAATGGATGCAAATCACTGGCACAGGCTTTGACCGTCTTGGAATATCCTCTAAGAAATGGCATAGCCATTCAACCTCCTTACCATATTTATATAAGGCAATAAACTCAGATTCCATAGTGGATCTAGCTATACATGTCTGTTTGGAGGATTTTCAGGATATAGCCGCACCTTCTAGTGTGAACACATACCCACTAGTTGATTTTGAATCTTTCATATCATATATCCAGTTTGCATCAGTGTATCCTTCTAGGACAGCGGGATATCTGGTATAATGCAGTCTATAATTACAAGTGAATCGTAAGTACCTCGGTACTCTTACTATTCCTTTCTAGTGATCGGTTCCTGGATTACTCGTGTAACTGCTTAATTTGCTGACTGCATTAGCAATGTCTGGTCTTGTACAACTTATTAAGTACATCAGATTTCCAATCACTCTAGAATATTAGAGTTGAGAGACGCTCTCACCCTTATTCTTTGATAGGTGTAGATTTGTATCTACTGGTGTTCTGAAAATTTCAGAATCATTTTTGTTGAAATTCTCAAAAATCATGTCAACATAGTGTGACTGACTGAGAATGCATCCGTTCGATGTCCTTAAGATTTTCATTCCCAACATTACATCAGTCGGTCCCCATATCTTTCATATGAAATCTTGATTCAACATATCCTTGGTAGATTTTATCATCACTACCCAATGAGCATGTCATCAATATAAAGGCATAAAATGACATAGCCATTTCCTGTGTCACATTCGTTGATTTTAAATCCATTTGACGTCATAACATTGTCAAATTTCTCATGCCATTGTTTTGGTGTTTGCTTTAGACCATATAAGGACTTTACCAATTTACAGACTTTCTTTCCTTGTCTTGGAGTAGAAAACCCTCATGTTATTCCATGTAGATCTCTTCATCTAGATCTCCATTCAAGAAAGCTGTTTTCACATCCATTTGATGTACTTCGAGATTTCGCAAAGCTGCAATTTCAAGTATCATCCTAATAGAGGTTATTCTCGTCACAGGAGAATACGTATCAAAGTAATCTAGGCATTCTCATTGATTGTAACCTTTAATTACAAGTTTGGCCTTATACTTATCAATTGATCCATCTGCTTTCATTTTTCTCTTGAAAATCCATTTGGACCCTAGCGGTTTACATCCCGGAGGAAGATCCACTAAGTCCCAAGTATGATTTTGAAAGATGGAATCAATTTCACTCTTGATAGCTTTCTTTGCACAAGAGTCCTTCTGAAGAGCTCACCATTAGCTTCATCATTGGATTTACATGGAAATACATGTTCAAAGAACGATGCATTTCTAGATTCCATTATCGTGTTTTTGTGTATATCTGGGATGTCAGATTTATACACCAAAAATTGATAAGCACTACTATTATGTGCATATTCAATGAAGATGCAATCAACGGGTTTCAGACCTATTTTCACCTTCTTAGGTGTAGGTACGGCCACTTTGGCAAGACACCCCCACATTCATAAGAATTTATAGGAAGACTTTCTTCCTTTCCAAAACTCATATGGGGTCTTGTCTTCTTTCATTCGGGGTACCTTATTTAAAAGGTAATTGCTAGTTAATATAGCTTCACCCCACATGTTCTGAGGCAATCCAGAACTTATCAGCATTGCATTCTTCATTTCAAGGAATGATTTTCCTGTTCAGCGACTCTGTTTTGCTGTTCGCTTCTCAGTGATATCTGCCACATAAAAGGTTTCACTTGGGGTCATCCCTTCAACATGAATCTCATGTATAATCACTTGAAGCTCTTAGACTTGACACATAATTGTCTTAGAGTCCACCATCTTGTAATCAAGAAACCGGCCCACAACAAACCTTTTGGATTCAGTATCCTCAGTCTTGTATTTTCGGTCTAATGACTCCCACATTTCTTTGACTGTTATCGCTATACAGCGAGTCTGACTGCCCGTTCAGTATGTTTTTTTTTCACATAGAAAATCCAAAGCATTCCATAGCTGAACATCCCGCTCTTAACCACTATTGGGTTTACAAGCATCTCCAGTCAAGAATCTGGCTAGATTCAGTGTGGTCAAATAGAACAGCATCTTTTGCTGCCACCACTAAAAGTTCTCATGACTCACATACTGGCTCATCACCGGATCTCCCATGTTTATCACGAATGAGTTGATGGCCGGAGTCAATGTTGCCACACTTGGCCCCAAATAGGCACATCTCCCACAAGCACTGAATTAACAGCTGAAGTGTCTAGTCCGACAGTTGGATTAGCACTAGAAGTCTCAAGTGGAACACTTGTGTTCACGTTTGATTTATCCGCCATAATATCATGAGGAAATCAACTGAATTAATTTGAAATTAATTCCCATTAAAATTGGCAATTTTAGAGTCAAATCGGATTTGTTTTGAATTCAAAATTTAATATTTCGATTAACCCGGAATTAATAGAAATAAATCATCATTAAATTGATAATTACAATTTTGAAGTTCAAAAGACTTGATTCTGACAATAATCACCATTTTAAACTTACACATCGAACTTGTCACCACTGTTGGCCTTAGGAGCCTCATCAGTTAAGAATCTCGCAAGATTTAATGTGGTCAGTTAGAGCAACATCTTTTGTTTCCATCTCTTGAAATTCAGACTACTGAATTTCTATGGTTTCTCAATATGGTTCATCAAAACCGAAACCGGAAACACGAATGAATTCACTGTCGGGGTATTCATTTGACCCACAAAAGGGTTCACTTTCGGGTCGGTCAATTGAACCAGGCTCAGGTTGACCACCGGAGTCTCTTGACTCATGCTCGGGTTCACAATTGATTCGGTAGTCCCTTCCACAAACCAAATCAAATATTTTAAAACCACTAATATATATCACAAAGATATATATATATATATATATATAACAATATATAAAATTCTGATATATCAAACTAGTATGTTAATATTGTAAGGACCTCGATTTTATGATTGGCTTATTTCATGACAAACCACCACATTGGGGATGATTGTGTAATGGGTAGCTTAGGTCCGCATTGACAAGCTTCCAAGCATCTCCATGACTTCAAGAGCAAAATGTATATTCACTTGACTTTGTCTCTTGAAGAGTTTAGGTGCACACACACACTTCATGCATGTTTTGTTTATCTTGCATTTGTGTTCTTTATTGTTTGTATAAGTGTGCATCCTTTTCTAAAACACTCACTAGCTTACATTAGATATCATATCTTGCATTGTATCTTAGATGATAACATGTTTGACATGTTAATTGTGCTTCATTGTGTGCATCTCACTCACTTCACACTTGCACAACATTCATGTAAGATTGACTTTTGTCTTGAGTGTTAAAAAGGGATTTTTCCCTTTGGCGCGGCCTAGACCGCTCGGCAGGCTTTGCTTGCACCGCGGCGCACGGAGCGGTATTCTTCAGTGCGTCATGCGAGACGTGGACCGCGACCTGTGCACTTGCACGCACAGCGGTCCCAACCGCGGTGTTGTCCAGACGGTGCACTGCTGTATGTACCGCGGTCTGGACACTTACCTGAGTCGCGGTCTAGCAAGCGGTTTTGATGAGATTCTGTTTCCCAAGTTCAAAACGACGTAGTTTTAACTAGGGCTTCATATATATTCTTCCTCTTCTCTTCTTGGCCGATAAAGAGCTCAAAAATTCATTTTTAGAGAGAGGTTAGAGCTCCTAGAGAGAGAAAGCTTCAAGAAAGCTTCTTTGACTCTCCAAACCCAAAACCCATCTCCATCTTGCATCATTCAACATCATTTGAGTATGGGTCTCCATTGTTTCATGACTAGGTAAGCAAGAACTTCTTTGAATATCATTTATTGTTCTTCTTACTCTAGATTAGGTATTTATTGCATGATTAAATACCTAGACTCTATTATTGCATATTTATGAGTCTTGATAACATGATTGGGTTTGTATTTTGATAGCTTAATTGATTAGGTCATTTTTGCCTAAAAGCTAGGTCATAAACATTCATTTGTGATTCATTGATAACTAGGTTGAAATATTGATTCTTAAACAACTAGTTAAGCTTATTGAATGTTTATGCTTATTTTGTGTAACAATTAGTTTGTTGGAAATTCTCTACAAATCTAATTGAGTTTGTTTGTTGATAGACTTTTGTCTAAGACTTGCATCTAGTGAATGATTAAATGTCTTGTCTTAATCACATGAATATATGCGAAGTTTATGTTGAATACATTGTGAGCATATTTGTTGATTCATTGTGATTGTTTGTGATAGCTAGGATTGGTTGTTATTGATAACATCTAGCTAAGTCTTTATGCCTTGCATTTAGACATTTGATAACTTGGAT
This sequence comes from Dipteronia sinensis, assembly GCA_033220585.1. Taxonomy (NCBI): domain Eukaryota; kingdom Viridiplantae; phylum Streptophyta; class Magnoliopsida; order Sapindales; family Sapindaceae; genus Dipteronia; species Dipteronia sinensis. The sequence goes on from CM065640.1 coordinate 65,738,034, forward strand.
TTGTTTCTACAAACTCCTAGTTGAGCAATTTGTGTTGTCTAGCATAATTTGCATTGAGCATCATTTACATGATCACATAGACACATAATTCTCTTCATTGAGTCAAAGTCTTGTGGCTTCGGGGTGAAGTTGCACAAGCATTGTAGTCTTGCAACCAAGTTGTGGTTGGCAAGCATTGGTCAAGAATCCATTGTAAAAGGCCTGCGGGTAGAGTAGGAGGTGCTCACGCCAATAGTAGTGTATCAGTGGATATCACTAGGGATTGAATCAAGAGTGGCGAGTGGTAGTGTCCATAGCCTGAGGTTATCTAGAGTGAGAGTCCGAGTATCACTTGAGGGTGTAACTTTTTACTCATATAGTGGATTTGAGGATCGTGTATGGCTAGGAGGATAGCCCGTGGTTTTTCCCTTTGTTTAAGGGTTTCCACGTAAAAATCAAGTGTTATTTATTATTCCGCACTTTACACTTGATTTTTTATGTTTGTTTATGTTGGGTTATATTATTAATATTGACTAATCGAAAAATTGGTAATAATCGATTAACAACCCATTCACCCCCCCTCTAGGTTGTAGACACACGTTAAGAGTGTATTTTCAAATGGTATCAGAGCGGGTTCCTAGACATACTTAGGTGATCCTTGCTCGTGATTGTGTGTCTTGCATTTGTGTGCATTTTGATCATTGCATTCATTTGCTTTCATCTCATTCATTAAACACTATGAGTGGCATTGAGATGTTAGAGGGTGCGTTGATCTCTGAACCGCCATTGCTCACCAAGGATAACTACTCCTCTTGGAAAGTTAGGATGGAAGTATTTTTGATGGACCTCGGTGAGCATGTGTGGATGTGTGTGGAAGAGGGATATTCACCTCCCACCGAGAAGTTAGAGAATGGGGCTTCTAAGCCTAAGCCTAAGTCCAAGTGGACCAATGACGAACTCGAGGCTGCAGAGTGGAACTCAAAGGGCATCCATGCCTTATCTTGTGCAGTGGATGAGAATCAAGCCAAACTCATCCAAACCTCTCAAGATGTTCCAGAAGCTTGGGAGATTCTAAGAATCACCCACGAAGGTACCGTGAAGGAAGAAGATAAGAATTTGGGTACCTTGAAGATAAAGCTTCAATATCATGATTGTGGTGGCTATGGGCACATCTCCACGGACTGTGGAAACTCGAAGACCAAGAGTCGAAGAGGCAAATCAAAGGCCTACTCTGGGGATGAAAGTGAAGAAAGATCTTCGGGTTTCGAGAGATGTGAAAGGAATCACATAGCCTTCCCCGCTTTACATGATGACAAATTAATGGCGGCCATAAGACACCCATCACTCAATGTCAATAATGAAGAAGCTAATTCAGATGATGATTGCCACGATAGCACAAGTGGTAGAGGCTTCGATGAAGAAAGTTCAAGCTCCAAGAACTCAAGTGATGAAGGTGATTTGACCTCCAAAATTGAGAGGGAGGAAAGTGACTCCGATAAGGAGATAACTCTCATGGTTGAGAGATTTAAGAGATTTACAAAACCTCAAAAGAAGGGTTTGACCTCCAAAGTGAAGGAGGAGAAGTGTATGACCTCCAGCGTGAAGGAGGAAAAGAAAAAGTCAAGGAAAGTTAACCCTTGCCTTGAGTGTGGTGGAGTTGGCCACCTTGCCTCCATGTGTGGTAACTTGAAGTACAAGAAGGGAGGAGAAACTATGATCGCTACTTGGAGTGATAGCGAAGTAGAAGTAGTTGAAGAGTGCTCTAAAAGCTCGGATGCTAGTGAGATCAACTACTTCGCATTTCCGGGTTCCTACCATGAAGAAACTCAAGCCATCACCAAATGTTTATCACTTGACGATTTCAAGATGGGTGGCCTTGAACTTGGAAACCGAAGAGGAGCATGCTTGAGTGAAGCAAGCCTTGATGATATGACTCTCACAAGCACAAGTGGGAGAAGCCTTGATAGTGATGGATCATGCTCCGGGAACTCTTGTGACAACAATGTGCATAACCAAGAGTTCATTGACTTTCTTCAAAAGTCCTTAAAGGAGAGAGAAAATGATATCCTTAGATTGGAAAAGGATAATCTTCGATTAAAGGCTAAGTTAAATGACTCCTTGAAGTCGGACGTGATTGATATGTCCGAATATGAGAAGGAGATTAAAGATTGCCATCAACGGATGAAGGCCATGAAAGAAGAACTTGCCAACAATGAAAACTCCTTGAAGATTGTCAAGGAAAGAGAGATGAGGTGCCTTGAAGAATTAAAGAAGGCCAAGGTCAAACAACCTCAAGCTCAAGGCAAGAACAAAGCTTCATCCAAGCAATCTTCCACTCAAGGAAAGTCCACACAAGCCTTTGTATCCCAACCAAAGCCTAGGCAATCCACGAAGAAAGGACAATTCCTTGAGAAGCCAACCACCTCCTTTAACAAGTCAACTATCAAGAAAGGAGGTGACCATAAGTGGCATGCTCAACCAAGGTGGCATGATCAACCGGCTCAACCACCTCTACAAGCAAAACCACAAAGGTGCCACCAATCGGCTCAAGCTCCTAGAAGAAGCAAACCGATGCACCATCAAAGACAACCTCATCAACATGGCGATGCCTCGATGAGATCACAATGCTATGGTATAAATCCTTACTTTGTACCTACTTGTCATTATTGTGGTATGATTGGTCACTTAAGACCAAATTGCTTGAATTACATTAAGAGGTGTAGATTAGAGAGCATAAAAGAAAAACGGTTGAAAAAGAGGGCAAGTTTGCATAAACGTAGGGAACCTAGAAACATGTCTATGACCACTAAAAATGTTAAAGTGGAACCTAGGTGGGTTAGAAAGAATGAACCCGCTTGCCTTAGTGCACATGTGACTCCTGTAGATGCAATTAGGTCCATTGGACTTGATAGGTCTATAGGAGCTCATGTCTCCCATTGACTTGGTTGGAATTGACCCCATGAGGGGAGCTCAAGCAAAGAGAGCAATCTTGCATGATTTGCTATATGCAAAAAGTTGGCTTATTTTATGCTCTTTTATGATTGCTTGAGTGTGCTTGGTGAAGAACATTGATTAATAATTGTATAATGTTTTTGATTACACCATTGCACAGTTGCTTTGTATGATAATGCATGACTTCTATTATTGCTTGAGCATGCTTATCTTTTTGAGGAATGTTCTACTTGTTAGTACATTTGATTGACCTCAAATTATTCTCCATGTTCATGATTCCTAGATATGCATTCTTAAGCTCTCTCTTGAAAAGGGCTACTGGCAATATGACGTGGAGCCGCCAAATGTTGGAAAAGGCTACTCATTTGAAACCGAGTGAAAGCCATCAAGAGAGTTACATTAGCATGATAAACAGAAATACATGCTTGCTAGGAATACGGAGAAAAACAGAAAAAGGAGAAAAACAGAAAATGTTGTTATATGACTGTTATGTGTGGTGTTGCATTGCTTATTTTTGATATCAAAATTGTTGATTGATGATGTATCTCGCAATGAAGAAAAGATGATATACTTTTGCTGTGATTAGTACACTTGCACACAAATGCTTGGATATATATCTTCTTATCATAACAACAGGGTCTTAATTGGTTTGACTTCATTTGGAAATCCTGTTGAGTGTTGCTTTGATTGATTTTTATGCATGAGAATAATAGTATTTTGTATTACATGCTAAGCAACCTCTCACACGCACACATTTTTTTTTAATATAATCTCCTTGTATCTCTCTCAATTATTTGAGTTGCATAAAGTTTGTGTATATGATTATGCAATGTATTTGTGCGAATAGCTCTCTTTGCTAAAACAACCCGATAGGGGGAGCTCCTTTGCCTATCTCATGACAAAAAGGGGGAGAAGTCTTGAGAGAAATAGGGGGAGTGAGAGATTGAAGGAGCATTATTTATGCTATGCTTTGGGGGAGAAATCATGAGGGAGAGTAACCTTTTAGGGGGAGCATTGCACATGCATTCTTTGTATTGCTTTATTTGTATTTAAGTGCAATGCTTGGTTTTATTTGTTCACCTCACTTGCACTTGTTCTTGGAAAGTGCTACTTGCTATTGTGTGTAGGTACATTGATGATTCTACAAGAAGATATTGAATATTTAGATTCTAGGAATCTCTTTTGTATTGTAGAAGTGATCATGGACAATAGCTTTATTTTATTTTGTGAGGAATATTTATGAGTGGTTGTTTTGTCATGAAATAGCCAAAGGGGGAGATTGTAAGGACCTCGATTTTATGATTGGCTTATTTCATGACAAACCACCACATTGGGGATGATTGTGTAATGGGTAGCTTAGGTCCGCATTGACAAGCTTCCAAGCATCTCCATGATTTCAAGAGCAAAAGGTATATTCACTTGACTTTGTCTCTTGAAGAGTTTAGGTGCACACACACACTTCATGCATGTTTTGTTTATCTTGCATTTGTGTTCTTTATTGTTTGTATAAGTGTGCATCCTTTTCTAAAACACTCACTAGCTTACATTAGATATCATATCTTGCATTGTATCTTAGTTGATAACATGTTTGACATGTTAATTGTGCTTCATTGTGTGCATCTCACTCACTTCACACTTGCACAACATTCATGTAAGATTGACTTTTGTCTTGAGTGTTAAAAAGGGATTTTTCCCTTTGGCGCGGCCTAGACCGCTCGGCAGGCTTTGCTTGCACCGCAGCGCACGGAGCGGTATTCTTCAGTGCGTCATGCGCGACTTGGACCGCGACCTGTGCACTTGCACGTACAGCGGTCCCAACCGCGGTGTTGTCCAGACGGTGCACTGCTGTATGTACCGCGGTCTGGACACTTACCTGAGTCGCGGTCTAGCAAGCGGTTTTGACGAGATTCTGTTTCCCAAGTTCAAAACGACGTAGTTTTAACTAGGGCTTCATATATATTCTTCCTCTTCTCTTCTTGGCCGATAAAGAGCTCAAAAATTCATTTTTAGAGAGAGGTTAGAGCTCCTAGAGAGAGAAAGCTTCAAGAAAGCTTCTTTGACTCTCCAAACCCAAAACCCATCTCCATCTTGCATCATTCAACATCATTTGAGTATGGGTCTCCATTGTTTCATGACTAGGTAAGCAAGAACTTCTTTGAATATCATTTATTGTTCTTCTTACTCTAGATTAGGTATTTATTGCATGATTAAATACCTAGACTCTATTATTGCATATTTATGAGTCTTGATAACATAATTGGGTTTGTATTTTGATAGCTTAATTGATTAGGTCATTTTTGCCTAAAAGCTAGGTCATAAACATTCATTTGTGATTCATTGATAACTAGGTTGAAATATTGATTCTTAATCAACTAGTTAAGCTTATTGAATGTTTATGCTTATTTTGTGTAACAATTAGTTTGTTGGAAATTCTCTACAAATCTAATTGAGTTTGTTTGTTGATAGACTTTTGTCTAAGACTTGCATCTAGTGAATGATTAAATGTCTTGTCTTAATCACATGAATATATGCGAAGTTTATGTTGAATACATTGTGAGCATATTTGTTGATTCATTGTGATTGTTTGTGATATCTAGGATTGGTTGTTATTGATAATCTAGCTAAGTCTTTATGCCTTGCATTTAGACATTTGACAACTTGGATTTGTTTCTACAAACTCCTAGTTGAGCAATTTGTGTTGTCTAGCATAATTTGCATTGAGCATCATTTACATGATCACATAGAAAAATAATTCTCTTCATTGAGTCAAAGTCTTGTGGCTTCGGGGTGAAGTTGCACAAGCATTGTAGTCTTGCAACCAAGTTGTGGTTGGCAAGCATTGGTCAAGAATCCATTGTAAAAGGCCTGCGGGTAGAGTAGGAGGTGCTCACGCCAATAGTAGTATATCAGTGGATATCACTAGGGATTGAACCAAGAGTGGCGAGTGGTAGTGTCCATAGCCTGAGGTTATCTAGAGTGAGAGTCCGAGTATCACTTGAGGGTGTAACTTTTTACTCATATAGTGGATTTGAGGATCGTGTGTGGCTAGGAGGATAGCCCGTGATTTTTCCCTTTGTTTAAGGGTTTCCAAGTAAAAATCAAGTGTTATTTATTATTCCGCACTTTACACTTGATTTTGTATGTTTGTTTATGTTGGGTTATATTATTAATATTGACTAATCGAAAAATTGGTAATAATCGATTAACAACCCATTCACCCTCCCTCTAGGTTGTAGACACACGTTAAGAGTGTATTTTCAAATATATATCAAATATAATATATAAACACACCTCCATCTTTGAAATATAAATAGTCAGTATGTATATCATTATTTATATAACTATAACTTAAAGATATATCACACAAGCAGCATTGTGTATCAAAAATTGATCTCAACCAATAAAAAATACGAAACACCGGTAACATAGAATCAATATTTTATTATAGATATTGATGAAGCAAAAACCAATATTAACATATATCCACCAGTATAATATATTTCATATCAAACACTGTTCAGGTACTTTAAATATAATATGTATATTTATAACAAGTGTTGCTACTTGGTGTTGGATTGTATATAACAATATAACCAATTTATTCCAATTGATATCTAACACTGATATCAAACAATAATACTGTCTTTGGTTCACCAAACTTTGTATTATTTAGTTCCACAAATATCAGTACAACACACTGATATATCAACCAACCTTGTATGTTAAAATATATATATATATATATATATATATCAATAACATATATATATAGCACATACAGATTAATCAATACAATGATATGAAAATCAATGTCATTAATAAATATATATATACACACACACTCGTATGTCATATAAACTGGTATGTACCAGATCAGATAAGATATATAAACATATAATCTTTTTACCGGTTGTTCTAGATATAGACTACACTTCTATATCTTTGAAATATCATATATTTACACAACCCATGTGTACAACCGATATTCTCTTAAAATCACGAAAATATCATATATATATATTATATGATAGTACTGATATCAATTAATTGATATCAATCCAGTGAATCAATAATTGATTCCAGATTTCACAATTGAAATCACAATCGGTGTCTAGTATTACAGACCCGATTACCCAGTCGAAATCACACTTGATTTCTAAACCAGTGTCTGTTAATAGACCCGATTTACCAAAAATTTAAATCAGATAATAATTTGAAATCAGTGTCTTGAAACAGACCCAATTTCCACAGATTAATATTTTATTAACCCGATCCAGTGATGTTTACAAAACAAATCTGTCGCGATCCATAGGAAAACAGAAACCGAACCAGAAGGTTTTAAAAGAAATTAAAATGTGAGAAGAAATTTAAAAATGGGAGATTATCTTAAGATTGTTGTTTGTATTGCTCAAAAACAATCTGGTTCGAATCTGCAAGAGACAGAAAAACAATAAAATAGAAAACATCATGTTAGGGAAATCGAGGCCAGTCTTTCACACGGTATCCTTAAGACAATTTCGCCGGCTAACACCGTCTGTGTATGGCGATTGTCTCCCAGGATACAACGAGTTAAACAGTGGATGTGTAGAACACAAACCACTCTCAGCGAACTCAAATTGAATTCAAACTTACCAAGACACGAAGAACAGAAGAACCGAAAAGAGAACAATTATATTCTCTTAATTTCGTGATTTCCAGAATTATCTAATAAGGAAAATAGACTAAGGTTTAAATAGAAAACCTAATCAGTGAGATTGATTTAGGAAATACTTAATTACTACGGTCAAGTAAGTATCGGAATCCAAAAAGGAAATCAACTCCTTCCTTAATCTAATTAATTTCCATAACCTAAAACGGAAATTAACTATTTCATCAGTCAACTTTTCCTTATCATTTAAACCGTCTAACTTAGGGAAAAATAAATTAAATCAATTCTTTCATAATCAATAAAATGTTGATTTAGGAAAAAAGAAATTTAAAATAGTAGCAAAAAGTCGATTGTACTCTCATGATCCAATCGGTGCAGCATTTGTGTAAGCAGGACGCGTTCACACACATGTTTATAAGCTTCTATCACACAACCACATATATACCATATATAAGTGTTTTTCTCAACCAATGTGGGATGCACATTTTTCCCTACACAATAGGCTCACCTTGAGACTCAATTTCTCATTCACCCATTAATAATTTTGTGAGTTTGAATATACCATTTCGAAGCTCTCACGGAGGAGAATTCGAATATACTTTGATCTTCCATTTTCATGGAATCAATCATACACAAATAATACTCTCAATATGTGTGTTCATCACAAAATTTCCAACAGCTGATTCCCCCAATTTTGACTTCTTTAAATCCCTCGTTTTGTCCTTGTAACCCGACCCGGCCTGCCCCATCAAGACCCACTATTCATTCTTTGGGAATTAACCAGCCCAGTCACCTCATTGGAAATTTGTGAGTCACCTAACTCAGTCTGCTTGATATACTTTGTTGAGGCCCACTTAGTAACTTTCCATTTCCCTTTATTATCGGTCCCACTTGAATCCACCACAACTGGCCCAATTCCTCCTTCATCTTTCCCTCCCAACTCAAATCGTTGGCAACTAAAAACGTATCCTTCGTTATTATTACGTTTCCTACAATCATTCTCCTCTTCAAATTCTACATTAATGTCATTACTCCACGTCTTTACCTCACAATCATTACACTCCTTCAATGCATGGGTTGTAATGGCTTCCGGTTGCCGAACCGTAGACCACCGTCCTCCAACATTGGATTCAACCTTTTGATTCCACACACCATCACACTAGTAAGTTTTCCGACTTAGCCAAAAACCGCCACTTCGCCTCCATTTCTTCTCCAGAGCTGTAGCCCGCAGCCAAGCACTGACCGGCAAGTCTTCCGTGTTGGAAAATTCCATCATGTTGGGCCACACATGTAAATATTAAATGTGTTGTGCTATCCTTAGTTAAACCTAAATTAAAGTGGTCTAATTAAGATTTAAAGTTTAAGGCCTAAGGGTATAATTGTCATGGAGTTAATGTGTAGATACCAAAGTGCTATTTCTAATTTGATGAGGTGCCAAATTAGAAATAGCAAAACGTATAATAATCTGATTGTTATATTTAGGGTTATGGTCCCCAAATTACAAGATACCATTTTTGCTGTCTGTATCCCTATCACCAGAACAAGAGAGAACACTTTTGTGTCCCAAGAATCGTGATAATTTGGAAGATCTCAACCCGTCCACCAACCTCCAACAATGAATTCATGTACGCTTTCGCTTTCTCTTATCTCTTCTTTCTCTTGAATTGACATGGGTTAATAACATGTATTTAGGGTTTGATTAAATTATGATATAGAAACTAAAGCATGATATAGAAACATGTTTATGTCAAACTTTTGGATGAATTATGTGCCTATGCACGTTAGATTCTGCGTTAATCAAATTCTTACAAGTGGTAGCAGATCCACCCATGATCAATTCTTGAGAATTTGAGAAATTTTAGAGATTTGAGTTTTGAATTTTAGGTTTTAATAAATTTCTGAAGAAAAAATATTTGGGGTTTGCTTTTGGGTCGATGGGTTTTCTCACCAGACCCGACCCAATGCTTGGATCTCACCCAAACCCGGTTTGCTTCTCGGCCAACGCCACAGTCGGTGGGTTTTTCGGTGGGTTTTCCGGTAGGTTTTCCACACGGGACTCGTGCGATTTGCGACGAGGAGGACGATCGTTGGTCGTGGACCACGATCTGGTCCAGATCGGGCCATCCATCGCCACCGGTCGCTCGGTTTTGGATCGATTCTTGGCCGTCGTCGCTTGCGATCTGCGTTTACGGGTCGTCGGCTGCTTGGCCGCCGTGCGTCGTTGCCTTCAGGCGAAGGCGTGGTGGCTATGGCGGCTTCCGCAGTGAAGAATCAGGTCAACAGACCTTGGTTTTGCTTTGAGCCATGTTTTGAGAATTCGATATAATCTAGGATCTGATTTGTAATTATTTTGGGGCATTATGTAATTTTGATAAAATTTTGGGCCATTACATAGTTTTGATTAAAAAAATAATAAAATTAAAGAATCAACTCAAATTCAAATATATTTTTTGGTATATATTTTATGGTTAAATACAGTGGTCCATCATTCTAAATGAGCTAATTGAAACAAAATATCACCAAAGTGACATCTCTTGTGTAGATTGTTCATGAGGAATGTTTGATGTTTGTGTGTGTGTAAATTCAAGCGGGTATTAGCCGGCCTAAAGGAAGGTTAATACTTAGCCAAATTGCACATACACCTATGGTATATTTATTATTTGACATTGTTTCATTTTGTATTTTATTGCTTTATGTTTGATTTTGGACATACTTATGCATTTATGTATTTAGATATTTTTTTGATCAGAAATAAAGTATTCAGTTCATTTCACTTGGTTACATTGTGTTAAGTATTGATCTCACTAAAGAATAAAGTATGACCAATTGGAAATAGACATGTATAGATCACATTGCATGTAATTTCCATGTTACGCATCCATGATTGATCTATGTCATTTGGTTATGTTGGTATACGTGACCAATGATGGGTTTAGTCACGTTAAATGTGATGAAAACCGCTTTGATCCTATATCGGCATAATTAATGGACGAGATTGTTCGGACATACCCTGAAATTGTGATAGTAAAATTTTGGAGCTCATAAACACATTTGTAAAGTTACATATATGGCCTAGTGAAAGATCGTTGGAAAATTCCATAATGTGGGGCCACACATGTAAATATTAAATGTGTTGTGCTATCCTTAGTAAAGCCTAAATTAAAGTGGAATAATTAAGATTTAAAGTTTAATGTTTAATGGTATAATTGTCATGGAGTTAATGTGTAGATACCAAAGTGCTATTTCTAATTTGATGAGGGGCCAAATTAGAAATAGCAAAACATATAATAATCTGATTATTATATTTAGGGTTATGGTCCCCAAATTACACGATACCTTTTTGGCTTGTCTGTATTCCCATTACCAGAACAAGAGAGAACACTTTTGTGTCCCAAGGATTGTGATAATTTGGAAGATCTCAACCCGTCCACCAACCTCCGGCAATGGATTCAGGTATGCTTCCGCTTTATCTTATCTCCTCTTTCTCTTGAATTGACATGGGTTAATAACATGTATTTAGGGTTTGATTAAAGCATGATATAGAAACTAAAGCATGATATATAAACATGGTTAGGTCAAACTTTTGGATGAATTATGCGCCTATGCATGTTATATTCTGTGTTAATCAAATTCTTACATTCCGTCCCACTGTCCCTTCCCAAAACAGGTTCCATCACACATTCCCGAGTTGGGTGACCCAATGTACCACGCCAGAAACAATGATTTGGCAATCTCTCATATCGAAGTAACATCACTGTCTCCTCTCTGTCACCTAGTTATCGACACGTAAACATCGTCGTAGCGGCTTCATAATGTCAGCAAGTACTCTAACTCGCAAAAAATCCCTAGAACAGTCACCAGACGAATCTACATCCACATCCTTCACTGCACCCACCAGACTGACCAGGAACTGCCCTATTTCCCTGGTCATACATAACCGCGGCACCCGATGAATCTGAATCTAGAATTCAGCTTCATTGAACCGCATGTTTTCGATATTACCTTTTCCAACCGGAATTTCTAACACGATCAAATCTCCATCGAACATGGCCATCCGGCCAAATTCCATGTCTAATCCGCATCACTTTTAAACCGGAAGGAGTAAACATTATTACTAACGCCCTCAATCTCCACACCTCCCTTTACACGCCAGATCCTCTTCAGCACCCCCCACAAAGGCATCTCTGTTAACTAATTTATTCGTAAGGACCTTCCGTACAAGGCTCATGGATAGTCTCTTCACAGCTGCCACCTTCAGCCCTTCATGTAAGCATTGCACTAGACCTTCCTTCTCTAACAAAGTCAAACTAGCACATAGGTTAGCGATTTCCTCCGATCCCATCACGAAGAAAGCAAACAGCAAGATGACGAACCTTAAAAATCCCACTCTCTCCCCTAAGTTTCAAAGGAAACCAGAGGAGAGACTCATAACCTTTCTCTGGTTCATTGACTATATACACATAGAATTTATTTTGACAATCAATTAATAAAAAAACTCGGTCAAATGTTTTTGTTGCCAAGAAAGAAACTTAGAATTGAATATTTTTAGCAACGTTGTTGTCAAATATAGTATCAGCTGTTAGACAAAAAACATGTAAACTTAATTCTCAAATTAATATACAACTTTATGCTTTCTCAAGAGGTTTCGGATCGAATCTCACTTACATCAAAGGTGTGGGCGAATTGATTCGCATTTTTATTGTACTACTTATATAATTGTATGACAAATATTTTGGAAAAATAATACATAATTCTAGAGTTAAAAATCTCACTTACAATATTGAAATTCAATATCGAAAATTTGAGAAAATATGATGTGAGTGCATTGTAGAAGATCAAAACTTCTTCTAAGTACCCGGATAGCATGATAAAAAAGGAGTCATTATAACCAATAATAAGGTGTCCACATGTCAAAGGCCATCTAATTTTTGGTGGTTAGATCATGATTTGCTCTTGTCAAAAGAAGCAAAAAAAAAAAAAGGTTTTAATGTGTGTGTGGAATGAATAATTAAGATAATGACCATTTGAGGGTCCCCTATAATATGTAAGCCACTAGCTAGATGACCCATTTCCATTCTCATAATCTGTAATGATTATCATGATTTACCACATCATTTCACCACGTTTTATGGTTTAAATTAAAGTAAGATTTTTTTTATATATAAAATTTTGGTTTAATATCACTCAATTTCTTCATTTTTTGACCTACAATGAAATTTGTTAAAAATTTCCTATAAATTTATGAAATTTAGCATAAACCTTCTATATTCAATGAAGGAAATGTGAGAAATTAATTTTAGAGATCGTAATATAAATTGAATACACACCATTTACATCAAAATACACATCATTTACACCAAAATATAATATGTGTACGTATGTAGTGGTGACCCATAGGTATTGTCTACTTTACCCATTGAACCTCATACTTTTGTTCTTAAAGGATTTTTATAGAGTTCAAGTTAGCATTTTGTTATTTATATCACTAACAAGTCTTAATTTCAATTGATATGCAAGTGGTCCCCGGCCAAACAATGCACACAAACATATATAATTTTTAAAATTCATCAAAAATCTTTCTTAAATTAAGAAAATGTGTTCAAACTTTTTATGAAATGAAATTTATTAAAACCCTTGTCCACAAAACAAGTAGCAAAATTTTCCCCAAATTTATGGGTCTTGGCCTTAAAGGTAGCAGACGAATGAATATATAAGACTCTGGACAGCCATTAAAGATTAATAATTAAAGCTCATATAAAAATATAATAAATGAATTTCAACCCAAAAAAAAAAGTAAGTACAATGGACAGATTGATTTGATTTCAATGAATAAAATTTTATATATAAATAACAATAAAAATGATCATTGCATTTTGTTTAATTGTTTAAATACCACATGTGCGAATTGAATCTGATATATTTCTAAGCCGAATGAAACACTATTACCATCAAATCATATTAGACGGTGATGAATGATGATCATTGCATGTTTTAGGGCTGAGATTTTGTGGGCTGGCAGTAGACATGACGCCGGTTCGGTTCGAACCGGCGAACCAAACCGAAACCACCACTGAAAAACCATAACCGGAACCGAAAAAACCGGTTCCGATTCCGAACCGAACCAGGAACCGGGCCTGGTTCCGATTCCTTTTTTAAGGGACCGTCCGGTTCGAACCAGACTGGAACCGGCGGTTCCACCATAATATATATATTTATATATATAGATGAGCAAAATTCATAAATAGGCATAAAATTAAGGGCAAATTCAAAACTATTGCTTTTCAATAAGTTTTCTTTTTTTTATCCAAGAGAAATGTTTTTCGGACAAGTTTGCCCTTAATGCATATCTGATGTGGCACTCAATGAATGGTGATTTTATTTGAAATTTGAAGTCATTAATGAAATACAAAATCTAAAAAGTAAAAGAAATTAGAAACCATTTTGGCGTGTAAACTTGGGAAAAGATAACGGTTTTGAGAAAGTGGTATTTTACAGTTCGAAAGTGGTTTTTAGAGAGAGAAAACAGTGTGGACTGAAAAAGAAGACCGGAGACGGGATTAGTTTGTCGCCGACGAACTGTTCATCAACAAAGAGTTTCGTTGTGGAGATAGAAAGACTATGTGGGTATGTGCCTTATTTCGATTAAAAATTGTTGAACTTTGGGTTATATTTTTGTGAACAATGTTTGTGTTTTGTATGATTGAATTCTTAGATTAAGCTTCAAATTACCCAAAATGATTACACGCTAAATTTACTTTACAATTGAGCGTGTAAACCCTAATGCAAGTCATCGTGTTTGTTATACAGCGTGTAAACACTTGTGTGTTTGGTAGTAGATGACTTGTTATGTTATAGAAGTCTAGATAGGTATTGTATGTTTGGTACTAGATCAATTGTTATTTTCATTCTACAGCGTGTAATGTAAAGTTTTTGGGTTTGATTTCTGTGAGTATGTAAATGGCCCAGAATGGTTACACGCTAAAATGGGAATACAATCGAGCGTGTAATCCCTTGTACAATCCAGCGTGTAACGATGGTTAATCTATAGCGTGTAAAGATTGCAATTTTTAGTTCACGTTGAAATGGGATTACAATCACTCGTGTAATCCCTTTTATAATCAAGCGTGTAATGATGTTTAATGTATAGCGTATAAAGGTTGTTAGATTGATTTGTTTGTAAATGACCATAATGGTTACACGCTAAAATGGGTTTACAATGTAGCGTGTAACTCATTGTACAATAGAGCGTGTAAAGATGTTTTATGCACAGCGTGTAAAGATATTTTTGTGAACTTTGTAAATTATCCAGAATGGTTACACGCAATAGCTTACAATTAAGCGTGTAAACCATTGTATAATCCATCGTGTAAACATTTTGATTGTACGTCGTGTAAAGATTGTTAGCATGCTTTTATTGGAACTTTTTCTGTATGTCATCTTGATGTTAACTATCCTAGGAATATTTTCAGGTTTTAACAAGAGAATGAGAACATACAAGAGATTGAGAACAAACCAGAGAGATTTGATGGTAGAGAATTGATGAGAAGGTTTTTGCCGTCAGAAAACCATCCGTCAAAACAATTTATAAAACCTATGCGATGCGTTCACAAGTATAAATACAAGCAAAGCGGCAAGCATGGGTGTCGTCCACTGAGATCGGGGTAGCGGTGATAAGATTAGGATTAATATAACTAGTATGCATAAAAGTAAAATGATGGTGAATGGAAATACAATATAAACTAAACTATGAAAGCAAATGAAATAGGATGATAATGGAGTGATGAATGAATGATGATGGAACTACGGAGTTGATGTACTCGTAAGTGAATATTGGGGCAATTGCAACAGACTCTCAATTAAGCACGTTCTGACAAATGTAACCAACCTAGGGTGTATAGTGTTGATATATATCTCTAGCAAGAGGTTAACCTAGGATGTATAGCGAAGACCTCCTACTAGCGATTAATCCTTCTTAAGCAACCAACAGGGGCTAGTTACTCAATTGGGACTTGTTCCATGAATGCTCATCTATCTAGATATGGCTCTCAACCTATTACTAATGTAGCCATCCTATGATGTATAGTGATGGCTTCCAATTCCCTCACAAGTGGCCGACCTAGGATGTATAGTGAAGGCCACCGGGTTGGGATTGGATGAGGCTCGAGGTTATCAACCGAATTCAACTCGAAGGTTAGTTCTCGTAAAATCACTAAAGTAGCCAACCTATGGTGTATAGTGGAGGCTTCTAATTCTCTCACAAGTGGCTAACCTAGGATGTATAGTGAAAGCCACTAATTCGAGATTAGATTAAGAGCGTGGTTATAGAGCCGGATTTCCGGAAATCCTTCCATTCAATGGAGCATTAGACAACCTAATTGCCTACTCAAGTAATCCAAATCAACATGCAAAGAGGGTGTATCCAAGCAAGTCAATAATGGCAATCAATACAAGTAATGGAATGAAATATAGAGATAGAATAAATATAACACATAGAGTTTATTTACAAAGCCCAAAATATCCATCAAACAAATAACATCAACCCCATAGTGGGGTATTTTAGCTACTCATGTTCTATTACAAACTAATAACTAAGAGAGAGAGTAGAGATAACCCTTGAAGATTGATCTCCTTCCTTGAAGCTTGAATCCAAGTCTCCTAGTTGCCTTTGATTGAGTAGAGATGGTTTGGATGAGAGGGAGATGTGTTACTAGCTTAGAATACAAGTGTTGGGAGGTATAGTTATTCTTTGGTTCGTTCCCATTCTTTTCTATTTATAGAGGATGGAAAAATAGGTCACTTAAGCTTGAAACCAGAAACTGTCGCGCGAATAGTGCGGGTGGAGTGCGGGTGAATTACCCGCACTGTACCCGTACTGTAAGAGTTTTCTTTATCTTCAGGTCTCTGATCTGGGCAATAGTGCAGGTGGAGTGCGGTTGGATTACCCGCACTTGACTCGCTCTTGACCCGCACTGTAGTCGCACTTGAGCCGCACTGTACTGTCAGGTGCAAAATCCCTCCTCTGTTTTGAGCAATAGTGCGGGTGGAGTGCTGGTGGATGACCCGCACTGTACCCGTACTCTAATGTCAGGTGCAACTTCAACTTCTCTTGTTTGGCAACAGTGTGGGTGGAGTGCGGTTGGATGACCCGCACTGTACCCGCACTTTAACGTCAGGTGCAACTCAGCTTCTCTGGCTTTGGCAACAGTGCGGGTGGAGTGCGGTTGGATGACCCGCACTGGACCCGCACTGTAACTCTTCTCCTGTATCAAATCCCGGCTATGATCATGAGTGTGGTTGGAGCTCGGTTGGAGTGCGGTTGCGACCCGCACTTGACCCGCACTGTAGAGCTGCTTATGATCCTTTGTCTTTCCTTTTGCCCCTTTTCTGCCAGAATCACTGCAACATGATTCCAAACCTCGAATTACATCTATTGCCTGCAATTAGCACTAATGAGCCTATTAGACATAAAAGACATAAAATATATAGAAAATACACTCAAGAACGAGACAAAAGAATAGGAATGAGGGCCGAAATATACAACAATTTAGGCACGATCAAGAATCAAGACCGAGCAGAGAATGAAAATGTTGCAGAGAATGTGAACCCACTAGAAGCTGAGAACCTACCAGTGACGGGAAACGTACCAGAGAACGAGCATGTACAAGTGACTGAGAACGTACCACAGAATGAGAACGTAGTAGAGACTGAAGAGGCATCAGAGAATGGAGACCTAGATCAGTATTTAGTACACCCAAGGAATACGTGGGCGTATGACATAACGATAACAGTGCATTGCAAACTGAAATTGATAGATGAAATTAAGATGGTGTTGGCGGACTGTGGTGAGTTGGATGATTTCAAGAAAAGTTGTTTCGGACATTACTTGGATATGACACATTACATGAGGGGTTTATTTCAAGCGCAGTACATACATAACCTATTGCTCCGCCAAATTCGGTTCCCGAATGCCAATGATGACGAGATGTGGTTTGCTTTGGGGAAGACCAAGGTTAGACTAGGAAAAAGAGAGTTTTGTTTGTGCACTGGGTTGAGGTTTGGCGTTTTACCGGATATATTTTTGAAAGATTACGTTCCAGTACGGGATGGGATCCACATTAGATATTTTGGTGGGGATGGATATTTATTATTGGCCGATCTTCTGAACCGATTTTTGAAGGGGGAGGAGGGTGTTTGAGCAGAAGAGTGATGGTTTGAAGATGGCACTTGTGTTGTTTGCGAACAACTTTCTATTCGGGCAGGATTACCGGAGACAAGTTACGTACTGGCTATTGTCGTTGGTTGAGGATATAGACGCCTTTAATTTGTTCCCATGGGGACATTACGTTTTCAAGATGACATTGCACTACATCCCAATCGGTTTTAAGGTGCCAGAGCCAATGGGTCCTGCTAGAAGATACAACCTTTATGGTTTTATTTGGGGAGTTCAGGTATCGTGCAAAGTTTAGAAAACTGTTATTTTTTGATGAGGTTTTCATTTTATTCTCACGCTAAACTGTTTTTGTTTTAGTAGTTTTGGGCAATGGAGGCCATCCAATCGATGCGGAATAAATTGGGCAACAGATTCGCTCCCCAGAGACTCCCCTATTTTAAAAAATGGGAATTTATCAAATGGAGATCACATATGAGTGAGTCATGGTTGAAGAAAGAGCGTGAAGGAAAGGTAAATATAATTTCGGTGGGTTATCTAAATATTTGCTGTATTTTTATTACAAATTGACATTTTGCTTGTCATTTTCAGCTCACTGGATTACCCGAGATCTCTCCTACTCGGATGGAGGAAAAAGAGGACTATTGGTTAGGCATTGATGACGACTTGTCCGAAGGTCCTCGTTTGTACCGTTGAAGGATTTGGGGACCAAAGAGGACAGAAACGAGCGTGGGGGACGGAAATGAAACCGATACAGAGGTCTTGATGAACCAATTAAAAGACGTCGGAACTTGTGAGATACGTCACCACCTAGGCACACCACTGGGGAGGACAGTGATAGACGCACCACTCGAGATGGTAGTGACAGGCCTGATATGTCACCCACTTTGTTTTCAGAACGTGGCATACCTGTTGAGGACCCACACTCGCCTGTACAGCATCCGTCATTTAGCGATAACCAGAGGACTCCATCTCCTACTCGTCAGCGTCCTCCATTTCCCACTCCTCAGCGTCCTCTATATCATCGTACACAGCACTCGAGTGCACGGGTAATTGTTTTCTCATGTTATGTTTTTTTCGTTTCAAATGACATAACATGTTCATTATTATCATTGAATTTCAATTATCATTCTTAGGGATTGACCTATACTGTAATTCCAAATCAACTACTTGACCAGGTGCGCATCATCGTACGTGAGGAGGTCCAAAAGGCGATGGAATCTGAGTTTGTAAAGTTTCGGGCCGACTTTTTTAAGATGTTTTCTAATCAGGTATGTATATATAGTTGTATTACTTTTCTACTTGTTTAAATTTGGTGATATTATCAACATACATTATCAATTGGACACTTTAAGTAACGTTTTTCCATTTTTGACAGATACCCTCTCGTTTCGGCACGGAGGATTATGCAGAACACGATGACAGTGATGGAGAACCTGCATTTCAGCTGAACACTGGCTTAGGGGTTTATGGTACACTCACGACCGAGACAACCCTCACCACCACCGAGACAGCCCCCACCACCTAGACAGCCCCCACCAATACCGAGACAGCCCCCACCCCCACCGAGACCGCCACCACCACCGAGATAGCCCCCACCACCACCGAGACAGCCCCCACCACCACCGAGATAGCCTCTACCAGCGAGACAGCCCCCACCACCAGCGAGACAGCCCCCACCATATACCCCTCTACCACCCTCAGATGACATACATACCCCTCTCCCACCGTCACATGAGATACATACCCCTCCAACACCATCTACAAAAATCCAACCCGAAACATCCAAAAATGGTAAAGCCGAAACATCCAGTCGAGGCGGTAACAGTCCAATTCCACCACCACTGCTATTTGACCGGACTAAAATTGTTCGAGAGCGACTATTGTCAAAGTGGTTAAGAAGTCCTTACACGGATCCCTTCAGAGCACAGAAGAAGGTGGAAGTAACCGAGCAATATACCGCCTTTATGAATGCTTCGGGGTTGTTATAGTAAGTGCTACACCAAGTTATATGTTATTTTGTAATTTGATAAATGTTTTATTCTGTGCGACTCATGTTAGTGAAATATTTTATAATGCAATCGTAACATTGGCATCGACGCTTGTGTTTCACGGTCATTTTTCACACTATTAGAATAACCCACAGCATGGTTGGGCAATGACCATGTGGATGCATACATAAACTTGCTGTGTAAGCAGAAGCAAGACCCAGTCCAAGGTCGAAGCTTTCCACGCAAAGTAGCTGTACTTGATTGCGCTTTCTTCGTAAGTATTTGCAGGATTCTTCCTTGCTTATGCTAACTGACCCGTTATGTAACTTCGTTGCAGAATTCCCTAAGCTCAATTTGGCGTAAATTTCCGCCAAATTTCCATAGACCATTGCTGAAACCATTCTACCCGAAGGATTTCGAAGTCCCGACAGACTTGATTATCTATGCTATCGGGGAGAAACCAGCCTGGGGGTCGCCATGGGCGGATGTTGATGACGTAAGATACTTTAATTACTCAATTGAATACATATTTAGTCACTGTATCGATCAGCTGAAACAACTTTGTTTGTAACAGGTTTTAGTCCCTTGCAACGTGGGAGATAGCCATTGGGTGTTATGTGTTGTTCGTCTCAACGATTGGGTAATTACAATTTTTGACTCAGCCGCACACCTACTGCATAACTACCCGAAGTATAGAGAACATTAGGTTTTGCCTCTACGTCGCTTGTTCCCACTCAATTGCAAGGCGTCTGGTTACTATGATGTTAGTAAACGGCGGCCGCAAAATATGAATTGTATGAAGGCTGTCAGATTGGGCCACCACCTATTCCCATGTCAGACAGACGGTAACAGTTGTGGTGTTTTCATGCTTAAGGGATTAGAATATGTAATAATGAACAAAGATCCCAACTTTGATTTCAACCAAGATAACATCCCTGCCTTTAGAAAACAAATGGCTCGGGATATCTTTGCCAACTCTTTGCCTTTTCATTAGTTTGTACAATAGACCACAAATGATTAATGGAGTAGAATGTTATTTTGATATAGTTGCAATGCAAATTGTGTGTGAATTTTATGTGTTTGGATATGTTAACATGTATATCATAACAGTCTGATTACACGATACAGAATGTTTACACGATAAAAATGATTACACGCAACTTTGTAATTATCATTACACGCTGATTCTATGATTACACGCAATTATGTATTCATGATTACACGCTACATAATCAATGCGTATAATATTCACATTGCACCAATGTTACAGATCACACGATTAAAAGTCAGCATGCTTACACGCTGAACCAATGTTACAGATAACACGATTAAAAGTCAGCATGCTTACACGCTGAACCAATGTTATAGATTACACGCAATTTTTAATCATGATTACACGCTATATTTTGAGCGTGTAATCGTGATTATAAGACTGCGTGTAATAATATTCACGTTGCACCAATGTTACAGATTACACGATTAAAAGTCAGCATGCTTACACGCTGAAATTCAGTGTGTAAGCATGCTATTTTAGCATCGTGTAAAATTTCTCATTGGTGCACAGTGAATATACACGCTGGATCAATACCAATGATTACACGTAATTTTGTAATCATGATTACACGCTACATTTTGAGCGTGTAATCGTGATTATAAGAATGCGTGTAATAATATTCACATTGCACCAATGTTACAGATTATATGATTAAAAGTCAGCATGTAATATTCACGTTGCACCAATGTTACAGATTACACGATTAAAAGTCAGCATGCTTACACGTTGAAATTCAGCGTGTAAGCATAGCATGCTATTTTAGCATCTTGTAAAATTTCTCATTGGTGCACAGTGAATATACACGCTGGATCAATACCAGTGATTACATGCAATTTTGTAATCATGAGTACACGCTACATTTTGAGCGTGTAATCGTGATTGACGATTATAAGACTGCGTGTAATAATATTCACGTTGCACCAATGTTACAGATTACACGATTAAAAGTCAGCATGCTTACACGCTGAAATTCAGCGTGTAAGCATGCTATTTTAGCATCGTGTAAAATTTCTCATTGGTGCACTGTGAATATACACGCTGGATCAATACCAATAATTACACGTAATTTTGTAATCATGATTACACGTTACATTTTGAGCGTGTAATCGTGATTATAAGAATGCGTGTAATAATATTCACATTGCACCAATGTTACAGATTATATGATTAAAAGTCAGCATGTAATATTCACGTTACACCAATGTTACAGATTACACGATTAAAAGTCAGCATGCTTACACGCTGAAATTCAGCGTGTAAGCATAGCATGCTATTTTAGCATCTTGTAAAATTTCTCATTGGTGCACAGTGAATATACACGCTGGATCAATACCAGTGATTACATGCAATTTTGTAATCATGATTACACGCTACATTTTGAGCGTGTAATCGTGATTATAAGACTGCGTGTAATAATATTCACGTTGCACCAATGTTACAGATTACACGATTAAAAGTCAGCATGCTTACATGCTGAAATTCAGCGTGTAAGCATGCTATTTTAGCATCGTGTAAAATTTCTCGTTGGTGCACAGTGAATATACACGCTGGATCAATACCAATGATTACACGATGGATCAATACCAATGATTACACGCTACATTTTGAGCGTGTAATCGTGATTGTAAGACTGCGTGTAATAATATTCACGTTGCACCAATGTTACAGATTACACGATTAAAAGTCAGCATGCTTACATGCTGAAATTCAGCGTGTAAGCATGCTATTTTAGCATCGTGTAAAATTTCTCATTGGTGCATAGTGAATATACACGCTGGATCAGTACCAATGATTACACGCAATTTTGTAATCATGATTACACGTTACATTTTGAGCGTGTAATCGTGATTATAAGACTGCGTGTAATAATATTCACGTTGCACCAATGTTACAGATTACATGATTAAAAGTCAGCATGTAATATTCACGTTGCACCAACGTTACAGATTACACGATTAAAAGTCAGCATGCTTACACGCTGAAATTCAGCGTGTAAGCATGCTATTTTAACATCTTGTAAAATTTCTCATTGGTGCATAGTGAATATACACGCTGGATCAATACTCAGCGTGTAAGCATGATATTTTAGCATCTTGTAAAATTTCTCATTGGTGCACAGTGAATATACACGCTTGATCAATACCAGTGATTACATGCAATTTTGTAATCATGATTACACGCTACATTTTGAGCGTGTAATCGTGATTATAAGACTGCGTGTAATAATATTCACGTTGCACCAATGTTACAGATTACACGATTAAAAGTCAGCATGCTTACACGCTGAAATTCAGCGTGTAAGCATGCTATTTTAGCATCGTGTAAAATTTCTCATTGGTGCATAGTGAATATACACGCTGGATCAATACCAATGATTACACGCAATTTTGTAATCATGATTACACGCTACATTTTGAGCGTGTAATCGTGATTATAAGACTGCGTGTAATAATATTCACGTTGCACCAATGTTATAGATTACATGATTAAAAGTCAGCATGTAATATTCACGTTGCACCAATGTTACAGATTACACGATTAAAAGTCAGCATGCTTACACTCTGAAATTCAGCGTGTAAGCATGCTATTTTAGCATCTTGTAAAATTTCTCATTGGTGCACAGTGAATATACACGCTGGATCAATACCAGTGATTACATACAATTTTGTAATCATGATTACACCCTACATTTTGAGCGTGTAATCGTGATTATAAGACTGCGTGTAATAATATTCACGTTGCACCAATGTTTCAGATTACACGATTAAAAGTCAGCATGCTTACACGCTGATATTCAGCGTGTAAGCATGCTATTTTAGCATCGTGTAAAATTTCTCATTGGTGCACCGTGAATATACACGCTGGATCAATACCAGTGATTACACGCAATTTTGTAATCATGATTACACGCAACATTTTGAGCGTGTAATCATTATTACACGATACGTTATCTAGGGTGTAATAATGCTTACAAAATGGCGTGTTATTATTCTGAGCGTGAATCATGTACATAATTATCAGACTGTTACCAGTTATTCTTTGAAGTATATACATGTTACATTGATATGCTCCATAAACGATAACATATACGAAATCATCATCTTTTATGTAAATTACGTTTCCGATAGTATAGCACAAATACAACACTTGTTACAACACTTTTGTCATACATTGAAATTCTAATTGATAAACAATTATGGAATGATAGTTGCAATAGAAGGCTCTGTCCTGCTCGTCTGACCTTGTAGGCATGTGTGTCGGTTGTGTCCTAGTTCACCGCAAACCCCACACTTACGCTGTCTACATAACAGACCACGTGACGGACCAGGTTCAGGTTCACAAATGTTGTCTACGGTTGGGAGACCGAGGGGGTTTGGACAATTTTGTCGATTGTGGCCGGCTTGTTTGCAATGGGAACATGTTTTTCCCTTCCTTGAACGAAACTCTCCTTTCAATTTTTTCCTAACCTTACATGGTTGGCCAACCTGAAACATCCATTCAGGAGGGTGCACTACTAATGAGCTGATTTCATCAGGGATTTCCCAGTCACTCATGTGACCAACTGGTCGGATAACTCCTGCATACGCTTCAACTAAACTTGACTTTTTATAGTAATGCGAGCAGAAATCAATGAATGGTCTTTTACAAGCTCGCAATGCAGCCAATGCATGAGCGTATGGCAATAAATCGATTTCAAATTCTCGACACGTACATGTCCTATCCAACAGATTTACGAGTCCGTCCTTAGCCTCATCTTTAACTTCGAATTCATTCCAATCAATTGGACGTACCGTGTAAAAAGTAGATTTTTCATTACGTTCCGTTAAATACTTTGTTGCCCATGGTGTCAATTGTGTGTGCAATGAGTCCGCAAAAGTTCACCGATCATGGAACCATTTCTGCATCATATCACGTATGTACTCGATCAGAACAGTAACAGGGAACTGTCGTGCATGTTGGAGACATGAGTTGATGCATTCTGTAATGTTTGAAGTCATCATGAAGTATCGTCTTACTGGGGAGTAAGCACGTGACCATCTTGCGGGACCAATTGTCATGAGATCGTTGTATGCATTCGGGTGCACCCGCATCAGTTCACTCATTTCTTCATTAAACTCGGATTCCCTGTAAATCTTATATGCACGCTTGAAAATACATGTGACATCTTCCCTTTTGAACGTATTCTTAAGGTTCGTAGTCAGGTGGAATACACAGAGGCCGTGTGGTGCATCGGGGTAAACAATTCTTATCGCCTTCTTAATGCCCTTGTGCTGGTCAGATATGAACATACAATCGATCGGACCATCGATGCACTTACGGACAAGCCTCAAAAACCAAGTCTACGACTCTCTATTTTCCTTATGACCTATCCCAAAAGCAAGTGGATATACTTGTTCATTTCCATTTGAGCATGCAGCCACGAACAATATATCATGAAATCTTCCTTTAAGATGAGTGCCGTCAATAGCAATAACGGGCCTAATTGATGACCGAAAACCACGAATACAAGCACCATATGAGAAGAAACAAAATTTGAATCATCCATCATCATCCAACTCAAAATCAGTCACAGTGCCAGGGTTCGCCCGCTCAAGCATATACAAATACAAAGGAATCCGCTGGAACGACTCTGCCGCGGGTCCGAACACAATAGACTCTACATGATCCTTCGCTCGCCAAGCCTTTGTGTATTGAATGTGGAGACCGTAATGTACCTGCATCTCCGACATGATTTCTTTCGATTTCAAGGCTGTTCCATTAACCCGAAGCTTTGGAGATACCAATTCACTAATAATAGAAGAATTAGCTTGCCAAAACCGACCTTGGAAACCCTCAATGGTGCAATTGTGTTCCTTGTCAATTTTTCGTATCTGCCAATACTCTCCCTCATCCATTTTTTTTGCATGCACTCTGAATGAACAATTGTCATCCTTGCAAGTTGCTTGAAATCTGGCATTACTGGACCTCATGATTCTGAATTCAAAATGTTGCTTCAAAGCCATCAAACTCAGTTCTCATTTTAGCTCTTTCTTGGAAGAAAATATTCTGCCTTTGTAAAATCGAGAATTGCTGCTAGAACACTCATGGTTGATGGTTTGGAATGAGTATTGCTCGGATCCAAGAATGCTCCAAGGGCGAGGGACTAAAGAGGAACCCCTTTGTGTTGTAGTATTGCCGACTAGATCGTCATCAAGATGACCATTGGAGTGACTGTGATCAGAAGTATCAGATTCACCGCCACTATCAACTTCAAAATTAGGACTACCACAATTCACCCCGGCTCGATTGTCTTCCTCAATAATAAAATCAACAAAACTTTCATCTTCTGTAAATGGGTGTTGTTCATCCAAGTTATCCAGCACATGATCAGTATTGGTTTCAAATTCAGGTGGAGTGCCCTCACTACCTATTGCACCATCTCTGTCATTACTGTCTGATTCTTGTGATGTCTCTTCATCAGTTGTGTGTATTGTTAGGGTAGGTTCGACACCTTGTGCAAATGACAATGACCCGCCCATTATGTTTCTCCCTGCAGATTGAAACTGGGATTTCAGTTGTTCAGAAAAGCTTTGATTCACTAGTTCACTTGGTGCTATAGGTTGGTGACGGTGTGGTGTGGGTTGGCCAGTATGTTGTTGTGCAACCGGTTCAGATGTTTGGGCATATGTTGAGCAGTATTGTTGGGAATATGGTTGTTGTATATGCATATAATATGGATTTACAAACTGTTGGAGAAAATATGGGTACATTTGGACGGGAATTAGTTCATGCGGTATTTGGGTTGGCATTTGTGTTGGCATTTGGGTTGGCATATTACCACCCGTAGTTTGATTTCTTCCGACGATTGTCACATATGCTTCAGGAATTACCCTTTCTTCCTGCATCAAAAATGACACATCCCTGTCATTTTTAATGCGCACAATAGTACGCCTCCCGCTCATATTCATAATAGCTTTTAATTCTATGTTGAAAGTGGACAAATCAAATGTAACAATATCTTCCACCGTTTTTATCAACCCATTGTAAGTCAAATCAGGAGGTACAAAAGCCATTTCAGAATCTCCTCCTTCATAATTCTGACCAAACCACTGCCCATCGTGCGATATAAGTAATCGCAAATCTCCCATCAATCTGTGCATAATGGAGGATAAAATTAATATTACATAATAAATCATTACATGCTGGTTAAACAAAGGAAATGTTCAATGTTAACAAGCTGAAAACATGATTACACGCTGACCAAATGAATCTAATATCTAAATGTTTACACGCTTAACAATGTGCATGCTTACACGATGCTATCTCTACATGTTTACAAGCTAACATCTCTAAATTTTTACACGTTGTCATCTCTAAATTTTTACACATTCAACAATGTGAATGCTTTACACGCTTTCATCTCTACATGTTTACACGCTCAAATCTCTACATGTTTACACGCTTAATGTGAATGCTTACAAGTTGTTACAATGCATGCTTACATGATCAAATTGGAGAATGATTACACGCTGCATAGCATATATAATGAATATATATGAAATGGTTTTTTTTAAAGGTGGATGTATGGGTGGTTACAAGCCGGAATAGGAATCAACCATTCTACCGTGTAAATATTCTGGTAAATTTTTTATGCTTGTGTTCATTCCGGAAATTTACAGTCACTTCAACCACTCCTAACTACTAGAAAAATAAAAAGAAAATGCAACAACAAAAACAAACTAATGTTTTTGAAAGTAATTTAAACAAAAAAAATAACATACCTTCTTTAGATTACAAACCCTTGACAGATATGATCTGGAGATTTACAAAAACCTTACGAGTTTAAAGAAAATTCCGAGAGGAAAATACTTGTGTCTGAGATGTGACATAATTGTGTCTGAGACTCTGAGAGAGAAATAAATATGAGAGGGAAATAAATCTGAGAGGGAAATAAAATATTAAAGTCGTCTGACAAGTAAATAAGGGCATACTTGTAAAAAAATTATTTCTCTTAGATAAAAAAAGAAAACTTATTGGGATGAGACATTTTCGAAAACGCTATTAATTTCCGGGTCAAATGGGGGAATTTTGCCTCTATATATATATATATATATATATATATTTTTTATTGAATAAAAAAACACTTTACTTATAAAAATAAAATGTTTAAAAAAAATGGACATCATAGAGTATTGGGTCATAGCCAATAACCCTTGTCAGAGTAGATATAATTTCTAATGCATTATTCTCCTTTTTATATAGGTTATATCACTCTTCCCTTGTCTTATTTATCCAATGTGAGATCTATGATTGAATATAACTATGGTTATAAGTAGACATGACGCCGGTTCGGTTCGAACCGGTGAACGGAACCGGAACCGCCACTCAAAAACCGTAACCCGAACCGGAAAAACCGGTTCCGGTTCCGAACCGAACCGGGAACCGGGAACCGGTACTGACCGGGAACCGGGAACCGGTACTAACTGAGCCCGGTTCCGGTTCGAACCGGACTGGAACCGGCTGTTCCGATTCCGGTTCGATCCGGCGGCTCCACCATAATATATATATATATATATATATATATATATATATATATATATATATATTACAAAAAATAACACTTTACTTATAAAAATAAAATGTTTAAAAAAAATGGACATTATAGAGTATTGAGTCATAGCCAATAACCCTTGTCCAAGTAGATATAATTTCTAATGCACTATTCTCATTTTTATATAAGTTATACCACTCTTCCATTGTCTTATTTATCCAATGTGTGATCTAGGATTGAATATAACTATGGTTATAAGCAATCACTCTATGACCAAGATTATGGAAAAATAATATGTGAATGAGAATTGATGATTTATTAATATATATATATATATATATATATATATTAATAGTATATTTAAAAAATGAAACATATTATTGCATTCACAATCCACATAATATAGAAGATTAAGAAAAGTATATATAGAGATGTGATGTGATTTAATCCAAAATTAGATGATACCTTTTATAAAATGATCTAATTCTTTTTTCTTTTGTTAACAATATTCCCTTTGTTTACATATAATAACATGTTAAAAAAGTTTTCAAATGAAAATTCATTATGTTATATCAATGAATGTAAATAGAAATTCAATCCTACATCCCATATCGGATAAATAAGACAAGTGGAGAGATGTCTAACCTATATAAAAATGAGGAGAATGCAAAGGAAAATAAAAATTCTTGGACAAGGGTTATGGGCCCCAACCCAATACTTTACAATGTCCTATTTAATATTTTATTTTATTTTATAAATAAAATGTTATATTTATAAAAAAACGAACTGAAACTGGCGTCATGTCTAGTTATAAGCAATCACTCTATGACCAAGATTATAGAAAAATAATATGTGAATGAGATTTGATGATTTATTAATATATATATATATATATATATTAATAGTATATTAATAGTATATTAATAGTATATTAAAAAAATGAAACATATTATTGCATTCACAATCCACATAATATAGAAGATTAAGAAAAGTATATATAGAGATGTGATGTGATTTAATCCAAAATTAGATGATTCCTTTTATAAAATGATCTAATTATTTTTTCTTTTACTAACAATATTCCATTTGTTTACATCTAATAACATGTTAAAAAAGTTTTTAAATGAAAATTCATTATGTTATATCAATGAATGTAAATAGAAATTTAATCTTACATCTCACATCGGATAAATAAGAGAAGTGGAGAGAGATCTAACCTATATAAAAATGAGGAGAATGCAAAGGAAAATAAACATTCTTGGACAAGGGTTATGGGCCCCAACCCAATACTTTACAATGTCCTATCTAATATTTTATTTTATTTTATAAATAAAATGTTATTTTTATAAAATAAAATAAAAACGAACCGAACCATCGGAACCGGAACCGGAACTGGAACATTCCTTAGGAGGTTCCGGTTTCGGTTCCGATTTCGATTCTAGCTCCCCCGGAACCAGAACCGGCGTCAAGTCTAGCTGGCAGCTTATGGTTTTTCCATGTCAATTAAGCTAATGATTATGGAATAGGCGGGATTTCTCAAACTTCAAATATAGTTTTTCTTTTATTTTACATATTTTTTTAAAAATATTATAATAATTCGGGATTTGGGAGTGTGAAGTAGACTTAAACTCACAACCTTATGATGTAGGTATGGGGGGAAACCACTAAATCTATCTTATCTTATTTAATTAAGTGTTAACTAAACTTATTTGAGATAATCAAGAACACCTAATTTGTGGTTCTGGTCCATATAAAATTTTCAGTGCATCAGGTGCATTATTGAGTAATACATGTATCAACAACATATTATATTTTCAGTGACCTAGTAGGCTAGTACACTACTCGTTTGCACTAAGTGCTTCAAAGAGCTTGGGCATGTATGGTATCATTTTTAAAATGAAGTTTTTGAAAACAATTTTTAAAAATAAATATTATGTTTTAAAAATGATGTTTTTAAAAACGTAAATGTTTTTTGTAACCTTTTTTAAAAGCTGTTGTCAAATACGGAAAATGATATAAATGTATTTGGTGTCGTTTTTAAAATGGGTAAAATAATTGTTTGGAGGGAAAATTTATGGTTTGTTTTGAAAAGATAATGTATTTTGAAAATAGTGAAAAAACAATAGAGTAATTGGCACAGATGCCCCATCGACTATAAGCGAATTCGCATGTTGCTCCCTAAACTTTTTTTTAGGCATTAAATCCCCTAAACTTTCAGAACTTGGCAATAGGAGACGGAATTGTAGCGCCGTTCATTTTTCTGTCATAGAAAATTTCACTAAGTTCCCCTTATTATATATATAAATGCATCAAACCGAAAAAAATATAACAATATGACATAAATACCCCTCTGACCAAATTTTTAAAATTCAAATTTTAAAAATAAAAATTGAAATATTGGTTAAATAATAATAAAACTCTGAACTTTTTAATAAAGAAAATTAAATAAAATAATAGTAATGATAATAAAAAAATATTAAAATAATATAATAATACTAATAAATTAATAATAATAATAATAATAATAATAATAATAATAATAATTTAAATACCCTATACTTTTTTTTAGTCATTATCATTTAAATTATTTTTTTATTTAAACATCCCTAAATATCATTACACATTACCCCTTATACTTTTTTTTCACCATTAAACTCCCTGAACTTTCATAACAATGGATATTTAAATTATTTAAGGGGAATTGTCATTTAAATTATCTTTTTTTATTTAAATACCATTGTTATTGTAAATGAACAAGTCATATTTAGGGATATTTAAATAAAACAGATAATTTAAATTATAATGGTGAAAAAAGTATAGGGTATTTAAATTATTATTATTATTATCATTATTATCATTATTATTATTATTATATTGTTATTATTATATTATTATTATTATTATTATTATTATTATTATTATTATTTTCATTATTATTATATTATTATTATTTAATTTTTCATTTTTTGACATTATTAATAACCTTGTTATTGTAAATGAACAAGTAATATTTAGGGATATTTAAATAAAAAAGATAGTTTAAATGATAATTCCCATTAAATAATTTAAGTATTCATATGAGTTTATATTTAGGGATATTTAAATAAAAAAGATAATTTAAATGATTGTTAAATCAATTGTTAAAAAATAATTTTTATTTTTAAAATTTGGTCAAATGGGTATTTAGGTCATATTATTATATTTTTGTCTGGTTTGATACAATTATATATATAATAAGGGGAACTTAGTGCAATTTGTCATGACAGAAAGATGGACGGCTTTACAATTCCATCACCTATTGTCAATTTCTGAAAGTTCAAGGGATTTAATGTCTAAAAAAAATGTTTATAGGGCAACATACGAATTCGTTTATAATCAAGTGGCCATATGTGCCAATTACTCAAAATAATAAAATGTTGTTTTTCATTTTTTTTTTAGTTATAACTTTTAAAAATGCTGTTTTTTTGTTTTCAAAAACACATTTTATAAAAGACTTGGGCAAACAATTTTGTTTTTTATTTTTAAAAGTAGAAAACAGTTTTATAAAATGAATCCAAATGCACCCTTAATTCGTTTTATAAAATTAATCTCTTGTACATGACTTTGTTTCTGTACTTGCGTTGGCATTGCCACTCTTGGTCTTGGCTTCACCTTTCTAGGGTTTCTTTTTCAATATCTAATGTGAAATTTTTTATTATCATTATTTAATTCCTTAATTCGTTTTTAATTGATTATCATTTGCAATAATAATCAACTATTACTTGTTCTAGTTAGAGAAATATGAAACCCCTAATTATATATGTTAATCAAGGAATCCAATTTGTTGATTCCAATTAGAATTAGCAAAGCGAGTTTAGTATAGTCTTCTATACATATTATTTTCTTTTTATTGAATTCAAAGATGGTAGACACTTGTTATCAATTATAAATGCGACTAGATTTAACATTTCCCTATAGCCTGTATAAAATTTTCACTCTCATGAGCCATAATTGTAAAGTCTCAAATGTTGCAATTATAAGAGCTTTGAGTGAACTTCATCAGGTTTTTGTATCGTACGGATAAGAACAAAATAAATAAATACATTTATTTGTTTATAATAACATGGATTTGTTTCTTCAAACATTTACATAAATTATTTTGAAAGATGTCAACTAGTTTGAATGTCGATTGTAGAGGTGCCCACGGTTCGGTTAAACCGTGGGCACCAAACCAAAACCGGTTTCGAAAAACCAAAACCGGAACCGTAACCGTAACCGCCGGTTACGGTTACGGTGGGTCGAAACCGACCAAAACCGACGGTTTAACCATCGGTTTTGCGCAAAAACCGACCAAACCGTCGGTTTAACCAACGGTCGAAACCGTCGGTTTAACCGCCGGTTAAATCGACGGTTTGGTCGGTTTTTGCCCAAAACCAACGGTTAAACAGTCGGTTTAACCGACTGTTTCGACCGTTGACATTAAAAAAAAAATCAATGAATCCCGGATTGCCATGTGGACCACAACATTTAAAAAAAACAAAAAAACTAATTGGTGACCGTTGGGCATTGGGTGAGATGACCAACGGTCATGATACCAACGGTCATCTACTAATCTCCCAATGGCCATATATATATATATATATATATATATATATATATATATATATATAATTTCTTTCCCTTAATTTCTTAAAATTGTAAATTCGCCCATCCACTATAATCCTATAAATACCCCCCACATTTCAATATTCTTCACACCACTCTCAACTTCTCTCAATCTCTCTCAATCTCAAATTCTCAATTCTCTCTACATTCTACAATTTTCTTTATTTTTCATTTTTCATAAAAATTAATATCTATTTTTTTCTTCAATTTTTTACAATCATCTATTTACAATTTTCTTTAATTCTCATTTATTATAGAAATTAATATCTATTTACAAATTCTATTTTTTACAATCCTCTATTATTTATTTACAATTATCTATTTTTCTTAGTGTTACCACTATTATTCCAACAATATTTTGAGTGTCTCACATATCTATATATATATTTTTTACTAATAGTATTTATAATTAATTTTTCAATGGCAAGTGGGGGAGAAGGTTCAAGAAATTTGAACAAGGGAAATGGTTCATTGCAAGATTTGTTGGAACACCAAGGTGATGATGTCAGTTATAACGACCGACTTTACCACGAGTTCCTTCAATCTCAATTTGGATCCGATCTCCCTCGTAGTCCTAATCCCCCTCTAATAATTTCCGACGAACCCGGCCCCAATCTCTATGACCCTGATAGTAATGAAAATCTATCTAACCTCCAACCCCCTTCAGATGAATTTGTTGCAGGTAAAGAAGAAAAGCCGATGAAGTCCGATCTCTTCAAATTGCATATGAAGAAAATTCAGTTAGATGACGGGATGATCCAAATCAAGTGCAACTACTGCTCCAAAACATACAAGACCAACAAATCATTCGGATATGGCACGTACTGGAACCATATTAGGAAAAAACACCCTTCTGAATTGGTGAAGACTAGTAACCAATCACAAATCTCCAGGTACGGAACCCCTACTAATCAACTATTTCATTATACGTCTGAAAAAAACAAGGAAGAATTAGCAGTAATGGTTGCAGTTGAACATTTACCTTTTAGTTTTGGTGAGAAAGTAGGTTTTGTTAATTATTGTCAAAATGCATTAAATCCTGCAATGCAACATGTTCCTAGATCCACTCTCACACGTACAATGTTTTCCATTTACAAAAAACAAAAAAAACAAATTGAGTTCTTTTTTTATCAATTTGAAGGTCGCGTTTCCGTATGCGCCGACATATGGACTGACAATTTTGGTAGTCATCATTATATGGGTGTGACATGTCATTATATGGATAATGACTGGGTCATGCAAAAAAGAATTATTGCATTTGGTGTTTTCGATGAATCACATACGGCTCAAAATATTTTTCGACTCCTTAAAAAAAAATTTTGAAGAGTTTCATATCCAAAACAAAATTTTTGCGATCGGTTTTGATAATGCTGCAAGCAATACCGCATCTATTACTATGTTGCAGGATTTGTGCAATCCCTATTTTTGGGGTAAATTATTTCATCAAAGATGTGCATGCCATATTTTAAATTTGTGTGTTCAAGGTGGATTACAAATTCTTTCTGTTTATATTAAACCAATTAGAGATAGTATTAACTATATCTGGAGGCAAAACAAACTCCAAAAACTATGGTTAAAATATTGCTCTCAAAATGGTATGCGTCCCATTAAATTTTCTCGGGATATTAGTACTAGTTGGAATTCTACTTATAAGTTGCTTAATGAAAGTGTTGCATATAAGGAATTATTAGTTTCTTTTATTACTTATAACGTTCCTTCAATTTCTCTTCAATTGAAGCATTGAGATATATGTATAAAAAATCTTGAATTGTTACGTGTTTTTAATGATGCTACTAATGCTTTATCTGGTATTTACTATCCCACTACTCATTTATTTCTTATTCAAAGTGTTAATATTGCTGGTGCATTCACTGAGTGTGAACTCGATGTTCAATTGAGTGAATATGTTGCTGCCATGAAAAAAAAAATGGTTACAGTATTATAAGGAGATTCCAAATATTTATTTGCTTGCATCATGTTTTGATCCACATTTTAAATTAGAATGTTTGCAAGATTATTTAACTCATTATTACAAAAGTTTAGATTTAGAAGTTGATGTTCTTAGTTATTGTAATTCCATTTAGGCTTTGCTTTATGAATTATATGATGAATATCTTAGAATATATGGTTCGTCTTTGAACATGCTGGTTTCACAACATCAACCGACATCTGATAGTACTGGTAGTGGTACTTCCTCAACTTTTAAATTAAAGGGTTTAGGGGATCGATTGTTTTCCCAAAGAGCCAAAAAATTAAGAACATCTTCTTCATCCTCATCCGGCTCGATTTCTGAGCTTGACCGGTATTTAGAAACATCTCATGAATTTTTTGAGGATAATGAATTTAGTATCCAGGTTTGGTGAAAGGATCATGAACAGATTTTCCCAATTTTGGCTATTATTGCCAAACAAATTTTGGGAACACCGGTTTCTACCGTAGCTGTGGAACAAGAATTTAGTGCAGGTGGAAATATTTTGGAACCAAGACGGCCGGTTATGTGTTCGCAGACACTTGAAGCTCAGGCGTGTGTTGATGATTGGACAAAGGCAAAATACAGACAACAAGAAATCGAGGCGGAGATAGTGAATGATTTTTTCGAAGATGACCAAACCACGGGAACGGAAGACAGCGATTAGATTCCATTCCAACTTCCAACCTTCAACACCGAACATCTAATTAAAGGTAAAAGAACTACGTGGCCTTTGATTTCTCTACTGCTCTACATTTATGGAGGATACGTAGGCAACTTAATTGAGGTCAAATTAATTGCAAGGCCGATTTTTTTATTTTTTATTTTTAATTCAACTTTGTTACATTGTATATTTGAATTCAATATCCATTTAATTTTTTTTTAATTTATCTGCAATTGTAATTTTGTATCAATTTATCAATGTCAATTTCTTTTATTTTCAACATTATTAAATACCTAAATGCTTCAATTGTATATTATATATTTATATAATTGTGTTGAATATTTTATATTAATTTCATTTTATTACAAATGTTTCAATTTTATTACTAAATAAAATGTCCCATAAATTTTATTCATTTGTCAAAAAAAAATCTGGAACATTATTTTTCCCATTATTTTAATTAGGTTTAGTAACTATTGTAATTAGGTTTTGTTTGGAAAAAAAAAAACCGAAACCGAAACCGAAACCGGCGGTTCAAAATCGAAACCAAACCGGTTTTCTTGGTTACGGTTACAGTTTGGGTGGCCACGGAACCGAAACCGACTGTTTCGAAACCGAAACCGCCCCGAAACCGAACCGTGGGCACCTCAAGTCGATTGATATCCAATCTGAATACAATTTAATTTTTTTAGAATAAAATATGTAAATAGTTTAGTGAAATGCATTTAATTGATATCTTCCAACAAAAACGAGTTTACATAAAAATAAACAAATTTGAATATTTATAATAAAATCATTTTCGTAACTTTTAAATTAAAAAAAAACCATTTCTTATTTAATACTATTAATTTTAAGAGTAATGCAGGAATGCTAGGTTGTCCAACATAGGGTTCAAAAGTTTTATATTCTCCGACTTTTAAGACTAGCAACAACTTAATAACTTAAATTTTAATAGAACTTAAAATTTGAATCTGATAAAAATACTCTTAAAACACAATCACAAAAAGAAAGTCTCATGCTTTTTTTTTCGGGACTTATTTTCGTATTTTCGAGATTTATTTGGGTATTTGTAAGACTTATTTTTATATTTCTGAAATTTATTGTGTAATTTTTTGACTTATTTTGTAATTTCTAAGACTTATTGGGTATTTTTATAAATTATAATACTTATTTGGTAAAATACAAAAAATTTCAAAAAATTTGCTATTCCTAAAAATCACTTTGGATTTGATGCTATTTAGCCCTATTTCCACCCTAAGAATATTTGTCCAAAATCTTGACAACTCAAATACCACATCATTTAGGTATTTTTTTTATTGTCTAACATTACTCTATTTTTAATAAGTTAGAAATATTTAAACCATAATCTAAAACTTAAAATTTTTATTTAGTTAATAAACAATTTTTTGTTTTATATATCACATGCGGTGCGCCGAATCAAACTTAAATCACTGTCAGATTAAATGAGTATTTTTTACCAACCAAACCACGTTGGGCGACGGTAATTTATAAACATATTTTAAGATCATAAATTAACCAAATATATAATTCTCAATTTTCATGGTATTTTAGACTAAATGATGTTGGTCTAGTGGGTTGTCCCTCACAAATACATCATGCGTAGTGCTGTAAAAGGGGGCCGGCCCGGCCCACATCGGCACGGCCCCCCGGCCCGTTTAGGAAAACGGGCCGTGCCAGGCACGGCCCGTTTTCCTAAATGGGGGCCCGGCACGGCCCTTCTGTGCCGTGCCGCGTGCCGTGCCGTGCCAGCCTGTGGGCCAATTTGGCGGGCCAAATGGGCCAGCCCATATTTTTTTTTAAATTTTTTTTTTATATATTATTATTTTTATATATTAAAAAAAATGTTTATAATAAATTAATAATATATTATAGATACATTTTTTATTTTATTTAATGAATTAATTCAAAAAATAAATAAAGATAAAACATGAAAGAAAAAAAAAGTAGATAAAAATATGAAATGAAGAATTCTTTATTTATTTCGGACTTTCAGTATTACATATTTATATGATTGCCTCATTAAAAACCTTACCAAGAAAACCCAGTGGGATAAAAACTTGGTAAGGGAAAAAGAGTGCAATCGTATTACAAGTAAATGTACATGTACAACCTAGTTCTGGACCTGGTTACTGGCGGAACCCTCATCGACATATAAATTGGAGAAATTTTGAATAAATTGTTCATCTACCGTTTCATTTTGCATCCTCTTTCGAGCATGCTCCCAATCCCGAATGCATATTAATACTTCCACCATCTCTGGAGTCAAACAATTTCTTCTTGGTTCAATAATTCGTCCACTCGTGCTGAATGCCTGTTCTGAAGACACAGTGGACACGGGGATAACCAGTATGTCACGTGCTAAGTGTGACAAGACCGGATACCTGTAGCTATAGGTCTTCCACCATAACAACAGATCAAAATTCTCCGTGTTTTCGTCGGCATCAAACTGTGCTTCAAGGAACCTATTCAGTTCGGCACCAGAAGATGCAGCAGATCGTGTAGTTGAAGAAGAAGAACTTGCTGATTTGTCTTTTTTCCGGCGTTTGAGAATGCTCCAACTTGTCGGCAACGGTTGTCTGTCCGGTTCTGGTGATGGTTCCGTGTGAATGCCGCCAAACCTGCGCTCATAAATACTAAAAACTTCGAACAACTTGTTTCGAATGTCAGTAATCTGTTCGGAATAATCTATTGACAATTTATTACCAGTAAACTCAAGCAAATATTCTAAACCAGCTAATTTAATTCTAGGATCTACTATAACACCTAAGGCATAAAGGAAAGGCATTTCAGACCAGTATTTTTTAAACTTGGTCTCCATGGCAACAACTGCATCGCCAAGCAAGTCATCTTCCCTATAAGTGTTTAACATGTCAGACATTTCCACAATCTGATGGATTGCCTGGGAAGATGTGGGGTAGTAGACCCCAGAAAGGGTTACAGTGGCATTGTAAAAAACCTGTAAAAATTCAACAAAAATCTTTGCCACATACCAATCGTCTGGTGTCAATGATTGAGCAGGTGGACAGCCACTTTCGGCCAATTTCATGTTATAAAAACCCGAAATAGTTGTATCATATTCCAAACAATTTTTCAGCATTAAGTAAGTAGAGTTCCACCTTACCGGCATATCAGTTTGGAATCGTCGGGGTCGTAGACCGTTTAATGTACAGTGTCTGCCAAATTCTTGAAATCTTGGATTAGAGCTACCGATCCAAGAAATGGCATCTCTGATGCGTTCTATACGATTGCTTACTTTCTTCAAACCAGACTGTACAACTAAATTTATGATATGACATGCACAACGCTGGTGGAAGAAATAACCCCCAGCTTGCGGGATGTTTCTTTCAGTAAACAATACAATAGACTTAGTATTTGCCGATGCATTATCTAATGTGATAGAGAGGATGCGATGAGTTATGTCATAAGTTTCTAAAACAGAAAGAATGACAGCAAAAATATTGTCTGCGGTATGTGCAAAATCCATAGGACGAAAACCAAGAATTTTTTTTTGTATCTTACATTCAGAGTCTAAATAGTGTCCTGTGACACATAAATAGTCCTGTTTGGAACATGCGTTCCAAATATCGGAAGTTAATGCAATTGAGACAGTTAGATGCTGTAATTCAGCCGTCAAGTCATCTCGTTGGGTTTTAAACATTTTTATCAAATCGTTTCTAGTGGTGGTTCTAGAAACAATTTGCATTTGGGGGCAAAATGCAGATGTTATAAATTCTTGAAAAAAAACACAGTCACCGAAATTAATAGGTTGATCAGTTTGTGCAATGTACCGTGCCAAACATTCTCTAGCATGTGCGGCGTCGTAATGCCACGTCGTAACCGACCCGTCGTAACCGACCCGTCTGGGTGCCGTTGCAGTTGTGTCTGGGTTGTATTGGGTACCTGTACGTGTTTGGGCATGCATTTTTGCATATGTCTTCTCAAATGACCGGTTCCACCCTTAGTAGTGGTATAGTTCTTAGGACAAAACTTACATTTGGCTCTGGGGCCGACCGTACCGTCTGGAAGTGTCATTTCTACTACGTCAAAACACTGCCATACATCTGATGTTAACCTCTTAGATTTGGTACGTGATGTCAGTGTGGGGCCGGAACCAGAAGGTCCCGCTCCGGTTTCTGCCAGTCCGGAGAGATCAAAATCATCGTTCAGCATGTTTAGACCGTCTGGAAAATAAGGATGGGTGGGATCCATTTCCTAAAACAATATATTAAAATTAACTCCTACACATAAAAATTATTAATTTACTAAAACAATATATTAAAATTAACTCCTACACATAAAATGATTATTTTACTAAAACAATATATTAAAATTAACTCCTACACATAAAAATTATTAATTTACTAAAAAAATATATTAAAATTAACTCCTACACATAAAAATTATTAATTTACTAAAACAATATATTAAAATTAACTCCTACACATAAAATGATTTTTTTTTACTAAAACAATATATTAAAATTAACTCCTACACATAAAAATTATTAATTTACTAAAACAATATATTAAAATTAACTCCTACACATAAAATGATTTTTTTTTTACTAAAAAAATATATTAAAATTAACTCCTACACATAAAAATTATTAATTTACTAAAACAATATATTAAAATTAACTCCTACACATACAATGATTATTTTACTAAAAATATATATTAAAATTAACTCCTACACATAAAATGATTAATTTACTAAAACAATATATTAAAATTAACTCATTCACATAAAATGATTATTTTACTAAAACAATATATTAAAATTAACTCCTACACATAAAAATTATTAATTTACTAAAACAATATATTAAAATTAACTCCTACACATAAACTGATTTTTTTTTACTAAAACAATATATTAAAATTAACTCCTACACATAAAAATTATTAATTTACTAAAAATATATATTAAAATTAACTCCTACACATAAAATGATTTTGTTTTACTAAAACAATATATTAAAATTAACTCCTACACATAAAATGATTATTTTACTAAAACAATATATTAAAATTAACTCCTACACATAACAATTATTAATTTACTAAAACAATATATTAAAATTAACTCCTACACATAAAAATTATTAATTTACTAAAAAAATATATTAAAATTAACTCCTACACATAAAATGATTTTTTTTACTAAAACAATATATTAAAATTAACTCCTACACATAAAATGATTATTTTACTAAAACAATATATTAAAATTAACTCATACACATAAAAATTATTAATTTACTAAAAAAAAATATTAAAATTAACTCCTACACATAAAATGATTTTTTTTATAACTAAAACAATATATTAAAATGAACTCCTACACATAAAATGATTATTTTACAAACAAAATATATTAAAATTAACTACTACAAATAAAATGATTTTTTAACCAAAAAAATATATTAAAATTAACCCCTACACATAAAAATGATTTTTTTTTACTAAAACAATATATTAAAATTAACTCCTACACATAAAATGATTATTTTACTAAAACAATATATTAAAATTAACTCCTACACATAAAATGATTAATTTACTAAAAATAAAAATAAAAATTAACCCCTACACATAAAAATGATAAATTTACTAAATAAATAAAATTAATAACTGATATAAACATAAAATGATAAATTTACTAACTAAACAAACATATTAAATTTAAAATATAACACTTAAATAAAAATGTACCTTTGAAGTTTGAACTTTGGTGTCTTGGTGGAGAGATTAGAGAATAATAGTAAATTACTAATAAAATATTATAATAGTATATTAGTAGTGTAGAATAGTAGAGAGAGAGTAAGAATGAAATTAAGAATAATTGAAATTGTATAGAGAGTTTGAGAATGGAGAGATTGAGAGAATTAGAGAAAGTGAATGAAAAGTGGAATGTGTGGGAGTATTTATAGAAAAATTAGAAAAGTGGGTAAAAATATAAAATACAAGAGTTGAGGGGGCAAATTGTAATTTTTAATGTTTTTTTAAAAAAATAACCGTTGGCTGACGTCAGCCATGACGTCAGCCAACGGTTATTTTTTTTAAAAAAAACAATAAAAATATAGTTAAATTTAAAAAAAAAAAAAAAAATTCTACGGGCCCAACGGTCGGCACGCCGTGCCGGCACGCGTGCCGACCGTTGGGCTTGGCACGCCGTGCTGGCGTGCCATGCCTGGAAGCCTGACCCGGCACGTGCCAAGAATGGGGGCCGTGCCTGGCACGGCCCACCATCCTTGGCAGGCCGGCCGGACCGGGCCCTCCAGGCCCGGCCCATATTTACAGCACTAATCATGCGTTTGTGGGTTTGAATATGATTAGGTGGTGGATTGATAGAAGTATGAGAAGAGTTTTAATTGAAAGCTACGGATCGAGTTATAACTCAGAGCTCATATTCTCATTTATATAATAGCAGAAATTTTACTAATAAACTAACCTCATCCGTGACAACTTAATAACTACGAAGACATCCTAAACCATAAAATGCAGTACAACTGGCCTAGCTAACACAAAACTGCATATTTTTATAATTAAATAATTAAAAATGTAAACCAAGTACTAAACAAGTCATTTCACCAAAACAGATCTATTGTTCCCAAAAGTGGCTACAACACAACAAAGGCCACTCACTTCTTTTCAATTTTATAAACCCCTTTTGGTGCTTAATAACAACTAAACTTTTAATTTTACTATATGGTTTCATTTGATTTATTATTATTATTATTTTATTTTATTTTACTTTTAGCCTAAAATTTTGAGAACCATTTGGACCAATGGAAGAACACAAGTACACATTAGTGTTAAAGGATCGGCAGACCATTTTCCTTTTTTTTTTTTTTTTTTTTTTGATAAAAGGACAAGCATTACAAGGAAAGAGGGATAACAGGGCTGAGATCCAACCAAAGTAACTCCCGAATAGAGGAGAAAACCAATAGAGCAAGCCTATGTGCCAAGGAATTTCCAGACTTGGAAGTCGCTTGACACTTACAACAGCCAACCTCTAATAGTAAGGCTTTAATATCATTATTTTATTTTCCTTCTATTGGTGACCTTGATATCTCTTTTAAACACCAAGCATCTTCTTATCATCTATATTTTATTGGTAATTATTTAATTGATAGTTAGATTAATGCAGTTTTTTTAGCATTTGTGGGTTTTTGTAGCATAATCTTAACAATCATATAAAGAAAAGATTATTGCATGTTATGGAGATATTATACATATGTTTTTTGGTCATCGAGTTAGGTTAATTTAAGATAATGGTTTCCTAGAAGATGCTAGCTAGTCACTAGATATGCTTATACTCCTAGTCCTAGTTAAGATAAGTACATGATTTTCTTTTTTCTTTTTTCTTCTTAAAATTATTTAGATATTTTTGGTTTATCATTTGAA
Source organism: Dipteronia sinensis (assembly GCA_033220585.1). NCBI lineage: Eukaryota > Viridiplantae > Streptophyta > Magnoliopsida > Sapindales > Sapindaceae > Dipteronia > Dipteronia sinensis. Next base: position 65,781,064 of record CM065640.1, read on the forward strand.
ATCAAGATATGATTAGCTAAAAAAATAACATGTGCGAGAAGTTTTATATCTAGTGTTAATGTTTATGGGATCAGGGGCGAATGGTCATGGGGCTGCACGGTGCTGCAGCCCCGTCGTACCTTAAAAAAAAATTGTAATTAGGCTGTGGATCATCATTTTATTATCAAATATTCAAACCCAATATTTATTCCATTGGTGAATAAATATTATATGGTTCACCCATTTCATCAGTTAATACAAGTTCACCCATGACTCACCTCTTAAATCTTGAATTATATGCCCCACTGTCCCTTTGTTACCGGATCCCACCACTCCATCGGTATCAAACTTCGTTTTCTTCTTCTTCTTATCTCTATATTTTTCTTTGTTCTTTAATCTCTTCCGATCACAATTTTTTTTAACGATTTTGAAACCTTATTTGCAAAATCCGTATGTTTCTTTTTTGACTTTATTTATTTTATTGGAATACACATTTTGAGGGGTTATATTTATTATGTATCATGACTCGTTGCATATTTATTTTTTATTAATGAAATTCATTTTTCTACTAAGGTCGTTTGAAAAATTTTATAACTAATATTTAGTTTAGTCCTGTAGGATAAAAAATCCTGGATTCGCCCCTGTATGGGAGGAGATATTCAAACCGATCAGTTTCGACAAACCCCTCTATCAAATCTAAAAAAAAAATCAAGATATGATTCTAGGGGTTTCACATAATAATTTGGATACAATCTCCTAACTATAACAACCTTACACCCATGTTAATGAAACTACGGGTCCAAGCTTTTGATAAAAATTCTTTCATATTTATAATTTATACACATTCCATATTCTCCTCCGGTTGCAGAAGCGACTGTTATTTTGTGAGGGATGATTTTTGCAAAAGAATTTGGGTTGGAGCCGACTATTATTAAGTCTGATGCTCAAGGAGTGGTGAATATGATTAATTCAAATTTTCAAGTTTTCATTGATATTTGTTTGTTAATTGCGGATGTTATATATTGTCTCCGGGATATGGTAGGATCTATGGTTGTGTTTGTTCATAGAAATGCGAATATTGTCGTCCATAAACTTTCAAAAATGGCATTGACTATTGTAGATGACTATTTTTGAATGAAATCTTACTTGTGTGGAGCGGTTTGTCAATGATGATTGTCCTGGTTTATTTGTACTGCTTTGCTTTGTTTTATTATTGTTATCCTTAAAAAAAAATTGAAACGTCTACTAATCTATGTAATTAATTGAAAACATCTTGTTTTTTTAGAAGATTTATATTAATGATACTGAATTGAAATCAACAAAAACATTTTTTGATCGTACAAAAATACTTGGAATAGTTCTAACTCAAAAACTATGATTTAGATGTTTTTAAAGAAATAATTGTAATTTAGAAAGACTTCATAAGAAAAAAAAAAACACTTTAAGAAAAAACCTACAAACTATCAAATATCTAAAAAATATCTAAAATTTATCATGTCTTAACTTGCACCTGTGTTAAAATATACTCTAAGTCCATTTTAAGCTTGTGCAAATCGAAATTTTGGAAGAAAAAAAATGTTGGAATCCTGCACCTCATCGGCTCTGATCAAGCATTATCTCCATTTTATTCATTTTTTTAATTATTTGTTTATCCTGAACCTTTACTCATGTAGGTCAAAATCAGCATCAAAATAAACATTTCCTGTTTAGGTAAAAAAAAAAAGATTTGTAATTATGAGTTTGGAGCATACCAATCCAATTATCCAAACCACAAGAAAAACTTTAAACACAATTATGCAATTCCTTTTTACTACTTGTTGGTTTATTAACATTCATTGCACATACAATTATAGCTATTATATATATATATATATATATATCAATTACTGTAGTCAATTAGTCATAATTGATAATCAAAATATATACTCATTTTTTACTTTTTAGCTTTGTAGAGTTGGGCCTCAAACTAGGCCCGTTTTAAACTTTTCAAAAAATGGAAAAAAGGGCCCAAAGTCACAAATTTAACTCCCCTCAAAATTTTGGGTACACACATTTAAAGATTTGGTTGAACCAATGAATAAATATCAAAGAAGAAAATGATTCCACCCTGGATGTGACTAGGGGAAGAAATTGTAGGTACGTTTTTTTGGAGGCTTTTATATGTTTAGAAATATAATAGGTTATATGATTATCATGATGGTGATCATAATATCATATATATATAGATCTCTCAATTTCAATTGTGGGATTGAACAATTTGAAGTGACGGGTGAGAAAAGGATCATTTGATTTTGGCAACTCACCTACTACTACTGCTACAAACTATATAGACTTCCCCTTGATTGGTATGTTTACCATTGTATCTACTATCTTGTTTTGTATTTTGAAAAAAAGGTTTCACATTCAAAGCCTCTCTTAATAATTGCAAGTATTTTTTATTTTTTTTTTATTTGTACATGATGATTGGTAGTGATCAAATTTTAGTTATGCATGGAAAATCTTTGTGATGGAATGTATGGGTGAGGCTCTATAAAATTTGGGTTTAAATGTTGTTGAAAAAAGAAGTTAAATTGTTCAAAATAAAAATATTTGTCTACCCACAAGTTAAAAGAGCAATACTTGATGTATAGAATTAAGTAAGAACCGAACTTCCAAACTTTAAAAAAAAAATAAAAATAAACTTGTATATCCCTTCATAAGTGTGTATCTTTCCTTCAAAGATTTTGGTGGTAGGTTTGAGTCATCATAAGCATTTTACAAACATGTGTATATAGTTTTCTCTTAGATATTCTGAGAGTAAATATTTTGATCGTGCATATAGTGTCTGATCTCAGCATGTCCCTAATATTAGAATATATATCTTAAATCACTATTAAAATATATATTGAGTGTAATATGCATTCTTGTTAGAATGTATCTTGATTCTTGAGGGCATGATTGACATGCTGTATTGTATAGTATTGATTTGTATTTGATTATATTGTATTGCATTATTATTATACAATCCTGTGTTTGGTGATATTTCATGTTATAGGATATTATTTTTGTTTCCAAATATTTTGTAATAATAAAATCAATATATTTTTTTAATAAAAAATAATACTATAAAGTATATATTTGTGTATTATATTTTTAAATAATATTTTTATTATAAAATATAATTTGCAAAATTATATTTTAATTAACTTTAATTTTTTTATATTTTGTATAATTTTAATATTTATATAATTATTTTAATCATTTATATAATTTTATTTGAAAAAAAATCCACTTACAAGTTTAATACAACATAAACTCACCATTTCACTATGTGTTATATAATACAATACTTGTTTTATTAGAAGCACTATTTACATTATTTAGTACAATACAATGTGTCTTGTCAAAAACATGTATTGTATTGTATAATATATTTTAATTAACTAATACTATACTATAGTATACATACAAACAAACACATCCTGAATGTATTGGGTTGGTTCCAATTACTATTTTTCTTTCATAAATGATTTGAAATAGTAGCTAGAAAACAACCAATTCCGGAAGAAAATTGCCAGAACACCCCTAAAAAACAAATAAATAATAAATAAAAATATATAATAACGGGTAAGTTCTGATTCTTCTGAAACTTTGTGGCATTATAGACAAAATTGGGACCTAGTAATTTATTATAGCAGCTCAATTTGGACCGTTAGGTTTCTCAAGAAACTTTTTTTTTACTAAAGTTTTCCACCATTAAATTCGTTGTATTTATTTCATCTCATTTGATAGTAAATTAAATATTATATGGTTTGGAGGGCTTTTAATATATATATATATATATATATATATATATTGAATAAGTGTCTATAATTATTTGTAGAATAATAGATTATAAATGTGTTTATAAAAAAAATAAAAAATATAACAGTGGGTGAGGTCTGAATGGTTGATTATAAACCAGCCCCTCAATTGGGAAGATCGTAAACTAGAAAGCATAAAATGTGAGTTGGTGATAATAGAAACATATTAGCCCCATTATACAAAAAAAGAGACTGCAAAATCACATGCAATGTCAGTTATAGAGAGGTTGCTTCAAGCCTTCAACAAATCAGAATTCTGTAAAAATTAAGGCACTTCCAATAATTGGACATTAATAAACATTATTTTAATTCAATAATTTGGAATTACAACTTAATTCATCAATTAATGTAAAACATATGAATTTGTAATTTATTACATACTTATTTTTTTTTAAATATATTACATACTTATTTTTAGAGTAAATACATAATTCACTAAATATATTTCTACATTCTATTTTAATTATTGTATTGTTAACAAATTTATCCTTAATTAAAACCACTATTATAGACCAATTTTTAGACTTTAACGTATTTCTGTATCTCTTTTACGACTTTCTTCAAGCAATATCTTTTGCTCTACACAAGTCCAAAAAGATCCTTTTTTTTTCAATATCATTTAAATTTTATTTAATTTTGAAGTGATGAACAATAATTTGTTACAACAAATACACAATAATGAAGAAGTAAGTTTTTAATAAGTTAAAAATTTGCATATATGTTTTTTTTTAGTGTAGCATCTTAAGAATTTGGATTATATGTTGTGTTGAAATTTATAAGATATACTAATTCGGTCGTTGAATTGAATTTGTTGATTTAGGCATATAGTATATACCTACAGAATTAACACAGCCCTTAATGATTATTTATATTGAATTGTGGCATTGTACACAATTCTGGTAGACTTTGAGTTCAAAAGTATTTTCTAGTATACTATAATAACAAACAAGGCACCACGTCAATAAACTGACACATAAAATACAAATTACTTGAGCATTAAAACCAATAAGTTCACCAAAAGGAAACTATAACTACATAGCTAATTTCACTCTTCATTGATTTTTTTTTTGGGAGCAATTGTCATAATTTAGTTGTAAACTTTTCAAACGCATATCAACGAGGACATGATCAATCCATGAAGTTGTAAGGTATCTCATGTTTAATTCAAATTTATGGTTAAAATAAATAAATTAATTAAACAAGATCAAGTTACCAACTTAAATCATCAATTTAAAAGTCTCATGGCAATTCCATAATGAAGATTTTTCTACAATATCTTAGGTTATTGGATATTGATTGCGTGATACATAAAATTCAAGTTAAATCATAAACATTTTACATGTCTTTTTATTCTACAATAAATAATATCATAATTTTTAATATGTTTTTTAATATACCACTTGCGATCGATAATAATCGGAATACCGGATCTTAAGATATCATATTGAATGACTATTTTTATCACCAAGTTGGATGGTATAATATTATATATTTAACTTCCTAAATTTTATCACATCTTAAATGTAATATGTTCCTACACATTTGAAGAAGTTTAAAGTGTTGCAAACCATAAAAAATTAATTAAAAAAACCAAATATTTTGTAGAGAAAAAAAAGTTAATCATATAAAATAGTAAAACACAAAAATCTGTTTGTAAAAAAAAAACACAAAAATCACTGCTCACAAATCACACTAGCTAGCTAGTTGTTTTTCTTTAATATTTGTTTTTAGCTTTGAAACTCTCTCTCTCTCTCTCTCTCTCTCTCTCTCTCTCTCTCTCTATTGTTTGAAATTGAAAGCCTGCAGAGTACATTACTTTAATTTTTAAATTTTTCTTGACACAAAGCCACAAAGGTCTGGATAACACAAGCAAGCAGGACAGAGAACAGTAAACCAGATTCCATTTCCACTTAACCTGGATCAACACATTAAAAGATTTTAATATAAATACCAAAATTTTGATCAAAACATGCTGCCATCCCCGAAGTCCGACCTATTACTTCAATTTGGTGCTATATTTACATTAAAATCATATAACTTTCACACTATTTATTTTTTCCATCTTTAATCCATTGCACTAAATGTACAAAAAAAAAATTCTTTTTTTTTCTTCATTTTAGAGGTAATGGTCAAATAGTAATTAAAAAAATACTCCATCTCTACATGACGCTACATTTTAGACATCTTCCAAATGATGCTTCCCTTTGTGGTTGGTTGGAGAAGCCTTTAAAAGATTTAATATTAAATAACCAATTCTTAACTTTTACAACTCACCCTCTTGCATACCTTCTCTTAACAAATATGATAGTATACTTCTCTCCTATATTGATGGTGTATTATCTTATTTTGATAGGTTACGAAAACCCTACTTTTAATTATAGTAAAAAAATAATAATAATAAGTTTTCGATCCAGGTTCATAAACACTATCACTTCTCTCTTCAAAAACTCAATTTTTTTTTCTTCCTTTGACCACTGGTCTAACATCTCTCTCTCTCTCTCTCTCTCTCTCTCTCTCTCTCTCTTTCTATATATTCACTCACTTTCTCTGTGTCTCTGTACACACTCATCAGTCATCACTCTTTTTTTTTCTCTCCTCACTCTTTCTATCTTTGTTGTTGGGTTCTTTCTAGCAAACTAAGAGCTAGCTCTAGGGCAGCTTGAAACAAGCAAGCTTGTGTTAGTTCTCCAAAACGAAAAAGAAGAGAGAAAAAAAGGGTGTTTGGATCTTTCATTCTTGAATGTTTAAATCAGCTTAGATCTCTGATTCAATGTTTCTTGAGTCAACTCACTGACTGACTCAGGACTCAGTACTAACACACAACAGGCACAGTCTATATATAAATATATTTTTGTTTTAGAGAGAAGTTGGGTTTCTTTTTGCTCTTTTTTCAATGGCAGAGACCTCAGAAGCTGCCAAGACATTGCCACCAGAAGCAGAGAAGAAGAAAGAACAAAGCTTGCCATTTTTTCAGCTCTTCTCATTTGCAGACAAGTATGATTACTGTCTCATGACAGTTGGCAGCCTCGGAGCCATCGTTCATGGCTCTTCAATGCCTGTTTTCTTCCTTCTTTTTGGTGAAATGGTCAATGGTTTTGGCAAGAACCAAATGAATTTACACAAAATGACCCATGAAGTTTCAAAGGTAAATAAATAAATCAAACCCACTTTAGAAAAATCAAATATTTTTCCACTTATTCAATGCTTTTAATAGATCTGAGATCTGATATGTGTACATTTACTTGACAATTTCTCTGTTTTCTTCAATGCAGTATGCACTTTACTTTGTGTATCTTGGTCTGGTTGTGTGCTTATCATCCTATGCAGGTGTGTTTAATTTTTTAATATTATAAATTTCAATGATTTTGACTGGTTTTTGATCATCATCATCATGTATAGCTGTGGCTCAAACTCTGGTTGGTGCCATCCCACGTGGTTCATGAACATGTCTTTTGTCTTTTCTTCTCTCCTCTCGTGTCAATCTCAACTTGTATTAATATCAGTTGAATGAAACTGTCACGATCGTCAAAGTTACAATTTTTTAAAATATATTTTTTAACATTATGAAATCTAATTCCAAACCCACATAACAATCACTACAGAAATTGCATGTTGGATGTACACTGGAGAGAGGCAAGTGAGCACACTGAGGAAGAAGTATCTGGAGGCAGTGTTGAAGCAAGATGTTGGATTCTTTGATACAGATGCTAGAACTGGTGACATCGTCTTCAGTGTTTCAACGGACACACTTCTTGTTCAAGATGCCATTAGCGAGAAGGTCCAACTCTATAACTGAATTTTAATATTATTTTGTTCTTTCTGCCTCTCTTTCTATTTTCCTCTTGTGTGTACTGTTTGGTATTTTATGGGGCCAAATCTAAGCATTTGAAGGTGATAAATTGCAAAATGCTCATCTGGGTTGTTGGATATCAATTAATGCGGGTCCCATTTGGTCATAACAGTTATTTTTCTTTTTATTGACTGCGTATGTTAGCAAATCTTCAGTTAACGTGCGCTGGTTTTTTGTGATTTTGGTTTCTTAATTGAAGTTGTTTTAATTTCTAAAGGTGGGGAATTTTATACATTATTTGTCAACATTTCTTGCGGGGTTGGTGGTTGGATTTGTGTCCGCATGGAAGCTAGCACTGCTGAGTGTGGCTGTGATTCCTGGTATTGCTTTTGCTGGAGGTTTATATGCATATACTCTCACTGGCTTGACCTCCAAGAGCCGCGAATCGTACACGAATGCAGGCATAATCGCCGAGCAGGTCAGCTTCATTATCCTAATAGAATCATGACATTACTCTGAATTCTCTATAATTGTTGTTTGTTTCATTGATTCAAGTAATTGTATGCTTCTCTGTCAAGCACACACAACTTTAAGCTATACTTTGGTGGCTATTTGTGTATCAATTGATGTTTTGGGCATGTGCAGCCCTCAAAACAGAGTCCTTTGCTTTTAATTAACTTTATATCATATTGGTGTTACAGAAGCTTGAACGTCCAACTTTTTGTCAACTCTGGTCAAAATTGTTGGTAAATTCCAATTTATGATCATGGTTATGGATTTCGTTGTACTTATGTTATGGATAGTGCATAAGCTGCAAGATTTCTGCTGAAACACATTAACTACGTCTACAATTCAGCTATCTAAATCTTTTAGCTTTTGAACAGGCCATTGCACAAGTTCGGACAGTTTACTCGTATGTTGGTGAGAGCAAGGCCCTGAATTCTTACTCAGATGCGATACAGAACACATTAAAACTTGGTTACAAAGCTGGTATGGCCAAAGGTCTTGGACTGGGATGTACATACGGAATAGCTTGCATGTCCTGGGCTCTTGTTTTCTGGTATGCCGGGGTATTTATCAGGAATGGACAGACTGATGGAGGGAAGGCATTCACGGCAATTTTCTCTGCCATTGTTGGTGGCATGTAAGATCTCGAGTCGAAGTTTTCCTGTTTTTAGTCATTGCAGATGTTCAAGTTTTCTCTTGATTATAATGCGATTATTGGTTGTTGCAGGAGTTTGGGTCAGTCATTTTCAAATCTTGGAGCATTTAGCAAAGGTAAAGCTGCCGGTTATAAGTTGATGGAGATCATCAAGCAAAAGCCGTCTATAATTCAAGACCATTTAGATGGAAAATGCTTGGCTGAGGTTAATGGCAATATTGAATTCAAGAATGTTACTTTTAGCTACCCATCAAGGCCCGATGTTATGATTTTCCGGGATTTCTCAATTTTCTTTCCAGCTGGAAAGACTGTCGCGGTTGTTGGCGGTAGTGGGTCAGGCAAAAGTACTGTTGTCTCTCTGATAGAAAGATTCTATGATCCTAACGAGGGTAACTAAGAAACTATGAAAGATTGAATTTTTTGTGGTCTTTAATCATGGCTTGTTTTAATGGTATATTTTATGTTGAGCAGGGCAAGTTTTGCTGGATAATGTGGACATTAAAACACTGCAACTTAGATGGTTACGCGATCAGGTAGGGCTGGTGAACCAAGAACCTGCACTCTTTGCAACCACGATTCTTGAGAACATACTCTATGGAAAATCCGAAGCAACAATGGCTGAAGTGGAAGCTGCTGCTTCTGCTGCAAATGCTCATAGCTTTATTACTTTGCTTCCTAATGGGTACAACACTCAGGTTGGTAAATCTAAACCTTTAGTCTTATTGCAATGTGTAATCGAAATCATTATTGTTCTTTTTCTTTTTTACTGCTTAAATTGTATTAAGAAGTTTGTAACACTAAATCTTGATGGTATTGACATTGTTATCTAACAATTAGGTGGGAGAGCGAGGAGTCCAGCTTTCCGGTGGCCAGAAACAGAGAATTGCAATTGCGAGAGCTATGTTGAAAGACCCCAAGATCCTCCTCCTTGATGAAGCAACTAGTGCTCTTGATGCAGGGTCAGAGAGCATTGTTCAAGAAGCACTCGATCGTTTGATGGTTGGGAGAACAACTGTCGTTGTTGCCCATCGCCTCTCCACCATTAGAAATGTTGATTCAATCGCAGTCATTCAGCAAGGACAAGTTGTCGAGACAGGAACACATGAAGAATTGATTTCTAAGGCCGGGGCTTATGCTTCATTAATTAGATTCCAAGAAATGGTGAGGAATAGAGACTTTGCAAACCCATCAACTCGACGTTCACGTTCATCACGCTTAAGCCATTCATTGTCAACAAAGTCCCTAAGCCTCCGGTCTGGCAGCTTAAGAAACTTGAGCTATTCTTACAGTACAGGTGCCGATGGCCGGATAGAGATGATCTCCAATACCGAAACTGAGCGCAAAAATCCTGCCCCAACCGGTTACTTCTTCCGGCTTCTCAAGCTTAATGCTCCTGAATGGCCATATTCAATAATGGGTGCTCTAGGGTCTGTGCTCTCTGGTTTTATCGGTCCAACTTTTGCGATTGTGATGAGCAACATGATTGAGGTTTTCTACTATAGAAATGCTGCATCCATGGAGAGGAAGACTAAGGAGTATGTCTTTATTTACATCGGTGCTGGTCTTTACGCTGTTGTCGCATATTTGATTCAGCATTACTTCTTCAGTATTATGGGAGAGAATCTCACTACAAGAGTGAGGAGGATGATGCTTGCCGGTATGTGAAACTATCGAACCCTTTTTTACGGTACACTAAATTCTGTAATAACACCCGTATTGCTGATTCTAACGCTCTCTTTAATTTTTTCAGCAATCTTAAGGAATGAAGTCGGATGGTACGATGAGGAGGAGCACAACTCGAGCCTAGTTGCAGCTCGATTGGCAACAGATGCTGCGGATGTGAAATCGGCGATCGCCGAGAGAATTTCAGTGATACTTCAGAACATGACTTCACTACTCACTTCATTCATTGTTGCTTTCATAGTGGAATGGAGGGTCTCACTTCTCATCCTGGCCACTTTCCCTCTTCTTGTCCTCGCAAACTTTGCCCAGGTAAATAGAATCTCTCAATTGTCACACCTCTGTATTTCATGAACGACTCAAATCAGCTGTGTTTTTTTTTCCTCTAAGAGTTGGTCCAAAGTCCAAAAAACCATCCTAGTCAAACCAAGTTAGTATTCCAACTTCCAAGTCCAAATTAGGGGCAAATGGGTAATTCTACCTTTCAAATTTACTATTTTTTTTTTAAGTGTCAGATTGTTTTGGTTATATATCTGCTTTTGATATTTGGAATCTAGTAGTTTCACTGCATCTTTGTATAAAACGACAAAAGCAAATTACTACACTCATGAACTGCACGTGGTTCCTCCAAGTCAGTTGCATTAACTCTTCAAAAACCACACATCAACCCAAAATATAATATAAAAATAAGTAATATATAAGCTCATAAATAACAGTGAACAATGTAAAGTAAGTCAAGATTCCACGACCACCCATTACAGAGAAACTGTTCTTTGTTTAGCTTATTATTCCTCGAGACCCATCACTTAGTTTTTTTTTTTTTTTTTTTCTTTTCAATTCCTAGTCAAAATTTCAACATGTCTAGTTTCTATCACGGTTTTCTCTCTTGTTTTTTTCACCTCATAGATTTGTTTTACCAGTCACCGACACTGCTACATACTTACTAGTTACTATACAGTGTATATCAGTTCTGTCTGATTTCTCCTAGGTACATGAGCTCTCCATTGCTTTGTTTAGTGTCTTACCATACTATAGATATTAGATTACACCAATCTTGTGAGAGTTTCAAGAGATTCTTGGCCCGTGAACACATTATTATCTTTTTTTTTTCTTGGGGTCATTTGTATTTTTTTTATGGAGGGTGTCAGGATGGTGACAGACTTTGTGACTTGGCAGTGACTGTAAAAAGAGTGAGAGATAAGAAGAGAGAGAGAGAGTCTTGTAAACAATTGGGCTGGTGAAAGGTGCTAACTTGCGCAGGGGTGCACACGAATCATGAGTCATGGGACACCCATTTTGGCCTTATTATTAATGGTGTTTTTCAGAATCCGGGGTTTCGTTTTCAAACTATAGTACCTGAGTCCAAGCCATCCTTGTCTGAGTCCTGGTATGGACCAGTGCTTCTAAATTTGCGCATGCTTTTGTACAGAGTGTTGACAAGTGACTGATGCTAGAGGACTTCCTGCTAAGACATAAATGTCATATTCAGTTATTCATCTAACCTGGTCCTTGTAGTAGAAAAACACTATTTTTTTGGTCCCATAAATTAACTTACATTGGTTTGGCTCTGTTCAGGGTTTGGAGGGTCCCTCCTTCACATTGGCCTGCACAATTTAAATCTTTCCAAACCATAAATATCGGTTACTTTTAACTATAACTCTGTTACCCAAATGAAAAAAATAACAACTTTTACTGATATAAGTATTTTACCAATATCACTTGCATATTTATCTCTAAAATTTACTAAATTGAGTGTAGAATCTGATGATGAATATCAAATGATGTCATGATTTTGGTATGGTTTGATAACTTTATGATATCATTATACTTGGCTAAATGGTGGATGGATATATTTTCCTGATAGTTAATTTTTTGGATAATGCAGCAACTCTCTCTTAAGGGATTTGCTGGAGACACGGCCAACGCGCATGCAAAGACAAGCATGATTGCTGGTGAGGGAGTGAGCAATATTCGAACTGTTGCGGCCTTTAATGCCCAAAACAAGATCCTTTATCTGTTCTGCCACGAGCTTCGCGTGCCGCAACTCCAAAGCCTACGTCGTAGCCAAACTTCTGGCCTTCTCTTTGGACTCTCTCAGCTTGCTCTGTATGCCTCGGAAGCTCTCATTCTATGGTATGGTGCCCACCTGGTCAGCAAAGGTGTATCGACATTTTCTAAGGTTATCAAGGTCTTTGTAGTCCTTGTCATCACAGCCAATTCAGTTGCTGAAACTGTTAGTCTTGCTCCAGAGATTATTCGAGGTGGTGAAGCTGTTGGTTCAGTGTTTTCTATCTTAGACCGATCTACTAGGATTGACCCAGATGATCCAGATGCTGAGCTAGTTGAGACAATTCGAGGGGAAATTGAACTAAGACATGTTGATTTTACGTATCCATCGCGACCTGATGTGATCGTTTTTAAGGATTTTAATCTAAGAATCCGAGCAGGCCAGAGCCAAGCTCTTGTAGGTGCTAGTGGTTCTGGAAAGAGTTCTGTGATTGCATTGATTGAGAGATTTTACGATCCAATAGTTGGGAAAGTTATGATCGACGGAAAGGATATCCGCCGATTGAACTTGAAGTCCCTTAGGCTTAAAATTGGATTGGTGCAACAAGAGCCAGCGCTCTTTGCTGCAAGCATTTTCGATAATATTGCATATGGAAAAGAAGGGGCAACGGAAGCAGAAGTTATCGAGGCAGCCCGTTCAGCTAATGTGCATGGATTCGTTAGCGCATTGCCCGACGGGTACAAAACACCAGTTGGTGAGAGAGGGGTTCAACTCTCTGGGGGACAAAAACAAAGGATAGCAATTGCTAGAGCTGTTCTAAAAGATCCAACAATACTTTTGCTCGATGAGGCCACAAGTGCTCTTGACGCTGAATCTGAATGTGTGCTACAAGAAGCACTCGAGAGGTTAATGAGGGGACGAACCACAGTGCTAGTGGCTCACCGTTTATCCACCATAAGAGGTGTGGACAGCATTGGAGTCGTTCAAGATGGCCGTATTGTAGAGCAAGGTAGCCATGGTGAGTTAATTAGCCGCCCAGACGGGGCATATTCGAGACTCTTGCAACTACAGCATCATCACATATGAATATGCTTTGATTATTGAAGAAGCAACATGGTCATGTTTGTGGTAATTATATTTGGGTCCCATTGATTAACCTCATGTTTCCATTTTATTTTTCCTTTTTTTTTCTTTTTTTCTTTTTAAATGATGATGATGATGGATATGATAGTTGTAGATATGGAAATGTGGAAGAGACAGTACTACATCTTGAAAACTACTGCCCCATTTGCAATGCAATGGAGTAGCTAGCATGTGTTATATTTATTAATATCTATCTATGGTGCATAAGCCTTTGTTGATCTATCTATCTGGTCGGTTTAGTTGATTGGTTGGCTTGCTTTCTATTTCCTTTTGTAATTGGAATTTTAAAATACTAAAAAAGCTAACACACCAGATGCTGCTGCCTTTCCAGCCCTATAAATTAAACTCTTTCTTCTTATTGCTTTTCTTCTACATTGCATGTGTTTGTTAAAGTGATCTTTCTAAGTTTCAGATAAGAGAGGCATGTCATTTTGTTTGTGTTTAAGGCCCCACATAAACCCAAGAAATAGTTTAAACACAAAACAAAAGACTAGTTTGTATCTTTTAACAAGGTTCATCTTGGTTGGAGACTTTAAAACGAAGCTCCATCATTAGGGTTTGAACCATGTTGTTATAAATATAATCTCAATTTTGCTCATGGAGACTTTTAAAATGAAGTTCCATCACTAGGGTTTGAACCCTATAAATATAATCTCAATTTTGTCCATTAAACCCTGAAGTATGGGGAGATCTGTCCCTTTGAGTGTCAATTGCATTTTGGGCCGTGTTTGTAGAGCCTAATTTCATCTGGTCCCGACAGATCCTTGACCCATATTGGTGTCTTTAAAAAAAAAAAAAAAACCTTGCATTTTCTAATGAAATGGAGACATTCATTTGTAGCAGATGGTATGAATTACTGTAAAGTAAGGTAAATGGATTTTTTTTTTCTTTCCTTTTAATCAAGATGTAAAGCCTAAGAATGTGTTGCAAAAATGGGGATCATAACTTTTTAAGTGCAAATGCAAATGCTGATGCTGATGCCCTTTATTAAAAATCTGCAAAGTGGGGTTTTCCCCAAAGCAAACAAATCCCATTTTCAACACCTATTATTAATATGTACTTTATATCTGTCACAATGGTAATCTATTTAAAAAATGAACAAGGCTCCATGAAAAAGTAGCAGGGTCCCTAACTCTTTTTACAGTTCATTTAGAAGAAGAAAAAGAAAAAAAAAAAAAGAAAAAGAAAAAAAAGGGAGAAACAGTAGTAAACTGTAAAGTGAGAGTGGTATGGCAGAGAGGACAGTCACAGATACAGAAGAAGCAGAGGAATGGTAGAAAATTATATTTATGGTTCCATAAAAGAGTAGTGAGTAGTGGGGCTGTTGAGTTAAAAAGACATTTTTGTGCAGTGCAGAGATGATGCATCACATCAGTCCTTTTGTTTTCTCAGTTGCATTATGTGTATTTCTTCTGCTGCCTAAACTCAGTGTGCATGTTAGTAGTCTTTGGTGTTGCTGATAAAAAATAAACATTGCCTTCCTGCTTGTACAGCCCTTGTTCACACTATAAACATGTATACAAAAAAACCCAAGTACATTTTACTTTTATTATAGAGACATATCTAGCAAATATATGTCAGTTTTTTGAATTTTAATTTACAGATAAATTTGTTTTTAATTAATTACATGGTAACAATGAAAAAAGATTACTATTGGCTTGGTTGAATCTAGTTAAAAGAAAGAAGATATGAATTTAACCAGGTGAAAATACCAGAAGTCGAAAAACAAAAGACAGATCACATGGTGAAGAACAGCAGAAAATGATAATTGGCGGAAGCAGATGCAGAGCAGAGATTGAAATTTATTACTTGTGAGGAGTGTCTGGTTGCATGCTGTTAGATTAGATTCTTATTTCTTGAGGGGGATGGATTTTCTCCGGATCCCTAAATTCCCACATCCCCATTCCTATTTGGGGAAATTTTTTTAAGAGAAAATGAGAAACTAAAATTGGAGACCGATATAACTCCCCCAAAATTCCCCATCCCTATTTTCCCTAAATAAGGAAATGGGGGCCCCCATTCCCCAAATGAACATCTCTAATCAATTGTCTGTTGGTGTCCAGTGTCCTCTGTGTTTTTGCGTTTGTTGTGATGATGCGGTAGAGTCTACAATTGTTGACTTCTACGGCTTAATAGTAGTCATCAATCTTCTAGCTACCTCCACCCCATTTCCCAGACCGTACCATTTTGTCTTTGAGCTAGGCCACACTCTCTCTCTCTCTCTCTCTCTCTCTCTCTCTCTCTCTCTCTCTCTCTCTATATATATATATATATATATATATATATACAAAGAAAAAAATTCAATATAAAATTTTGTATGACGTCCGTTTTTCCGGTTATCGTCGGTCGAGATCAAACATTATATATGCGGTTCCTAATTATCCAATTTCAGTAAAAAAACTACTTCCTTCGTGGCTTGGAAGTGCACTATCACCGGTGCTAAAAAGGCAGCGTGTCTGTTTTCAAATCTTAAAAAAAGAAATACAATTTTATCTTTATTTTCATTTTACAAAAACAGTTGGTACAAATATAAATCTATAAAGTAGACTAGAGACTTAAAGCAGTGATATGTACTCCCTTTACTCATTACCACAGTGCTGATTTTACAAATCTGTGTGCGTCCGATTTTGTGGGACTACACAAGTAGTGTATAGTATTTGTTCTTCAATGTCATATTAGCAAATTTGATGGAGCAAATTCTGCAATATCCTGAAGGTGATATGACCAAAGAACTGATCCACTCCAATAATTGAAAGATATTAAAGAAGCTCCTCTCAAGTGGCCATAAATACCTTTTTAGATCTCTTCCTAAAAAAACACTGTACAAGATAATGTTACAATGATTTGTCAGCCAACAAACCCTTTCAATTAATAAAGAGATTAGTGACTGAAAATGGGTTCATTCAAAGAAAAACCACCGAGACACATGTTTTGTCAATCAAATTACTTGGATTTTTTTTAAATTATTTTTTATAAGGCAAAATTTCAACCTATTTCTCTTGTCTTCTTGTTCAGGTGATAGTTTTAAAGATAATGTGTTGTCTCCATTGGAATAATTTTGGAGTGCTAATGGGCCTAGCTAGCCCAACTCAATTTTGAGACTTCTCTTTCACATTTGAATGTTTTTCTTTGGGCCTTTTTGTGTTCAAATAGATAATACAAGTGACTTTTCCATGTCTTATCACTTGTACGTTATCTGGATTGTAGTGTCCAGTCAGCTGAATAAATTAGAATATGAAAAATGAATAAATGTTAAAATCAAAATTTTAATTTAGATCCTTAAATTTGAAATTTATTTTCGGATTCATTTGTTTTTATTTTTCTTTTCTTTTCTTTTCACGCAAGGAACAATAATTTATTGAATAAAGTTGCTACTTCCTATCTATGTCCAACAACCAACATTCTTTTGTTTTGATTTTGTACTTATTCAAAATTGTAGCAAAACAATAGGACTTACAACAAACAACAACAATTTATGGGCCCCCAAAGTTTGGAAAATAAAAGATTTGATCAGGTGGCCCTTTTTTAGGAAGTTTGTCCAACCAACAGATGCTCTTGAGGATTTGAATATATAATTTTTCTTTTATCTTTGTCTGAGGTACAACCTATTGATGCATTTGCAGGTAAGTGTGATTAGAATTCAGTTAGTGTGTATTTAGAAAACCTATCTTACAATCCACCTAGTTTTATGGGTTGAAAGTACAAATCTAGCTTGATCGAGCCAAAATTGTCATAAATTTTGGCCATCAATTCCATATCATTTAGCTTGTTTTCAAGCATATTTTGGTGTCTAATGGCTCGCTTTGTAGTGATTGTAGGCATTTCATGGATTTCAAGTGTTGGAGGCAAAAACTGGGATTTTCGAGAGAGAAACAAGTCAAAAACTAGAGGAAAATGAGCCCCAAAGCATAGTGCACGGGTCCCTTACCTGTGCACTACTCGTGCACTTAGCCGTGCACCGGGTGAAGAGCTGGTCATGAAGAGTCGTCAGTGCACGGGTAACTGCACGGGTATTACCACTGCACTTACCCGTGCACTACGTGTTCCAGCTGGGCGAAAGTCGCGTTTTCGGCCATTTTTAGAGGGGCAAATGCAGCCTCTCAAACCTATAAACACATCACTTAGCCACAAGACCCAAAGAGATCCCATCCATTCATTCAATTAATCCATCCATTCCACACTTCATCTTCTCTACCAAATCAAGAGAGAGGAGCTTCCAAAGGCATCCATGGAGGTTTTCCTCCATGGATTGCCTCCCCATCATCACTCCCTACTTGCAGCCACCTATCTTTGGAGGAGATTCATAAGGAAAGAGCACCCTACCTTGTCTATGAGGAGGAGGAGCTTCAATGGAGCTTGGAGATCCAAGATGACAATTGGGCCACTCTCCGAGTTTAAAGATCCGGGATTGACAACCTTGGGTTTCTTCTATCTTCTCTTCTCTTGTATTTTCTTTATTTGATGTGTACCCCCATTTGGGAAATATTTAAACCCTAATACTAGTTCCATTTATTTAATTGACTTGTATTTGATTTCTTCTTGTATCCATTCAATTGCACTTAATTTGACACTTGACTTGTATTAAGTAGGATTGACAACCCAACTCTTGATGCATGTTTAGGGATAGCTCTTGGCTTTACATTCATGGCATGTAGAGTAGAAATTGGTATGTGTTCATGATTGAGATTAGGAGTAGATTAATGTAATTTAGGAGTAGAGTAATTAAGCATCCCATGATTGCTCATATGTCGATGTATTATTCGAAATGCATGTTTTGGATTGACTTGAGTTCTTTTATTTGTTTGGGTGGAGTTCATGAAGTGTATACATGATGCCTTTGTGGGTTTCGGTTTTATAAACCTACATGCTTATGCGACCCTTGAGAGTTGCTCGTGCGATACACCCTCGGCGAGTAGCACTCGGGTCACGACTCTTGGTCATTGCTCGTGCGATACACTCTTGGCGAGTAGTGGTTGAGGGTCCATTTATGCTTAATGCCTCCATTGGTTGTTGCTTACACGTGACATGTGAGTAGCGATCGGTGGTCGATCTTATGTTTATCTTTTTAATATATGTGCTTAAACGCGGTCCTTAGTAGTTGCTCATGCGATACATCTTCGGTGAGTAGCTTTAGAGGACTAGACGACTCTCCCATTTCCATATCTAGAGGTCGTGCTTAAGGCTAGGTTGAACCCAATATATGAGTGTCTTTGCAATTAGTTATTTTAGGTGGCCCAAATGTTTTGGTGGTCATGAGTACCATATGTATCCATTTTCTTGCATCTCTCCTATCCACCATTTTATATTTATCATTTTAATCACCATTCTCACCTCTCCATGTTCTCTTATGTTTTCCTTATTTGTTTCTTTTCAATGCTCTTGTTCACACACACACACACACACCCACACACACACACATGCTTACACTTCACACACACCACTTTCACCCTTACCATGTTCTTATTTACATTGCTTTCAATAATCACTAAAACGAGAGACAATCGACGGATAACACCTCCCTGTGGACGATACCCTCACTTACTGCTTTACTAAGTTTTCAAAACTTTAGAGCACATTGCGTAGGAACAACTTTATAATTATCTTTTGATATTCGCAATTTGGTAATGACACAAAAAATGAGTTATCAAAATGGCACCGCTGCCGGGGAGTTGGCCTATTATTTTTAATTTGGTAACGACACTAAAAACGAATTATCACATTTAATTTTCTTTTGAGTACTTTAAGATTGCACAATTTATTTTTCCCTTTTAAACTAAGTCCTTTTCTCTCAACTTGAT
This sequence comes from Dipteronia sinensis, assembly GCA_033220585.1. Lineage (NCBI taxonomy): Eukaryota > Viridiplantae > Streptophyta > Magnoliopsida > Sapindales > Sapindaceae > Dipteronia > Dipteronia sinensis. Next base: position 65,800,466 of record CM065640.1, read on the forward strand.
ATTATGTGCTTGAATGTACGGGAAAAGCTAGGTTTGGGGGAAAATTTATTGTGGAATTGTTTAGTTTGTTTGAGTTTGTTTTTCTTTAGTAATTGGTATTTCGAGCTCTTGTTGGCAATTGCATGTATTGATTGATTCTTTGTTGCCTGAACTTTCTAATGGGTTCTATGAGTGTGTAGACTATCTATAGCTTCTCTAGGAAGCGAATTTTGCAGCTTGTGCGATAAAGCGAGGTTTCTTTATCTCTTGGGAAGAAACACCGACAACTTGCGAGTTTGGGAGGGACAAGCGAGCCAAGAGTGCTCATAAAAAGGGCGAGAACCTCATCTTTATGAAGGAGAGCGGAAAATTAGGGGTCGAAGAGCCGAAGTGCCACAAACAATGTCTTGCTCAGACGATAAATATAGCACTTGTGGGAGGCAACCCACATGAGTTTGCATTTCTAATTTTTCTTTTTCTCATTTTTTGTTTTATTTGCTTTGTTGCATAATTGGTGGAGATTTTTGTGTGTAGGGTGTGGTAGGCAACTTGTGCATAATTGAATATCTTTTGTTGGATATGTTTTTGATTTTATTGATTATTTTTCATAATGGATTTTTGATAGATCACTTGTAAATGATGATATTTGATTTTTGGATATAATTGATTTATTCTTTTGTTGATGAATGAGCCGAAGGCTCTTGTGGATGATTGCATGCAAGTGTACATACTTAATTTCCATATATAGCCCAACTCGGTTTGGGGGTTGTGAGTGCATGCATTAATTTTGTACGGGTCTTGATACATATAGTTAGATTCGGTTTGGGGGTTGTTATGCCCCCATTCCGTCATTTATGGTAAATGCATGATGTAGGTTTTGAGCTTGAGTTTATGTGCCTTTGTGCTTAATTGCTAATTCAATTGTTTGCCTTATTTTATTTGTGAGCCTTGTTTGAGTCATGTTAGGTGCGCCCTGCTAGACTGGACTCTCTTGTCTTCAACATTGAGGACAATGTTGGGTTTTGGTTTGGGGGTGTAGACACCTTTGTGAGTCGACTTTTTGTGTCTTGAGTCATTTTTCGTGTCAAATTTTTGAAACTTGCTGCTTTGCCAAAATTTTCGAGCTTAATTTAGCTTGGTGAGATACCTTGAGCATAGTGTTTGTGGTGAATTTGTGTATGCTTAGTGTGCTTGTTCATAGCTCTTGTCATTTTAGGGGTCTCACTTGCACTTCATGGGTTAGTCCCATCTTTTGGTGTCCAAGTTGGGGGGACTTGGTGCTCAAGCGCCTTGTTCTAATAGTGGAGATACCCTTGTGAGTTCACAAACACGAGCCAAAAGGGAACAAATACGAGGGAAAATATTTTCAAATCTTTAAACACTATTCAAACACCATGCATAGTTTCATTACATCACACAATCATCATGTGTCATCGAACATGCATCATATATGTGGACTGCTTACTGACCAGTGAATTTTTGTGTCGTTGAAAGCATCGTCAAACATTTATAATAAAATCAACCTTGCTATAAGGCACAAGTCAAAAGACATATATAGAAATAAAACTAGTACAGTGTGCAAGCAAGGGTATCGTTCCCCAGGAATGTGTTTGTTGACCGTTTCAAGTTTTAGAGTTTAGGGAAAGCAATGTAAATAGAATGTGAATGAGGTGAGAATGGTGTGTGTGTGTATGTGTAATGGAAATGGAAATGAAGGAATAAAAATTAACAAGAGAATATGGAGGGGTGAGAATGGTGATTAAATGAGAAATAATAAAAGGGTGGATAGGAGAGATGCATGAAAGTGTTCACACAAGGGTTTACAAGTCCACCAAACATAAGTGCATACAAGTGGGTTGTTAGACATTAAGTTCATCCAATTTAAGTTAAGGGTTCGTTTTTGCCTCAATCCGATTTATACCCATTCATAGAGCTAACAGTTGAAGAGTGTGTCGAGAGCCTCTCAAACACGAAACCGCAACCAACATATGTGAACCAATCCTACAAACCAATGCTAGATTGAGCCTCAATACTAACATGGTAATGTAAAACGGCAACGTTAAGTCTAATGAATGTGGAAAGAGTAATTGTTCCTCCAACCATAACTTGCCTAGAGCCCCTAGCGCAAGAAATAGCCGAATTCCCAATTATTGTATCTCTAATCATAACTCACCTAGAGCCCCTAGCGTGAGGAATAACTAAAGACCAATGTATAACAAAAACAGTGAACCAAACCTCTTTAAATATGGCAATTAACAAGTTCATTCATTCTTACTAGCTAATTAGCCAAGACTATGCCCGGATGGCCCTCCTAAAGCACAATCCTAACTCTAATTCACTCAAACCCATCCATACAAATGCCCTTCCATCAACATACACACACAAATGGGGCATTTGATTACAACTACTCCTACAATTACATTAATCTACTCCTAATCCCATTCATGAACACATATTAATTTCCAATCTCCATACACAAGCATTTCAAGATAGAGATATATTCAATAAAATCCAGAATGAACCAAAACACAAATTAGATAAAAAAAACAACCACACATTATATTGAGCACAAATTAGGTTTACAAATATTCCCAAGTGGGGGTTTACACAATTAAGAAAACATGAAATACAAAGAGAATGAGTTTAAAGGAGACAACCCTTGAAGAAATCCCTCCAAGAGCTCCATAAATGCCTAGCTCGAAATTGGTCATAGACCACTCCTATCTCCTTACAATCAACTCTCAAATGTGGTGGGTGATGGATAAAAATGGTGTGGGAGAGACATCCATGGAGGAAAACCTCCATGGATGCTCTTGAAAGCTTACTCTCTCTTAATTGGTGAAGAAGATTGAAGAAGATGAAGTTTGGGTCTGTAAAAAATTATGAATAGAGGAGATGAAAATGTGTTTATATAGTGTTGGGAGGTTAGGGTATGAAATGGTAGTGAAGGGACGAAAATGCCCCTCAATTTCGGGTAAAAATGCGACCTCTAGGTGCCGTTCGGCTGTCAAAATGGCAGCCATGATGCCAGCCATTTTTCCATGGCCGCCGTTTGACTGCCGAATTGGTGAAGAAACCTACTGTCCTAATTCGGCGGTCAGAACGGGCCATTTCTGCTCTGCGTACCAGTTACTCACACGGGCATAACTTCCTCTAGAAAGTTCGGAATTGCAATCCGTAAAAATTTCTGAAAACTAAACTTCCGTACCTTTCCGAATATATAAAGATCTCAATGTGGTTCGATTGGAGGAGGGAGTTATGGCACCCACAAGTCGGATGTTCTGCACAAGCGCATACAATTTCAACCCATAAGTTGTCGGAAAATCAGAGGGGTTCATGCACGCGGTCTCGGTGTTGCATTCTTGCTTGACGATGGATCAACTGTGGAAACATCTAGATTTTCTTGGCCACGATTAGGCTTAGATCACGTCGTGGTCTGTATCAACGGTGAGGCACGACACTCTGAATACTTCCATTTATTCTCTTTTTTGGTTCCTTTTGCCTCCCAATCTAATCTTTACGCTCAAAACCATGAAATAGGAAATATGTACCTACACATGGCTCAACAAACACATATTATACAAAAATACACTCGAAAACGAGAACAAGTGATAGGAAATTGGGGACCTAAAATATGTATAAAATAGTCCGATCACTTACCAAAGCTTGTATTCCCATTTTAGATGGAGTGTTGAAAATGATCCTAGGCAATGTGTGTGCATAACTACTAAAATAGCCTAAACATATTTCCAGGATATGTGTGCTCCATTGCCAAGTTTGAGGCCAAACACTAACCGTTCGTTTCATACCCACAACATAACCATATAGTCATATAGCTTATACACATGCCTTACCTTTGTTGTCAATCATGTGAGGATGTGTAGTTGTGGAAGTCAAAAGAAAAAGCTCTGATATATAAAGATAGCATGTGTTTAGGAAATATTTGTAAATGTGCAAGGCAAATGGGTCACACATGTAAAAGTGCGAAAAATGTGCACTTATGAGCTTAAATTGTCAAAATGTAAAAGATGCAAAAGAATGTGCAAAAAAAAAAAAGAGAAAAAAGAAAAAAGAGAGAGAAAGAAATGCACAAAGAGTCATGAATGTTAAATGTAAAGTACTTACAAAGTAGAGTACTCATGTGTAGCATGATTTAATGAAAGTTAAAGCCTAGACGCTAGTGTCTAAAGTTGTCAAGTAGAGCTATGTATGGGTGTGTAATGTAAATGTCTTAACATGATTGGTAACTTTTTATTTCCAATTCCTATTCTTTGTTCACCTCATTTCACCCATGGCTCCATTACGACCTAAGGGAAAGACCTAGTTGATCCTTTAGGAAGTCTAGTTTGGGAATACGAGTCGAGGCATGCTCTTTCCATGTTCATGACACTTGATTCTTTCATGAGACTCATTTACTTAAAAGAGCTTTTATTCTATAATAAATGTATGCAACTAATTTGATTCCAATACATAACTTCATTTACATACAGCTTGCATGAGTGTGAACCTAGGTTCCAAGAGGAAAAAGAAGAGAGATCCCATGTGAGGACCTAGAATTGAAGCGAATTACGCTCGAGGTGTGAGAGCGAGTAGTTTCCAACGCAAGGGTGCTTAAAGTGTGGGATTCGTGTCTTGCATGTTTCCCTTTGTGGTGCCTTGAAGTTAGTTAGAACATTTTGCATGAACCTATTCCTCACTTCCACTCTCTTTTGCTTATCTCTCTGTAGTTGGCTTTGCAGCATGTTTTCTTTGTGTTAGGAAATTTCTAGATAGAGTCATGTTTGTTTTGTCTCGTATTTTGAATGTGCATTTTGCCGTGATATGCAATATTCAAACAAATTTATAAAATCCCAAGATGCACTCCAACAAGTATAAAACTAGTTTATGGCAAGTATGGGTATCGTTCAACAGAGATCGAGCGATAGTTATGATTAAACTAATGCTTAAGTAAAAATGCCAGAAAAGTAAATTGATTTGGTTTTAAAGAGAAATAAAACTAAGATGCAAGCTAAGCCTGTTAATAGCCAAAATTGGCTAAGGACCAAAGGAAAATTTTCCACCTCCCAGACCTGGCTCCATACCCGAGAGTTTCCACCAGGAGACCATTCTATCTAGAGCCAAGCTACGATACCACCCCGCAGGAACAAGGACGGGCTCCAGAAACATCCGGGATAGAGCCCGGAACGATCAGATCTAGCCCGCATCACCAAAACTAGAAATTCCCCGAAGTCAAGGTCACCTCGCAATTGCTCCAGAGACTCACCTATACCTCGCTGACACAGGAGAATGTCCCTAGGAAGCCGCACCTATCTTCGAAAGGTCAGGGGAAGCCGCACCTAGCTTCAAAAAGGTCAAGGGAAGCCAGATCTGGCTCCTAGCTGGATGAAACTTCTCAGATATCGAGGTTGGAACACTGATCGACCTCACTAGTTGATGCACCACACCATGATACATTCAGCGATCCCCATGGGAATCATGCCAGACCCAGAGATACACAGCATCACACCCACATATATTATACATGTGCAGAACAATTAATAGAGTTTGAATGGGAAACAAATTGATTTCCAAGATACCCTCAACGGAGCAATTAACTCAAAGTCAACTACATTTAAAGGGAAAAATTCCGTCCGATAAGAGGGGGATGAGAAAATCAAGGGGAAATCAATGAGTTGACACCTATGAAGACATTGTATAAAGAAGGGACTTCTTCCTTCAGAAAAGAGACTACTATTCGACAGGCATAAGACAAATACTCGACCATACCCTAGAGAGAATTCAGAGCAATTTGAGAGAAATTTATATACCATACACCTTCAATAAGAAAATATTTTTGCTTTCTTTTGGGTGGTGAATTGTATCATTATTCCTTGTCATTTTATAAAACATTGTTACACATACGATCAATCTTGGCCACCACCTACGTGGTAGTGGTCTCGAGGGTGTTAACTGAGATTTCTCGTCTCGAGCAAAATTTTCGTTAACACTTTCTGGCGCTGTCTGTGGGAAAAAACCTTACACCCAATTAACCAATTATTTGCATTTATATTTTCGTTGTTTTACAGGGACTATGAGGCTCCGCTCCTCCCAAGGCCAACATAGAGTTTCTGAGCAACCTCTGGCGAGGCTAACACGAAAGGCCCCAAGAAAGGGGAGAAAATTTGGATATGGTAGTCAAGCTCCGGTCCAAACAACCAATGCCCGGGCTTCTGGCAACCCTATAGTGAGCCAGGCCGCACTCGACCAACAAGCGGCGGCCTTCATAGAATCCATCAGCGTCCGCCTGCTCGCTGAAGGCATCACAATCCAGCCAACCAACCTGAATGATCAGGGAGAGCAGAGCAGGCTCGGAGCTAGGCCACCTGCTTTCGATCGCCTGGGACCTCCTTTTCCAGAGCCGGCTCGAGATAGGTCAGGGCCTCTACGTTGGATCCGGGATAGGTTGGGACCCATGCCCCCAGTTCTGAAAAGACCTTTACAATATCAACCCAGGCGAGTTAAGTCTGCCGCGGATGCTTTTACCCAGAAACCACGAGAGCTATCTTATCCAACTACATCTAGGAGGACCGTCAGGGCCCTAGAGGAGGAAAGTAGACAAACTCCTCGAGTGGGTCCTATCCAGGAGGAGGACCGGATAGAAATTACCAGTTCATCGGAAAGACTCGACAGTGAAGAATCTGAGGTTAACTCGAAGAGACCTGGGAACAAGCGACTGAGGGATCAGCTGGCAAACCTACAAAAAGAGGTCCAGCAGATAAGAAAGGGAAAGAATAAGGAGGACGAAAAGGATCCCCTGAGCGAGATGAACGCTCCCTTCACTAGGAGGATCTAGGAAGCGGAGCTCCCTCAAAAATTCAAAATGCCAGCAGATAAGTTCTCAGGAACGGAAGATCCTCTAAGCCACCTAGAGAGCTTCGTTCAACAGATGGAGGTCCAGAACATTACCAGAGCAGCTATGTGCAGAATGTTTCCAACGACCCTAACCGACTACGCGAAAACCTGGTTCAGGAAACTGTCCGTTGGCAGCTTGGATTCTTTCACGAAATTATCAACAGATTTTTGCTCGCAATTCCAAGAGGTCAAACCTCATCTAAAAGATCCCATACACCTCCAATATGTGATTCAGGAACGGAGTGAGACTCTTCGGTCGTACGTGGAACAATTTCACAAGGAGGTCATACAAATGGGAGTTTTCACCGAAAAAGAGACCCTCGCCAACTTCAGGTGGAACCTATGGGAAGGAAAGCTTTTCCGTTCCTTCGCCAAGAGACCTCCCGAGACTTACCAGGAGGCCTACGACCGGGTTCTTGAGCAGGTCGAGATCGACGAACAACTCAAGGTCAAGATGGAACACGACGACATGAGAACGGCAAAGCGTCTGAAGAAAGAATCCCCCAAATTTGAGCCAGCACAGAAAACTCAGAATAAACCTCCCAACAGGTCGACCTATCGCATCCCTACTCCTCTACATAGGCAAGAAAGATATCCAGCAAAACGAACCCCTCCCCGGGCTTTGCCGCCTCCCAGGACCGTGGCTCTAGTAACGTAAGGGGAAAAAGGTTATGACTATTACACCCCTTTGAATGCTTCCAGGGAAACGGTCTACCTTGCTATACGAGATAAAGGATTGCTCCAAAAGCCCGCTCTCATGAAGGCCCCAGCTGACAGGAGAAACCGGTACAAGTACTGCGACTTCCATGAAGACGTGGGCTACAACACCTCAGAGTGATTTATTTTGCGCAACCAGATTGAAGCCCTGATAATGGGAGGATGCTTGATTGAGTTCTTACAATAGGTTAGAGATAACATTAGGACTGGAAGGGAGGTACAAGCTGAAATCCGTGAAGACACAGAAAAAAGAGGAAATGGGAACATGCTGACTTAATGCAACAGATCCAGGTGATACACACTATCAGCGGAGGTCCTACACTGGCTGGCGTTTCCAATAACTCCCAAAAAAACCACGCAAGAAAGATTCCCCACACCGGAGAAAGCTAGGGGATCTTCGAAGTCAGCAAGAGCCCGACAAAGCCCTCCCAGTCACTGCAGATTGTTTTCACCGAAGCAGATGTTTTCAACACTGTGCAACCTCATGATGATTTCATGGTAATCACGATACAGATCGCCAACTGTCTGGTCCATCACGTGCTCATGGATACAGGTAGCAGTGTAGATATCCTTTTCAAGGATACCCTAGAAAAATTAAACCTGAAGCAACGTTGTTACAACAGCTGTACTACTCCACTTTACGGGTTCACTGGAGATTCGATCATACCAGTGGGGTCGATGATCCTCCCAGTAATCATCGGAATCACCCCTCTCCAACAGAATGTTATGACCGACTTTGTTGTGGTGGACACCCCATCGGCCTGCAACGCCATCCTAGGGAGACCTTTCCTGTCCTCCTTGAAGGGAGTCTTGTCCATACACCACAACGTCCTGAAATTCCCGGTTGGAACCAAAGTAGGAGAGGTACGCGGGGACCAGCAGGCAGCCAGGAAATGCTACACAGTATCTGCCAATCCTACAGCCCTAGCAAATTAGTGTGCACATGTGACATTAATCCAGGAAGACATGGATACATCCCAGATAATCCAGAAGGAGAAGGAGCCCGCGGAATATCCTGGGCATCTGGAGAGCGAACCTATTATGCCTTACGAGGAAGAACGGAGTAAGAAATGGGCCAGCGGGCAGCCCGTAGATAAACTAGCAGAGATACCCATCAGAAATGACGATCCATCCAAGGTCGTCAAGGTCATGGCCACCCTTGATCCAGAAGTAAAAAGAGGACTAATTGACCTTCTCAGGGAATTCAGCGACATCTTTGCTTGGAACCATGATGAAATGCTTGGAATCCCGACATCATTGGCCGCCCACGGACTAGCTGTAGATCCAACAGTCAAGCCCGTCAAGCAGAAGAGGCGTCACTTCAACGCTGATAGGAACGCTGCGGTGCAGGAAGAGGTTGATAAATTGATCAAAGCAGGGTTTATCAGAGAAGTACGTTACCCCGAATGGATCGCCAACGTGGTCATGGTTATGAAGGCTAATGGGAAGTGGCGTATGTGTGTCGATTACACCGACCTCAACCGGGCTTGTCCGAAAGACAGTTTTCCTTTACCAAAGATCGACCAGCTGGTTGACTGCACGTCCGAAAATAAACTTTTGAGTTTTATGGACGCATTCTTAGGATACAACCAAATTAGAATGCACCCGGCTGACCAAGATAAAACCAGTTTCATTACTGGGCAGGGCTTATACCGCTACAAGGTGATGCCGTTTGGTTTGAAGAATGCGGGGGCCACATAACAGCGGCTGGTTAACAAACTGTTCAAGCCCGAGATAGGAAGGACGATGGAAGTGTATATCGATGACATGATCACGAAATCCCCAACCGTAAAAGGACATTAGAAAGACCTTCGCAAAACCTTCCTCATACTGAGGGAAAACCAGATGCGTTTGAACCCCTCCAAATGTGCCTTTGTGGTAACGGCGGGGAAGTTTCTGGGCTTCATGGTTCATGAGAGAGGCATAGAAGCCAACCCAGAAAAAATCAAAGCTATCTTGGACCTGGAATCCCCAACCTCACTCAAGCAAGTACAAATTCTGACTGGACGGGTGGCGGCACTTAACAGGTTTATTTCTCGCTCCACCGATAAATGTCTTCCTTTCTTCAAGGCCATCAAACAAGGGAAAAATATGAAGTGGAGCCAGGAGAGCGAACGGGCTTTTCAAGCTTTGAAAGAATACCTAACAAGCCCCCCATTGTTAGTCAAGCCGGTTCTCGGAGATGAGTTGCAGATCTACCTGGCTGTATCAGAAACTGCAGTAAGCGGGGCTTTGGCCAAGGAGTATAGCGATGGTTTTCAAAGACCCATATACTATGTAAGTCATGCTTTGACCAAATCAGAAAGGAACTACATTCTCCTGGAAAAGCTCGCTTATGCTCTGGTGATCTTAGCGAGGAAGCTCCGTCCCTATTTTCAAGCTCACACAATAGCAGTTGTGACGGACCAACCCCTCTGCCAATTCTTGCAAAGACCAGACGTGTCTGGAAGGCTAGTCTTATGGGCCCTAGAGCTCACTCAGTTCGACCTAAAGTATAAGCCCCAGACTGCGATTAAGGCACAGGCTTTGGTCGACTTCGTGGTAGAATTTTCAGCGATCCTAGATCAAGATGATCCCTCAGTATCAAATGAGATCCCTGAGAAGATATCTGAGGTCACGAATTGGCCGGAAGGCTGCAAGCCATGGACCCTCTTTACAGATGGGGCGTCCGGGCAAGCCGGGGGAGGAGCTGGCATAGTTTTAATAGATCCGGAAGGGACTGAATTCTGTCACTGTTTCAGATTAGAGTTTATAGCTACCAATAATGAAGCGGAGTATGAAGCCCTCCTAGCCGGGATGAAGGTAGCCATTGAACTAAATGCCGATTACCTACAAATCAAGAGCGATTCATTGCTTGTTGTAAACCAGGTGACTGGGGTCTACCAGGCAAAGAGAGATAATATGGCTGCCTACCTAAAGCTAGCTCAGCTGCTAAAAAGTAAATTTAAGGGGCTCAAGATCGATCAGGTGCCTCGACACCAAAACCATCGCGCATATGTTCTGGCTAAAATAACAGCAAACAGAGGCCAATCCCTACCACGGGGAATTCCCCTCCAAGTGATCACCCAACCAAGCATAGCCACAAATGGAGAAATTTGCTCCCTGGATCGCCTACCTTGCTGGATGGACCCAATTGTCGCCTACCTCCTTGAAGGAGAGCTTCCCGAAGGGCCAGACCAAGCCCGAAGAATTAAGAGACTCTCAGTCCGATACTGTATGGTGGACGGGTACCTCTACAGGAGGGGCAGATCCCTCCCCTTACTTAGGTGCTTGCATCCCGATGATGCTAAGTGGGCATTGAGAGAGGTCCACTCTGGGGACTATGGGAACCACATAGGTGGGGAAGCTCTAGCCTATCAGGTGCTTCGTATGGGGTACTATTGGCCGACCATCCACCAAGACGCAAAGAGTTTTGTGCAATCTTGCGAGCCTTGTCAAAGAACTTTAAACTTAAACCACCAGCCACCCGAGCGATTGTCGTCCCTCAGTTCACCTTACCCCTTTGCCATGTGGGGAATCGACCTAATTGGGCTACTCCCTACTGCTCCCGGACAGATGAAACATGCTATCGTGGCTATCGACTACTTCACAAGATGGGTCGAGGCAGGACCTCTTTCTCGAATATCAGAAAAAAATACAACCAAGTTCATCAAGACTAACGTGGTATGCAGATTTAGGACCCCTCTCATCATTATAGCTAACCTAGGGAAGCAATTCGACAACGCCCGGTTCAAAGACTTCTGCAAGGGATTGGGGATCGACCTCAGGCTCACTTCAGTGGCTCATCCCCTGACTAACGGGCTGGTAGAATCCACCAACAAGACTATCAAGAAATTTCTGAAGAAGAAGCTACAGCAGAAGAAAGGTAAATGGGCCGAAGAGCTGCCAGAAGTCCTCTGGGCATACCAGACTACAAAGAGAACAGCTACCGGGGAGACACCTTACTCCCTGGCTTTCGGGGTTAAAGCAGTCCTCCCCATCGAGCATAAATTGACCTCGTTCAGGGTACAGTACTTTGAGCCCGAAAGTAACAAAGTCAAGCTCCGGGCTAATCTAGACCTCTTAGAAGAAAAACAAGACCGGGTAGCAAAGAAAGTAGCGATCTACCAGAGCAAGATCGCTAGATACTTCAACCAAAAGGTCAGAGCCCGGGAATTCAAAGAAGAGGATCTGGTACTTAGGAAAGTGACCCTGAACACTCTAAAAAGGTCGGATGGAGTCTTAAGTCCCAATTGGGAAGGGCCATATTTGATAAAGCTAGTTGTTCGCAATGGAGGTTATAAACTCGAAGACATGGACGGACGATCCATCGACCACACTTGGAATGCAGATCATTTGAGGAAATTCTACCCTTGAAGGGAATTCTCAAGTAGAATACCCCCATTTAGTTCTCATTACAGACCCTAATAAAGATGTACTACATCTCTATCATCAATAAAGTCATTTTCCTTTTCTCTTCCATCTTTGTCTCCAACTATGTTCAACATTAGTGACTATACCCTTGTGTGGGAAACTCAACATAAACACTTTGAGGCCAGGAAATAGCTCAATAGCCCTCCTGATGCCTTGGTCGGGCTACCACCCCCAAGAAGGGTTTGAGTGTAAGAGCATAGTTGCCCTCCAGATCTCGAGATCAGGAAATAGCTAAATAGCCCTCCTGATGCCTTGGTCAGGCTACCACCCCCAAGAAGGGTTTGAGTGTAAGAGCATAGTTGCCCTCCAGATCTCGAGACCAGAAAATAGCTAAATAGCCCTCCTGATGCCTTGGTCGGGCTACCACCCCCAAGAAGGGTCTGAGTGTAAGAGCATAGTTGCCCTCCAGATTTCGAGACCAGGAAATAGCTCAATAGCCCTCCTGATGCCTTGGTCGGGCTACCACCCCCAAGAAGGGTCTGAATGTAAGAGCATAGTTGCCCTCCAGATCTCGAGACCAGGAAATAGCTCAGTAGCCCTCCTGATGCCTTGGTCGGGCTACCACCCCAAGAAGGGTCTGAGTGTAAGAGCATAGTTGCCCTCCAGATCTCGAAGACCAGGAAATAGCTAAGTAGCCCTCCTGATGCCTTGGTCGGGCTATCGCCCAAAAAAAACAAATAAATAAAATGTTTGTTTTCGTGTGTAGGATCAAAATTGTCATAATTCCCTACACGAGTCTTAATTGTTACTACAGATGCCACTCTGGTTCCTATTCAAGACCAGAAATGAAACAAGAGTTCTCAAAAGCGATTCGATTTCTCATTAAGGATAAGGGGAGCCTATCCCCCGATAAGGCTACATCCACCAAACGGGGAGCCTAAACCCCGAGCTCGGGCTATAAAAAATAAATAAAAAAAAGAGAAAGCTAATAAGGGCAGAACGGGGTGCCCACCCCCTTTTTTCGGGCAATCAAAAACAAGTCATGATGAACTGCTTCAAGCTTTGGGACTCTCTTGGCTCTCCTCCGCTGGCCCTCCTCCTTCTTGCTGATCTTCGCCATCAACCCCCTCTACAGATAGCTATCCATCTTGGTTATCCTCGTCGACCGCTCCTCCATTTAGAGGCTCCATCGGTCGATCAGCAGGATCTTCCTCCAAGACCCCATTAATCACGTCCATAACCTCAAGCGGGATAGCCACATCAAGAAGGGCAGCTATGGACCCCGTCTGGCTCCTGTCGACCTCCATCTCTGTTAAAGGAGGATCCTCAGACGGGCTCCTAACCTTTTCACCAGCTCCCGACTGGTCATCCTCGGATTGAAAGGACAACACTTTACTGGAAGACTCCCCGGGACCTGAGATAGTAAAGGTAGGAAGAGGGAATTGAGGATCTGTATGGGCGGGCTATTTCCCAGCTCCTGCTTGGCTCGAAGGGACCACCTCGTCGCCTTCAGAGAGAGATAGCTTGGCAGCCTTGAGCATTCTTTCCTGTCTATCCCAGCCGGCAATAGATGACAAATCAAAGGGAGGAGGAAGAGCTTCCACGGCCTGAAAGGAAGCATAGAAATATCCGTCGCTGAAGGAGGTCTCCGCGTTAGCTTGCAGCTTGGTCACCTGAGTAATCAGAGACTGATTCTCGAGGTCCAACTTTTTAGCCTCAGATCTCTAGGAATCCCGCTGTCTAGCCTGCCGGAGAGATTGAAGACGCTCCTGATCATAAGATTGCTTCATCCTCTCATGATCGCAGCAAAGCTCAGCCATCTCAACCTCGACCTTTCCCTGGTTGGAAGTCATCTCTTCCACTAAAGACTGAGCCTGCTTGAGCAATTCCCTGGCTTTCTCCGCTTCGGCTTCGGTTTTTGTAGCCCGGTCGCTGAGGAGGGCTACCTACTGGCCCATCGCAACATTAAACTTGAAGGCCTACAAAATACAGAACCCGAGTTGGAAATTGAACGAATTAACAAGAGTAGCACAAAGGAAATACAATTACCTCAGCTAAAATAGTAGACCCCTTGGTAATAAGGACGTCCACAGGCATGGAAGCCATCCTGGAGATCCCACCGCCTGGACAAGACGCTATGAATTGTTCCAGGACTTCATCCAGCTCTACCGAGCTCGACTGAGGCTGGGAGCGGCTGGAAGGAACCCTCGCGACACCTAAATTAATTACTATTAATTACTAAATTACACCTAAATTACATTAATCTACTCTTAATCCCAATCATGAACACATACCAATTTTTACTCAACATGCCATGAATGTAAAGCCAAGAGCTATCCCTAAACATGCATCAAGGGTTGGGTTGTCAATCCTACTTAATACAAGTCAAGTGTCAAATTTAGTGCAATTGAATGGGACAATACAAGAAGAAATTGAATACAAGTCAATTAAATAAATGGAACTAGTAATAGGGTTTACATATTTCCCTAATGAGGGTACACATCAAATAAAGAAAATACAAGAGAAGAGTAGATAGAAGAAACCCAAGGTTGTCAATCCCAGATCTCTAAACTCGGAGAGTCTAATTGTCATCTCGGATATCCAAGCTCCATTGAAGTTCCTCCTCCTCATAGACAAGGTAGGGTGGTCTTTCCTCTCGAATCTTCCCCAAAGATGGGTGGCTGTAAGTAGAGAAAGATGATGGGGAGGCAATCCATGGAGGAAAACCTCCATGGATGCCTTTAGAAGCTCCCCTCTCTCTTGATATTGTGGAGAAGATGAAGTGTGGAATGGATGGATTAATTGAATGAATATCTCCTTAAGTCTTATGGCTAAGTGATGTATTTATAGGTTTTAGAGGCTAGGGTACGAAATAGGTGTGAAAGGACGCATTTGCCCCTCTAAAATGGCTGAAAATGCTACTTTCTCCCAGCTGGAACACGTAATGCACGGGTAAGTGCATTGGTAATACCCGTGCAGTTACCCGTGCAGTCTTCATTTTGCACTCTGGTCAGGGCATGTGCACGGGTAAGTGCAGTGGTAATACCCGTGCAGTGACGACTCTACATGACCTGCTCTTCACTTGGTGCACAGGTAAGTGCACGGGTAGTGCATGGGTAAGGGACCCGTGCACTATGCTTTGGGGCTCATTATCCTCTAGTTTTTGACTTGTTTCTCTCCCGAAAATCCTGGTTTTCACCTCCAACACTTGAAATCCATGAAATGCCTGAAATCACTACAAAGCAAGCCAATATACACCAAAATATGCTTGAAAACAAGCTAAAGGATATGGAATTGAGGGCCAAAATATATGACAATTTTTGCTCGATCAAACACCCCCAAACCAAACCTTTGTTCGTCCTCGAGCAAACAAAAAGACAAACCAAAAGACACGAGAGAAACAAACATGACTCTATCTAGAAAATTTCCTAACACAAAGAAAACATGCTGCAAAGCCAACTATTAGAGAGATAAGCAAAAGAGAGTGGAAGTGATGAATAGGTTCATGCATGGGATCTCTCTTCTTTTTCCTCTCAGAACCTAGGTTCACACTCATGCAAGCTGTATGCAAATGAAGTTCTGTATTGGAATCAAATTAGGTGCATACATTTATTATAGAATAAAAGATCTTTTAAGTAAATGAGTCTCATGAAAGAATCAAGTATCATGAACATGGAAAGAGCATGCCTCGACTTGTATTCCCAAACTAGACTTCCTAAAGGATCAACTAGGTCTTTCCCTTAGGTTGTAATGGGGCCATGGGTGAAATGAGGTGAACAAAGAATAGGAATTGGAATTCAAAAGTCACCAATCATGTTAAGACATTTACATTACACACCCATACATAGCTCTACTTGACAACTTTAGACACTAGCGTCTAGGCTTTAACTTTCATTAAATCGTGCTACACATGAGTACTCTAGTTTGTAAGTACTTTACATTTAACATTCATGACTCTTTATGCATTTCTTTCTCTTTTTTTTTCTTTTTTCCTTTTTTTTTGCACATTCGTTTGCACCTTTTACATTTTGACAATTTAAGCTCATAAGTGCACATTTTTCGCACTTTTACATTTGTGAGCCATTTGCCTTGCACATTTACAAATATTGCCTAAACACATGCTATCTTTACATATTAGACCTTTTTCGTTTGATTTCCACAACTACACATACTCACATATTGACAACAAAGTAAGGCATGTGTTTAAGCTATATGGCTATATGGTTATGTTGTGGGTATGAAATGAACGGTTCGTGTTTGGTCTCAAACTTGGCAATGGACCACACATATAGGGACATGTTAATGTGTTTACGTTATTTTAGTAGTTATGCACACACATTGCCTAGGATCATTTCCAACATTTCATCTAAAAAGGGAATACAAGCTTTGGTAAGCAGTCCACATATATGATGCATGTTCAATGACACATGATGATTGTGTGATGTAATGAGACTATGCATATGGTTCGAATAGTGTTTAAAGATTTGAAAATATTTTCCCTCGTATTTGTACGCTTTTGGCTGTTAGGATTATGCTCAATGGCAAGAGTGTAATATTGTAATTGACAATCTTCTCATATTAATAAAGTGAATTCTGATTCTTACAATTACTTATAGCATTTATTATTATAATTGTCAAGGTAAATAATCATAAGGTCAAAAGACTATGAGACATGAAGAATTGTTCATACATCCGGATATGTATGAGGTAGACACAATTCTTTAGTTAGTCTTGGATAACGTTCACAACTTAAGTTAAAGGTTGGGCACCTCTATCTTGTTAAAGTTGTAGAATTCTTTTACTAGCATTTGAGTGGGATCAAATGAATATGATGAGTCTAAAATCATCGAAAGGTTTTTGAGTAAAAGAATCTAGTGCACTAGGTGTATTGAACTGGATCATAATGAAATACTTTATCTAGAACCGTCACTAGATATAAGTCTTTTCATTAAAGAGGACAATCGGAGAGTCTATCTTAATCCTGAGATAAATGATGGACTTATGGTTGCAAGTGTTATCATTAGAGCTATCAGTGAGTACGATTATATAGCATAGTCTATCCTCGATAGTTTGGTGGTATACATTTGTTAATCGATAGAGGACTTCATTTATAGATATGGACATCGTGGCTCCATTTATTAAATGAGAGTATAATATCATCATATGGATGTTTTGAGGTATTGGATATTAAATCTCAACGTTGAGTTTTCAATAATGATTATTGAAAACATGGCTTCTGGACAAGTCAAAGTATCCAAGTTCGAAATGTGGTCATATGAGGAAATATGGTAACTTGGAGAGCTATAGGCGGTCTATGAGCTCTTCGCGATTACTGATATTATTCACGAGGATACACCATCTCCTATAAGATTGTCTAGGGTATGAATGAGAAACATCTCCTTATTCTATCTTTATTTAAGAGTTCAATTTTAGCTCTTTAGTGGAATGAGTTAAAATTAATAGATTGGACCTAAGTGAATCATTTGTTGATTGTGATTAGGTTGTGTCTATTGAAGCTTAAATTTAGATAGCCCACCAAGATCCCCAATCCACACGTATTTGCATGGATCACTTGATATATTCTACCGGGCCGATTTAAGGGTCCATCTAGAATTGTTTTTAATATATCAAGAATATAATATGTCTATTATTTAATTAATGGGCTGCACTATTATATTAATATATTAAAAGGAGACATGTGGGCTTGTTTCTTTTAGTAAGAATGGGTCTGGTTCACATGTGGGCTTTTATTTAAAGTCCAATGGATTAAATGAAATAAGAAAATAATATATGGCCCATTTATATAAGTGGGGCGGCAAGGTGTATATATTAACCTAATATATTATTTTGTTTCATTGTTTTAATTAAATAAGAATTAGTTAATTTATTAATTAATTGTTTAATTAAGAAACAAATCTTTTTCTGATCAGGAAATATATTTCCTAAAGTTATACTATTGGTAGTAGTATATTAAAAGTAAAAGACTTGTTTGATAAGAAAATAAATAATTAATTTTATTTATTTAATCAAATAAGAAGTCTTTTTATTTAGTCAATAAAAGAATAAAAATATCAATGAGTTGGATTAGGTTTTGAAGTCTAAAGGTTGATGGAAATTAGGGTGCAACATAAACTCTTTTTGGTATGTGATTTGCGGCAACCCTAGTCCATTTAGAGGAAGATTTCGGCAATCCTAAATAGAAGAGGAAGCAAAATTTCGGCCACCTTTATAATTCCACATATAGAATTCGGCCACCATAGTTGATTGAATGATTCAATTTTTCTTCTTCTTCTCAATTCATAGAAAAGGATAATTTTTATTCTACTAAACATAAAAGAGAGAAGAGATTATTCTTTGATAGTACACTGATTGCTTGTTCATCAATAAGCTTGTGTGTACAACATCGAATTAGGTTCACGCGAGTTTCGATCATTAGATTGAGAACTCAAAGGTGACCGGAATAATTTTTGTCTTCTTTTGATTGTTTTGTGACTAACAAAAGAAAAAGAAAACTTTGTTCATCCATTCTCAGGTTTGCAATTCAAAGAAAAAGGGAGACCACGCTCCTAGGTGATTCACGTACGTGTTCGGATTGGAAGATCTCGCGGTACTGTTCACGATCACTGTTCACGGGGGTACTGTTCACAATCACTGTTCACACGGGTACTGTTCACGGGCATCGGAAAAGATTTTGGGGATTACCGATCGACGTAAGTCAATCGGATCACGCGTTAAGAGGTATTTAACTCTAACCGTATATATTTGAGTTTAATTAATGAAAAGGTTAAGGTTCAACTTTGAGAAAAATTTTAAAACCATACGAAATCTATTTTTCGTTTCTTCCGCTGCGTTTTTATATCAATTTTTCCCTACAATTGGTATCAGAGCCTTGGTTGTACCTTTTAATTAATTAACGTATATATACGTGAATCTATTTCTTTTTTATTGTGATTATACATGTTTTAGAAAGAGATGGCACTCTAGGTATTCGCATATATAATTACATGTTGAATGTATGGATTTATATATGTTTTATAAAGTGAATTGTTATTGCTCGATTTTGGTCTTAGAATTTCAATGTAATTTTTGTTTCGGATTTGTAACAAGAAGGGTGGTCTATTATCGCCATAATTCCTTCTTGGTAGTTGCTAGGGTTTTTTTTTTGTATGTAAAATAAGTGCAGTATTTTTTTTTTGTAATCAGGTGCAGTATTGTTTTTTGTAAATCTTACTGCAGTAAAATAAAAAATAAAAAAAATTTGCTGCAGTAATTTATTCGTAACATGATTTAATGTATTCGGGTATTGAAAATTCGAAGACACGAAGAAAAACGAAGCAACCGGAACCGAGAACAAGCACCGTGCGCACCCTAGGACTGGATTGGGCTGCGCATGGCAAGCCCAATCCTTGGTGGGCTGCGCACGGCAGCCTTGTGTGGCCTTACGGGCTGCGCAAGGCAGCCCCTTTGTGGGGTTGTGGGCTGTGCACGTCCATGGGAGGAGGCCGAGGGATGAGCGTATGGTTGATGGCCACCTGAAGATCTTGTATTCCTAACAATTGTAATTTACTTGCTTTTCTAGGATGAGCCAAAATTGTTGCTATTTAATTTTTGCTTAAATATTACAATATTTGTTGTTGTATGATAACATGACATTTTAGAATAGGAGTGCCACTCATATATCTCTTTTGGTATGAACATGCATTGAATGATTTAGGTATCTAATTGGCATCTAGATAACTTGGTAAAAATCATTCTTTGGGATTTAATCACACGCCTTAAATAATTGAGTGGGAGAAGGTGTGCAAGAACGCCTATGGCCTCCAAGATTAGTTGAGTTTTATTATTTTTGGTAATCCCCCCAAGGGGCGTCCATAAATGGAATTTAACAATATACTTCCTTACAAGGATAGACTAGACAATTGACTTAAACGAAATCTACTCCCCAAGGAGGGATTTTCGTGAGAGAAAATTGAGGGTCGATATCTTGGTAACACACTCAATGTAATTTTATTAATATCCTCCCAAGAGTTCTTGTTAATAAAAATTACAAGGTTAAAATTAAAAATGCTGGTTGTTATGTTAACAATTAGGTGGGACCTAGTCTAACTAGTAAACAGTGCGAACTCCCAAAGGAGGCGTAATATTTATGGGTGTTGGATCACCGTTGAATTTTTATGATTGAATTATTTATTTTAATTCAAGATAAATTTTTAAAAGTGCTATTATCATGATTATTTACTTATATATGTTTTTGTTTTAATCAGAAAACATGACCCCATCACTTATGAACATCCTGAAAGATAACACCTTAACTGGAGATAACTACGTAACATGGAAAAGGAAAATTGGGTTGTTGCTGCAAAGTGAAAAACATAAGTTTGTTCTGACCACTCCTAAACCACCCCTTCCTAATAATGAATCTAATGTGATGCAAAGAGATGAGTATGAGCAGTGGAAGACTTCTGATGATATGGCAAAATGTTACATTATGGCCACTATCTCCGACGTGTTGCAACAACAACATGAAGGAATGGAGTCCGCTGCTGATATAATGATGTCTCTAGAGGAAATGTTTGCTATGAGGTCTAGGACGACTAAGAGAGAGGCAGTGACTGCTTTTATGAATCTTAGGATGAAACCTGGACAATCTGTGAAAGATCACATGATGAAAGTCATAGCACATCTCAATATTGCTGAACTAAATGGTGCTGAGATTGATGGTGAGACCAAAATTGATATGGTAGTTAACTCATTGTCAGATTCCTTTGATCAGTTCAAGTTGGACTACACCTTGAACAAAAAGGAATACACCTTGCAGGGCCTGATGCAAGATGTTCAAAGCGCTGAAAAGATCCTTGTGAAAAACAAAGGTCAAGAGATTCATTTGGTTGGTAAAGTTGTTACTGTTAAGACCCGTAAGAAGGTCAAGAAACAACAGAAGAAAAAGCAACTTGGGCCTACCAAGAAGGAAACCAAGAAAGTAACCAAGATCAAAGGGAAATGCTTCCTTTGTGGTGAAAAGGGACATTGGAAAAGAGATTGCCCAAAGTCCCAGAAAAAGAAGGAAGAAGGTAATGTTAATTATCTAGAAACATGTTTTCTGGCAGATTCTACTGATTCTTGGATCATAGACTCTAGAGCCACTAATCATGTTTATTATTCCTTGCAGGGGTTTCAGGAAAAGAGAAGGTTGAATGAAGATGAAGTCAATTTGCGCTTGGGCAACGGAACGTTAGTGTCTGCAAGTGCAGTGGGAGATATTAGAGTTATTTTAGATTCTAGTAGGCATTTAGATTTAATAGACGTTTATTATGTACCTTAATTCAAGAGGAATTTAATTTCAGTTTCTTGTTTAAATAAGTTTGGATATTCGGTTACTTTTAATAAAACTTTTATTATTAGTAAGAATGACAAAGTTGTTTGCAAAGGTACATTGGAAAACAGTTTATTCTTTTTGCATAGAAATATCTCTCACTCGTTAGACACAGAAATAACGGAACCTAATCATAAAAGAGTAAAATTATCAAAAGATGAAACCTATCTTTGGCATTTACGCCTAGGTCACATTAACGCCATGTTATGAGCCACATCCACAGTCCACAACACTTGCAACCCAATCTTTCTCGAAGCTATGGTTTCAACCCATTGAGATATCTTGCTATACACTGGCCATCTGTCTCACTCAGATTATTACGCTCTGAGAGTCTAGAAAATTCCGCCGTGTAATCAAACACTGATTTGGACCCCTGTGAACAATTCTGATATATCCAGAACAAATACCGTTCATAATCCGGTGACAAAAACCTACCCAACGTAAGCTACTTCATTCTACGCTAGGTCCTCAGAAGTGCCTTCCCTTGCCGCTGTCAAATTTTCTGCAATTGATCCCACCAAACTGCAAACCCTCCTTTCAATCTGAAGGTGACAAATCTCACCATCTTTTCTTCCGGTACCTCCATCATCTCAAAGAATCGCTCCACTTCTGTGATCCAATCAAGAAAGTCCTCTCTACATAGATTCCCATTAAAGCTTGGAACATCCGCCTTCAACTAGTAATCGTCATACTCTCTCTGTTGACTTGTCGATTGAACTACACCATACCTCTCATCATATTCATCTTCTGAATCAACCTCGCTGTCAGGTTAATGGCGAGGAGGACTTCTTCTGTTAGCATGTTGGCCTCGGGAAAATCCTTCAACACGTACCCTGTCAAATGGTAGCCTGTTGTTAGCGTTGATGTTTATCCCGACAAGCAGCTCATGAATTTCTTTCATTTGTTGCCGTTGCTCCTCCACTACTGTCCATAAGGCCCTTACCCCACGATCACCCCAGTAGGGTTTCTGTCTCCCGCTTCGTTAGTTGTCATCGAGATCGGTGAATCCATTCTCTGATACCAATTGACGCAGCGTGAAACAATGAAGGAATTAGACCAACGTCTATATTCCGAGATAAACTGGAATCCACTAGAAAAGAGTAAAACTCTTAAGAGAAATTTTGAATTTTATTAATTGAAAGATAATGAGCCTTTCGGCTTACAACCCTATTTCAAGCAATTAAACCCTAACCCTAATCCTTGTTGGATAAGAAACGGGCCTAAATAATAAAAATTACCAAAAAAAGCAAAATTGAGATAATTACGGAAACAAATAATATTAACGACCCTAAGCAAGCCAGAATTGACGGCAGACGATTCTGACTTGTAAAACTCAACTTATGACCAAAACAAAACTTTCCTACAATAGCAAAAACGACAATTACAGAATCTAAATGATAGAATTTGGCTAAAAGAGGGTATGCCTCACCACCAAAAGTCATGACTATTGAAGATCTCGCCGATTCGCTTCAACTGTGAAAATTTCACGTCAATCCGACTTCGAAGCCCGGACTAGTAGAAATCATTTAGCCTTGAATTTAGGATGGTCCCTCAAAGCCATGTAGAAATATGCCACTTGTTCTACATCAAAAATAATAATTATGTTAATTAATTATTTAATTAGATTATTTAATTATGTAATTAATCATTATTGGAGGATGTTCTTTGATATTTAATTTTGAAAGATATGATAATGTGATTATTTTATGTTATCAGTCATTTTTGGCAGGAGTCCAAAGAAGAATTTTCCATCCGGCAGGTACCTGGTAGGACCTAGATCGGGACCGATACCTAGATACCGGGGATGCTGTACACCATGAACCGGAAAGAAGTCAGTACCACGTCTCACAGTCTACCAGGTACCAAGCAAGGCTATACCATGATACCTCATACCTGGTTCCTAGGTACCCCGATACCTCCTACCTGGTACCTAGGTACCATGACATCTACCCGGTATCCAAGTACCGCAATATTAGTCCAGGATCTAACCAGAATGTGTATCCTACCCGCCAAGTAAGAAGAATGGAACTAGGAAGAGGTACCAGCATGCTAGAACAAGTGCCACGCCATCGAGCACTCCGGTACACCAGTGTACCATACCACCGGGATACAGAGTCAAAATTCTCCTTCAAGCAATGTAAAAGAGAAAGTTGACCTCTCTGGTAAATTAATGGAGATAATCAACACCATTAATGAGGGAATCAGTCAACTCCATTAATGGCCATTCACAACTCCATTAATGAGGGAATCAGTCAACTCCATAAATGAGAAGATATTCAACTCCATTAATGAGAAGATATTCAACTCATTAATGTCGTTAAACCAATGGAGTGGGCAACAAGGATGAACATATATAAATATAACAAGTAACTCTCCAAGAAAAGGGTCGATTCCCCAATATTTCTCCAGTCCGATATTCTCTCCAACAGTTCTCCAACATCTCCATATCTCCAAGGTGTCTCCGATCCCAGATTTCGTCCACTTCTCCACTAGGAATATGAGTTCCCCATCGCCTGAAGTGTAAAAGGGACCCTGCCCGAATTCCCTCTACACCACCATTGTATCGACTACTATGTATGTCAGTTTTCGCCGTGAATGTACCGGTACCAAATGGTACCCCTCTAACTGTGACCTACTAGGACTCAGTTTGTATTAATGTAAGCTCTCCGGAGCATCTCTCATAATATATAAATATAAAGAATGGTCTTTCTCCTTTCTATGGATACTGTCTGGGGGTTTTTCAGCATATGATCATTCGTGATGCTTTTCCCCCTAGGTCAGTCAAACTTTACCAGAAGAATTATCATTCTCCCGTCTATCTCCTTTATTAAGCATGTATGTGAACTAGGCACCGACCCCTACTGGTCCTAGCTCTCATGTACCTCTCCTGGCTCATTATCTAGGTCGGGGGAATATTGAAGGCACTTAGAGAGGTGACTAGGTACCATGATCAGATACCAAGACCGGGTACCAGCCTACTGCACCAGATGGGAGGGATGACTGTTCTCCTACCATGGCATCTATCTCATTTTCACCTTACCAGAACCACGGTACAAAGTACCTACCACACCCGCTGCGACCTCTAGGGTAGCGGGTCTAGGGTGTTGATTGAAATTTTCACCCCGGGTGGATTTTTTTGTTAACATTTTATTTTTAATTAAATATTGAATTTGAATTTAAAAAGTTTAAATTCAAACTTTATTAATATCTATCAAAAGATATCAGATATCTTTTAATAGGATTTAATAAAATTTAAATCAGTTTAATATATATATATATATATACATGATATATATATTTTAGGTAACTGATAAGTGTACAACAAAAGAATATGTTCAAAATTTGTTTTGAGCGTAAAAAGAACCAGAAAAGAAAAAAAAGAAAACGTTCTTATTTTTTTCATCTGGCAGGAAAAGTTTTTCCCTTCTCTCTTCTACCTCTGGCAGTTCGTGAGTTTCGTGATGCGCCCACACGCCATTACCCATCCCGGGAGATAGCGAGGAAGATCCTATTAGTTCAGATCATGAGCAAATCGAATTAAAGAGAAGGAGCCTCCAACGCAGGTATGAAGAAAAATGTTTTCTTCCTTCTTTCCTTGTTATCGTATTTTTACTGTACAGAATAGGTTTTATGTTTTTGATCGCTTTATAAAAAAATTAAAAAACCCTTCCGCTGTGCGATCGGTAAAACCAGGGTACCAACATTCGAGTCCTACCTTTGTCCATAAAATCGGTAAGTGTGGGGAGACCCCTTTCTTGTAGTGAGAGTTGCATGTGAAAGTTTTCTTAAACTTAATGAATGGCTCACAAGTCTCGTTCTAATTTCGATATATATATATATATATATATATATATATATAGTCTCTCAAGAGAGATCCCTTATTTTAATATAATGTAAGGACCGCTTTAAAATTCATCGATTTTAATGAATTTTGATCTAGATTTTTTTATGCATGATAAGTTCAATGAAATCTACTTGTAAATAGAATTTGACATTTTTTTAAGAACCATAACTATTTTTTTAAAAATTTTCCTGTTTTTTGTCCCATTTTCCGAGGCTTGATTTTAAATAAAATCGGGAAAAAATAGTTTTAGTTCATGAAAATTTTTTAAATTTTGCTTACAAGTAAATTCCATTGAACTTATCATCCATAAAAAAATTTAGATCAAAATTCATTAAAATCGATGGATTCACAACGGTCCTTGCTTTATGTTAAAGTAAGAGATCTCTCATGAGAGATTCACTATATATATATATATAGTAATTATCAAGTGAGGTATAACTTACTTTAATTTCGGTAAGGACCATGATGAAGTCACATTGATTTTTATGAATTTTTATCTGAATTGTTTGTGGATGATAAGTTTAATGAAATCTACATATGAATAAAATTTGAGAGTTTTTCAAGCACCATAACTATTTATCCCGATTTTGTTAAACATAAAGGCATCGGCAAAATGAAAACAATATAGGAACATTCAAAAAATTAGTTCTAGTACTTGAAAAAGTTTCTAATTTGATTCATAGGTAGACTTCAATGAACTTATCATCCACAAAAAAATTCAGATAAAATTCATAAAAATAGATGTGATTTCATCAAGGTTCTTACCAAAATTAAATTAAGGTATACCTCACTTGGTAATATATATATATATATATATAATACAACCGAATAGACTAGTCTTTTTGGACTGTAAAGCCATCCATCAATATATAACACCACTTATCATAAATACAAAGCACACAAGTATGAACAACTGTTTGTAGCAGTTAATCTTGTTAGGTCCCAATATGCCCAAGTAAAATTAATACTTAGGAGTCATTTATTTTTATTATTTTTTATTTGATGAATGAACAGACCTGAACTTTACTGAAGACTGAAACCTAAAATTTGAAACCTGAACGGATAATGAATATGCCCGAATTTTATTGACGACTGAAACTTAAAACCTGAAACGTGAATGACATGTTTATTTGTTTTCTTCCGACCTCTGAATATAAGTGTTGTTTGTTTGTTTGTTTTTAAATACAAAAAATATGAAAACAAATAATTTTATGTTTATATCCTTACAGCTATTAATTGTTATGTACTTTTAAAGTTTGACAAATAGGTAAAGAAATTTTTTAATAAATCCTAAATTGAAATATCTCAATATTGATAATTTTTAACGGAAAAATCCACTCGGGGAATGAAATTTTGGTTAACACCCTCACCCACTACCGGTAGACAGTAGCGGGATAGGTACCTTCGGTACCGAGATCCTTCTTCGTAGCATAGATAAAAATGAATGAAAAAGAAATAAGAAGGAGCAACGAGATATGAAATAACACTGTTTAATTGAAAGAGTATCATAATTATAATTACAATACACACTCTCTCATCACTTAGCTCTCTTTTTGCTTTTACACAGAAAGGTGGTGGAACCTTCGTTTATGTCGATAAGTAGATATATCCTTCCAATGATCACAAATGGACTCTCACTGGCTTCAGAGAATTCAAAGGAAATTCTTCTGGGAATTAATCTCTCTGTCTTTGGTGATAAAAAAAAACGATGTTCGGATCCCCTTCTTTATCCTTCAAAGCTGTATATATAGTTCCCCAAAAAATCCCCTCAAAATCCAGTGGTATTGATGAGGATTATTGAGAGTCCTATTTTAGGCGTTGAAAGGCATTGTGTGGGGCTGAAGGCGTGGGATTTGATCCCGTTAATCACTGTCGAATTCAAATTCTGATTTGGTTGATCGTTTGGTCTCGTTTATGGTGCTTTAAATGGCGATGGGGTCAACTTTTCTTGTTGGCGTTACTCGAAAAAGAATACTTGTTTCATGTCCAGACGGCGTGGTATACTGGAGTGCTGATCCGACTCGCTGGCATGATGCTTGGTCTTTCATGCTGACGACCTTGTAAGAATATTCGTCCTACTAGGTAAGTAGGATATCTATCTCGGCTAGACTTTAGGCTGACGTCGAGATATTTGGGTACCAGGCAGTAGGTAACAAGTACATGTCGCGGTATTAGTGTACCAGGTGGGGAGTATCGGATACCTTCAGCAAAATAGAAGTATGATATCGTGATATCCCTTCCACCAGGTGCTAGTATGGATGTACAGCGAGGTACCTGATCCTTCTGGTCGAACATTTCTGGTGCCTTATCCGGGTAGGTGGGTAGTCGAACTTCGGGTTGCTTCCCTCGAGATAGTGGTACTATCCCTGCTAGGTACCTGGGAGCCAGGATTGGTTCCTACTAGGTTGATACTTGGTGGAAAATTCTCCTTGGGACTCTTGCCAAAAAAACCCTGTTAACTGAAGTCCCCCCTGATTTGAACACCAGTTCTGGGCCGGGGTTGGAGTCAAGTTTCATAACATATGGAGAATTTTCCTGTAACCGACTTGTAGAATGGAATCTTCCCTTTGCACCCTAGTTTAAATGAATCTTCCACGTGGCTGACCATGGTAGGCTAAATTCAAAAAGAAAATTTTAGCGGCGCGCGTTTCTCGAAACTGTTTCCCCCAAGTTAACCATTATCCCTCGACAATAATGACTTTCTCTGCCCGTCACAAGTAGCAGCTTCTATATAAACCTCACCACAACCATAGACTACTCACTTCAGGCAAAATCCCCCAATTATGAGAAAAAACCCTAATCTTCTTCTCTCTTCGTTTCTCAATCTCGATCCCTTCTTTTTGCCAAGACTTCTGCCTTATTTCTTCTATGATGTCTTCCCCTATAAGCGATAGTGTCGAGCAGCTGTTCGATGATAATACGACTGCGGGTGGGGGTCTTGCTCCTAGGAAAAGAACCCGATTCGATAATGATAGTGGGGACGATGCCCTCATCTTCCAGCACCGCCTTGAAAATATGACCATTACTATAGGGACCAGGTTTACAAATGACCCCAGCGCCCCCGTCGACGTCGACAAAGAATCAAGCGGAGAATCGGGCGCTATCGGGGCAAGTGGAGTCCCTGGTACTATCGGGGTTGGTCGAGACCGAGCAAGCGAAGTTACAGACACCGTGGGGAGGGTACTCGCCCTTCCCTACGAGTATATATGCATTCCCAATTCGTCTAGCACCTCAGATACTGTGGGGCTCTTGCGGAGGGATTTTAAGATCCCTAAGGATATCTCGATCGCCACACCCCCTCCTGGGTATGACATGTATACTCCCAATCCTGGCGATCTTTCGATTCATACGGCGGATTTTGAGAGCGGAGTCAGGCTACCTCTCAACCCTACCTTTTGTAGGGTGTTGTATGCCTTGTAGCTTTCCCCCTTCAGCTGACACCAAGGTTTTGGAGGCATCTGGTGGGGTTCTTGGTACTATGAAGGGAACAGTGTGAGAGAGACAATCTCGACCAGGAACCAGGACCGGGACCGGATGAGCTTGGGTACGTGTTCCAGATTGCTGCCAATTCTCCCGGCCCAAAGGGGCAGTTCTATGCTCGGGCGAAGAACAATTTGAAATTTGTTGTACCAGGGGCCATGAAGAAGGATACCTCCTGGAGGGAGGAATGGGTCATCATCAAAGGCGAATTGGGCAGCTCGGTCCATATAGGAGGAACCGAGTTCAAGGTTCCTACTTGTTTCAGTTGGAAGTCTTCGTTGGAGAAGAACAGACTCTTTGCAGAGTCAGAGAAGATTTTGAGAGCTATCAATGCTCGTAATTATACCAATCTGAAGTATCCCACTGCGGACGCCTTTGAAGCGGGAATGGTGGTTTTTTACCTCCGCATCTTTGACACATTCCCAGGTAACCATATTTATGACTCTGCCTTAGCTTTACTGCTTCATTAATTTTGTAAATATTAATTTCTTGCTATCTACGCAGTCTCTGCGGTGCCTCTATTGGTTTTAGAGGTGGAGCTCAATCCAAATGATGGTACAAACGGCTCTCCTCCTGCTTCTCCTATCAGGTTTCCTGTTCCGGCTGGTTCTGAGCTCGGTGGAGGGGTAGGTACTCCTACTGGACCCAGTAGAACCTCAGTGGCTTTAGCTCCCCTTGTAGTCAGATCATTGGAAGCATTTACAGCCCGAGTGGGTAGGGCCTGAGGTGCTCCCAGCCTGGCACAAGAGGTGTCACCTATCGCCCCAGCCACTGTCGTTGCAGCTACTATTGTTGATCGACTAGCTCCCTCCCCTTCTTCTGCCATGGCAACCGATCGACCTACTCGAGTTGAGAAAAGTTCTGATCCTGCTGCTGCTAGCCGAGTGGCGCTTTGTGATAGACCACGATCGACGTCGAAAGATACCAGCCAAGATGAAGTCCTAGCCAAGTTCGCGTCTTCCTGCCAAGGTGGGAGTTTGGAGGCCATGACTTCTATGCCTGTTGACTATTTGATCTCCAAGGGATCTGCTCTCCTGGCTTAGGTAAGCCGTTTAGTCTTTTATCTCGATTTCATAATTCGTCAGTATTCCATCTTACTCTTCATTCTTGGCAGGCCTTCAAGTTTAATGTAGTGATGAATCATCAAATCTGCTCTCTCTGGGCTCAGGTTAAGGATGCTACCAACGAGCTGGAAAAGTCCAAGGAGGAGCTTGCTAATGCCGCTAAAGGCATGGAATCCCTGAATCAGTCTCCGAGCAACACCAAGAAGGAAGCAGATGAAGCAAAGGTTGATAGGGAGCAAATGCAGCATGCTTTAGATATCGAGAGGATCATGTACTTCCGCCGCAGGGAGAAGAGGGAGATCGCAAAGGGAAGAGTGACACAGCTGGAGAAAGAGGTTCAATCCATTTGTGACAGTGTGGGCAACCTGGATGCTCAAGTAGACACTGCCTTTGGGGATGGCTACTTTTTTGCTAGCTATTAGGTGGCTTTAGCTTTCCCTCCTCCATTTGACCTGAGGGTTATTAAAGGATGAGACAGGGAGGAGATCATGGCTAAAGTCGCCGAGCTAGCCGGGGCTGCCCCTTTAGATATAGCTGGATCTTTTCGGGTTGCTGGAGCAAGTGGAGTGACAGGTGGTGAAAACCAGAGACCTATCTCCCTCCCTCCATCAGGCAATGTGGGAGCAGATCCTAATCTGAAGGCCCCTGAAGTTTGAGTGGTCCAAGTTGAAGGTAGAATGCTTAGCCCACTTGTCTCTCCATCCCGATCCGTCAAGGAGGTGGGGGACCAGCTTGCCACTAAGGAGGGAGGGGCTGATGTACCAGTCCCCTTATCAAGTCCTGTCAAGGAGGTGGGGGATCAGGCTATCTTAACCCAAGAAGTGGGGGAATCCTCGGGTGTGGCAACGAAGGAGCCCCAGGTTAGGCCGGCTCGGGTGGAGATCCCTGTGGAGGTAAGTGTCCCAGTAGCAAGCGAGGCTTCAGTCGATATGGTGGTTCAGGTGACTGGTGAGCTCCCAAGGGGACCTGAAAGAGAAGTTCAAGCTGTAGGAGCTGGAGAGAGGGGGGGTGACCCAGGAGCCAACGGACGTGTGACCAAGATTGATCTCTTACCCACTCAACTTTTATTTTTCTTTAATTTTGTAACCCGTGATAGGGGGATGGGCTCCTTGATTTAATCAATGAAGAAGCCTCCTTTTTATTTTTTTTATCCTTTTTTGCTGAATGAATTCCGCTGCGCGCTTCTAACTGTAGTGCAACTTCGAATAATAGTCTCCAACATGAATGTGACACTGATATCTAGTAACATCAATATCTGATGGTGTATCATGGCTCATATCCAGTACAACGGATTTTTGATTAACTCTATCTGGGGAAAGCCTGGGTACCGGGCATTCTTGTTTTGAGAATCCTGGTACGCTGTTGGTAATGCTGGCAACTCATGGTACCTAGCCTTCTTGTTTTTGGGAATCTAGGTGTTAACAGGGTTTTTTCGGCAATGGATCAAAGGAGAATTTTTTAACTAGTATCAACCTGATAGGAGCCAGTCCTAGCTTTCGGGTGACCAGCGAGATCGGTACCACCACCTAGATGGAGCCGATACTTGGTAAGGTCAGGACCTCGATTACCTATCTACCTAGATAGGACACCAGTACCGCGAGCTAACGAAGGTATGCACCTCGCTTTTATTGAAGCTCCCAATACTGACCAAGGACCAGTACAATGAAAACTTGTGTGCCCAGCGCCTAGCAAGTCCTTCGACATCAACCAAGATACCCGCCTTAATACTACCTCGACTTCTACCTGGTACCTAGTACCTTGATATCTACTCGGAACCCATCCGGGGCTGGTACTTTACTTGCCAAACAATATGAAGGTGATCATGAAGACATAAGCACCACTCTAGCAAGAAGTAGATCAAGCTCCATGCCATTAAGATCAGACTGATATGCCAGCACCTCGCTCCGCTAAAGTTCAAAATCAGAATTTCCCTCCAAGCTCCATGAAGAAGGAAAGTTGACTCCATTGCCAAAATGAAGCACCATTAATGAGACCAAATGGTCAACCAAATCAGAATTTGAATTCGACAGTGATTAACGGGATCAAATCCAGCGCTTTCAGCCCCACACAATGCCATTCAACGCTTAAAATAGGAGAGCTACACATCACTCCTAATGCCCTAGATCAGATTAATCCCTCTATGAGGATCTCCTTGATACCAGGATAAGCCACATGGCATTCCTGATGCCTTGGCCGGGTACTACCCCCCGCTAGGAAGGATCCAGTATGTAAGCTCCAGCAACCTGGGAAGGTCCAGCCACATCGGAGGGTGCTGCCTCAGCAAGTTCAGCAACCTTTTCCATAATCTCCACCCGGTTCCACACTGCAATGACACTTAGGTCAAATGGAAGAGGGAAAGGTAAAGCCACCTGGTAGCCAGTGAAAAAGTAACCATCCCCGAAGGCAGTGTCTACTTGAGCGTCCAGGCTGGCCATACTGTCTTGAAGGGATTGAACCTCTTTCTCCAGCTCCATCACTCTTCCCTTAGCAATCTCTATCTCCATCTTACGACGGAGGGACCTGAGCCTCTCGGTATCCAAAGCAAACTGCATCCGCTCCCTGTCAACTTTCGCCTCATCCGCTTCTTTCTTAGCATTGTTTAGAGACTTGTTCAGAACTTCCACGCCTCTAGCAGCCTTAGCAAGCTCCTCCTTGGACCTCTCCAACTCGTTAGTAGCACATTTAACTTGCTCCAATGGGGAGCCGACCTGCTGGCTCAGTGCCACATTAAACTTAAAAGCCTGCCAAGAACAAAGCACTAGTCAGGATATCTCCAACACTTAACCGGGATAGAGGGTAGAAGGAGCCGTCTTACCTCAGCCATGAGAGCGAATCCCCTTCTGATTAGAAGCTCAGTGGGCATGGCCACCATGACATCCAAGCTCCCGCTTGGGCGAGAGGCAACAAATTGGGCTAAAACTTCATCCTGGCTGTTATCTCTCAACCCTGATCGCGGCCTATCATGAGCTATCACCCGGGTTACAATAGCAGGACCAGAGCCTTTCCCAACCCGGGCAGATCGATCGGCTGCCACAACAGAAGGGGCAGAGGGAGCTGGTGGATCAGCAGCAGCAGCAGCAATGATAGTAAATGAGTTGATGGGTGGCGTATCTTGCACTAGATTAGAAACACCTCGATACCTCCCCACTATGGCAGTAAAAGTTTCCAGCGATCTAGCTCCGAGAGGAGCTGAAATCCCGGGTTCCTTGGTCGAGATCCAGCTAAGCCCAACAGGGGTGCCAACCCGTGTATTGAGATTAGAACTAGCTGGAAGCCTAACATGGGAAGTTGGAGGAGAATCAACGGTACCCCTAACTTGGTCGAGCTCCACCATAGGAACCGATAGAGACACTGGAGAGACTGCCGAGATAGCAAACATTTAGTGTCTACAGAATTAATAAAGCAACATAATAGAAGCAAAGTTAGACATTCCTCTACCTGGGGAAGCACCAAAAGTGCGAAGGTAACGATTTACCCTCTTTGCTTCGAAGGCCTCCGTAATAGGATATTTCATGTTGATGTAATTACGGGCCATAATATTCCTCAGGATTTTCTTCGACTCTTCAGAGAGCTTACTTTTCTCTAGTGCGGGCTTGCTACTGAAACCAGTGGGAACTGGGAACTGGGAACTGGGAACTCAGACCCTCCAATATGGATTGAATTACCCCACTCACCTTCGATGATGACCCACTCCTCCTTCTAGGAGGTATCTTTCTTCGTGGCCCCTGGCACCACAAACTGCAAATTATTCTTTGCGCGGGCATAAAACTGCCCTTTTGGACCCGGGGTGTTGGCAGCAATCAGGAACACGTATCCGATCTTATCCAGTCCTGTCTCCCGATGGATATTATCCTTCTGACATTGCTCCTTCCACAGCATGAGGAACCCCACCAGGTGCCTCTAGAACCCTGGCGTTAGCTGAAGAGGGGCAAGCTGCAGAGCATACAGCTCCCTACGCAAGCTAGGATGGAGAGGTAACCTGACTCCACTATCGAAAGTTGCCGTATGAATTGGGAGCTCGCCAGGATTAGGGGTATATATGTTATACCCCTTAGGAGGAACAGTGATGGTGGTATCTTTAGGCACCTTGAAATCCCTATGTCAGCGCTTGATGATTTCCGGGGTATTGGTTGAATCGGAGATGCATTTCTACTCATAGGGAAGAGCGAGCACCCTCCTCACGGTGTTTGTAACTTCACCATCCCGGTCCCCACCTACCTTGGTGGCGCCCGGGACTCCGCCTACCTTGACAACGTCTGACTCTCCGCTCGACTCCTTATCGATATCCACCGGAGCACTGGGATCGTTCGTAAAACCTGTCCTAATTGCGATATTCCTGTTGGACCGGCGGCACTGAAGAAGATGGATGTTAGAATTATGCTCAATAGCAAGAGTGTAATATTGTAATTGACAATCTTTTCATATAAATAAAGTGATTTCTGATTTTGCAAAATCTTATAGCATTTATAATTATAATTTTCAAGGTAAATAATCATAAGGTCAAAAGACTATGAGATATGAAGAATTGTTTGTACATCCGGATATGTATGAGGTAGACACAATTCTTTAGTTAGTCTGGAATAACGTTCACAACTTAAGTTAAAGGTTGGGCATCTCTATCTTGATAAAGTTGTAGAATTCTTTTACTAGCATTTGAGTGGGATCAAATGAGTTATGATGAGTCTAAAATCATCGAAAGGTTTTCGAGTAAAAGAATCTAGTGCACTGGGTGCATTGAACTGGATCACAATGAAATACTTTATCTAGAACCGTCACTAGATATAAGTCTTTTCATTATCAGGACAATCGGAGAGTTTATCTAAATCTTGAGATAAATGATGGACTTATGGTTGCAAGTGTTATCATTTGAGCTATCAATGAGTACGATTATATTGCATAGTCTATCCTCAATAGTTTGGTGGTATTCATTTGTTAATCGATAGAGGACTTCATTTATAGATATGGACATCGTGGCTCCATATATTAAATGAGAGTTTAATATCATCATATGGATGTTTTGAGGTATTGGATACTAAATCTCAACGTTGAGTTTTCAATAATGATTATTGAAGGCATGGTTTCTGGACAAGTCAAAATATCCAAGTTCAAAATGTGGTCATATGAGGAAATATGGTAACTTGAAGAGCTATAAGCGGTCTATGAGCTCTAGGCGATTACTGATATTATTCACGAGGATACACCATCTCCTATAAGATTGTCTAGGGTATGAATGAGAAACATCTCCTTATTCTATCTTTATTTAAGAGTTCAATTTTAGCTCTTTAGTGGAATGAGTTAAAATTAATAGATCGGACCTAAGTGAATCATTTGTTGATTGTGATTAGGTTATGTCTATTGAAGCTTAAATTTAGATAGCCCGCCAAGATCCACAATCCACACGTACTTGCATGGATCACTTGATATATTCTACCGGACCAATTTGTGGGTCCATCTAGAATTGCATTTAATATATTAAGAATATAATATGTCTATTATTTATTTAATGGGCTGCACTATTATATTAATATATTAATATATTAAAAGGAGACATGTAGGCTTGTTTTTTTTAGTAAGAATAAGTCTGGTTCACATGTGGGCTTTTATTTAAAGTCTAATGGATTAAATAAAATAAGAAAAATAATATTGGGGCCATATATACATGGTGTGGGCGGCAAGGCTAAATAAAATAGCCCAAGATATTATTTTATTTTATTGTTTTGATTAAATGGGAATTAATTAATTAATTATTTAATTAATTAATAGTTTAAATCAAAATCTTTTCCTGATCAGTAAATTAAATACTATGTGTTGGATTAGGGTTGGAATTCTTTTAAGTGATAGCAGTCCTAATGTGGTAAGGATTAAGTCCACATACACTCCTTATTATACAAAGAATTCGGCCACCACTAGTCCTACAAGGGTTAGGATTCTTGAATTGATAGGAATTAGGGAAAAGGACAATTCCTTTTCAAGTAAGGAAATTAACCAACCCTAGATTTCCTATTCAATGAATTCGGCCAACCCTACTTGGTGAAGGAGAAAATTCGGCCAACCTATAAATATAAGGTTATGAATTTTCGGCAACCATAGAAGAAAAATAGAGATAGATTTTTGTTTGTTTTGAAAATAAAAAATCCTACTCTATACACATAGATTTTTGGCCAAGAGAGAAAAAGAAAATAAGTTCTCATTCGATAGTGCACTTACAAGCCTTTAACATCAAAAGGTTTTGTGCACACTTTCGATTTAGGGTTACGCGAGTTTCAATCATATTGATTGTGAATTCAAAAGTGACTGGAACTATTTTTTTAGGCTCTTGGTGTTTTACTATTGAAGATCAAGATCAGAAATTCCATACATCCATTCTAAGGTAAGCAATTCAAAGAAAAAGGGAGACCACGCTCCTAGGTGATTCACGTACGTGCTAGGATTGAAGATCTTACGGATTACCATCGACGTAAGTCAATCGGATCACGCGACAAGAGGTATTTAACTCTAACCGTATATTTGAGTTTAATTAATTAAAGGGTTAATGTTCAAATCCTTAGAAAAATTTTAAACTATACGAAAATTATTTTTTTCGCCTTCCGCTGCGGTTTTAAGCAATTTTTCCCTACAATTGGTATCAAAGCCTGGTTGTACCCTTTAATTAATTAACGTATATATATATACGTGAATCTATTTCTTTTTATTGTGATTATGCATGTTTTAGAAAGAGATGACACTCTAGGTATTTGCATATATAATTACATGTGGAATGTATGGATTTATATATGTTGTTATAAAGTGAATTGTTATTGCTCGATTTTGGTCCTAGAATTTCAATGTATTTTTTGTTTCGGAATTGTAACAAGAAGGGTGGTCTATTATCGCCATAAGTCCTTCTTGGTAGTTGCTAAGTTCTTACTAATTTTATTGTAAAAATACTGCAGTTTTTTATTGTATTAAAATTTAGTGCAGTTTTTTATTGTATTAAAATAAGTGCAGTTTTTTATTTGTAAAAAATACTGCAGTAGTTTAAATAAAAAAAAAAATATTTCTGCAGTATTTTATTGTATAAAATAAGTTGTAATATACTCAAGATTCGAAGACTCGAAGATTTGAAGAAATTGGAGCATCCGGAACCGAGCTTGGCACCCGCGCGCACCGAGACAACAAGCGCGCACGCAACCAAGCGTGCAGCTGCGCTTGTTGCGGTGCAGCAGCGCGCGCAACCCATGCATGGGCTGGCCATGCGGTAGCTCATTCCCTTGCATGGGCTAGGCGTGCGCATGGGCTGCTTGGTGATCTTCGGGCACGCGAGTTACGTGCGCGAGATGGTCGCTTGAAGTCTTGTTCTCCAAGAAAGGAGTTTTTTGTATTTTGTACAATTGTAATTTACATGCTTTTCTAGGATGAACCAAAATTGTGGCTATTTATTTTTATGTATAAATATTACAATATTTGTTATTGTATGATAACATGTCATATAGAATAGGAGTGCCACTCATATATCTCTTTTGGTATGAACATGCATTGAATGATTTAGGTATCTAATTGGCATCTAGATAACTTGGTAAAATCATTCTTTGGAATTTAATCACATGCCTTAAATAATTGAGTGGGAGAAGGTGTGTTAGAACACCTATGGCCTCCAAGGTTAGTTGAGCTTTATTATTTATTGGTAATCCCCCCGGGGGGGCGTCCATAAATGGAATTTAGCAAAATACTTCCTTACAAGGATAGACTAGACAATTGACTCAAACGAGATCTACTCCTAGAGGAGGGATTTTCGTGAGAGAAAATTGAGGGTCGATATCTTGGTAACACACTCATTGTAATTTTATTAATATCCTCCCGAGAGTTCCTGTTAATAAAATTGCAAGGCTAAAATTGAAAACACTGGTTGTTATGTTAACAATTAGGTGGGACCTAGTCCAACTAGTAAATGGTCCGAACTCCCGAAGGAGGCGTAACATTTATGGGTGTTGGATCACGGTTGAATTTTTCACGATTGAGTTATTTAATTAATTCAAGATAAATATTCGAAAGTGCTTTATCATGATTATTTACTTATATATGCTTTTTGTTTTATTCAGAAATCATGACCCCATCACTTATGAACATCCTAAAAGATAACACTTTAACTGGAGATAATTATGTCACATGGAAAAGGAAAATTGGGTTGTTGCTGCAAAGTGAAAAACATAAGTTTGTTCTAACTACTCCTAAACCACCTGCTCCTAATAATGAATCAAGTATTTTGCAAAGATATGAGTATGAGTAGTGGAAGACCTCAGATGATATGGCCAAATGTTACATTATGGCTACTATCTCCGACGTGTTGCAACAGCAGCATGAAGGAATGGGGTCTGCTGCTGATATTATGATGTCTCTGGAAGAGTTGTTTGCTATGAGGTCTAGGACGACTAAGAGAGAGGCAGTGACTGCTTTTATGAATCTTAGGATGAAACCTGGACAGGCTGTGAAAGATCACATGATGAAAGTCATAGCACATCTAAATATTGCAGAATTAAATGGCGCTGATATAGATGGTGAGACCAAAATTGACATGGTTGTCAACTCACTATCAGATTCCTTTGATCAGTTCAAGTGGGACTACACCTTGAACAAAAAGGAATACACCTTGCAGGGCCTGATGCAAGATGTTCAAAGCGTTGAAAAGATCCTTATGAAAAGCAAAGGTTAAGAGATTCATATGGTTGGTAAAGTTGCTACTGTTAAGCCCTGTCAGAAGGTCAAGAAACAACAGAAGAAAAAGCAACTTGGGCCTACCAAGAAGGAGACCAAGAAAGTAACCAAGATCAAAGGGAAATGCTTCCTTTGTGGTGAAAAGGGACATTGGAAAAGAAATTGCCCAAAGTCCCAGAACAAGAACGAAGAAGGTAATATTAATTATCTTGAAACATGTTTTCTGGCAGATTCTACAGATTCTTGGATCATAGACTCTGGAGCCACTAATCATGTTTGTTATTCCTTGCAGGGGTTCCAAGAAAGGAGAAGGCTGAATAAGAACGAAATCAATTTGTGCTTGGGCAACGGATCGTTAGTGTCTGCAAGTGCAGTGGGAGATATTAGAGTTATTATAGATTCTAGTAGGCATTTAGATTTAATAGACGTTTATTATGTACCTCAATTCAAGAGGAATTTAATTTCAGTTTCTTGTTTAAATAAATTTGGATATTCGGTTACTTTTAATAAAGCTTTTATTATTAGTAAGAATGACAAAATTGTTTGCAAAGGTACATTGGAAAACGGTCTATTCTTTTTGCATAGAAATATCTCTCACTCGTTAGACACAGAAATAACGGAACCTAATCATAAAAGAGTAAAATTATCAAAAGATGAAACCTACCTTTGGCATTTACGCCTAGGTCACATTAACCTTAATAGGATTAAAAGATTGGTATGTGACGGACCTTTAAGTGACTTAAAGGTTGATGATCTACTAACTTGTGAATCTTGTTTGGAAGGTAAAATGACCAAAAGGCCATTCAATACCAAAGGTGCAAGAGCCATTGAATGTTTAGGACTAATACACACTGATGTATGTGGTCCTATGAGCATTCAAGCTAAAAGTGGATATGAGTACTTCATCACCTTCACAGATGATTACTCAAGATTTGGTTATGTGTATCTCATGAGACATAAGTCGGATGCTTTTGACATGTTCAAAGCATTCAAAGCTGAAGTAGAAAATCAGCTTGAGAAACGCATAAAAATCTTGAGATCTGATCGTGGTGGAGAATATCTATCTGGTGAGTTTCAGCAATATCTTATTGATAATGGGATAGTTTCTCAATTTTCTGCACCAGGTACACCTCAACAAAATGGGGTAGCAGAAAGGAGAAATAGAACTCTTTTGAACATGGTTAGGTCTATGTTGAGTTATTCAACACTTTCTATTTCTTTTTAGGGATATGCTCTACAAACTGCAATATATATTCTAAACGTGGTACCATCGAAGTCGGTTCCTGGAACACCATATGAGTTGTGGACTGGGCGAAAGCATAGTTTACAACACATAAGGATATTTGGTTGTCCTGCACATGTGTTAAAAGGAAAGACA
This sequence comes from Dipteronia sinensis, assembly GCA_033220585.1. Classification (NCBI taxonomy): domain Eukaryota; kingdom Viridiplantae; phylum Streptophyta; class Magnoliopsida; order Sapindales; family Sapindaceae; genus Dipteronia; species Dipteronia sinensis. The sequence continues at coordinate 65,840,236 of CM065640.1, forward strand.
GAAAAGATGGAGTCCTGTTCGGAAACATGCATATTTGTGGGGTATCCAAAAGGAACTAAAGGATATTATTTCTATAATCCTAATGATCTAAAAGTATTTGTTTCAACAAATGCTTCATTTCTAGAAAAGGACTATATGAATAATTTTGTGCCCAAAAGTAGAATTGTCCTGAATGATATGTTAGGAGATACAATTCCACAAGAGGTTTCACAACCTAACCTAATTGTAATTTCCACTCCAACACAAAATCAACAACCTACCATTCCTCGTCGTAGTGGGAGGGTTAGAACCCAACCTGAAAGATACATCGGTCTAGGAGAATTTGTTCAGAATCTCCCTGACAATGATGATCCCTACACGTACAAGGAAGCAATGGAGGATGTTGATTGTCACCATTGGCAAAAGGCAATGCAATCTGAGATTGAATCCATGTTCGATAACAAAGTCTGGTCCTTTGTAGACTTGCCTAAAGGGATAAAACCCATTGGTTGCAAGTGGGTATACAAGAGGAAAAGAGGTATGGATGGAAAGGTGGAAACTTTTAAAGCTAGATTAATAGCTAAAGGTTACACACAGAAAAAAGGTATCGATTACGAGGAAACCTTCTCACCTGTGGCCATGCTTAAATCCATTAGGATACTCTTATCCATTGCATCATCTTTAGATTTAGAGATTTGGCAAATGGACGTCAAGACAGCTTTCCTTAATGGAAGTCTTGACAAAAGCATCTATATGATGCAACCAGAAGGATTCATTGAAAAGGGCCAAATGGAAAAGGTATGCAAGTTGCAGAAATCAGTTTATGGATTAAAGCAAGCATCCAGATCCTGGAACATAAGGTTCGACCAAGCTGTAAAAGGTTTTGGATTTTTACAGAACCTTGAAGAACCTTGTGTATACAAAAGGATCAAAGGTGACAAGTTGGTTTTCCTTATTCTTTACGTAGATGATATATTACTCATTGGAAACGATGTGGGAGTATTGACATCAGTAAAAGAATGGTTAGCAAAACAATTTGATATGAAGGACTTAGGAGAAGCAAGTTTTATTCTAGGTATCCAAGTAATAAGGGATAGAAAGAATAAAACGATTGCACTATCCCAAGCTTCATACATAGACAAAATCTTGTCTAGGTTTTCCATGCAAGATTCCAAGAAAGGTATGTTACCTTTTAGGCATGGAATCAAACTTTCTAAGGAACAAGTTCCTAAGAATGAGCATGAAGAGCAATTCATGAGTAGAATTCCATATGCCTCGGCAGTTGGAAGTCTCATGTATGCAATGCTCTGTACTAGACCAGATATTTGTTTTGCTGTTGGCATAGTTAGCAGGTTTCAATCGAAACCTGGTCCTGATCACTGGACGGCAGTCAAGCATATTTTCAAGTATCTTAGGAGAACGAAAGATAATATGCTTGTATACTCTGGAGGGGATTTAATCCCCGTTGGGTATACATATTCTGATTTCCAATCGGATTCTGACTCTAGAAAATCCACATCAGGATCTGTGTTTACTCTTAGAGGAGGAGCAGTCATTTGGAGGAGTATCAAGCAATCTTGTATTGCTGACTCCACCATGGAAGCAGAGTATATAGCTGCATGCGAAGCTGCCAAGGAGGCTGTTTGGCTTCGCCAATTCTTGATTGACTTAGAAGTAGTTCCTAGTGCGAATAAGCAGATCACTATCTACTGTGACAACAGTGGAGCAGTGGCTAATTCGAAAGAACCAAGAAGTCATAAGAGAGGAAAACACATTGAAAGAAAGTATCATCTTTTAAGGGAGATTGTTCATAGGGGAGACGTGACGATTACCAAAATCGCGTCGGCAGAAAATCTAGCAGATCCCTTCACAAAGGCTCTACCTCAGAAGAGTTTTGATGGGCACCTAGAGAACATGGGAATGAGAGATATGACACATTTGCTATAGCGCAAGTGGGAGATTGTTAGGATTATGCTCAATAGCAAGAGTGTAATATTGTAATTGACAATCTTTTCATATAAATAAAGTGATTTCTGATTCTGCAAAATCTTATAGCATTTATAATTATAATTGTCAAGGTAAATAATCATAAGGTCAAAAGACTATGAGATATGAAGAATTGTTTGTACATCTGGATATGTATGGGGTAGACACAATTCTTTAGTTAGTCTTGAATAACGTTCACAACTTAAGTTAAAGGTTGGGCACCTCTATCTTGATAAAGTTGTAGAATTCTTTTACTAGTATTTGAGTGGGATCAAATGAGTTATGATGAGTCTAAAATCATCGAAAGGTTTTCGAGTAAAAGAATCTAGTGCACTGGGTGCATTGAACTGGATCACAATGAAATACTTTATCTAGAACCGTCACTAGATATAAGTCTTTTCATTATCAGGACAATCAGAGAGTCTATCTAAATCCTGAGATAAATGATGGACTTATGGTTGCAAGTGTTATCATTTGAGCTATCAATGAGTACGATTATATAGCATAGTCTATCCTCGATAGTTTGGTGGTATTCATTTGTTAATCGATAAAGGACTTCATTTATAGATATGGACATCGTGGCTCCATTTATTAAATGAGAGTATAATATCATCATATGGATGTTTTGAGGTATTGGATACTAAATCTCAACGTTGAGTTTTCAATAATGATTATTGAAGGCATGGCTTCTGGACAAGTCAAAATATCCAAGTTCAAAATGTGGTCATATGAGGAAATATGGTAACTTGAAGAGCTATAGGCGGTCTATGAGCTCTAGGCGATTACTGATATTATTCACGAGGATACACCATCTCCTATAAGATTGTCTAGGGTATGAATGAGAAACATCTCCTTATTCTATCTTTATTTAAGAGTTCAATTTTAGCTCTTTAGTGGAATGAGTTAAAATTAATAGATCGGACCTAAGTGAATCATTTGTTGATTGTGATTAGGTTATGTCTATTGAAGCTTAAATTTAGATAGCCCGCCAAGATCCACAATCCACACGTACTTGCATGGATCACTTGATATATTCTACCGGACAAATTTATGGGTCCATCTAGAATTGCATTTAATATATTAAGAATATAATATGTCTATTATTTATTTAATGGGCTGCTCTATTATATTAATATATTAAAAGGAGACATGTGGGCTTGTTTCTTTTAGTAAGAATAAGTCTGGTTCACATGTGGGCTTTTATTTAAAGTCTAATGGATTAAATAAAATAAGAAAAATAATGTTAGACCCATATATATATGGTGTGGGCGGCAAGGCTAATAAAATAGCCCAAAATATTATTTTATTTTATTGTTTTGATTAAATGGAAATTAATTAATTATTTAATTAATTAATAGTTTAAATCAAAATCTTTTCCTGATCAGTAAATTAAATACTATGTGTTGGATTAGGGTTGGAATTCTTTTAAGTGATGGGAGTCCTAATGTGGTAAGAATTAAGTCCACATACACTCCTTATTATACAAAGAATTCGGCCACCACTAGTCCTACAAGGGTTAGGATTCTTGAATGGATAGGAATTAGGGAAAAGGACAATTCCTTTTCAAGTAAGGAAATTAACCAACCCTAGATTTCCTATTCAATGAATTCGGCCAACCCTACTTGGTGAAGGAGAAAATTCGGCCAACCTATAAATATAAGGTTATGAATTTTCGGCAACCATAGAAGAAAAATAGAGAGAGTTTTTTGTTTGTTTTGAAAATAAAAAATCCTACTCTATACACATAGATTTTCGGCCAAGAGAGAAAAAGAAAATAAGTTCTCATTCGATAGTGCACTTACAAGCCTTTAACATCAAAAGGTTTTGTGCACACTTTCGATTTAGGGTTATGCGAGTTTCAATCATATTGATTGTGAATTCAAAAGTGACCGGAACTATTTTTTTAGGCTCTTGGTGTTTTACTATTGAAGATTAAGATCAGAAATTCCATACATCCATTCTAAGGTAAGCAATTCAAATAAAAAGGGAGACCACGCTCCTAGGTGATTCACGTACGTGCTAGGATTGAAGATCTTGTGGATTACCATCGACGTAAGTAAATCGGATCACGCGACAAGAGGTATTTAACTCTAACCGTATATTTGAGTTTAATTAATTAAAGGGTAAAGGTTCAAATCTTTAGAAAAATTTTAAACTATACGAAAATTATTTTTTTCGCCTTCCGCTGCGGTTTAAAGCAATTTTTCCCTACAAGGGATGTCATCTCCACTATCATCGTCACGAGCCCTCTTCCCACGGGCTAGGCTCCCACTAGCTGCTGTGTTGCCGTTAAACAGTTGCTTAGTAATGTCGTCACCTAGTGAAGACATGTTCACAGATTGAAGGTTTAGTTTCTCGGAAAAGGGGAAGTTTGAAGGTTGATAAAGAAGGAAAAGCTAGGTTTTTTTTTCTTAAAACTCTTGTTCGGAAAAGTTTGCTTAAGTGAGTACATTATGAAGAAGCAGGTGATCGTGCCTAAATTGTTGTATATTTCGGCCCTGATTCCTTTTCCTTTGTCTCGTTCTTGTATGTATTTTCTATATATTTTATGTCTAATAGGCTCATTTGTGCTAATTGCAGGCAATAGATGTCATTCTGGTGTTAGAAGCTAATTGCAGTGGTTCCGGTAGAAAGGGGCAAAAGGAAAGACAAAGGATCATAAGCAGCTCTACAGTGCGGGTCAAGTGCGGGTCGCAACTGCACTCCAACCGCACTCCTTCCCACAGCCGGGACCTGAATCATGAAGGAAAGATAAAGTGCGGGTGAAGTGCGGGTCATCCAACCGTACTCCACCCGCACTATTGCTCAAGACAGAGGAGCTGATTTGCACCTTACACTAAAGTGCGGGTAATCCAACCGCACTCCACCCGCACTGTTGCTAAAGACAGGGAGTGGATTTACACCTGACACCAGAGTGCGAGTACAGTGCGAGTACAGTGCGGGTAAAGTGCGGGTAATCCAACTACACTCCACCCGCACTCTTGCCCAGATCAGAGAACTGAAGATGAAGAAAACCTTTACAGTGCGGGTACAGTGGGGGTAATTCACCCGCACTCCACCCGCACTCTGCGCGCGACAGCTTCTGGTTTCAAGCTTAAGTGACCTATTTTTCCATCCTCTATAAATAGAAAAGGATGGGAACGAACCAAAAACAACCATACCTCCCAACACTTGTATTCTAAGCTAGTAACACATCTCCCTATCATCCAAACCATCTCTACTCAATCAAAGGCAACTAGGAGACTTGGATTCAAGCTTCAAGGAAGGAGATCAATCTTCAAGGGTTCTCTCTACACTCTCTCTTAGTTTATTTGTTTGTAATAGAACATGAGTAGCTAAAATACCCCACTATGGGGTTGATGTTATTTGTATGATGGATATTTGGGCTTTGTAAATAAACTCTATGTGTTATATTTATTCTATCTCTATGTTTTATTCCATTACTTTAATTGATTTCCATTATTGATTTGCTTGGATACACCCTCTTTGCATGATTGATTTGGATTACATTGAGTAGGCAATTAGGTTGTCTAATGCTCAATTGAATGGGAGGATTTCTGGAAATCCGGCTCTAAAACCATGCCCTTAATCCAATCTTTAATTAGTGGTTTTCACTATACATCCTAGGTTAGCCACTTGTGAGAGAATTAGAAGCCTCCACTATACACCCTAGGTTGGCTACTTTAGTGATTCTACGAGAACTAACCTTCGAGTAGAATTCGGTTGATAACCTAAAGCCTCATCCAATCTCAAACGGGTGGCCTTCACTATACATCCTAGGTCGGCCACTTGTGAGGGAATTGGAAGCCATCACTATACATCCTAGGATGGCTACATTACTAATAGGTTGAGCCACAGCTAGATAGATGAGCATTCATGGAACAAGTCCCAATTGAGTAACTAGCCACTGTTGGTTTCTTAGGAGGGATTAATCTCTAGTAGGAGGTCTTTGCTATACACCCTAGGTTGACCTCTTGCTATAGATATATACCAACATTATACACCGTAGGTTGGTTACATTTGTCAAAACGTGCTTAATTGAGAGTTTGTTGTAATTGCCCAATATTCACTTACGAGTACATCAACTTCGTATTTCCATCATCATTCATTCATCACTCCATTGTCATCCCATTTTATTTGCTTTCATATTTTAGTTTACATTGTATCTTCATTCACTATCACTTTACTTTTATGCATGCTAGTTATATTAATCCTAATCTTATCACCGCTACCCCGATCTCAGTGGACGACACCCGTGCCTACTGCTTTACTTGTATTTTACTTGTGAACGCATCGCATAGGTTTTATAAATTATTTTGACGGACGGTTTTCTGACGGCAAAAACCTTCTCATCAAATTGCGCCGCTGCAGGAAATCGGTGTGCGTAGTAGTGATTAGATTAGTTTTAATACTATTAGTTTATTAGGTGTTTTTAGTTTTGTTAGTTTCTTTTTATTGCTTTGGTAGTTTTTGTTTTTGTTTGTTTCAGGACTCTATGGATTCCTTTTGGCCAAATTCAGGGTCAAGCTACGAGCCTAACGAGAATACCTACATCTCATCATTCCAGTCAAATTCCGTTGAAGATCAACTAAGAAATTTCATGAAGAATCATGTGCGGGAGACTGAGCAGATGATAGTTTCTCAACAAGAGACTCAAGCCTTCATAGAAGAGAAAACCACCCAAATGCTCAAATCCGCCCAACAGTCCACCCTGGTAAATCAAGGTTGTTTCCAAGTTAAAGCAACCAAACCGGTGGATTCCTCCAATTTCTCAAAAGAAGACATGTATAAGCTCCGAATCGAATTTGAAGTGGAGCGAAGCAAGAGAATGGACGAGATGGACATGATGATCAAGATAAACCAAGATCTTATGAGCGTGAGCACAGAGCTAGTGTTGGAAATGGGTGTGTTGAAGGAAGAGAATTAAGCACTTCAAGAGAGAGAAGCCTTGGGAATGGAAAAGGCGAGTAAACTACAAGAGTTGAACAAGAAACTATTAGATGAAGTGAAGATGCTCAGAGTTGAGAATGGTACTCTCAAGAAGATCAATGGCGAAGTCTCTGATGAAAAGGTTTTTGTCGTCAGAAAACCGTCCGTCAAAACAATTTATAAAACCTATGCGATGCGTTCACAAGTATAAATACAAGTAAAGCGGTAAGCACGGGTGTCATCCACTGAGATCGGGGTAGCGGTGATAAGATTAGGATTAATATAACTAGTAAGCATAAAAGTAAAAGTTATAGTGAATGAAAATACAATACAAACTAAACTATGAAAGTAAATAAAATGGGATGACAATGGAGTGATGAATGAATGATGATGGAACTACGAAGTTGCTGGACTCGTAAGTGAATATTGGGGCAAATGCAACAAACTCTCAATTAAGCACGTTTTGACAAATGTAACCAACCTAGGGTGTATAGTGTTGGTATATATCTATAGCAAGAGGTCAACCTAGGGTTTATAGCGAAAACCTCCTACTAGAGATTAATCCCTCCTAAGCAACCAACAGTGGCTAGTTACTCAATCGGGACTTGTTCCATGAATGCTCATCTATCTAGCTATGGCTCAACCTATTACTAATGTAGCCATCCTAGGATGTATAGTGATGGCTTCCAATTCCCTCACAAGTGGCCGACCTAGGATGTATAGTGAAGGCCACCCGTTTGAGATTGGATGAGGCTTTAGGTTATCAACCAAATTCTACTCCAAGGTTAGTTCTCGTAGAATCACTAAAGTAGCCAACCTAGGGTGTATAGTGGAGGCTTCTAATTCTCTCACAAGTGGCTAACCTAGGATGTATAGTGAAAGCCACTAATTCAAGATTAGATTAAGGGCATGGTTTTAGAGCCGGATTTCCGGAAATCCTTCCATTCAATATAGCCTTAGACAATCTAATTGCCTACTTAAGTAATCCAAATCAATCATGCGAAGAGGGTGTATCCAAGCAAATCAATAATGGAAATCAATTCAAGCAATGGAATAAAACATAGAGATAGAATAAATATAACATATAGAGTTTATTTACAATGCCCAAATATCCATCATACAAATAACATCAACCCCATAGTGGGGTATTTTAGCTACTCATGTTCTATTACAAACAAATAAACTAAGAGAGAGTAGAGAGATAACCCTTGAAGATTGATCTCCTTCCTTGAAGCTTGAATCCAAGTCTCCTAGTTGCCTTTGATTGAGTAGAGATGGTTTGGATGATAGGGAGATGTGTTACTAGTTTAGAATACAAGTGTTGGGAGGTATGGTGATGTTTTTGGTTCGTTCCCATCCTTTTCTATTTATAGAGGATGGAAAAATAGGTCACTTAAGCTTCAAACCAGAAACTGTCGCGCGCAGAGTGCGGGTGAATTACCCACACTGTAAAGGTTTTCTTCATCTTCATTTCTCTAATCTGGGCAATAGTGCAGGTGGAGTGCGGTTGGATTACCCGCACTTGACTCGCACTTGACCCGCAGTGTAGTCGCACTTGAGTCGCACTGTACTGTCAGGTGCAAAATCCCTCCTCTGTTTTGAGCAATAGTGTGGGTGGAGTGCTGGTGGATGACCCGCACTGTACCCGCACTCTAATGTCAGGTGCAACTTCAATTTCTCTGGTTTGGCAACAGTGCGGGTGGAGTGCGGTTGGATGACCTGCACTGTACCCGCACTTTAACGTCAGGTGCAACTCAGCTTCTCTGGCTTTGGCAACAATGCGGGTGGAGTGTGGTTGGATGACCCGTACTGGACCTGCACTGTAACTCTTCTCCTGTATCAAGTTCTGGCTATGATCATGAGTGTGGTTGGAGTGCGGTTACGACCCGCACTTGACCCGCACTTGACCCGCACTGTAGAGCTGCTTATGATCCTTTGTCTTTCCTTTTGCCCCTTTTCTGCCAGAATCACTGCAACATGCTTCCAAACCCAGAATTACATCTATTGCCTGCAATTAGCACTAATGAGCCTATTAGACTTAAAATATATACAAAATACACACAAGAACGAGACAAAGGAATAGGAATGAGGGCCGAAATATACAACAATTTAGGCACGATCAGTCTCCGACAAGAACAAAGAATTGGAAGAACGAATTGAGAGATTTGAAGCCGAAAAGAGTACCGCATCGAAGGATTTGGAGAAATTAGTGAGGCTATCAAAAGATTTTGAAGATGAGATAGCTCACAAGTCAATGAAGATGCAAATGGAGGTTAATCAAAAAGCCAATGCCTTAGAGGATGCAAAGGTAGCACTAAGCAAAAAGGAGGCGGAGGTCAATACGTTACAAGTGAAACAAATCAAACGTCCTCAAGACCACGCATCAAAGGGGAGTTCCTCTAACTCTAATATCTTTTGCTATGCATGTTCTAGGATAGAGCATTTTAAGGCTAAAAATTACAAGCCAAATCAACATAGGAAAACTAGAGGTCCTAGGAATAGATGGAGTCCACCTAGGGTCAAGCAAATATGGGTAAGGAAAGACCAAGTGCACTTATATAGAAACATGTTAAAGGAAAAGATAATGAAGTCACCTAAATTTATTTGGGTAGTGAAAAATAGAGAATTTCCTAACTTGGTCAAACCACCCTTAGAGGACCCTAGCCTCTCCATGAATGCATCCCATTGAATAATTTTGATGCATGTAGTTAGGTTTATGTTTTATGTTGTTTAAATTCAATAAATTGTGATGTTGGGATATTTTTGTTCGAATGTTATATTTTGTGGATATTTGCACATTGAATTTATTGATTATATTTGTGGATGAAAGAGCCGGAGGCTCTTGTGCAAGTATGAATGCATGTACTTTTATATTGTTTAATTCGGTTTGGGGGTGGTTCATGCCCCATTCTGTCATTTTTGATAGAATGCATGTTGTTAAGCTTGACTTGTGCTTCAATGATATATTGCATGAATTGCCTTTATTTTGTGAGCCTTGTTTGAGTCATTTTTATTTTGTTAGGGCATTGATTGTGTTTGATTAGTGCCTAGGTTTGTTTGAGTCATGTTAGGTGCGTGCCACTAGGCCGGATTCTCTTGTCTTCAACATTAAGGACAATGGTGGGTTTTGGTTTGGGGGTGTAGACGCCTTTTTGAGTCGTCTTTTGAGTCTTGAGTCATTTTTGTGTATTTGTGTCTTGAGTCATTTTTGTGTCTTATTTTCAAAAAAGTTGTTGCTTAGCCAGAATTTTGAGCTTATTTAGCTTGGTGAGATACCTGGAGCATAGTGTTTGGGCGAATGTGTGTATGCTTTGTGTGCTTATTCAATAACTCTTAGTAACTTTAGGGGTCTCACTTGCACTTCATGGGCTAGTCTCATCTTCTAGTGTCCAAGTTTAGGGAACTCGGTGCTTAAGCGCCTTGTTCTAATAGTGGAGATTTCCCTTGTGAGATCACAAACACAAGCCAAAAGCATGTATATTTGAGGGAAAATGTTTTTCAAATCTGTAAACACTATTCAAACACCATGCATAGTCTCACTACATCAAAAATCATCATTTGTCATTCAACATGCATCATACATGTGGACTGCTTGACGGAAACTTTTATTCCCTTGGTAGATTGATCCTTTGAAGTGATATTAGGCAATGTGTGTTTTAGCCACTCAAAAAAAAAAAAGCCTAAATACTTCCCATTCCCGTAATATGTGTGCTCCCAAGCAAATTTCGAAGCCAAACACATATAGACTTTTCCATTCTACACCCACGTATCCATAACCCAAGCAACCTAAACACTTAGCCAACCCTCTCTTAATTGATCATGTTGAGGCTTAGGAATGTAAAGTTGTGCTTTAATTTGATAAATGGTGTGTACCTCGGCAAGAGTAATGAGTTGTGAAAATGTGCATAGTAAAAAGGCATGAAAAGAAAAGAAGCAAAAAGTAACAAAAGAAAAATATGCTTCAAATGCCTTGTGTAAATTGTAAATGCTACTCAAATGGGTAACATGAGTAGTTAAAGATTGCACGTAGAGTCTAATTGTATGCCTGGACGCCATAATGTATTTGGAAATGGAGTTGCACGAGAAATTAAATGCTTAAGTGTAGAATGTATTGCCTTAACTTGGTTGATTAGTGCTCGTGCCTGAATTTCTCATTCTTCTAATCACCATTCACCGTGGCCACGTTACAACCAAATGGAAAAGACCTAGTTGATCTTAGGGGATGTCTAGATTGGGAATATTAGTTAATGAATGCTCTTTCCACATTCATGACACGTGATTCTTTCATGAGACTCACTCACTGAAAACAGCGTTTATTCTACACTAAATGTATGTAACTAAGTTGATTCAGTTACATAAATTCATTGGCATACATGTTGCATGAGTGTGAACCTAGGTTCTGAGAGGAAAGATAAGAGAGAATCCATGTGAGAACCTAGCGTCGAAGCGAATTATGCTCGAGGTGTGAGAGTGAGTAGTTTCTGAGGCGAGGGCATTTAAGTGTGGGATTCGTGTTGTGCCAGTTTCCCTTGGGGTGCCTTCGAGTTGTTTAGAACATTTTGCATATGCTCATTCCTCACTCCCATTTGCTTTTGCGTATCTCTCTGCCAGTTGGTTCTGCAGCAAGTTTTTCTTTGTGTCTAGGAAAGTTCTTAGTTCGAGTCATTTTTAGTTTGTGTCTTATTTGTTTTATATTATGTTTGCTCGAGGACGAGCAAAGGTTTGGTTTGGGGGTGTTTGATCATGCCTAAATTGTTGTATATTTCGGCCCTCATTCCTATTCCTTTGTCTCGTTCTTGTGTGTATTTTCTAAATATTTTATGTCTAATAGGCTCGTTTGTGCTAATTGCAGGCAATAGATGTAATTCTAGTGTTAGAAGCTAATTGCAGTGGTTCCGGCAGAAAAGGGGCAAAAGGAAAGATAAAGGATCATAAGCAGCTCAACAGTGCGGGTCAAGTGCGGGTCACAACCGCACTCCTTCCCACAGCCGGGACCTGAATCATGAAGGAAAGATAAAGTGCGGGTGAAGTGGGGGTCATCCAACCGCACTCCACCCGCACTATTGCTCAAGACAGAGGAGCTGATTTGCACCTGACACTAAAGTGCGGGTAAAGTGGGGGTAATCCAACCGCACTCCACCCGCACTGTTGCTCAAGACAGAGGAGTGGATTTACACCTGACACCAGAGTGCGAGTACAGTGCGGGTAAAGTGCGGGTAATCCAACCGCACTCCACCCGTACTGTTGCCCAGATCAGAGAACTGAAGATGAAGAGAACCTTTACAGTGCGGGTACAGTTCGGGTAATTCACCCGCACTCCACCTGCACTCTGCGTGCGACAGCTTCTGGTTTTAAGCTTAAGTAACCTATTTTTCCATCCTCTATAAATAGAAAAGGATGGGAACGAACCAAAAACGACCATACCTCCCAACACTTGTATTCTAAGCTAGTAACACATCTCCCTATCATCCAAACCATCTCTACTCAATCAAAGGCAACTAGGAGACTTGGATTCAAGCTTCAAAGAAGGAGATCAATCTTCAAGGGTTCTCTCTACACTCTCTCTTAGTTTATTTGTTTGTAATAGAACATGAGTAGCTAAAATACCCCACTATGGGGTTGATGTTATTTGTATGATGGATATTTGGGCTTTGTAAATAAACTCTATGTGTTATATTTATTCTATCTCTATGTTTTATTCCATTGCTTTAATTGATTTCCATTATTGATTCGCTTGGATACACCCTCTTTGCATGATTGATTTGGATTACATTGAGTAGGCAATTAGGTTGTCTAATGCTCAATTGAATGGAAGGATTTCTGGAAATCCGGCTCTAAAACCATGCCCTTAATCTAATCTTTAATTAGTGGCTTTCACTATACATCCTAGGTTAGCCACTTGTGAGAGAATTAGAAGCCTCCACTATACACCCTAGGTTGGCTACTTTAGTGATTCTACGAGAACTAACCTTCGAGTAGAATTCGGTTGATAACCTAAAGCCTCATCCAATCTCAAACGGGTGGCCTTCACTATACATCCTAGGTCGGCCACTTGTGAGGGAATTGGAAGCCATCACTATACATCCTAGGATGGCTACATTAGTAATAGGTTGAGCTATAGCTAGATAGATGGGCATTCATGGAACAAGTCCCAATTGAGTAACTAGCCACTGTTGGTTTCTTAGGAGGGATTAATCTCTAGTAGGTGGTTTTCGCTATACACCCTAGGTTGACCTCTTGCTATAGATATATACCAACACTATACACCCTAGGTTGGTTACATTTGTCAAAACGTGCTTAATTGAGAGTTTGTTGCAATTGCCCAATATTCACTTACGAGTACATCAACTTCGTAGTTCCATCATCATTCATTCATCACTCCATTGTCATCCCATTTTATTTGCTTTCATATTTTAGTTTACATTGTATCTTTATTCACCATCACTTTACTTTTATGCATGCTAGTTATATTAATCCTAATCTTATCACCGCTACCCCGATCTCAGTGGACGACACCCGTGCTTACTGCTTTACTTGTATTCTACTTGTGAACGCATCGCATAGGTTTTATAAATTGTTTTGACGAACGGTTTTCTGACGGCAAAAACCTTCTCATCAGCAGGGTTTATATAGAGATAGCTACTTGTAATGGGTATAGAAGGTAATCAATGTCGTGGGATAATCGATGATGTGGAGGTAACGGTTTCGAGAGACGTGCACCCCCAAAAATTTCCTTTTTTGAATTTGGCCTACCCTGGTCAGCCACGTGGAAGACTCATTTAAATTAGCGTGCAAAAAGAAGATTACTTTCTGTAAGATGATTACGAAAAATTCTCCGGGTGCTATCCATCCTGACTCTAACCCCGACCTGGTACCGGTGTTCAGGTCAGGGGGGACTTCTGTTAACAGGGTTTTTTGGAAAAGGATCAAAGGAGATTTTTCCAACTATTATCAACCTGATAGGGGTCAGTCCTAGCTTCTGGGTGACCGGCAAGATCAGTACCACTACCTAGATAGAGCCGATACTTGGTAAGGTCAGGACCTCGATTTCCTATCTACCTAGATAGGACACCAGTACCGCCAGCTAACGAAGGTATGCACCTCGCATTTATTGAAGCTCCTAATACCGACTAAGGACCAGTACAATGATAACTTGTGTGCCCAGCGCCCAGCAAGTCCTTCGACATCAACCAAGATACCCGGTACCACGATACCCACCTTAATACTACCTCGACTTCTACCTGGTACCTAGTACCTTGATATCTACTCGGAACCCATCCGGGGCGGGTACTCTACCTGCCAAACAATATGAAGGAAATCATGAAGACATAAGCACCACTCTAGCACGAAGTAGATCATGCTCCATGCTAGTAGGACTAGACTGATATGCCCGCACCTCGCTCCGCCAAAGTTCAAAATCAGAATTTCCCTCTAAGCTCCACGAAGAAGGAAAGTTGACTCCATTGCCAAAATGAAGCGCCATTAATGAGACCAAATGGTCAACCAAATCAGAATTTGAATTCGATAGTGATTAACGGGATCAAATCCCACGCCTTCAGCCCCACACAATGCCTTTCAACGCTTAAAATAAGAATGTCAATAATCCTCATCAATGCAACCGGATTTTGAGGGAATTTCTTGGAGAACTATATATACAACTTTGAAGAGTAAAGAAGGGGGATCGTGTTTTTGACCACCAAAGAGAAATAGATTAATTCCCAGAAAAATTTCCTTTGAATTCTTTGAAGCCAGTGAGAGTCAATTGTCGATCATTGGAAGGATATATCTACTTATCGACATAAATAAAGGTTGCACGACCTTCCTGTGCAAAAGCAAAAAGAGAGTTAATTGTGGAGAGAGCGTGTATTGTAATTATAATTTCGATACCCTTTCAATTAAACAGTGTTATTTCATATCTCGTTGATTGTTCTTATTTATTTCTTCATTCACTTCCATCTACACTACGAACAAGGATCCTGGTACCGAAGGTACCTATCCCGCTATTGGCTACCGGTAGTGAGCAAGGGTATTGATCAAAATTTCACTCCCCGAGTGGATTTTTCTATTAACACTAGGTATATAGTTGACAGTGCTAGCAAATAAGCTTGACAAATTCAGGTACCTTACATTCCTGTTCCAGGAGTCTTGGTACTATGGCGAACATTCTGGCGAACCTGGGTACCTCGTACTCTTGTCTTAGGAATCTTGGTACCATGGCGAAAATTCCGGTGAACTTGGATACCTCATACTCTTGTTTTAGGTATCTTGGTACCATGGCGAACATTCTGGCGAACCTGATCCTAGTAAGTAAATAAGGCCACTTTAGCACCAAGTCCTTCCTAGCAGGGGGTGGTGCCCAATTAAGGCCTTGATCTAGCTAGCAACTATGCACTTTCCATCGTGATCCTTCCATTGGCGAAAATGAGGCAACCGTACTAGTTGTAAGATCCTGGTAGGCAACTAAGGCCACTTTAGCATCAAGTCTTTCTCAGCGGGGGGTGGTGCCTGGCTAAGGCCTTGATCTGGTAGGCAACTATGCACTTACTATCCAGACCCTTCTCAGCGGGGGGTGGTGCCCAGCCGAGGTTTGATCCGTCAGGCAAATATGCTCTTACGTATCGGATCCTTCCTAGCAGGGGTGGTACCTAGCCAGGGCATCAGGATAGCCATGTGGACTGTCCTGGTCTTGAGGAGATATTTTTGGAGGGATTAGTCCGCCCCTATGCATTAGGAGAGCTATAATGCTTTCCTGGACTTTATGGAGGTTCTTCTGGAGGGATTGGTCAACTCCAGGGTATTAGGAGAGCTATAATGCTTTCTTGGACTTTATAGAGGTCCTCATGGAGGGATTGGTCTACTCCAGGGCATCAGGAGAGCTATAACACTTTCCTGGCCTCATTGGTGAACATGGCGAACTAGATGTAGGTAAATGTAGAAAAACGTAGATGGAGAAAAAGTTCTCTTTTATTGATGAAACAAGAAGGAATACAAATACTCATGAGTTCCAACATCTTCTGGTATCAACCTAGGGCGATACTGGTTGGTATTTACGGTACACTCTATGAGTAGAACCTCTTAAAGTGATCTGCATTCCAAGTGTGGTCAATAGGATGTCCTTCCATGTCTTCCAACTTGTAGGCCCCGCTTCGGATTACCATTTTAATCAGATAGGGACCTTCCCAATTGGGTGATAGTACCCCGTCAGACCTTTTCTGGGTGTTCTGGGTGACCTTTCTAAGAACCAGATCCCTCTCCTTGAAACTTCGGTTTCTGACTTTCTTGTTGAAACATCGGGCGATTCGGCTTTGGTAAATTGCCACCCTTTCTGTAACTCTTTCATGCTTCTCTTCTGAAGGTCCCGGTTAGCCCTCAATTTATCTTCATTTCCTTCTAGATCAAAGTGCTGAACTCGGAAGGAGGTGAGTTTGTGCTCAATAGGAATGACGGCTTCTACCCCGAAAGCTAGCGAATAGGGGGTTTCTCCAGTAGCAGTCTTTCTGGTGGTATGGTAGGCCCATAGTACGTTTGGGAGCTCATTTTCCCATCTACCTTACTTATGTTAGAGTTTCCTCTTTAAGAGCCTCTTAATGGTCTTATTAGTGGCTTCTACCAAGACGTTAGTTTGAGAATGTGCTACTGAAGCAAACCGGAGATTAATCCCTAGGTCCCTGCAGAATCTCCGGAACCTAGTATTGTCGAATTGCTTACCCAGATCAGTGATGATTACCATCGGGGTACCGAATCGACAGATCACATTCTTCTTGATGAATTATGTCGTGTTCGCTTCTGTGATTTTTGAAAGGGGCTCCGCTTCCACCCGCCTGGTAAAATAATAAATGGCCACAATTGCATGCTTCTGTTATCCTGGTGCAGTTGGGAGCGGTCCAATCAAATCTACCCCCCAGAAGGCAAACAAATATGGAGAGCTAATGGAAGACAGTCGTTCAGGAGGTAAATGGTGTAAACTAGCAGTGTTCTGGCAGGGTTCGCAAGATTGCACGAACTGCCTCGCATCGTGATACAAGGTAGGCCAATAGTATCCAATGCATAGTACCTAGTGAGCTAGTGCCTCTCCTCCTGTATGATTTCCGCAGTCCCTTGAGTGTACCTCTCTGAGTGCCCAGTTAGCATCATCAGGATGTAAACATCTGAGTAAGGGGAGAGATCTTCCTTTGCGGTAAATGTGCCCTTCCACTTGGCAGTATCTAACTGTGGTTCTCTTGATCTTGTGAGCTTGATCAGAGTTTTCAGGGAGCTTTCCTTCTTGGAGATAATCTACGATGGGATCCATCCAACATGGAAGTCGTTCCACTGGGTTAACCTATTTTCTTTCTGTTATGCTGGGTCTAGAGATAGTTTGGAGGGGTACCCCTCATGGTAGCACCTGCCCTCAGTTGGCTGCTATCTTTGCTAGAACGTTGGCTCGGTTATTTTGCTGCCTAGATATCTGCTCTATCTTGAACCCTTTGAATCGCGCCACGAGGTCGTGGACCTTTCTGAGGTAAGTTGCCATGTTGTCTCTCTTAGCATGATATGAGCATGTTACTTGGTTGACTATTAACTGGGAATCACAGTTTACATGTAGGTACTCGGATCCAAGTTCTATTGCCACCCTCATTCCCGCTAGCAAGGCTTCATATTTTGCCTCGTTATTGGTGGTGTCAAACTTGAATCTTAAACAGTGACAACATTCGACCTTCTCTGGATCGGTTAAAACGATTCCACCCCCACTTCTTGTCTGACTGGATGCCCCATCAGTGTATAAAATCCAGGTCTCTCGGTTGACGGGATAACCTATAGGTTCTCGCTCCTTCCGGGGGGTCAGATCCGAGGTTGGGGTGGTACCTGGATCGGGCATTGTATTGAATCCACCATAAAGTTTACCAAAGCTTGGGCTTTGATGGTAGTTCTAGTTTTATACTTGATATCGAACTAGGTGAGCTCGAGGCCCCACAATACAAGTCTTCCTGATACGTCTAGCCTTTGGAGAAATTGGCGCAAAGGTTGATTTGTGACCACCCCGCTTGTATGAGCTAGGAAATAGGGGCGGAGCTTCCTGGTAGTGGTTACTAGTGCGAACATGGGCTTCTCCAGGGGAGTGTAGTTCTTTTCTGACTTGGTCAGGGCACGGCTCACATAAAAGATAGGCCGTTGAGTTCCATCTCCACACTATTTTACCAAGACTCCGCTAACAGCCGTCTCAGATACATACCAAGTACAGTTGTAGCTCCTCTCCTGGTACCGCGCTAGCTAGTAATGGTGGGCTAGCCAGGTATTTCTTCAATGATTGGAAGGCTAACTCACTGTCTTGGTCCCACTTTAGATTCTTCCCTTGTTTGATGGCTTTGAAGAAGGGAATATACTTATCAGTTGATCGTGATATGAAGCGGTTCAAGGCTGCTATCCGTCCGGTCAAATCCTGTACTTGTTTGAGCGAGGTGGGTGATTTGAGTTCCAGAATGGCTTTGATCTTCTCTGGATTTGCTTCGATCCCTCTTTCATGAACCATGAACCCGAGGAATTTCCCGGTTGCTACCCCGAAAGCACACTTAGCAGGGTTTAACCACATTTGATTTTCTCTAACTATCTGGAAAGTCTATTGGAGGTGGTACTAGTGTTGCTCGGCAACCTGAGACTTACTGATCATATCATCGATGTACACCTCCATCGATTTTCCTATCAGTTCTTTGAACAGGCGGTTGACTAGACGCTGGTAGGTGGCCCCTACGTTCTTGAGCCTGAAGGGCATGACTTTGTAGTAGTACATGCCTTGTCCGATTATTAAACTGGTTTTATCTTGATCAGCAGGGTGCATCATGATTTGGTTGTACCCCGAGAAGGCCTATGAAGCTCAGGAGCTTGTTACCCATGGTCAAATCTACCAGTTGGTTAATTTTTGGTAGCGGGAAGCTATCCTTCGGATAGGCGTGGTTGAGATCAGTGTAATCAACACACATACGCCATTTCCCGTTCGCTTTGGTTACAATGACCACGTTGGCAATCCATTCAGGGTATCGAGACTCCCTAATGAACTTTTCCCCTAGTAGTTTGTCCACCTCCTCTTGTACCGCGGCATTTCTTTTGGGGTTGAAATGCCTCTTTTTTTGTTTAACTGGCCTGAAGGTAAGATCCACTGCTAACCTGTGAGCTGCCAAGGTAACTGGTATTCCTGGCATCTCCTCACGACTCCATGCAAAGGTGTCAATATATTCTTGTAAGAGCTTTACCAGACCTTCCTTCACTCCCGCCTCTAGTGTCAAACCTATCCTGACTGTCTTGGAAGGGTCATCCTTTCTGATAGGTATTTCCTCCAACTCGTCTACAGGACGACCATTGACCCATCCTCTCTCTTCTTCTTCTCCGACCTCCATACCTAAGGATTCTACCTCAGGCTCCTTCTCTATCGAATTCATTTCTCATTCAAATTTCTCTTCTGATAACTGTTGATCATGATTAATGGTTATTTGTACACACTGCTTATCCAGCGCTGCTGGGTTGGTGGACACTGCATAACATTTGCATGCAGCATGTTGGTCTTCTCGCACTTCGCCCACCTTGTCCCCAACTGGGAATTTTAGGACGTTACGGTATATCGACATGACTCCCTTGAGGGCAGATAAGTAAGGTCTCCCAAGGATGGCGTTGTAGGAGGACGGGGTGTCTACCACAACAAAGTCTGTCATTAGGTTCTGCTGGAGAGGTGCTGTCCCTACAATCACTGGTAGGATCATGGATCTGGTGACAATCAGCGAGTCTCCTGTGAACCCGTACAATGGGGTAGTGCAGCTGTTGTAACAAGGTCTCTTTAAGTTGAATTGCTCCAAAGCACTCTTGAAGAGAATATCAACGCTGCAACCCGTGTCAATCAAGACATGATAGACCAAATTGTTAGCTATTTGCACTGTGATGACCATGGGATCATCATGGGGCTGCACAGTATTGTACACATCCTCCTCAATAAAGATGATCTGGGCTGATGAAGGAGATTGATGTGATCCTTTGGTAATCTTGAGAATACGCTCACCCACATCTAACCTAGGCACCTTCCTGGCGTGGTTCTTTATGGAATTGTTGGATGTTCCCGCCAGGGTGTGGCCTCCGCTGATGGCGTGGATGATGTGGATCTGTTCCATCAAGTCCTTCCATTTCGCCTTTCTCTTCTTCAAATGCTTTAAAGTCTATTTGCACCTCCTTCCCGGTGTGAATGCTATCGCGCACATGTTGGAGAAATTCCACCAAACAACCTCCCCTTACTAGGGCCTCGATCTGGTTACGCAAACTGTAGCATTTTGATGTGTTATGACCCACGTCCTTGTGGAAATCACAATACTTGTAGCGGTTCCTTTGATCGACTGGTGCCTTTATTGGACTAGGCTTCCTCAGGAGTCCTTTGTCGCGGATGGCGAGGTAGATCATCTCACGAGATGCGTTCAGAGGGGTATAGTGGGAGTATCCCCTTTCCTCTCTATCTATCCGGTCTATCTCCCTGGGCGAATGTGTAGCCATAGGAGGAGTCCGCCTGACTGGGTATCGGTTCCTCAGAGGCAGGTAAGGTGGCGACCGAAAAGTAGACTTATTGGGAGGTCTGTTCTGATTTTTCTGAACTGGTGCAGACTTGAGCGCCTCCTTCTTCTGGCGCTTGGTAGTCCTCATATCATCGTGCTCCATCTTGACTCGGAGTAGCTCATCTATTTCCACCTGCTCTAGAGCTCTATCTTAGGGCTCATGGTAAGTCTTCGGGGGATGCTTGGCGAAGGATCTGAACAACGTGCCTTCCCATAGATTTCTTCTGAAATTGGCCACGGTCTCATTCTCCGTGAAGACCCCTATTTGGATAACTTCTTTGTGAAATCTCTCCACATAAGCTTTGAGTGATTCACCCCACTCCTGGATCACGTATTGGAGGTGAATGGGATCCTTAGGGTGAGGTTTGATGCCCTGGAATTAGGCGTAGAAGTCGGTAGTCAATTCAGTGAATGAGTCGACACTCCCTGCTGGTAGCTTTATGAACCATGTCTTAGCATAGTCAGTTAGCGTGGTAGGGAACATCCTACACATGGTGACCTTGATAGCATTTGGGACCTCCATCTGTTGAACAAAGCTATCCAGGTGGCTTAAAGGATCTTCAGTTCCAGAGTACTTGTCGGTTGGCATCTTGAACTTGGGGGGTAGCTCTGCCTCCCTAATCCTCCTTGAGAAGGGGGCATTCATTTCTCCCAGGGGATCTTTCCTGTGTTCCTGGTGTTTGCCCTTTTTTAACACCTGGATCTCTTTGGCCATTCTGGCCACTTGGCCTCGGAGTCATTTATTGCCATTATTTCTGGATTCCACTTTAGACTCTCCATCACCAGATCCCTATGATGTCATGGAAGTATCATCTCTGTTTTCCCCTCGGGAAAGGTCTTCTCTGGCACTTCTATTGCTACCTCCCACCACTGATGGTGGCCGCCTCCTGGTTGCTCCTTGCTGAGGTTGCCTAAAAGAGGCTTCTGGTCGGACCGAGATGTGGCGCTCCCTAGGTGGGAGATCAATGGCCGACCTCGCCCACCGGGGTTGATACCCTGTAGGTTGTCCTGGAATCGAGGGCATGGGGCCGAGTTTATCATGAACTAATGGCATTGGAGGTGTGGGCCCAAGCCCGTCATGGACTGGTACCGGAGGTGATGGTCCTAACCTGTCGAAGGAAGGTACCCTGGTACCTTACCGATTTGCATCTCCCCTGGTATCTGGTATCGCTGGCTGGCTGGTACTACCTTCAGCAAGCATTCGGAGGCGAATGCTTTCTATGAAGGCCGCGACTTGTTGATCTAAATTGGCAAGTCCAGCTGCTAGGGTGGTAGGTACCTGGGGGGGGGGGGGGGGGGGGGGGTAGCCCCGTGCAGTAGCTGATGGCTTCGAGGCGGGTTTACGACCCTTCTCCCCTTTCTTTGGCTTCTAGCCCTTTCGGGTTGAACCGTTTGACTTGTGTCCCGACGGGTATGGATGATCCTAAGAGGATCAGAGCTTCATTATGATAATGTAGTAAGAAAATGAGACACTCAGGCTTTATTATTGGATGTGGTGTTTCCCACAAACGGTGCCAAAAAGTGTTAACGGAAAAATCCACTCGGGGAATGAAATTTCGGTTAACACCATCGCCCACTATTGGTAGACAGTAGTGGGATAGGTACCTTCAGTACCAAGATCCTTCTTTGTAGTGTAGATAGAAATGAATGAAAAAGAAATAAGAAGGAGCAACGAGATATGAAATAACACTGTTTAATTGAAAGAGTATCAGAATTATAATTACAATACACACTCTCTCCTCACTTAGCTCTCTTTTTTCTTTTACACAGAAAGGTGGTGGAACCTTCGTTTATGTCGATAAGTAGATATATCCTTCCAATGATCGCCAATGGACTCTCACTGGCTTCAGAGAATTCAAAGGAAATTCTTCTGAGAATTAATCTCTCTGTCTTTGGTGATAAAAAAACACAATGTTCGGATCTCCTTCTTTACCCTTCAAAGCTGTATATATAGTTCTCCCAAAAAATCCCCTCAAAATCCGGTGGTATTGATGAGGATTATTGAGAGTCCTATTTTAGGCTTTGAAAGGCATTGTGTACGGCTGAAGGCACGAGATTTGATCCCGTTAATCACTGATAATTCGAATTCTGATTGAGTTGACCATTTGGTCTCGTTTATGGCGCTTTAAATGGTGATGGGGTCAACTCTTCTTGCTAGCGTTACTCGGAAAAGAATACTGGTTTCATGTCCAGACGGTATGGTATACTGGAGTGCTGATCCGACTCGCTGGCGTGATGCTTGGTCTTTCATGCTGACGACCTTGTAGGAATATTCGTCCTACTGGGTAAGTAGGATATCTATCTCGGCTGGACTCTGGGCTGACGTCGAGATATTTGGGTACTTGGGAGCCGGGATTGGTTCCCACTAGGTAGATACTTGGTGGAAAATTCTCCTTTGGACCCTTGCAAAAAAAACACTGTTAACAATAATAATTCATAAATTAATTTTATTTTTACTGATAGTAAATAAATTTTAATTGTTTTTAATAATATTTTAGAAAAATATTAAGTTCATGTAATTTAAAATTATAAATGTTCATAAAAAACTAGTTAAAATTAATGTACAAAGAAATCAATTTACTAGCAGCATAAGAAGATTGAGAATTTGTAGGTTATATAATGAAGATAATATTAGAAATTGTTAACAGGTTTTTCTGGCAAGGGACCAAAGGAGAATTTTCCAAACAGAGACCTATCCAGGAAGAGTCATCCAGATACTCCAAGAGACCTGCGAGATCGATACAATCACCTAGATGGAGTTGATATCCGACGAGGTTGGAACCTCGACTATCCATCTACCTAGATAGGATATCAGCTTTGAAAGCATGTGTCTCACCCTACCGAAGCTCCTGATACTAGTTCAAGACCAGTACGATGATAGCTTGCACGCCCAGCACCAAGCGAGCATCTCGATGTTGATCAAGGTACCAAGTACCTCGATGCCTACCACGGTACCACCTCGATACCTGCCTTGGTACCACCCCGACTTCCGCCTGGTACTTAGTAAGCTTATCCAGAGCTCCTTCAAGGCAAGTATCCTACCCCCTCAGGCAATATGATCGGGTATACGAAGACACAAGCACCATTCCAACATGAGGCAGAACAAGCTCATCAAAATGAGGTATCAGTACTACCCTCCGTCAGAACTCAAAGTCAGAATTTCCCTCCAAGCTCCACGAAGAAGGAAAGTCGATTCCATCGCCATCAAGCTCCATGAAGAAGGAAAGTTGACTCCATCGCCAAAATAAAGCGCCATTAATGACCCTATGGTCGACCGAATCAGAATTTAAATTCACCATTGATTAAGGGGATCTAATCCCAAGCCTTCAGCTTCACGCAAATGCCTTTCAACGCTTAAAATATGATTCTCTATAATCTTCATTAAGACAACCGGATTTTGGGGAGATTCAGGAGAGTACTATATATATGACATTGAAGGGTAAAGTAAAGGGGACTTTTCTTCGAGTATTCTTGATCGCCAGAACTAGAGAGAGATCCCGGGTGATTCCCGGAAGCCAGTGAGAGTCTATTGACAATCACTGGAGGAAAAATATCCACTTATCAACACGAACGTTTCCTCCATCTCCATCCTGTGTAGAAGAGTGAAAAGAGAGAGAGATATGCATGTATACATATTGTAAACCCACCGTAGTGATTGACTGAATAAAACAGTGTTTATTTTACATCTACCGGTCCCTTTGTGTTCTTTATCCATTATTTGATCTATCGATCTCGATCATATTAAAAGAGGGACCCCGGTACCGAAGGTACCTGCCCCGCTGCTGCTACCGGTAGTGGGTGAGGGTGTTAACTGAAATTTTCACCCCGGGTGAATTTCCCGGGTGAATTTTTCCGTTAACAGAAATATATTAATTTTGGGAGGATAGTTTTAAAAGAAAAAAATTGTAATTATGATTCAGTAATTAGGTGATAGTCAAAATTTTGAACTTTTAATTTTAAGTATTTTAACATTTTTAAGTTGTTGGCCACTTAAAGTACAAACAAAAATAAATAAAGAGCCAAATACAGATTTATTAAGTGATAAGTGGAACAAATAAACGACCGCTTAAGCAAGTATTTGAACGTGAGAAAACCCTATAAAAAAATGAATAGTGGTTTCCACTACAGTAATTCCGTTGATGCTACAGTGCCTCGCTACAGTGCCTCGCTACAGTAATTTCTTTCATACTGCAGTGTCGCTACAGTATTTCGGTGATGCTACAGTGCCACAAAAGTATTTTCATCGCTGCTACATTGTTGCTACAGTATTTTCATCATTGTTACAGTGCCAATGCATTATTTTCATCTCAGCTACAGTGCCCCCCCCTACAGTATCCGTCGCTGCTACAGTGTCCCACTACAGTATTCCGTTGATTCTACAGTACCCTCTACCGTGCGCTACAGCCCACCTACAGTGGTTTTGGTACAGTATTCAACTGCTGCTACAGTGTCTCGGACAATGGTTTCTCCTCTCTTGCATGGCCTCACGGAGGATCCCATGTCTTTGGAGGCGTCTTTGTCTTCCTCTCCGCAGACAAGTTCGACTACTGCTTCTGTTTGTGGTGAGGGTACGATTTCTTCTAATAGTAGGGGGTGCAGTTTAGGTATTGTGTTGCCTACTACATCTTCTTTGGGGGATAATCTGGTTACTGTTGGAGATTCTATTCAGAGTCCTGTTATGCATTCTAATCCCTTGACTATGGGTAGCAAGTCATATGCGGATCTTTTGAGGCCCCCCAAAGCTTCTGTTCAATCCTTCCCTACGACTTCTCCGCCTTTAAAAAAGGTAGGATTTGTGGTTCTTGCTAGTGGTGAGCGTCCTTGGAAGCTTGTTGACCTTAAGGCTAAGCTTAGTAAACATTGGTTGATTCCAGCGGATTGGAGACTTATATCTTTAGGGAAAAGGCTATTTCTAGATCATTTTGAAGTCTTCTGGGACAAGAACAAAGTTTGGGGTTTGGGTTTGGTTAATCTGAAGCCTGGAGTTATCCGTCTTCAGCCTTGGGTTCCGGATTTTAATCCCTTTTTGCAGAAGTCCACTAACGCACAGGTTTGGGTTAGGTTCTATGATTTGTCTTGGGAATACTGGCATCCAAAGATCTTTTTTGATTTTGCCAAAGGTATTGAGGGTCCCCTTGAGATTGGATAAGGCTACTATTGATGGTGATTTTGGGCACTATGCCAGGGTTTTAGTGGATGTTGACATGTCTGTTTTGCTTCCATCCTCAGTTCTTTTAGAGAGGGACGAGTTTCATAGCTCTTTCATTTCGGTTGAGTATGAAAACTTGCCGCAATTTTGCTTCATCTGCTCCTCCGTCGGACATTTGCCCGGTTCTTGTCATTGAAACAAATCTAAGGTTCCTACTGCCAGTGCTGGGAAGTCTTCTCAGCCAATGGTCGAGGTTTCAGTTGAGGGGACAGCTTTCTAGCCAATTCCTTTCTCGGACTTCTAAAATTGTTTATCATCCGATAGATAATACAGTTCAGGAGATCCCGGTTTCCAATGCCTTTGTTGCTATTTATCAAGATTTGGGGCTTATAGATTCAATGGTGGTTCATCAGTCGGCTGCTTTGGGTCCTTCTTTTATTCCGTCCTCTAAATCTTGTTTGATTAATTCTTCGGATGATTCTCATTCAGGACCTCATCCACTGTTGTGGGTTCGATCCCAATTCCTTTATCAGGCGATCTTTATGTTCAGCAGGTTTGTAACATTTTTCCTCGTAAGGTTCCTCCCCCTTCCTACGTTGTTGTTTCTTTGGGCTCTCATGTTATGGAAGCTATCTCTTTGGGTATTCCTAGTCAGTATTTATGTGTTGGAGTTTCGGTTGCTTCTTATGGTCTGACTATTCAGGATGATCGGCGTATTATGAGGGATGGGATTAATCCTTCTCGGGTTATGAGATTGGAGTGCTCTTTGTCGAATTCTCAAACTGAGCTTCGTTTTATTGATGACTCTTCTTGGGCTAAACAGGTGGAAGCTGATGATTTGGATTCTGATGGATTGGCTCAGAGGACTATGATGGCCAAACATAGATTGGAGGCATATAAGTCTGAGTTTCAGACTCCTTCCAGCAGATCCCATGATTAGTATCCTTTATTGGAACTGCCGTGGTATTAGGAACAACTCGTCGAAACGAGTTCTCAGTGATTTATGTTGTTCTCATTGGCCTTCCTTGGTTTGCATTTCGGAGCCCATGGTGGCTTTTGATTCAATTTTTGCTAGGTTTTGGTCTTCTCTTGGTCTTCATTTGGTGGGTATGAATGATAGGGGGAATTGATACCATCTATTTGGGTATCTGTTTGTGACCCTATTTCAGATCCTCAAATAGTTTTGTGTGACAACTAGCATTTGACTGTCTCTATTTCTATCGGGTCTCTGATGCATTGGTACACTTTTGTTTATGATAGTACATCTGCCTCGGTTCGTCGCGTGCTTTAGCATTCTCTTCGGGAGATGGCTGGTTCTTTTTCTTCCTCTTGGTTGGTAGTTGGTGATTTAAATGCAGTTTTGGGTGCTCATGAGTGTTTGGGTTGTCGTTCTCCTGCTAGGGGTTCTTGTGAGGACTTTAAGTCAATGATTGAGGATTGCAATCTGATTGGTGTTCGGTCTCAGGGTGCTTGTTTTACTTGGGTTATGGGTCGTTCTAGTCGCAATAGAGTTGAGCGGAGATTGGACATGACTTTGGTTTCTGAGGGTTGCACTACCTGTTGGCGAGATATCTCGTGTGTGGCTCTTCCCTATCGGTTTTCTAATCACTGTCCGCTTTGGATTCGGTTAGCTGAGTCCCAGGTCTCTATATCTAGACCATTTCGTTTTCAAAGTATATGGGTGGATCATCCTGATTTCATGAACCTGGTTCGCAGGGTGTAGAGCATTCCTTGTCATGGTCGACCTCCTCATGTAGTTATTGGTAAGCTAAAAAAATCTAAAAAAGGCTCTCAAGTCTTGGAATTGGGAGGTTTTCGGTGATCTCAATGCTAACATCTCTTGGAAATCTGTTGAGCTTATGTCCGTTTAGAGCCAAATGTCTGATTTAGGTTTTTTCTGAGGATCTTTTTTTGAATGAGTCACGCATTCATCATGATCTTGATGTGCTTTTACGTAGACTTGAGTGCTTTTTCCCTGACAGATCCAGAGTTGAATGGTTGTAGGATGGGGATCGTAATTCATCTTTTTTTCATTCTTCAATCAAGCGTAGGCAATGTCAGAGTGTTTTGTCCTCACTTTTGATTGATGGAGTTATTTTGGTTGATCATATTGTTATCATAGACCACATTGTCAGGTTTTATGTGGATTTATTCTTTTCTTATTCAGATCTGATTGATCAGGATCTTTCTATTGTGGATGACATTGTTCCCTCTTTAGTTTCCCATGAGGAGAACTCCCTTCTAGTGGCTATTCCTTCTGCTGATGTTATCCATGATGCGGTGTTTGCCATGGATGCTCTTTCGGCTCCTAGGCCTGATGGTTTCTCCTGTCGATTCTTTCAGCGTTGTTGGGAGATTGTGGGTAGAGATGTGATTCTTGCGGTTCAGGATTTCTTCCATTCTGGAGTGGTTACCCCGGGTTTGAATTCTAATTTTATCGTTCTTCTTCCGAAGATGAGGGATTCAATCACAATTGATCAATTTCGTCCTATCGTGCTTGGTAATTTTCGTTTTAAGGTTTCTTCCAAAATCTTGGCTGACAGGTTAGCTTAGATTGCTGCTAGGATTGTCTCTCCGCAACAATATGGTTTCATCAGGGATCGGCACGTTGAGGATTGTACTGCTCTCGCATCTGATTGTGTTAATGTGGTTTATAAGAAATGCTATGGGGGTAATGTGGCTATGACAATAGACATCCGTAAGGCTTTTGATACTCTTGATTGGAAGTTCCTTTGTCAAGTTCTTATGGCTTTTGGTTTTTCTCAAACCTTCATGGATTGGATTGTAAGCATTATGGGCTCTTCAAAACTGTCTATTTTGATTAATGGATCTCCGCCTGGTTATTTTGGTTGCTCGAGAGGGGTTAGACCTGGGGATCCTCTTTCTCCTCTTTTTTTTGGTATCGCTGAGGATTTTCTCAGTAGGTTACTTTCAAGGATGGTGGCGTCGGACCAGCTTTTTCCTATCTCTTATCCGATAGGTTTTTCTGCTCCCACTCATTTGTTGTATGCTGATGATGTTCTGATCTTTTGTAGGGGCACGGTCAAAAATCTAAGGAGGGTTGTGCATGCTTTCAGAGTTTATGGTAGCATTTCGGGTCAACTTGTTAACTGGAGTAAGTCCTCTATCATTTTTGGGTCTTCAGTTTCTCCAGCTCGGATTAGTTCTCTTCAGTCCTTAGTTGGGATGCAGATTGGTCAGCTTCCATTTTCTTACCTGGGGGTTCCTCTTTTCCGAGGTAAGCCCAGGAAATCTATTTTGATGCCCATTGCGGATAAGATCTTGTCTAAATTTTCCAAGTGGAAAGGTAAGTCCCTTTCTTTGGCTGATTGGGCTACATTGATTCGCTCGGTGATTACTGGCTCCTTTGTTCACTATTTTATAGTTCATAAGCGGCTGATTTTCTTAATTCAAATGGTTACTAAGAAGATAAGAAATTTCTTATGGACTGGTTCTTGTGAGGAGACTAAGTTGGTCCGTGTTGCCTGGAATCGTTGTTGTAGACCTTATGCTTTTGGTGGTCTTGGTTTGAAAGATCTAGCCCTGTTGAACGATTATTTACTTCAAAAGCTCACTTGGAAGTTTATAACTTCGATCTATTTTGCTTTCACTTTTTTGCATGAGAGGTATATTAGGCAGCTGCAGAAACCCGCATGGTGGTTACATCACCTCTTCCATCTAGAATTCTTTTAGGACTAACTATATTGAGCTCATTAAGGATGGTATCTGGCTTATCGGGGAAAACTAGCAAAGGGATTTTTGGCGTGATAACTGGCTTGGGGTGACCATTTTGGATCTTCTTGGGATTCCTGATTTCCTGGCCACGCATCTTCATGCTAAGGTTTCTGACTTCATTTAGGATGGTAGATGGATTTTGGATGATCGCTTTCGAGCTCGGTTTCAAGATCTCTACTTTCGGATTGGTAGGATTGCGATTTCTCCGGTGACAGATTATTTGGTGTGGCAACACTCTAGGGAAGGTAGTGTTTCTTGTAAGGTAGCTTACTCTAGGATGTTTCATGACATCCCGCAGGTCCCCTGGTGGAGGGACGTCTGGTCTCGCTATATCCCCCCCTCTCGTTCAGTTCCGTCTTGGAGACATTTGCTTGGTAGGCTCCCCACTGAAGATTGTTTGTGCAGGTCCGGGTTTCAATTAGATTCCAGGTGCAGTGTTTGTGGTGTTAGTTCGGAATAAGTGGATCATCTTTTTCTGAAGTGCCCTCTTGCTACAGCTCTTTGGGAGGCGATTTTCTCCGCATTTCAAAGGCGTGTCTCCGCTGACACTTGGGGTTCTTTTTTCAGGCAGGCCATGTATGTTTCTTTCAGTGATCAGATTAGGGTTTTATGGAGAACTGTTATTCATGCGGTGGTTTGGAGTGTGTGGTATTCCCGTTACCAATGGATTTTTGAAGAAAAATCTATTGATTTCAGGGCTGCTTTATCTCTAGTGTGGCGCTCTGTTTATGACGCGAATCATTTGGGGATAGGCTGTATGCGTAAAATGGTTGTATACCACTGTTTCTATTTTGGTGAGAGAGTTTGAGTTCAATTTTCTCACAAAAATTTAATGCAAAGAGACATTTCCGCTGTTGTGGGAGTAACTATCTAAAAAAAATTAGAAAAGCGAGGAAGGCTGAAAAGATAGACCACATAAAGATAAGAAAAAAAAAAGAGCCAATAAGATGGACTAGCAAAAATACTGAAAAAAGAAAAAGAGGTGTAGAGAGAGAAAATTTTGATCGGGAGATCACAGCGGACCACGGTGGTAGATTGGTGAAGTACAACCACGATATGATCAAAGTGATTATGACAAGAAAGATATCATAATTATAAGAGGCAACAAATAAGTCTCCTATGCTTAAATTTAAGAATCGTTATATCTTTTTATCAAGTGTATAAACAATATTAATTTTAGAAGTAATGCTAGATAATCCAAAATTTAGCTCAATTTCAATTCAAATGATGTGGTAAATGAGTTGTCATCACCACAGACAACATGAAATAATGTAGTTAACGAAAAAGTCACTTACCACAATATTTGTTTAAGCTTTTCTTCCGTAGCTAGACAGATCACATTAAATTTTAAGATTTTATCTGCTATTAATGTCAAGTCTCAATTGAGAGAAAACGCGTAATTAAATTGACGTTCAATTCATTCTATCAAAAGTTGAGATTTTTCTCAAAATTGTTAACTTACTTTTTCAATCATCATCAATTACCCAAAAGGAAGAAAAATATGCCCATGACGTTATTTAACTGCACATTTAAATTTGCTCTTTTTATGCAAGTTCAGACCAAAAAATTTGATTCAAAATGAAAAGCTTAATAATCAGAACCCTAAAATTTAAAATTTTACTGGGATGAACCAGAAAAAGATAAACATCGAAACAAAGAAATGAGGGAGATTAAATGTGATGATCCCATTTCCATGAAATTGAGTTTTATAGGGTTACTGTTTGTGGACTCGAATGCACATGTGCATTATGTCGGTAGCATATTTTCTTAATTAATTATTTTGATGTTTGACTTAATCTAACCTTACTATTTATCTTTTCCTTTCAATTTTCATAATTGTCTTTTTTGTCAACGACTTTATAGAGTCCAAGAGTTTTATGACACTCTTTATACAGTGTTTTGTGGGTTTTACACCACATTACTGATTTGAGTTTAAATGACTTCAGAATATGGTGAGTGATAAAAATGCCTCCGCCTTTTCTTTTCTTTTATTTTTTCTATCATTTTTGTACTATTCATTTTTTTCTTTCAAAAACTTCCATTGGCAGAGCCCTGTTCGCATGAAACCGCTAAAAATAGAGGTCTGTTTGCACATACCTCCATTTTGCCCAGTAAATCTCGACTGAAAAAATTAATTCCAATTTTTACAATATATCAATCCAGAATATATCAATTCCAAAAAATTAATTCCAATTTTTATAATATATTAATTCCAGTACAATAAGTCTCTAATTTGCAAAAACAAAGTCTCAGAATTCATCACACACATATACCCAGTTACAATATATCAATCCCAATTTTTACATCAACACAAATTCACGAACGTTCACAGCACATAGACTTATTTATTTATTTTGAGAGAGAGAATGATAAGAATTTAAATATGGTCAAGCAGAAGAATTTTCAGACAGAGAGTTGGAGTCGAGAACAGAGGAAGAAAGCAGAGAAAGAGAGCTATTTGGATATAATATTCATGTCCTTTATTCAATTCAAACGGACCTTAATATATGCCTGACATCCAACGTAATCAAATAACAATTACTAAAAAATAGACATTAACTACTAATGGAGCTAAGGTCGTGGAGTACATCCAGCAACCACCTTCTCCAACAGCTATCTTATTGACTAATTCAAGTAACAAACAAAAATAAGATAACACTAACAATAAAACAATTAAACAACTCAAACAACTCACTCAAGTCTTGGTCTTCATGGCTTCCACACGTGCAACCCATGCATATCATGCACAATCGTATCATTCCTCCTCCCTTAGAGGTTCCTTGTCCTCAAGGCAAAAGTGATGGTATGTTCTTGAAAAACGACACAAATTTTGTTAGGGATTTGAACCGATGATCGCAGAAGCGACATACATAATATTTTCCCATAACTCATAGCAATTAAAGTTAATAGCAGAAAAAATAAGATGAGAATAAATAAACCAATCACAACACATGATATACGTGGAAAACCCAAATCGGGTAAAAAACCACGGGCCGTCAAGACGCAGAGAAAGTTCCACTATATGATAAATTGTTACAACCATATACTTCAGGATTCTCTCTCACGCCTTAACCCCAAACCATGCTCACAACGCTGACAAGATCCTAACCAAGAACCCCTCAATATCCCCTAGGTCTCCCCCGAACATCACCCACGGATCTCTAACTTGATCCACTAATATTCCCTTAGATCCCCCCCACCCCAGATATTCCCATGGGTCTCTCACCCGGATCTCACTACTCTCTGATGTTACATGGTGTTTCTTTTTACTCCATACAAAATAACCTAATTACAAGGTCTATTTATACTAGCTATAGGGAGTTTAAAAGAAAAGGAAATCCTACTCCTAAACATACAAGAATTACTTGTTCCACATAAATACTATTTCCTATTTATGACAAGTCTTCTTGTAAAGAGTATTCCTTTTCCTTCAAGCACAAGAACTTCCCAAAAGAATTACTTTCTTTTTCCGCTGAAGATTTCCTTTTCCACTCATGCTTATGATTGACTACGATTCGGGTCACGGTTGCGCACCCGCTTCCTAAACCGTTACAAGTCACCTGGAATGCACCGCGTTTCCTTCCGAAATTCGATTCTTCAGTTGTTCTTCGGTCTTCAAATCTCCCTCAAACACCATCCCCAACTTCCAAACGTTATCCCACGTCTCTAGGAAGTTTCACATCAGTTGAGTCTCGTTTGGTTAGTATTGGGTTCACTTGAGAATATGAGCCAAAACCTAACAATTCTCCCATTTGGCTTGAATTCTCAAGACCTTTGTCCACAGCCACGACTCTCATCACCGAGAATCAACATACCCCACCACAAGTTATAACCATTTAGGAACGAACCATCCTAAGATTAGTTTTTTGTGTTCGTTGTTCCGGAACCATGTCGAAATAACCTTCTGAAATTGTAGTGCAACTCCTCACGTCAGATTACTAGGGAGTTCGTCAGCCATCGACATCTTTGTCCACCATACACCTTGCATCACTTTCTGACCAATGCCTTGTGCACAATTATAGACCACTAGCAGCAACATATCCTCTTCCATGGCCAGTAGGGAAAACTGCCAAAAGGATAAACCATGTCTTTACATCACCCAACCCAGGGAAAGATCTTTTGTCCTTGCATCACATACCTGGTGAAAGACTTGCTACTAGAACCGGGAGTGCTTTGCCGGATAAGCCTCACACCACCACCAGAGACTTCGAGCGTTCCTTATCCTTCCTTTTTTTTTAATACGCATTCATGAGTTTTTTTTAATCGCCTTGTGTAACCCAGATTGGACCTCTATGACTTGTACCTGCCACCACAAGCCAAAATTCTCCTCCATTTATATTCTACTTTTCATCAAACCCAACCGAGTTCGAAACCGCTTTCAAGACGTATCTCCATTGCGAAACCAAAATTAAGCAACCATCATCATCATCCCAATACCACCAAGTCCTCCATACGATCTCCCGTAAAGACTTGAAAAAACGCCATCACCAAACCATGATGCTCTGATACCAATTGTTAGGAATTTGAACCGATGATCGCGGAAGCGTCATGCCTAATATATTTTCCCATAACTCATAGCAATTAACGTCAATAGCAGAAAAAATAAGATGAGAATAAATAAACCAATCACAACACAAGATATATATGGAAAACCCAGATCAAGTAAAAAACCACGAGCCGTCAGGACGACAGAGAAAGTTCTACTATATGATAAATTGTTACAACTATATAATTCAGGATTCTCTCTCACGCCTTAACCCCAAGCCATGCTCACAACATTGACAAGATCCTCACCAAGAACCCCTCAATATCCCCTAGGTCTCCCCTGAATATCACCCACGGATCTCTAACTTGATCCATTGATATTCCCATGGGTCTCTCACCCGCATCTCACTACTCTCTGATGTTACATGGTGTTTCTTTTTACTCCATACAAAATAACCTAATTACAATGTCTATTTATACTAGCTATAGGGAGTTTAAGAGAAAAGGAAATCCTACTCCTAAACATACAAGAATTACTTATTCCACATAAATACTTTTTCCTATTTATGACAAGTCTTCTTGTAAAGAGTATTCCTTTTCCTTCAAGCATAAGAACTTCCCAAAAAGAATTACTTTCCTTTTCCGCTGAAGATTTCCTTTTCCACTTATGCTTATGATTGACTACGATTCGGGTCACGGTTGCGCACCCGCTTCCTAAACCGTTACAAGTCACCTGGAATGCACCGCGTTTCCTTCCAGAATCTGATTCTTCAGTTCTTCTTCGGTCTTCGAATCTCCCTCAAACACCATCCCCAACTTCCAAACGTTATCCCACATCTCCAGGAAGTTTCACATCAGTTGAGTCTCGTTTGGTTAATATTAGGTTCACTTGAGAATACGAGCCAAAACCTAACAATTTTCCCATTTAGGTTGAATTCTCAAGACCTTTGTCCACAGCCACGACTCTCATCACCGAGAATCAACATACCCCACCATAAGGTATAACCACTTAGGAACAAAACATCCTATGATTTTTTTTTTGTTCGTTGTTCCGGCAACATGTCGAAATAACCTTCTGAAATTGTAGTGCAACTCCTCACATCAGATTACCAGGGAGTTCGTCAGTCATCGACATCTTTGTCCACCATACACCTTGCATCACTTTCTGACCAATGCCTTGTGCACAATTATAGACCACTAGCAGCAACATATCCTCTTCCATGGCCAGTGGGGAAAAATGCCAAAAGGATAAACCATGTCTTTACATCACCCAACCCAGGGAAAGATCTTTTGTCCTTGCATCACATACCTGGTGAAAGACTTGCTACTAGAACCGGGAGTGCTTTGCCGGATAAGCCTCACACCACCACCAGAGACTTCGAGCGTTTCTCAACCTTCCTTTTTTTTAATACGCATACAGGAGTATTTTTTGATCACCTTGTGTAACCCAGATTGGACCTCCATGACTTGTACCTACCACCACAACCCAAAATTCTCCTCCATCTATATTCTCCTTTTCATCAAACCCTACCGAGTTCGAAACCGCTTTCAAGACGTATCTCCATTGCTAAACCAAAATTAGGCAACCATCATCATCATCCCAATACCACTAAGTCCTCCATACGATCTCCCGTAAAGACTTGAAATAAATGCCATCGCCAAACCATGAGGCTCTAATCCAATTGTTAGGGATTTGAACTGATGATCGCGGAAGCGTCATGCCTAGTATATTTGCCCATAACTCATAGCAATTAACGTCATTAGCAAAGAAAATAAGATGAGAATAAATAAACCAATCACAACACAAGATATACGTGGAAAACCCAAATCGGGTAAAAAACCACGGGCCGTCAGGACGACAGAGAAAGTTCCACTATATGATAGATTGTTCCAACCATATACTTCAGGATTCTCTCTCACGCCTTAACCCTAAACCATGCTCACAACACTGACAAGATCCTCACCAAGAACCCTTCAATATCCCCTAGGTCTCCCCTGAACATCACCCACGGATCTCTAACTTGATCCACTAATATTTCCTTAGATCCCCCCGGATATTCCCATGGGTCTCTCACCTAGATCTCACTACTATTTGATGTTACATGGTGTTTCTTTTTACTCCATACAAAATAACCTAATTGCAAGGTCTATTTATACTAGCTATAGGGAGTTTAAGAGAAAAGGAAATCCTACTCCTAAACATACAAGAATTACTTGTTCCACA
The DNA here is from genome assembly GCA_033220585.1 of Dipteronia sinensis. Taxonomy (NCBI): domain Eukaryota; kingdom Viridiplantae; phylum Streptophyta; class Magnoliopsida; order Sapindales; family Sapindaceae; genus Dipteronia; species Dipteronia sinensis. Next base: position 65,876,288 of record CM065640.1, read on the forward strand.
TAAATACTATTTCCTATTTATGACAAGTCTTCTTGTAAAGAGTATTCCTTTTCCTTCAAGCACAAGAAATTTCCAAAAGAATTACTTTCCTTTTTAGCTGAAGATTTCCTTTTCCACTCATGCTTATGATTGACTACGATTCGGGTCATGGTTGCGCACCCGCTTCCTAAACCGTTACAAGTCACCTGGAATGCACCGTGTTTTCTTCCGAATTCTGATTCTTCAGTTCTTCTTTGGTCTTCAACTCTCCCTCAAACACCATCTCCGACTTCCAAACGTTATCCCACGTCTCCAGGAAGTTTCACATCAGTTGAGTCTTGTTTGGTTAATATTGGGTTCACTTGAGAATATGAGCCAAAACCTAACAAATTTTCCCCAGTAGCATCCTCTCTTAGTGCTCCTGACCACTGTATTAAAACTTTAGTCTTTGGTCGGTATTTACATTTTCAACAATTCGGCGACCCAGTATAGACTCAGGCTGAGGTAGTAAGGTAGTGTCTTCTGTTATGTGAGGAAGAGTCACAGTTGCAGACTCAATCGGCCCCAATTTCTTCTTGAGTAGGCTAACATGGAAGACATTGTGTATTTGCGTACCAGCAGGTAGTTCCAACTTATACGCCACAGTGCCGACTCGAGCTAAGATTTTGTAAGGCACGAAGTACCTTGGCGCTAATTTCAGCCACTTCGAAATGCCACCGACTTTTGACGGTATGGTTGCAGACGAAGGTAAACATAATCTCCTATGTCGAAAGTAACCTCACGTCTACGCCTGTCAGTTTGTAACTTCATTCTTGCTTGGGCAGCTTACAAGTTTCATCGCAACTCTCGCAGTATTTCATCTCTAGACCGTAATATTTCATCCACGGCCTGAATCTTTGTGGTACCCGAAACGTAAGAAAGCAATGATGGAGGAGGAACCCCATATACCGCTTCAAAAGGAGATACCTTGGTGGAAGAATGTACTGTCGAATTGTACACGAATTATGCCCAAGGAAGCCAATGCATCCATTTCTTTTGTTGGTCACTCGTAAAGCACCGAAGATAATGTTCCATTGTGCAATTAACCACCTCCGTTTGGCTGTCAGATTGCGGATGGTAACTAGAACTTAAGACTGCAATTTAAAAAGGGAGCGCCAAAAAGCGCTGAGAAAAACTCTGTCTCGGTCACTTACTATGGAAATTGGAACTCCATGCAAGCGGACTATGTTAAAGATGAAAGTTCTTGCCACAGATAAGGTTGTGAATGGGTGCTTTAATGGCACAAAGTGAGCATATTTGGAAAGACGATCAACAATGACCAAAATTACATCATGACCTTGTGAGTTTGGTAATCCTTCGATGAAATCCATTAAGATTTCAGTCCATACATGCTGTGAAATCGGCAATGGTTGTAGTAACCCGGCAGGATGCATATTATCGGACTTACATCGTTGACATACGTAGCAGTTACGAATGTAATCTTTCACTGCTGAACGCATACCAGGCCACACAAAGCTGGACTTAATGTGATGGAGTGACTTGAAGAATCCAAAATGTCCTCCTATTGACAATGCATGTCCTTCAGCCAGAATCGTGGTTATGAGTGGTGAAGTTGGACTCAAATGAATCTTTCCATTTTGCATGTAGACCCCATCTCATTTAAGGCAATGTGAATCATGTAAGGTTGCATAATAAGGATCTCGTGACACCTCATGTTGTAAGGTACTCCACCAATCTGTCTCAGGTAAGGAAACAACCATGAATTGAAATGTTGACACCCTTGAAAGCGCATCAGCTCTCTAATTTTCCTTCCCTCGTTTGTATTGAATAGTGTAATCGAACCCCATGATTTTTGGCAACCATCGAGTCTAAGTTAGGGTGGTAATTCGCTGCTCAAGTAAGTACTTCAGGCTGCGTTGATCGATTCGGATGACAAAGGGTCTACCCAAAAGATACGGTAGCCATTTTCTAATTGCTTTCACGATCGCCAACATTTCTTTTTCATAAGTAGACAATGTCAACGCCTTACCTTTTAACGCCTCACTATAGAATGCAACTGGCTGATTGTTTTGTGACAAAATTGCTCCCAACCCCACTCCACATGCATCACTTTCAATGACAAACTCTTGCGAAAAATCTGGTAGTCGCAAAACAAGGGGGCAGTCAATGCCGCCTTTAATTGAAGAAGGTTGTGTTTGCTTCATATGTCCAGTCGAATCCCTCTTTGGATAACAGTCGAGTCAATGGAGCCGCAATGGTTCCGAACCCACACACAAATTTACGATAATATCCAGCAAGGCCTAAGAAACCCCGGACGCCTCTCGCTGTGGTAGGAATCAGCCAATCTTGTACTGGTTGAATTTTGGAAGGATTGACTGCTACACCGGCCTGATAGATGCAACATTCCTTTGTCACTCAAAGGTACAAGTTTAGATCGTTTCATTCCTTGCAACGTGTAGACTTGTCCGTCTTGAGTAAAAGTCATAGTAAGATTTTTGTAATCAGTCTGAATCTACCCCAATGTCTCGAGCCATTGTACTCCCAAAACTACCTAACAAGCCGTAACCGGTAGCACAAAGAATTCTGTTCGGACCGCAACACCTTGGATTGATAGAGAGAGTCCCGAACATCGGCCAGTACATTCAGTCTTCTCTTTATTGCCCATCATCACCTGTAGTACCTTGTCTCGTACCACTGGAAACCCCAATTTTGAAACAATGGACTGATCAAAAAAATTATGGGTGCTCCCCCTATCAATAAGCACCGTGAGTTTCTTGTTTCCTATCTTTCCAATGACCCGAAATGTTTGTGGATGTGTTGTTCCCGCCATGGCATGAAACGAGATCTCTGGAACGATGTCATTATATGCTTCTTCAAGCTCCATTTCAACGTCTTCGGCTTCCTCATTTGTAACCATATCCTCTATCATAAATAACTATGGCCGAGTGCAACTGTGTCCCGGAGTGAATCTTTCATCACAGTAGAAACAAAGTCCATTCTCTCCCCTTTCAGGTGCCTCCTGCGCTGTGAGTCAACGGATGGGTGCTTTGTTCGCTCGATGTGGCGGAGGAGGTCCAAGTAGTCCAGCAGTAGAACTTGGTTGGAGCTTTGGCTGTGTCGTATTTACGTTAGGACGGTATGGAGTGCTTTGCTTTCGATGGAGCAGATTACGCTCCTCTATTAAATGTGCCACGCTGATGGTCTCGGACAAGGTCTTTGGTTGTTTAACCCGTACATCCAATCGAATTTCTTCCTTCAATCATGCTCCGCTTTAAAAATCCATCCGGTTGGGTCATCGCCTCCATAGGTTGGAAAATTTAATTTGAGGTGGGTGTGGTTGCGGTCAGAATTTGTTTGGGTCGAGACGGCTGGTCCGCTGTGGGAGGCTTCTCTGATTGATAAGGGGTTGGCTTCTTTTCCAGTGGAAGGTTAGTTTTCTGTGATGGGTTGGTTTTGTTGGCTTTGTTGCAATCGCATGGCTTGCAATTTGTTAAGAATTTGCTCAAACCAGGTTTCATGGGTGGCTATATCTCATGGACTTCAGAATGGAATTCCGCATTGGATTTCACACGTGTTTCCATTGAATCGAAAGGCTTTGATACCAGTTTGATAAGAATTTAAATATGGTCAAGCAGAAGAATTTTAGACAGTGAGTTGGAGTCGAGAACAGAGGAAGAAAGCAGAGGAAGAGAGTTATTTGGATAAAATATTCATGTCCTTTATTCAATTCAAATGGACCTTAATATAGGCCTGACATCCAACGTAATCAAATAACAATTACTAAAAAATAGGCATTAACTACTAATGGAGCTAAGGTCGTGTAGTACATCCAGCAACCACCTTCTCCAACAGCTATCTTATTGACTAATTCAAGTAACAAACAAAAATAAGATAACACTAACAATAAAACAATTAAACAACTCAAATAGCTCACTCCAGTCTTGGTCTTCATGGCTTCCACACGTGCAACCCATGCATATCATGCACAATCGTATCAGAGAACATGTGAAGTGAGAGAGGAAATAAAAAAAAATGAGAGAAGGGTAGGTTGAAGAGAGGAAGAAGTTGAAGAAAGAGAAAAGTAAGAAAAAAAAAGAAATATGTAAAGATTAGGAGAAGAGGGACATTTTTATCATTCACTTACGTAAAATTAACTTATTAACTTGGTGTTATTCTCTAAAGTTCACTTGGATTTGGTGCCATGCCCATTTCCTCTACTTTATATACTTACATATTTTGCTTTGGTACTTAGAAACTATCAAGGATATCTACCGTCCAATATTAATTGGGTGGTCAATGAGGCTCATTCAATCTAGTTATGTCTGAGGTTTGAATCGTCGCACCATAGATGATAACGGTAGCATATAAAAAAAATCTTAAAAGTCTAGAGCGATTCTTGGAAGATAAATTTTATATATATTCCGAATATTTATTCATATGAGATCTCGATAATATATATATATATATATATATATATATATATATATAAATTTTCAAGTCTGTAAGCACTGATATAACTTCATCAGTGTGTTGGATGTAGACCATTAGATTTACATATTTTGACTCAAAGTGTATGCACTTGTCAAAACTTCTCCATAATCAGTGGTCCACATACAACGTACTGATATAAGTTATATCAGTACGGAGAAAATGAATATATATATATATATATATATATATATAATTAGGATTCCGCCCGAAAGAGCCTTATAATTATAGATATGTGTGTTAAAATAGATTATTGCATTGCATATAGATTTCTATGACGTGCATATATATACTTGTATGAAAGGTGAATTTATTATTGTTTTCTAAAATAATCAAGTTAGTGGATAGAACAGTGGCATTCAAAAAGTATGTAAATCGGAATAATTGTTAAGGATGAGAAGTCTTGGTAGTTTGAAAAGTGAAAAGATTTGTAAAATACAAGTTTCAAAATGATTTAGGATTGTTTTCGGTTGAATTTTTTCTCATCATATAAGACATGCGTCAGTCGTAACCACACCTACCAACATGCATGGTAAATTAGAAAGGAATATTATTCAACTTAAAATAAACTCAGTCGCTGTCTTTTTTTCTTTTTTTTGACAAGGATATTTTCTGGTCAAGTTAATGATCAGAATTGGATCATGAACAACGTACAACATGAATTCAAAATTCAAAATGTAGACTGACAATTAGAATTTGCAATGGAATTCATACCCTAATTAGCTCTGGAGATACAGATTCTTTATTGACCGGATCTTTTAATCGGCAGTTGATAAAAAAAAAAAAAAAAACCAGACAAGAAAATAAATCCTAACCCTTTGAGTTTAAAGATATATACTTTTAACCGACACTAGATCGGATCAGGAGTGCTGAGAACTAAGCCCGCGCAGTCTGAGTAGCCAATGAATTGAGCAAGTTGTGTAGATTTGTAGGGTTGAGAGGAAAAATCAGTTGATGATAATCTCAAACTCACCAATATTTATTAACAATATTTTTACATTAAAATTTATGTAGGATCCTGTGTCAGAAACATTCTATTGTGTATATATAACATACACTAAGATCGAGTTAGGAGTCTGTTGATTGAGATCTGCTGAGAACTAATGCGGTTTGAATATATCAAATGAAGCAAGTTGTGTAGATTGGGACGGTTGAGAGGAAAAATCAGTCGATGATCTCAAACTCACCAAAAGGAAAGAAAATGGAGGAAGATCGGCAAGGAATAGCATGCAATTATCTATAATTACATGTACCAATTAAATTGCTAAATAGTGCTCACGAAAAAATATGTATAGATTGTTTTTGTTCTAATTAATAAAGCTGACCCATCATTAATTTTTTGTCGGGGACTCTAATGCATGCCAAACATTATGTTAGCAAACAAAATCTAACAAAGCAAACACAGGATTAAGCTTGTCGGACACTAAAATATAAATTAATCACTTCCAAAATCCAACTGTCTCTATAAGACTATAATAATCCCAAAGTACTATCAATTCACATAAACCATGGATTTAATTGCACTACCTAATTAAGAACAATAAGAGTTCAGAATAGGGTGGTATATATATACGTATTATAAGGACAAATTAAGTTTATGGAATTTTCCACGCTTCAGTTCAGATATATATGAAATGAAACTTAATTCATGAGTTGTGATTACGGTGTTTACCAAATATTATTTACATTCAAATTATGTGGACCATATGTTGAGTTTATGAAGCCTGAAGAAATAGCTGAAAAATCGTTGGAGGAAGCAGACTGCGATGTGAAGCGCGATCCATAAACCGCAGTGAATTCCAACGATTTCTGTGGCGTGGAGCACATCGCATTAGACCGCGGTTTTCTGAGCAGTCGTTTCTAGAGGTTTTCTGCGGTCCATGGCATGGGTTGCAAACCACGGCCCAGACTACAGTAATGAAGTAAGTTGCACGAATCGGAAAATCTTGTATGGGAAGAAAATGACTCCTAATGGGATTTGACTACCCCAATGCTCTAATATAAATACCTTCGTTTCACCACATTATTGGTGGACTCTAGCGTAACCTAGAGGGTGTAGAAAATAGCAAGAGAGGTTGAGAGCAATTTGCATAGATATTGAAAGAGAGAGACAAAGAGATTGTAATCAAATATGATAGTGGATTGAGTGCAGGTGTGCTCCATGGCCGTAGGCTTTTGCCGAACCACGTAAAAATTTCTTGTGTCGTTTCTTTTTCTTCTTATTGTTCTTATTATCTGCGTGTGTGATTTAGATTTGCGTATTGTGTGATTGCATATTTTTCTACAATAATTAGTATCAAAGCCCGGGTCAGAGGGGTGTAGGGTTTTATGCAAATCTAGGGTTTCTTGAGGCCATCTATTTCATCGAGTGAATATGGTACTAGAGAAGGATTCTTACAGGATTGAGAAATTCAATGGTATGAATTTCAGTTTCTGGAAGATGAAGATGTAGGACTATCTGTACAAGAAAGATTTGCATTGGCCGATAGTGGCGAAGCCGAAGGATGTATCCGATGCAGACTAGCAGGTCAAACTAATGCCTAAGGGCATGAACGACGTAGAGTGGTTCCTATTAGACCACATAACACTGGGAGGGATTCGTCTCAGCTTGACGAAATCAGTCGCCTTCAATGTCAAGGATCAGGATACAATAACGGATCTTATGAAGACTTATTCAAACCTATACGAGCAGCCTTCTACAACTAGGAAGGTCTATATAATCAAGAAGCTAGTAAATCTAAAGATGTTAGAAAATCAGAGTTTCAAGGATCACCTGAACCAGTTCAATGAAGTGAAAGATGGGTTAAACTCTGTATCCATGGTATTTTACAAGGAGTTGTTAGGCTGCAAAATTCTCACCATGATGCTAGAAAGTTGGAAGTCGGCTTGTCAATTGATAGCCAACTTGTTCGGAAAAGAAAAAAATAAACTTTCAGCATGTTGTGAACATGATCATGACCGAGGAGATCAGGATGCATGAAGAGGGATCGAGGGAATCATCTTCAGCACTGAATATAGAAGGTAAAAAAGGTAGAAACATGAATCGAAATAGGAATCAAAGGGGTAGATCAAAGTTAATGGGTAAATTCAAGTCTAGGAATAATCAGGGCAACAATTCGGGTTATCAGCAATGAAGCAAGAAAGATATCGAGTGCTGGAATTGTGGCAAGATAGGACACTACTCGAGTGAGTGTGGGTCAGGAAGAAAGACGATGACAGGAGCAGTGCGAACTGTATTTCAGAGGAGTCAGATGATTGCCCTTTCTGCTCGTTGAAAAGCAAAACAGAATCTTAGGTGTTGGAATTAGGGGCGTCATTCCATGCCACCTCACACAATGAGTTGTTCGAAAACTTCGTCTCTGGAAATTTAGGTAAGGTGTTTCTCGGTGACGATCAAGCATACTGTATTACCGTGAAGGGAGATGTGAAGATTCAGTTGAATGAGTCAGTTTGGAAGCTCAACAATGTGAGGCACGTACCAAACTTAAAGAAGAATTTGATCTCTATAAGGTAGCTTACATCAGATGGGTATGAAACGACTTTCACAGGTGATAAGTGGAAGATCTCGTAGGGAGCTATGACAATCACTCGGGGAACTAAGAGCAAGTCTATTTACATAATGAGTGATGTGTATGGTTCGACCGTAGTGGCGGAGGGTGGAGACGATATTAATACGTGGCCTCAAAGGTTTGGGCATATGAGTAGCTAGGGGTAGAGATGTTTAAATTCAAGAGGGAATTTGCTAGGGTTAAAGTATGTTAAAGTAGATTTCTATGAGAGCTGCATTCTTGGAAGCAGAAGCAAGTAAGCTTTGATGTAGGATAGTTGGCGTTGGACTTTGAAGAAAAGATGGATAGGAAATTGTCCAAAAGAGGTGCCCCAAAGAAATAGGCATAACTTTTAGCTCGGTTGTCAGATTTCCTATTATAATATGTTTTCAGAAAGGGTTTTTGAGCTCTTTAGCGGGGCAAGCGGGGTTAGCCCGGTTGACGTCATTTACTCCCTCAAAGGAGCTGTTTAAGTTAGGTTGTCGGGCAACCGAAGATTTTCATGTTTTTTTAATTGTTTTCCGTTTTTATTTAGATGAGGATATTTTAGTCTTTTGCTATTTTAGGATTTTCTGAGCCTATTTAAGGCTTTTTGTTATTAGTTTCAAGGCATTCAATAATATTTGCAATTTGGTTTCAATTCTTTCTGTTGGATTCAAGTTTATGTTACTGTCGGGATTACACTGGTGATCCTAGAACTTTTGTTCTGCGTCAAGCTTCAAGAAAACCGGAAGTGTACTGGCAAATGAGAAGCTAGAACTAGTGCACATTGATGTTTAAGGTCCAACTTCAGTCTCATCAACCCGAGGTAAATAATACTTGTTCATGTTAATCGACGATCACTCTAGGAAGGTGTGAGTTTACTTCTTGAGACATAAGTCTGAGGTGTTTGAAGCCTTCAAGAAGTGGAAGGCCATGATTGAAAATGAGATAGGAATGAAGATCAAGAAGCTACGTCTAGACAATGGAGGAGAGTACGAAGACATTGAGTTCAAGAAGCTATACTACCAAAATGGGATCAAGCTTGCGATGATGGTGCCGGGGACACCGCATCATAATGGTATTGGAGAATGGATGAACAAGACATTGACCGAGAGAGCTAGAAGCATGCACCCATAATCAGGGTTGCCGAAATAGTTCTGGGCAGATATATTTAATATAGCAGCATACTTGAACAACATAGGACCATAAATGCCTTTGGACCTTGCTATACAAGAGGAGATCTGGATAGGGAAAAAGGTAAAACTTTCTCACTTGAAAGTATTTGGTTGTGTTTCTTATGCACATGTTAGTGATCATACTGGGATCAAGTTGGATGCTAAATCCGTAAAATGTACCTTTCTAGGTTATGGAGAAGACGAGTTTGGGTATAGACTCTAGGATGACCCAAATCGTAAAATGATAAGGAGTAGAGATGTTTTCTTCAATGAAAGGGTCATGTTCAATGACAGAAACATGCAAAGGTCTGAGCAGGGAGAGCTATACTATTTTATGCCAGAGGATGTATCAGATGGTGGGACTATGGAATGTGGTAGAGTTGAACAGAACTGTGTGAAGCCCTAGGTCAAATAACCTATACGACAAGAATTCGTAGGTTGGGAATGTAGGGAAAAATTGATATAAAACGCAGCGGAAGAAACGAAAAATAGATTTCGTATGGTTTTACAATTTTTCTCAAAGTTGAAACTTGACCTTTTAATTAATTAAACTCAAATATATACGGTTAGAGTTAAATACCTCTTGACGCGTGATCCGATTGACTAACGTCGATTGGTAATCCGTAAAATCTTTTCCGATGCCCGTGAACAGTACCCACGTGAACAGTACCGCGAGATCTTCCAATCCGAACACGTACGAGAATCACCTAGGAGCGTGGTCTCCCTTTTTCTTTGAATTGCAAACTTGAGAATGGATGAACAAAGTTTTCTTTTTCTTTTGTTAGTCACAAAACAATCAAAAGAAGACAAAAATTATTCCGGTCACTTTTGAGTTCTCAATCTAATGATCGAAACTCGCATGAACCTAATTCGATGTTGTACACACAAGCTTATTGATGAACAAGCAATCAGTGTACTATCAAAGAATAATCTCTTCTCTCTTTTATGTTTAGTAGAATAAAAATTATCATTTTCTATGAATTGAGAAGAAGAAGAAAAAATTGAATCATTCAATCAACTATTGTGGCCGAATTCTATATGTGGTATTATATAGGTGGCCGAAATTTTTCTTCCTCTTCTATTTAGGATTGCCGAAATCTTCCTCTAAATGGACTAGGGTTGCCGCAAATCACATACCAAAAAGAGTTTGTGTTGCACCCTAATTTCCATCAACCTTTAGACTTCAAAACCTAATCCAATTCATTGATATTTTTATTCTTTTATTGACTAAATAAAAAGACTTCTTATTTGATTAAATAAATAAAATTAATTATTTATTTTCTTATCAAACAAGTCTTTTACTTTTAATATACTACTACCAATAGTATAACTTTAGGAAATATATTTCTTGATCAGAAAAAAGATTTGTTTCTTAATTAAACAATTAATTAATAAATTAACTAATTCTTATTTAATTAAAACAATGAAACAAAATAATATATTAGGTTAATGTATACACCTTGCCGCCCCACTTATATAAATGGGCCATATATTATTTTCTTATTTCATTGAATCCATTGGACTTTAAGTAAGAGCCCACATGTGAACCAGACCCATTCTTACTAAAAGAAACAAGCCCACATGTCTCATTTTAATATATTAATATAATAGTGCAGCCCATTAATTAAATAATAGACATATTATATTCTTGATATATTAAAAACAATTCTAGATGGACCCTTAAATCGGCCCGGTAGAATATATCAAGTGATCCATGCAAATACGTGTGGATTGGGGATCTTGGCGGGCTATCTAAATTTAAGCTTCAATAGACACAACCTAATCACAATCAACAAATGATTCACTTAGGTCCAATCTATTATTTTAACTCCTTCCACTAAAGAGCTAAAATTGAACTCTTAAATAAAGATAGAATAAGGAGATGTTTCTTATTCATACCCTAGACAATCTTATAGGAGATGGTGTATCCTCGTGAATAATATCAGTAATCGCCAAGAGCTCATAGACCGCCTATAGCTCTCCAAGTTACCATATTTCCTCATATGACCACATTTCGAACTTGGATACTTTGACTTGTCCAGAAGCCATGTTTTCAATAATCATTATTGAAAACTCAACGTTGAGATTTAATATCCAATACCTCAAAACATCCATATGATGATATTATACTCTCATTTAATAAATGGAGCCACGATGTCCATATCTATAAATGAAGTCCTCTATCGATTAACAAATGTATACCACCAAACTATCGAGGATAGACTATGCTATATAATCGTACTCGTTGATAGCTCTAATGATAACACTTGCAACCATAAGTCCATCATTTATCTCAGGATTAAGATAGACTCTCCGATTGTCCTCTTTAATGAAAAGACTTATATCTAGTGACGGTTCTAGATAAAGTATTTCATTGTGATCCAGTTCAATACACCTAGTGCACTAGATTCTTTTACTCGAAAACCTTTCGATGATTTTAGACTCATCATATTCATTTGATCCCACTCAAATGCTAGTAAAAGAATTCTACAACTTTAACAAGATAGAGGTGCCCAACCTTTGACTTAAGTTGTGAACGTTATTCAAGACTAACTAAAGAATTGTGTCTACCTCATACATATCCGGATGTATGAACAATTCTTCATGTCTCATAGTCTTTTGACCTTATGATTATTTACCTTGACAATTATAATAATAAATGCTATAAGTAATTGTAAGAATCAGAATTCACTTTATTAATATGAGAAGATTGTCAATTACAATATTACACTCTTGCCATTGAGCATAATCCTAACAGAGAATGCATTGAGAAGATCTCCACATGCCTAGAATACACTAAGGAGAACCACTCACCTATATGGACCAAATATGAGGTACTTGCACTACCTGTTGCTGGCAGATGCTGGAGAACCTGAATGCTATGATGAGGCGTGTTAGGTGGAAGATGCGAGCAAGTGGGAGCTTGCGATGAAGGATGAGATGAAGTTGCTTGTTGTTGGAACCTAGGGTTACAGATTGCGCAGCGGAAGGGTTTAAAAAAAATTTATGCAATCATTAATCTAACCCATTTGTACAGTAATAATCAAATACAATAATAAAGTGATGAAACATTTTCATACCTACGTAGGAGGCTCATTCACTTTGATATGAACTGCTCATGATTTGAACCACGTGATCTTCCTCGCTATCTCCCGGAACTGGTAATAGCGTGTGGGCGCGTCACGATATTCAAGACCTGTATGGAGGAAGAAGAGAAGAATACACACAAAAACAAACTCTAGAAGTGTAGTATTTTTGTGGTCTCACCACACTCTAATTTTTTTTTCTTTTTTTTGTTTGCTCTTCTCTTTTGCTGTGTATGTTTTGTCACGATGACAATTTCTCTTTACTTTGCAATTATTCAATTGCTGTGTTAGTCTCTCACTTAGTTTTTTCTTTTTAACAAAACCGACATTCGGTTTTTGAATTTAAAAAAAATATATATCTCATATATATTAAAAACAAACCAAAAATCTTATATTTGATTTTTAAAATTTTTATAAAGATATCTCATATCTTTTTTAAAATTAATTAAATATTTATTTTGAATTCAAACATTTCAAATTCAATTTCAAATATTTAATTTAAAATAAAATAATCATATTATCTTATTTTATTCAAAATCAAATATCAACTAACACCCTCCATTTAGTGATTAACTACATAATTAAATAATCTTATTATTTAATTTATTTAATCACCATTATTCATTAATTAAATAATCACATTATTCAAATAACTCCCGAATAAATACGTGTCACTTTCGTAACACAATTAATTGGACAATCCAATTAATTAACTGTGACCCTTGTTACCTAAATCGATCGGGCTAGCAAGGGGACCTAATGGACCCACAGTATTTTGAGCTCCAATAATCCTTAGAAATTATTAATTAAACTCTTTAATTAATATTTCATGATTATTAACTTCGGTGTTATTCCACTAAAAACCCGAAGCTGCACTCTCTCAACTGTAGACGTTTTTACACAAACCAATAACTCTCGGTGTCCATCGATATAGCTATTACATATGGTATAATCCTCCACAAGTAGTTCATAATTAGAGCTGGGTCATAATGTCCGTTATACCCCTCTAATCATATCTTTCCATTAAGTACCATTGATTCTCTAATGAACAATAAATCCTACATTCCTTACGGAATTAGGAGAGCGCTCATATTGTTCAAGCCCCGAATCAACCCTTAAGGGAACTACCATCTACTTCTCACAAGAAGGAATGGATTCCACTATTGTGTACAAACCTTCCCAGCCACAAGCCAAACTGCGATCCCAACATACGGAGTATATTGATCGGGAATGCAACTCCGACCTCACCCATGGTATATCAAAGACCACGATCTAACCTGAAGGAGTCGATAAGACACTCAGGATTAAGATCACCCATTTATAGCCATCATAAGTTGATATATATGAATCTCATCGTTAAACGGATCTTAGTGAGAGATTCATATAGATCATGGCCCAGTCCTATATGATCACATCATACAAGGTGCCTCCATTCTCATATCTACATATGGATGATCTAGGATAGGATCACCGTACACTACGAAATGGACCGCAGCTGTAGATTAACCACAAATAAAGTACCTAGCTTTATTTGCTATCTACGGACTCTTTAAATTGCTCGTTTCAAACTGAATCCATCTATATATGACACTCATATACTCAGTTCGAAATTACATCCGGCAATTTTGGATGTTAAGTGCACATGTTATATAAAGTATGACACAAAATGAATGAATATACTACTTCATTTATTTATGTTCAAATTACATTTACATACTACAAGCTTTAGGGCAAAAACCCCAACAATCTCCCACTTGCACTAAAGCATGTAAGTCATGTCTCGTAACCCTAGACCTTCTAGGTGACCTTCAAACATTTTAGCCGGTAAGGTCTTCGTAAATGGATCAGCATGATTGTCTTGTGAGGCTATCTTGGTGACGATCACATCTCCTCTCTGCACTATCTCTCTAATGAGATGATACTTTCTTTCTATATGCTTCCCTCTCTTGTGGCTTCTTGGTTCTTTGGAATTAGCCATAGCACCACTGTTATCATAATAAAGTGTGATGGGCTTATCCAGATCTGGAACAACTTCCAGATCACTCAAGAACTTACGGAGCCAAACAGCCTCTTTAGCAGCTTCACAAGCGGCTACATATTCGGCTTCCATGGTGGAGTCAGCAATGCAAGATTGCTTTATACTTCTCCACACAATAGCTCCACCACCTAGGGTGAATACTGATCCAGACATGGATTTTCTAGAATCCCTGTCTGACTGAAAATCAGAATCTGTGTATCCTAACGGGATCAAATCCTGTCCGGAATACACTAACATATAGTTTCTCGTTCTCCGAAGATACTTGAGAATAGTCTTGACAGCAACTCAATGATCTAATCCTGGGTTGGACTGGTACCTACTGACTACTCCCACTGCATAGCAGATGTCCGGTCTCGTGCATAACATAACATACATGAGACTACCTACTACTGATGCATATGGCACACGTCTCATATCCTCAACTTCTTGAGGTGTCTTAGGACACTGTTCCTTAGACAAGTGAACCCCATGTCTAGAAGGTAAATTACCTTTCTTGGAGTTCTGCATCGAAAATCGCACAAGAATCTTATCGATATATGATGCCTGAGACAATGCTATGAGTTTGTTCTTACGATCCCTTATAAGTTGGATCCCTAGAACATAACTCGCCTCTCCCAAATCTTTCATTTGGAATTGGCTAGTCAGCCAGCCCTTTACATCAGATAACACTCCCACTTCATTCCCAATGAGTAGGATGTCGTCCACGTATAGGACCAAGAAAACTACCTTTTTGTCAATGATGCGCTTGTAGACACAAGGCTCATCGACGTTCTGCTCAAAGCCATAGGTTTTGATCACATCATCAAACCTGATGTTCCAAGATCTAGATGCTTGCTTAAGTCCATAGATGGACCTTTGCAACTTGCAAACCTTTTGCTTTTGATCTGGAGACACGAATCCTTCTGGTTGCATCATATAGATGCTCTCGTCAAGATTGCCATTCAAGAATGCAGTCTTGACGTCCATTTGCCAAATTTCATAATCGAAATAGGCAGCAATGGATAAGAGAATCCGAATAGACTTAAACATGGCTACTGGCGAGAAGGTCTCTTCATAATCGACCTCTCTTTCTGGGTATAACATTTGGCCACTAGCCTTGCCTTGAAGGTCTCTACCTTCCCGTCTACTCTTCTCTTCCTCTTGTAGATCCACTTACATCCTATAGGTTTTACCCCATTCGATAAGTCTACAAGTTCCCAGACTGAGTTAGAGTACATAGACTCCATCTCGAGATTCATGGCTTTAAGCCATTCCTCTTTATCAGGATCTTCCATTGCATTCTTGAATGTCAATGGATCATCTACACTATCAGCAGAGACAAGATCTTATCCCTCACTTACACCCAAATAGAGTTCAGGCTGTCTTACAACCCTCTCACTACGTCTAGGTGGTAGTGTATCCTGACTAGGAATTATCTGACTTTCAGATGTTAATGGATTAACAACTCTAGTTGACTGAGTACTGGTCTCACCAGGCTCCAACTCATTTAATACAATTTTAGAACGAGGTTTATGATCACTTATATAGTTATCCTCAAGAAACGTTGCATTTGTCGATACAAATACTTTGTTATCTTCAGGACTATAGAAGTATCCACATCTGGTCTCCTTGGAGTATCCTACAAACAAGCAGACCACAGACTTGGGATCTAGCTTTCCAGTTCTGTTCTTTAGCACGTGTGCCGGACACCCCCATATGCGAAAATGTCGTAAACTAGTTTTACGACCATTCGACAACTCTAGGGGAGTTTCAGGAACAGATTTGGATGGCACTACATTCAAAATGTATGCCACTGTTTGTAACGCATATCCCCAAAAGGAATTTGGTAATGATGAGAAACTAATCATAGATCTCACCATTTCCATTAGGGTTCTATTTCTCCTCTCCGCTACACCATTTTGCTGAGGTGTACCAGGAGCTGTGAGTTGGGAAACTATCCCATGCTCGACCATGAAGTCTTCAAACTCTTGGTCAAGGTACTCACCTCCACGATCTGATCGTAGTGACTTGATAGTCCTACCTAATTGATTCTCAACTTCAGCTCGGAATTCTTTGAACTTTTCAAATGTTTCCGACTTTCGTTGCATTAGGTAGACATATCCGTATCTTGAGTAGTCATCTATAAAGGTGACATAATACTCATAGCCGCCCCTAGCTCTAACATTCATCGGTCCGCAGATGTCTGTATGTATGAGTTCTAGTGGCTCTATAGCTCTAAGCCCTTTTCCAGTAAAAGGTCTCTTAGTCATCTTACCTTCTAAACAGGATTCGCAGACAGGTAAGGTGCCAACCTTTAACTCACTTAAAGGTCCACTTTTTACTAGTCTGTCTATCCAGTCAAGGTTGATATGACCAAGCCTTAGATGCCAGAGATACGTTTCGTTTTCTGGAGAAATCTTATGTCGTTTAGTTTTTGGTTTTTCAACTTTAAACATTTCGGTGTTGAGCAGTGTTGTATGCATTAACGGTCTTAACACATACAAATTGTTTTCATTAATTCCTGAACAAATATTTAGACCATTCTTTGCAATAATAACTGATTTATTATCAAAAGAAACAGAATATAATTGTTCTAACAACTTAGAAACGGAAATCAAATTCCGTGTAAATCCAGGAATATAAAAAACATTGTTCAATAATAAAAAACTATTATTATTACAAAATTGCAATCTTATTGCTCCCACTGCTTTGGCCGACACGACATCCCCCGACCCTACACGCATGGAGAAGGCTCCCTCCTCTAGCTGTGTCCAAGAATCAGTCCACTGCAAAGAAGAACAAACATGGTTAGTGGCCTCCGAATCAACAATCCAAGGTGAAGAATCATCTTCCACCAAACAAGATTCAAGAACAAGTAAATCATATTTACCTTTCTTCTTCTTCTTGGCTACCTCCTCCAGGTACTGAGGACAGTTCCTCTTCCAGTGCCCGACCTTGTTACAATGGAAACATTTTCCTTTGTCTTGGTCGGTGGAGGTGCCCTTCTTTTTGCTTTGGGCCTTCTTGGGTTTGGGCTTACCCTTCGCCTTTCCAGCAGACCTCTTCCTCTTCTTATTATTGGAGGAAGATGGTTCGGAAACATTTGCCTCACCGATCTTACTTTTGCTGTCCTTGGTCATGGACTCAAAAGTAGCGAGCTCATTGAGCAACTGTGTGAGACTAAACCTTAACTTGTTCATCCCGTAGTTGTTCTTAAACTGATCGAAACTCTTCGGAAGAGTCATCAGTATGATGCTCACTTGACTGGGTTCATCAATGGCCCCGCCATTGACTTCTGCCGTGTTGAAGTAGGACATCATGCTCAGGATATGTTCCCGAACTGATGTACCTTTCTTCATACGAGCGAGCATAGCGGAACGAACAGCTTCGTGTCGCTTTTGCTCGGAGGGTTACCCGAACATAGCTTGCAATGACTCCATAATTTCGAATGCTGTAGTCATTGCTTCGTGCTTTGTGACAAGCACATCTATCATAGAAGCTAATAGATATGTTCGGGCCTTCTCATCAGATGAGACCCATCGCTGGTATGCCTCATGAACAGTTCGTGTGGCATTGGCAGTAGGCACCGGAGGACATTCCTCCGTAAGCACAAACTTGAGGTCTTTTGTGACCAGTATTGCATTAATGTTAAGTTTCCATTTTGTGTAGTTATCACCAGTTAATTTATCGTTTGCAAGTATTTGTAATAGTGCAGATGACATCGCTAAAAAACATAAATTAAAGATTCATTCAGTCATACATTCTAAACATGTGCGAATGTTCGGCATAAAATTAAACATGATGCATGAAAATGTTTAATGAACAAGAACAACCCTAAAAACAATGTTTATATGCCACGACAATCCAACATACCACAAGCAAGTGCCGCCTTAGGGTCGGTCAAATTCTTGCATGTTGGATCGAGACCTTCTCAGTCAAAGGATATACCAGAATAACTCTTATGCCAATATCATTCAACCATCGTTTATTAGGTCAGGTTTTTAATTAACCAATTTAATTAAAACCTTGTGAGTGTAACCCATCATTTCAGATCTCAAGAGCTTAACTCGAGAATTGCCGCCTTAGGGTCGGTCAATCCCGAAATCCCCTCCGAAATCCTATCTGTTAGGAAGTCAACCTTGGTATTGATTCTTATGGAAACCCTCCTTAGGGAGGACCAAAACAAAGCCGTCACGAGGCCCCACTCGAATCTCACGGTGTTGAACTAATGATGGAGACCGCGGGATATAATGTCATATATCCCTCTCCCACTCACTATTTTATATAAAGGGTTTTCTATTAATATTAATGCACCTAGATTAAACTAGATTAACGACTAATTTTAATCTAAGCGTCAAGTGCATTAATCACAAATTATTAGAATCCTATTCCAATAACTAATAAACTAAATTGATTTTTAACACTTAAAAAATTTAGTTCATTAGTGATAATTCAAATCTATGTAAACAGTTTACTAAGACTAGAATTATTATTAAATGTGTATTTACCAAGTTTTAACTATTAAAACTAAACACATTATTAGGTCCAATTATTAGGAGCTTAATCAAATTAATCCTAATATATATATTAAGGACCCTACTAATCTAAGTATTAAAACTTTTTAATAAAAAGATTAGTAATTAATGAGATTTACCAAGTTTTTACTCCTTAAAAACTAATCCCATTAAAAATAGCCAATTATGTGAATAACCCATTTTAATCAAATTAAAAAAAAAATTAAACACATAATATAGATGGCTATAATGCATGTATGATATATCAACATATATATATATATATATATATATATATATATATATATGTGTAGGCACAACTAATTTAAATGACATGTATATGCATGTCAATGCTTAATCATCAAATAATTAAAACATACATGAGTTGACCGAGTGTTGTGGATTATTTAACCTAAAAATTAGAATCTAATTACAAAAAATATTTCCCAAGGCATCCCTTGGTCTTCTTGTAATTTCCAAGATTTCCAATCTCTTCAGGTCATGTGCACTGGTAGCATCACTGGTACGCATCACTGGTCAACATTCGCTGGTCTGCATGCTCGCAGGTGGTAGGCGCGCGCTGGAAGGATTGCGCGCTGGTAGGCGCGCGGTGGTGGGCATCGCTGGTGGCATGCGCTAGATGCATGCATGCTCGCTGGTAGGAGGTTGTGCGCTGCATGTGCTGGTCTGCCTGCGCACAGTATGTTGAACTACCAGGTCTTCATGCATGTTCGCTGCGCGCTGGAAGGCTTGCGCGTTGGTAGGCGCGCGCTGGTAGGCATTGCTGGTCTACGATGCGCGCAGTCAGCGTGAACTACCATCTTGCGATTACATTTTGTTTTTTTATTTTTATTTTTAATAATACAACAGTAAAATAAAAAAAATAACAACATTATACAACCCAGAAACACTCTAAATCCACAACACCATAAAAATTATGATCAACCATGTTTTTAAATTAAACAATTTAATTAAAAAACATCATACACTCATCAAAAAAACATGTGCCTACACATTCATATATATCAGGAGTAATCGAATTCGATTATGCTGTACAACAATTGGCTCTGATACCAATTGTTGGAACCTAGGGTTACAGATTGCGCAGCGGAAGGTTTTAAAAATTTTTATGCAATCATTAAACTAACCCATTTGTACAGTAATAATCAAATGAAATAATAAAGTGAAGATTCATACCTACGTAGGAGGCTCCTTCACTTTGATATGAATTGCTCCTGATTTGAACCACGTGATCTTCCTCGCTATCTCCGGGAACTGGTAAAAGCGTATGGGCGCGTCACGATATTCAGGACCTGTATGGAGGAAGAAGAGAAGAACACACACACACACACAAAAAACTTAGAAGTGCAGCCCTTGTTCTCACCACACCCTATTATTTTTCTTTTTGTTTTGCTTGTGTCACGACTACTTTTCTCTTCTTTTCTTTTGCTGTGTAAGTTTTTCATCCGGTTCTCTCTTGTTTCATTAAAATATATATCTCATATATCTTAAAAAACAAACCCACATTTGGTTTAAATTTTAAAAAAAAATATATCTCATATATATTAAAAACAAACCAAAATCTATTTGATTTTTAAAAACTTTACAAAGATATCTCATATCTTTTAAAAATTAATTAAATATTTATTTTTGAATTCAAATATTTTAAATTCAATTTCAAATATTTAATTTAAAATAAAATAATCATATTATCTTATTTTATTCAAAATCAAATATCAACTAACACCCTCTATTTAGTGATTAACAACATAATTAAATAATCTTATTATTTAATTTATTTAATCATCATTATTCATTAATTAAATAATCCCATTATTCAATTAATTCCCGAATAAATACGTGTCACTTTCGTAACATAATTAATTGGACAATCCAATTAATTAACCGTGACCCTTGTTACCTAAATCGATCGGGCTAGCAAGGGGACCTAATGGACCCACAGTATTTTGAGCTCCAATAATCCTTAGAAATTATTAATTAAACTCTTTAATTAATATTTCATGATTATTAACTTCAGTGTTATTCCACTAAAACCCAAAGCTGCACTCTCTCAACTGTAGACGTTTTTACACAAACCAATGACTCTCGGTGTCCATCGATATAGCTATTACATATGGTATAATCCTCCACAAGTAGTTCATAATTAGAGCTGGGTTATAATGTCCGTTATACCCCTCTAATCATATCTTTCCATTAAGTACCATTGATTCTCTAATGAACAATAAATCCTACATTCCTTACGGAATTAGGAGAGCGCTCATATTGTTCAAGCCCCGAATCAACCCTTAAGGGAACTACCATCTACTTCTCACAAGAAGGAGTGGATTCCACTATTGTGTACAAACTTTCCCAACCACAAGCCAAACCGTGATCCCAACATACGGAGTATATTGATCGGGAATGCAACTCCGACCTCACCCATGGTATATCAAAGACCACGATCTAACCTGAAGGAGTCGATAAGACACTCAGGATTAAGATCACCCACATATAGCCATCATTAGTTGATATATATGAATCTCATCGTTAAACAGATCTTAGTGAGAGATTCATATAGATCATGGCCCAGTCCTATATGATCACATCATACAAGGTGCCTCCATTCTCATATCCACATATGAATGATCCAGGATAGGATCACCGTACACTACGAAATGGACCGCAGCTGTAGATTAACCACAAATAAAATACCCTGCTTTATTTGCTATCTACGGACTATTTAGATTGCTAGTTTCAAACTAAATCCATCTATATATGACACTCATATACTCAGTTCGAAATTACATCCAGCAATTTTGGATGTTAAGTGCACATGTTATATAAAGTATGACACAAAATGAATGAATATACTACTTCTTTTATTTATGTTCAAATTATATTTACATATTACAAGCTTTATGGCAAAAACCCTAACACTAATTCCATTAATATATTCCTATATATTGTATACGGTTTACATGTTGCATAAAATTTTGAAAACCCTGTTTCCGCTGTGCAACATAAATCTGGGTTCCTGCAGTCTCATATCCTCAACTTCTTTAGTGTCTTAGGACACTGTTCCTTAGACAAGTGAACTCCATGCCTGGAAGTTAAATGACCTTTCTTGGAGTTCTGCAACGAAAATCGCACAAGAATCTTGTCGATATACGATGCCTGAGACAATGCTAGGAGTTTGTTCTTACGATCCCTTAAGAGTTGGATCCCTAGAACATAACTCACCTCTCCCGAATCTTTCATTTGGAATTGGCTAGCCAGCCAGCCCTTTACTTCTGATAATACACCTACATCATTCCTAATGAGTAGAATATCATCTACGTATAGGACTAAGAAAACTACTTTCTTGTCAACAATGCACTTGTAGACACAAGGCTCATCAACATTTTGCTCGAAGCCATATGTTTTGATCACATAATCAAATGTTAGGTTCCAAGATCTAGATGCTTGCTTCAGTCCATAAATGGACCTTTGCAACTTGCAAACCTTTTGCTCTTGATCTGGACACACGAATCCCTCTGGTTTCATCATGTTGATGCTCTCATCAAGATTGTCGTTCAAGAATGCAGTCTTGATATCCATTTGCCAAATTTCATAATTGAAATAGGCAGCAATGGATAAGAGAATCCGAATAGACTTAAACATGGCTACTGGTGAGAAAGTCTCTTCATAATCGACCCCCCCTCTTTCTGGGTATAACCCTTAGCCACTAGCATTTCCTTGAAGGTCTCTACCTTCCCGTCTACTCCTCTATTTCTCTTGTAGATCCACTTACACCTTATGGGTTTTACCCCATCCGGTAAGTCTACAAGTTCCCAAACTGAGTTAGAGTACATAGAATCCATCTCGAGATTCATGGCTTTAAGCCATTCTTCTTTGTCAGGACCTTCCATTGCATTCTTAAATGTCAATGGATCATCCACACTATTAGTAGAGACAACACTTTGTCCCTCACCTATACCCAAATAGCGTTCATGTTGTCGTACAACCCTTCCACTACGTCTAGGTGGTAATGTGTCCTGACTAGGATGTTGGAACCCCGTTCACTGGTAACGCAGCGGAAATAGGTTTTAAAAGTTTTTATACAGATCATAAACGATCTGGGACCAGTGAACTTAGGATCGCAATTCTTTTTCCAGAACTAATACATACAATATGTAAACACAGGAAATTGTAATCAATATATTAAAAGAAAATTTAGAACCTTACCAACGTTTGGAGGCTCCTTCACTTTACGATATGCTCATGGTCAACATTTGGAGGCTCCTTCAATTCACGATATGCTCCTGGTCTGTACCACTGATCTTCCTAGCTATTCCCAGAACTGGTAACTGCGTGTGGGCGCGTCACGTACTCAGGAACTCAGGAGGATGTAGAGAGAATGAAGAAGAAACAATTTCTTCTAAGAGAATACATAAACTAGAACCATTCTAGTTCTTAAAAAAATTATATCTTATATATATTTATTTTTGTTTCAATCAGTGCACTGATGCACCACAAACATTCTTTTTCTCTTTTGTTGAATCAAAAAACCAACGCACACCAATGCTTTGTTTCTCTTTTTGTTTCTCCTTTTTTTGTCTCACACACACATTGATTGTGAATCTATTGCGTGAAATCAGGTTCAACAAAAATAAATAACTGATTGCATTATCAGTTTATTTATTTATTTATTATCTAGTTATATTAAATATATCTCTATATATTTTTCAAACTAGACCATTATCTCTTTTCAAATATATCTCCATATATTCAAAGATAATTATTATTAAAGTATTCTAGGTAGAGTAAGATTCTAACTCCCACATAACCCTAGTTAACTTAAACTTAAATACTATACCTAACTAAGAATAAAATAATCTAATTATTTTATGTCTCAGTTATGATTTGAACCTGTAACCTCCAATTAATAATTCATAATTATTAATTCATTAATTAAATAATCTAATTATTTAATTAATTTAATTATTAATATATTAATTAAATAATCTCATTATTCAATTAATCCCTGAATGAATACGTGTCACTTTTGTAACACAATTAATTGGACAATCCAATTAATTAATCGTGACCCTTGTTACCTAAATCGATCGGGCTAGCAAGGGGACCTAATGGACCCACAGTATTTTGAGCTCCAATAATCCTCGGAATCATTAATTAAACTCTTTAATTAATATTCCTTGATTATTAACTCCGGTGTTATTCCACTGAAAACCCGAAGCTGCACTCTCTCAACTGCATACGTTTTTACACAGACCGATACAACTCGGTGTCCATCGATATAGCTATTACACATGGTGTGATCCTCCACGGTAGTTCATTATTAGAGTTGGGTCATAATGTCCGTTATACCCCTCTAATTGCATATGTCCTTTAAGTACCATTGATTCTCTAATGAACAATAAATCCTATTTCCTCATGGAATTAAGAGAGCGCTCATATTATCCAAGCCCCGAATCAACCCTTAAGGGAACTACCATCTACTTCTCACAAGAAGGAGTGGATTCCACTATTGTGTACATATCTTCCTAGCCACAAGCCAAACCGCAATCCCAACATACGGAGTATATTGATCAGGAACTGCATCTGACCTCACCCATGGTATATCAAAGACCACGATCTAACCTGAAGGAGTCGATAAGACACTCAGGATTAAGATCACCCACATATAGCCATCATTAGTTGATATATATGAATCTCATCAGTAAACGGATCTTGGTGAGAGATTCATATAGATCATGGCCCAGTCCTATATGATCACATCATACAAGGTGCCTCCATTCCCATATCTCATATGAATGATTCAGGATAGAATCACTGTACATTACGGAATGGACCGCAGCTATAGATTAACCACAAATAAAGTATCCAGCTTTATTTGCTATCTGTGGACTCTTTAGATTGTACGTCTCTTACTGTATCCATCCGCATATGATACTCATATACACAGTTCAAGATTACATCCGGCAATCCAGGATGTTAATATATGCACAAGTTATAAAATAAACAACACAACAAGAATGAATTGAACTTTTCTTTTTATTTATTTCATAAATCCATTTACAAAATACATCTTTAGGGCATAAACCCCGACATAGGAATCATCTGACTCTCAGATATCAATGGATTAACAACTCTTGTTGAATGAGCACTGGTCGTATCGAGCTCCATTTCATTCAATACAATCTTACTATGAGGTTTATGATCACTAATATAGCTATCCTCAAGAAACGTTGCATTTGTCGATACAAACACATTGTTCTCTTTAGGACTATAGAAGTATCCACCTCTGATCTCTTTGGAATATCCTACAAACAAGTAGACCACAGACTTGGTGTCCAGATTTCCACTTCTATTCTTCAGTACATGTGCTGAACACCCCATATGCGAAAATGGAGTAAACTAGCTTTACGACCATTCCATAACTCTAAGAGAATTTTAGGAACATATTTGGATGGCACTACATTCAAAATGTATGCCGCAGTTTGTAACGCATATCCCTAAAAGGAATTTGGTAATGATGAAAAACTAATCATAGATCTCACCATTTCCATAACGGTTCTATTTCTCCTCTCCACGACACCATTCTGTTGTGGTGTTCCAGGAGCTGTGAGTTGGGACACTATCCCATGCTCTACCATAAAGTCTTCAAACTCTTGGTCAAGGTACTCACCTCTACGATCCTATCATAGAGACTTGATAGTCTCTCCTAACTGATTCTCAACTTCAGCTCGGAACTCTTTTTACTTTTCAAAAGTTTCTGACTTCCATTGCATGAGGTAGACATATTCGTATCTAGAGTAGTCATCTATAAAGGTGACATAATACTCATAGCAACCCCTTGCTTTAACATCCATCGGTCCACAGACATCTGAATGTATAAGCTCTAGTGGTTATTTAGCTCTAAGCCCTTTTCTAGTAAAATGTCTCTTGGTCATTTTACCTTCCATACATGATTCACAGACAGTTAAGGTGCCAACCTTTAATTCATTTAAAGGTCCCCTTTTAACTAGCTTATCTATCCTGCCAAGGTTAATTGGGCCAAGTCTTATATGCCATAGATAGGTTTCATTTTCTGGAGAAATCTTTTGACGTTTTGTTTTTGGTTTTTCAACTATAAACATTTCAACGTTGAGCAGTGTTGTATATATTAACTACCTTAAAGCATACAAATTGTTTTCGTTTAATCCTAAACATATATTCCATTCTTTGCAATAATAGCATACTTATTATTAAAAGAAACAGAATATAATTGTTCTAACAACTTTGAAACAGAAATCAAATTTCTTGTGAATCCAGGAATAAAAAATACATTGTTCAAAACAATAAAACGGTTTCCAAAATGTAGTCTAACTACACCCACTACTCTTGCTGACACGACATCCCCTGACCCAACATGCATAGAGAAGGCTCCCTCCTCAAGCTGTGTCCAAGAATCAATCCACTGCATAGAAGAACAAACATGGTTAGTGGCCCCCGAATCAACTATCTAGGGTAAAGAATCATCTTCCACTAAACATGACTCATGAACAAGTAAATCATATTTACCTTTCGTTTTCTTCTTCTTGGTAACCTCATCTAGATACTGAAGACAGTTCCTCTTCCAGTGTCCAACCTTGCCGGCATTTGAGTAACCAGACCATCTGAGTAACCCTGTTTAACATTGTGGGGTTATCTTCTAGCCATTTAAAGTTGGCTTAGTTTAGTCGGCATTTGTTAACACGTTACTTATTATCCCCGTGAAACACGACGTTTATGTTGATGTGCTCGCTTTCCAGATTTTACCAATAACAGATATCTGATATCTTTTAATAGATATTAATAAAGCTTTTTAAATTCAAACTCAATATTTAATTAAAAGTAAAATAATCACATTATCTTATCTTTCAAAATTAAATATCAAAGAACACCCTCCAATAATGATTAATTACATAATTAAATAATCTAATTATTTAATTAACATAATTCTTATTATCAATTAATTAAATAATCTCATTATTCAACTAATTCCCTATTAAACAAGTGTCACTTTCGTAACACAATTAATTGGACAATCCAATTAATTAACCATGACCCTTGTTACCAAAATAGATCTGGCTAGCAAGGGGTCCCACAGTATTTTGAGCTCCAATAATCCTTAGAAAAATTAATTAAACTCTTTAATTAATATTTCATGATTATTAACTTCGGTGTTATTCCGCTAAAAACCCTAATCTACTTTCTCTCAACTGTAGACGTTTTTACACAATCCAATAACTCTCGGTGTCCATCGATATAGCTATTACATATGGTATGATCCTCCATAATTAGTTCATAATTAGAGCTGGGTCATAATGTCTGTTATACCCCTATAATTACATCTTTCCATTAAGTACCATTGATTCTCTAATGAACAATAAATCCTACATTCCTCACGGAATTAGGAGAACGCTCATATTGTTCAAGCCCCGAATCAACCCTTAAGGGAACTACTATCTACTTCTCGCAAGAATGAGTGGATTCTACTATTGTGTACAAACCTTCCCAGCCACAAGCCAAACCGGAATCCCAACGTACAGAGCATATAGATCGGGAATGCAACTCCGACCTCACCTATGGTACATCAAAGACTACGACCTAACCTGAAGAAGTTGATAAGACACTCAGGATTAAGATTACGCACATATAGCCATCATTTGTCGATATATATGAATCTCAGTGTTAACGGATCTTAGTGAGAGATTCATATATATCGTGGCCCAGTCCTATATGATCACATCATACAAAGTGCCTCCATTCTCATATCACCATATGAATGATACAAGATAAGATCACTGTACATTACTGAATGGACCGTAGCTATAGATTAACCACAAATAAAGTACCCAACTTTATTTGATATCTACAGACTCTTTAGATTGCTCATTCCTAACTAATTCCATATGTAAATGACACTCATAAACTCAGTTCAAAATTACATCCGGTAATCTTGGATGTTGAGTGCACATGTTATATATAAAGTATGATACAAAAATGAATGAATATACTACTTCTTTTATTTATGTTCAAATCACATTTACAAATTACAAGCTTTAGGGCAAAAACCCCAACAACTTTTTGTTCGATTCTTGAGTAAAATCGAGTCTTTAATGGCTCGATTGAGGTTTTTGCAGGATATCATTGTTAGTAGGGGTGTTTTGGTTAAGAGAGAAGATTTGGGATATAAATTGCAAATATGAAGAGTTCAGGGCTTTAAGGTTGAATTGTCGCAATTGGCCTTCTGTTTCAGAAGTTAGAGACACTCGAGCGACAGAGAATTCCATGATTGAAGTGCGGTTTTGGCAAACCACAGTGTTCCTCTATGTATAACATCGCCTCTATAGCCAAAGGCATGTTGTAGCCGAAGTGTCGTTCTATCAAACCGCAACAACCAGGCAATAGAAAGTTTCGCGGTTGTACTGCCGTTCTACCAAATCGCGGCAGCCAAACCGCAACATCCCGTTAGCATGAATTTCTAGAAGGATTTTTGCCCTATTTGGAACCCCATATAAATGCTTCTCTTCAATTTCAGACATCATCATCTGCCACACGAGGATTCTACTCCCAGCAGCTTTTCATACCATTTCATCATACCTTTTAGCACATTCCTCCTTACACCTTCAAGCCCATCCATCATTGGAAGATTTAGAAGCAAGAAGAAGAAGGATACCAAGTCAAGGAAGCTCACATGACCAATATGGGTTTTCTCTACAACTCTTCTATGTTTTTATTTCCTCCATTAATGTGTAACTAAACCTTTATCTAGGGGATTGATGTAACCTTATTGGACTACTACATGTAATCTATTAGTTTACAATTCTTAATTCAATTCGAATTTAGTCTCATTTAATAAAATACTTGTTCAAATATACGTACTCATGTGATATTGTGACCTCAATTGATGTGAGTTTTAGTTTAGTTTATCTACGAGGTTGGGGTTTAGATGTGGATGACCATTCCATTTAAATCTTAATCACAAGCTTGGTAAATGAGAAAGTTGTTGTATGCATGACTGTGCTATGTCAATTTAGCTTAGAGTTTTCATGTTAGAGAAAGGTTTAACTATTGCTTGTCTCATGACCTTGAGTGAACAATGGAAGAACTCTAGAACTTAATTGATTTATCTTTAAAAAAGCCCTAAAATTGGATTGAAGTGCTTAACAAGACTAAGAGAGTGCATTGAGTGGTCCAAGAACGGTTGCATCGATTCCCTAGTGTTTCCTCCCATATATCCTTTCCTTGTGTGTGTTGTTGTGTTTAGTTCAGCTTTTAATTACAAGTTGCAATCAAATCATTTCAAGAACTCAATTGTTTTCCAAAAATCAAGCATTATGCAATTTAATTTTCATGCACTTAGATTAGATTTTTCATATATTAGTTGGCATTCAACGAATAGAATCACTGATCTAAGTGAACGAACTTCCTTTAAAATTGAAAAGAAATTAGTGCATCAAATTTGGCACCGCTGCTAGGGATCGGCGTAGGTTTCATTAGTTGAATCTAGTTAGTTTTGTTTAGGTAGTGCATGTCATTTACTTTTTTGTTTTATTTTAGTTTTTAGTGTCTTTTTACTTCATTGGTAGCTTGTTTTTGGTGTTTCAGGTTTATAGGTGCATGCACAGACGCCGTTCACTTGGAGGAATTTTGTTCCCGACTAACGAAAATATCAACCGTGTAGATATTTTTGTTGATTTGGAAAACTCATATACTCCGGAAATGGCTGAACAAGTTGGCCAAGGTGAGAAAGCTGAGCACATAAGTCCACCGGGATCACCAAAACGTGCGCTCAATAAAGACATGATAGCAATGAGAGAGTTCGGTTAGCCTATGATTGGGAACCAACCATCACCAATTGTGTTAAATGTTGCGGAAAAGAGTTATGAATTGAAGGGTCTGCATTTGAACATGTTACATCCTTCCACGGCCTTCCAAGTGAAGATTGCATGAAATTCATGAAAGATTATCAGTCCATCTTGGAGACATTTCCTATAGGCCGACTCAAGGAGAAGCAATTGAAGATGAGGTGCTTCCGATATTGCATGAAGGACAGAGCCAAGTTGTGGTTCACATTTTTGAAAGCATGATCTTCGATATCAAGGGATGATGTGTGCCAAGCCTTCTTCAATAGATTCTTCCCAGCCACAAAGACAAAGGGTATCCGAATCAAGATTTCTAGTTCACCGAGGAATAGAATGTACCCTTCCATGAGGCATGGGAAAGGTATATGATGCTTTTGGAGCAATGCCCCCCTCACATGGTGACCGAAGAGTACAAAGTCCGCACCTTCTATCACGGGTTGACTACGTTCACACAAGCAGTTGTAAATAATGCTTGTGGAGGTACCCTCACAAAAAAGACAGTACTTAAGATTTATGCGATCTATGAGACATTGGCTTTCAACTCCTAGCATAGAAGTTCAACTACAAGAAGGGGAAGGAAGTATGAGGTTAGTAAGAATACATACATGGAAATTCAAATGGCAAACCTCACTAAACAAGTACAAGCTTTGGCAAAGAACATGGGACAACAACAAGGAGGGGCAAACTTGGAAAATTAAGGGGATCATCAGAGTAGAGATGAGATACCGAACGAGACGAAGCAGGTCCAAGCCTCAAACTACCAAAGGGGGAGAAATGACCCCTACTCGAATTTCTACAATCCTGGGTGGCGCAACCACCTAAACTTCTCATGGACAGATTCAAACAATACCTTGAACAATTAGCTAAATACTCAAGGAAATAACCAAGAAGGGTACAATAAGGGAAATTATCAAGGCCAAGGGTCCAGTGATCAACAGTAGAACAATTATGCAAACAGAGAGATTTCTTCATATCATCCTAGGAAGCCATCCATAGAAGATATAGTGACTAACCTTGATCAAAGTTCGTAGCATACCGATCAGAATCTGAATAGCTTCATACAAGCAAGCAGGCAAAGGTTTACCAACTTAGAGGCATCTATAAAGAAGTTGGAGACACAGTTGGCACAAGTAGTCAATACTATTCACAAGAATGAGCCCGGGAGATTTCCTAGCCAATCGAAACAAGTAAAGGCATTGATCGTTTTGAGAAGTGGACGAGTGTTGGACACTGGAGATGTTGGTTAGCCGAAGAGAAAGAAGACCAATGAGTCGGAAGATGAGAGTGAGGAGAGGATTAGAGTAGAGGAGGAAGAGATAGTGGTCGATTCAACCCCCGAGAAGACCTCCATTTTTCATAAGTCACCAAACCCATACATTCCACCGGTTCAATTCCTAGGGAGATTGAAAAGAGACAAGATGAACAAGGCGTTCAAAGAGGTCTTTGACATTTTTTCAAAGGTGCATGTAAACCTATCCTTGCTTGAGATGATAGAGAAAATGCATGCATATGCAAAGTTCTTCAAGAGTCTTCACACCAACAGGTAGACGTTTGGACCAAACCACTAAGAGTACATAGCAGGCAGTGCTAATGCAATTTTATAGTAAGAGCTTCCACCCAAGCTTAAGGATCCTGGCAGTTTTTGCATCAACATCACAGTTGGAGGTACCAAGCTTAAGAGGGTGATGTTAGACTTGGGTGCTAGCATCAACTTGATGCCCTTCTCCATTTACAAGCAGCTTGGATTGAATAAGCTTAAGCCAACAACAATGTTACTACTGTTAGCGGATGGTTCAGTGAGGTATTCGAGAGGGAATGTGGAGGATGTGTTGGTTTAAGTTGACAAGCTGATCATTCCAGTGGATTTCCTAGTCCCAGACATGGATGATGTGAGTGGAAAAATGAACATGAGACCTATCCTTTTAGGTAGACCATTCAAGAAGATAGCAAGAACAATCATTAATGTGCATGAAGGAAAACTTACCATGACAGTCTTGGACGAAATCATAGAATTTTAAGGTCTTCAACTCAGACTTGCAAGACTCTAACTCAATTGATTGTTTTTCCATGGATACACATCAATTAGAAGACTACTCAAGGAATGCAAATGAGTATTTAGATGAAATACTGGCCTTTTTGAGGAAGGTGAGAAAGATGTTCACGTATAAGAAATTCGTGCAAAACATGCATCCTCAGAAATCAATGAGCTTAGGAGTGAAAATGTCAACTTGATGATGAAAGTGGAAGCTCTTAGGAAAGAAAGGGATGACGCAATCAAGAAGGCAGAAAAGCTCGCAAGGCGAGGAAGAATTTTCCCGGAAGACAAGGACATTGCAATGGCAAGTGGAGCAGAAAGACAAGACAATCGATGTCATCAAGGAGGAATCAATCAGAAGAGAGAACGCCTTGAAGGTAGCAAATGTCAAGGAATTTGACTACTTAATGGAGCTTGAAAAAGTAAAACGAGCAACCAAAACCTTAACCAAGGACCGAAGCATAGATGAAGAAACCCCAGAACTTAACACTATCAAGGGAGATTCAAACCATCCAAAGGCAAGAGTTAACAAGACCGAAGGTAGTTCCTCTTATTTTCCTTACAAATGTCATTTTTGTCATACAAGGGGTCATAAAAAGGCCCAATGTGTTGAGTTCATTGAAGTTTGCAAAAAGAAACAAAGCATGCCTAAAGGAAGTCCTAGGAAAATCAGGATATCTTGGGTCCGAAAGGACAAACTTAACAAAGTAAGAGACATTGTCGTTGATGGGAGGAAAACTTTTGATATGAAAGAATGTCCTAAACTCCTTGACATGAATGGTGGTAGTACTAGTGGAGAGGTCACTCAGATGGAGGACCTTGTGCTTAAAGAGCTGTAGCGCTCTCACCATGTCTTGCCTATAAGTTAAATCGTGCGCTTGATGGGAGGCAACCATCCTAGGTGCCCTTTCTAATTCAACAAAATTTTGAAATTTAGTTGTAGAACATGCATTGTGATAGTCTAATCTCATTCCTTAATCTATAATGATTAACACCTTTAGTTAAAACTGAGTTGTGTTTTGTGTGCAAAGTGTAGAAAAACATAGTGTTAACCGAAAATTCACTCGGGGAGTAGAATTCCAACTAACACCCTTGTCCGCTACTGGTAGGTGGCAGCGGGGTAGGTACCTTTGGTACCGGGATTTCTTTTAACTGGAGAATGAAGGATAAAACCTCAAATAAATGATTCTATGAAGATTGGCATATGTGGAGATAATGCGGGTGGTACTATTTTATTGATCAAAGGATTGTTTACAAGAAGAATGGTTTTGTTTACATTACAACACTATCACTCTCTTCCCTCTCTCTACACATAATGGCGATGGCGAAACTGTACATGTCAATAAGTGGCTAAAATCCTCTCAGTAGTGGTTCTGAACCTCTTACTAACTTCAGAAAACTCAAAAGAAAGTTTCTGGAAAAGATCCTCCTCCCCTATTCATCCTTTATGGCCATATTTATAGACATCCCATATTCTTGAGAATCCGATCATATTAATGAGGATTATTTGGAGTCTTTCTTTAGGCGTTGAAAGACGTTGAGTGAGGTTAAAGGCAAGGGATTTGATCCGTCCAATTACTGTCGTATTTAAACTTTGATTTGGTTGACTTTTTGGTCTCATTTATGGCGCTTTAAATGGTGAAGAAGTCAACTTTTCCCTCCTACTTTGCTTGGAAGGAGAAACTGACTCTGAATCCTGGTGGCGTGGTACATCGATATACCGGTGTTCTCTTGCTGGGTCAGGGTTTGTTCTTGACGGAGTGCTGATATCATCATGGCGATATTCTTCCTGTTCGACGGGTAGGGGGCATATTTTTGTTGGATTTTTGGCTGATATTGAGGTACTCGAGTACCAGGCGTATGTCGCAGTACCTAGGTGTTAGGATTATGCTCAATAGCAAGAATGTAATAATGTATTTGACAATCTTTTCATATTAATAAAGAGATTTCTAGTTTAACAAGTCTTATAGCATTTATAGTTTAATTATTTTAATTGTCAAAAGTAAATAATTATAAGGTCAAAAGACTATGAGAAAAGAAGGAAGAAGGTAATATTAATTATCTTGAAACATGCTTTCTGGCAGATTCTACTGATTCTTGGATCATAGACTCTGGAGCCACTAATCTTGTTTGTTATTCCTTACAGGGTTCCAGGAAAGGAAAAGACTTAATGAGAATGAATTCAAATTGCGCTTAGGCAACATAGCGTTGGTGCCTACCTGTGTAATGGGAGATATTATAGCTAATTTAGATTCTAGTAGGCATTTAGATTTAATAGACATTTATTATGTACCTCAATTCAAGAGGAATTTAATTTCAGTTTCTTGTTTAAATAAATTTGGAGATTCTGTTACTTTTAATAAAAGTTTTTTTATTAGTAAGAATGACAAATTTGTTTGCAAAGGTACATTGGAAAACAGTTTATTCTATTTGTATAGAAATATCTCTCACTTGTTAGACACAGAATCAACAGAACCTAATCATAAAAGAATAAAATTATCAAAAGATGAAACTTACCTATGGCATTTGCACCTAGGCCATATTAACCTTGATAGGATTAAAAGATTGGTTAGTGATGGAACTTTAAGTGACTTAAAGGTTGATGATCCACCAACTTGTGAATCTTGTCTGAAAGGTAAGATGACCAAAAGGTCATTCACGACCAAAGGCACAAGAGCCACTGAATGTTTAGGATGAATACACACTGATGTGGGTGGTCCTCTTAACATTCAAGCTTGAGGTAGATATGAGTGCTTTATTGCTTTCACAGATGATTACTCAAGTTTTGGCTATGTGTATCTCATGAGACGTAAGTCAGATGTTTTTGACATGTTCAAAGCATTTAAAGCTGAAGTAGAAAATCAGCTAGAGAAACACATAAAAATCTTAAGACCTGATCGTGGTGGGGAATATTTATTTGGTGAGTTTCAACAATATCTTATTGATAATGGGATTATTTCTCATTTTTCTATTCCAGGAACACCTCAACAAAAGGGGGTGGCAGAAATGAGAAATAGTACTCTTTTGGACATGGTTAGGTCTATGTTGAGTTATTCAACTCTTTCTATTTCTTTTTGGGGATTTGCTTTACAAACTGCTATGTACATTCGAAATGATGTACTATCTAAGCCGGTTCCTCAAACACCGCATGAGTTATGGACTGGGTGAAAGCCTAGTTTACAACACTTAAGGATATTTGGATGTCCTGCGCATGTGTTAAAAGAAAAGACAAAAAATATGGAGTCCCGTTCAGAAACATGCATATTTATGGGGTATCCAAAAATAACTAAAGGATATTATTTCTATAGTCCTTCAGATCTTAAAGTATTTGTTTCGAGAAATGCTAAATTTTTGGAAAAGGACTATATGAATGATTTTGTGCCTAAGAGTATAATTGTCATGAATGAGCTTTCAGAAGATACAATTTCACAAGAGGTTTCACAACCTAACCCAATTGTAAGTTCCGCACCATCACATGATCAACAACCTACCATTCCTCGTCGTAGTGCGAGGGTTAGTAGACAACGTGAAAGATACATCGGTCTAGGAGAATTAGTGGAGAATCTCCGGGACGACGATGATCCCTACACGTACAAGGAAGCTATGGAGGATGTTGATTGTTGCCATTGGCAAAAGGTAATGCAATCCAAAATTGAGTCTATGTTCACAAACAATGTCTGGTCTCTTGTAAACTTGCCTAAAGGGATAAAACCCATTGGGTACAAGTGGGTATACAAAAGGAAAAGAGGAATTAATGGAAAGGTAGAAACCTTTAAAGCTAGATTGGTAGCTAAAGGTTACACACAAAAGGAATGTATCTATTACAAGGAAACCTTCTCTCCTGTGGTCATGCTTAAATCCATTAGGATACTCTTATCCATTGCGGCATCTCTAAACCTAGAGATCTGGCAAATAGACGTCAAGACAGCTTTCCTTAATGGAAGTCTTGACCAAAGCATCTATATGATGCAACCAGAAGGATTCATTGAAAAAGGCCAAGAGGAAAAGGTATGCGAGTTGGAAAGATCCATATATGGACTTAAGCAAGCATTCTGATCATGGAACATAAGGTTCGATCAAGCTGTGAAAATTTTTGGATTTATTCAAAACCTTGACGAACCCTGTGTATACAAAAGGAATAAATGCGACAAGATAGTTTTCCTAGTTCTTTACGTTAATGATATACTACTCATCGAAAACGATATAGGTGTATTGACATCAGTAAAAGAATGGTTAGCAAAACAATTGGATATGAAGGACTTAGGAGAAGGAAGTTTTATTCTTGGTATCCAAGTAATAAGGGATAGAAAGAATAGAATGATTGCATTATCCCAAGCTTTATACATAGATAAAATCTTGTCTAGGTTCCCCATGCAAGATTCCAAGAAAGGTATGTTACCTTTCATACATGAAATCAAACTTTCTAAGGAACAAGTTCCTAAGAACGAGCAAGAAGAGCAATTCATGAGTAGGGTTCCATATGCCTCGACAGTTGGAAGTCTTGATCACTCACAAATGGTACATATTTTGAGCGTTTAATTCATCTCTTTTGTGTCCGTTTATCGGACATTTGTGTGTTTTAACTATCTCTTTGAGTCCTTTGTAGGTAATGTTGATATTCAAGTGAAATATTGGAACTTGATGAAGATTTGGGGAGAAAACAAAGTAAAATGGCAAGTTTGGATAATTCTGCGAGTTAAACCTCACAGAATCAAGTCACAGATCATGTCCAAAATGTTATGTAATGAATGACAACGAGATGGGCCTAGTAGAACTGCACTGCAAGTTAAAACTGCAGGTTAAACCTCGCAGCAACAAGAGGCAGAAGCCACTGCGAGTTATAACTGTGAGTCAGAACTGGCAGAAATAGGTCGCAGCCAAACCAAATATTTTTCTGCGATGACCTACTGTGAGTTCTATCTAATAGTTCAGTTCCAGAAAAGATTGTAAGTATAATCTACGAGTTCAACATGGTAGAAATCATCATGCATAATAGCTCTAGAAGACACTGCAAGCATCAGCTATGACTACTAACTCGCAGACGTAAGTCGCAGAGAAACAAAGAAAGAAGATCTGTGAGATAAAACCAGCAGAATAACCTAGTGAATGCTGAGCCAACTTAATTGTGAGGTCCAGGTCACAATATGATGTCGCAGAAGACTTTACACGTCACTCTTCAAGTGGATTTCAGCCAAAAGTTTCCCCCACTATAAAGACACTTTTTTCATACCAGAAAAAGTGTGTATGAGTGTTGAAGTGTGGTGAAAAGTGTGAAATTAGAAATTAGTATAAGAACTTTGTAGCTAGAGTTAAAAAAAACCCTTTTTTGAAGAATCACTCACTTGTACTTTTAGATTAAACACTTTAGTTTTCTTAATTTAGAAGTAGTGAATCTACTCTTGGTCATTCAAGCAAGGTTTTGTGGAGCAAGCTAGAAGAGAGCATCAAGAACACCATGAGCTTTCTTTATCTTTCTCTTTTCTTTACTTTTATTTATTTGATAATGATAGGCTAAATCCTTTTGTTGAGGATTTAGTGATTGTATATATTTGAACACCTTTAGTAATGATCTAAGTCTATCTTTTATCTATTTTGAGTTTGCACTTATGCTTAATATATTCAAAATGTTGATTGATTGAGTATGAACATTACTTAACAACCAAGCATGAATTGTTGTGCATGAATTGTTGTGCATGAATAGGTTGACCAATCTTGAGTAGTTTACACTTGAAACTCTTACATATAGATGGTTTAAGATCAGAACTTTGGTGGTAAAATTTGTCATTATCATATTGCATCACTACTTCCTCCACATATCTTTAGAATCTTTAAACTTAGCAATTGAAAGCAATCTCTCACTAGTTTAACTTAGTTGAATTGTATTAGACCAATCACAATAGAAAACGTTATAGAGTTCCTTGTGGGAACGAAACCCTTACTAGTGTCCGCTATACTCGACAACGATTCGTACACGTGCAAGGGTTAATTAGACTTGCGCACTCCATTTTCATTTCACTTCGTTTTAAGAGCACCAGTAGTTTTAGAGGTACGCTCGGAGTGCGTCAAAAATCTTGGCGCCGCTGCTGGGGAACTTCTGAGTAGCGTTTCTGTATATTTTTAGTGCAATTGGTTGTTTTAGTTGTAGATCTAATCAATTTATTACTCGATCTTTGATCAGTTTTTACTTTTAATTTTCAGGATATCATCTGAAACGACAAGTCGTGATACGTCACCGGCGAGGTCACGGGATAGAGAAAGACATGTATCACCAGTTAGAGCAAATGAGGGTGAACATCGTAGGCATATGAAGGATTATTCCTTGCCAAGAGTCGGAGCTCATCCTTTGGCTATCTTGTTGAACACGGCACAAAGGAATTACGAGTTGAAGAACCAACATTATAATACTCTCCTAACATACTATGGAAAGACGGGTGAGGATGTTCTTCAGTTCATGAAAGAGTATTATAATGTGATGACGACCATCTGTCTAGGAGCATTGTCGAAGGATCAACTGAGGATGCGATGCTTCTCATATTGCATGAAGGAAAAAGCTAAGTAGTGGGATGAAGTTGAGCGAAAATTCTTTGACAAGTATTTCCCTATGTGGAAAACCAAGGAGATCCAAGGGAAGATAGCTACATTTGTGGAAGAGGATAGAGAACCTTTCCACGAGGCATGGGAGAGATTTAAGTTACTCCTAGCTCAGTGCCCTCACCATGAGTTTACACTAGTCAGTCGAGTGTAATCATTTTATGATGGACTTTTGGGACTCACCCAAGCGATAGTTGACAATGCTTGCGGGGGACCAATGAGAGAAAAAATGGCAGCAGAAGTGTTAGAAAGGTACGATATGTTGGGCCAAAACTCCCAATAACATAGTTCAAGAGGGGGGGACAAAGAAGGAAAGAAACATACGGAAGTGGCGACCCAGTTGGACAATCTCACAAAGGAGATGAGGGGATTTACAAGCAACTCCAAAAAATAGCAAGTACAAGCGGTAGTATGTCAAGTATGTGGGCAAAACAGACATTGGGCGGACATGTGCCCCGATCAAGGTGTAGCACCTCAAGAGGAGGAAGCACAAGTGTTCTACCAATATAATCAGAATCATCAACGGAATACCCAAAAAGGAAATAATTATAACCCTAATTGGAGGAACAATAAATGGGGTGGTAATAACAATAGAGGGCCATTCCAAGGAGGAAATCAGCAGTACGGGAACAATCAGAACTATCAAGAGTATGGAGGAAACCGATTGGAGAATCAGAATAATGCTCAATCAAGCCAAAACAATTAACAAGCTCAAATTTACAATCCGGAGGAGGACCAACGGATAGTTAGCTTGGAGGCTTCGATTAAGAAGATTTCTATGCAATTGTCTCAATTGCAAGAAAATTCCAAGAGGCAAGAGAATGGAAAGGCGCCCATTAACCACATAGAAGGGATAAATATGGTGACCATGGTGGGAAAGAAGAAAGTGGATCCGCGCCTTCATAAAGCAAAGAATCCTTACAAACCCTCGAATACCCAAGCAAAAGAAAAGCTCAAGATTAGTGAAGAAGTTAGCAAGATGGAACAGGAAATAGGACTTAACCACCAAGAATTTCTGGGAGGCAATATCAGTACTGTTATTCAACAAGGTCTCCCACCAAAGCTTAGGGATCCCGGAAGTTTCACAGTCGATAAATCTGTTAGGGGTACTTCAAAGGAGAAAGCCATGTTAGATTTGGGATCGGGAATTAATTTGATGCCATCCTCAGTCTACAAGCGGTTGAATTTGGGAGAACTCAAGCACACTTTCATGTCATTGATTTTGGCGGACCAATCTTTGCAACACCCTCTTGGGATTGTCGAAGATGTGCTTTTGGAGGTAGATAAGCTAATTATTCCAACAGATTTTGTTGTCTTTGACATTGGAGAAAAATGCACCGAAAGAGAGCAACTCATACTGCTAGGATGTGCATTCATGGCTACGGCAAGAACCACCATTGATGTTCATCACGGGAAGCTAACCACGATAGTCTTGGGAGAGAAGGTTGAGTTCAATATGTTTGCAAGAAAAGAGAAGAAGAAGGAGTTGAACACTTGTTTCAAAGTAACAACCGAAGAAACCGATGAAAAAATCGAAGAACCAATGGATGAGTTGGAAGATTTCTTTCAAGCATTTCAGGATGAATTACGGATGCTTGAAGAAGAGACAAAGGAAAAACTAGAGAAGGATCTCATCAAGGAGGATGAGAAGCTAGATGTAATAGATATCAACCTCACATTGAGGATTGATACATTGATAAAGGAGAGGGATGAAGCCATTAAGAAGAGTGAAGAATTGGCACAAGTTGTCAAAATCCAAGAGGAGTTTTCACAAAGAATGGGAAAGATGTGTTTGGAGGTGGAAAGGAGAGACAAGGAGCACCAAGATCTCAAGGATGCTTTAGCCGCAAAAGAACATGTGTGCATAGTCTCTAAAATCAAGGAGTGTTATTTATTAGTAGAACTCAGGGAAGTCGAACATGCTATCACGGTCTTGATGAAGGAAACAACAAGGAGGGAAGAAATATCCATCTCAAAATCCACCAAGGCAAGCAAAAATAGAACATACCCACGAAAG
This sequence comes from Dipteronia sinensis, assembly GCA_033220585.1. NCBI lineage: Eukaryota > Viridiplantae > Streptophyta > Magnoliopsida > Sapindales > Sapindaceae > Dipteronia > Dipteronia sinensis. Next base: position 65,916,612 of record CM065640.1, read on the forward strand.
AAAAAGGGTAATGTTCCTTTTTTCCATTTAAATGCTTTTTCTATCATGAGAAGGGTCACAAAAAGACCCAATGCGATGAGTACATTAATCACCGAAAGAAACAACAGGAAAACATCTTGGAAAACCAAGTGAGGATCACACCTATATGGATCAGAAATGATAAGGGTGAACAACCCAAGGAGACTTCTTTAGTCACAACAAAGTCAACACCTTATCCAAAGGTGTACATATTGAAAAGAAGGGAAACCTTTGATTTGTCCAATCACCCTACTGTTAGGCACCATGGAAGCACAAGTGGATTTACTCCACCATTGTGTACAAGAATATTTTGATTGGTTTTGTTTATGTGCAGATAAGAAGTCGTTTGACAAGCAAGCGCAATTTTGGAATGAAAGTAATGTTGGATGGCTGGAAAAGCCATGGTAACTGTAAATATTTTTGTTTGTGCAGGTTAGTTGCCACAAGAAAATCAGGAGAAGTTGTCATGAGAAGAAAAAGTAGCAACTATGATTCTAGTCTGCGAGTTATAACTCGCAGTGTTAAGTGGCAGGTAAATCTGGAGACTCTCTGTGAGACGGGTCTGCGAGAGGAAACCCGCAGCTGGAAGTACACAAGTAGTAGTATCTTCTAGGACACCTGTGCCATAAGAAACTGCGAGCAAGAAGTCACAACAATCATTTTTGCTAGATACAAATGCGAGAGGAAACTCACAGCAGGAGTAGCAAGAAATCACAGCAAGTTCTGAGGGAACTTTACGAGTATAGGCTGCGACATTAAAGTCGCAGTGGACAAATTTGTGATAAGAAACTCCGAGGTATAAGTCGCTGTAAAGAAGGGAAGAACTCACATGTAGTTTAGAGATGGATCTGCGATGAAAAACTGCGAAGTACAAGTCGCAGATATAGTCTGGGAAGATTCTGCGAGATACGACTGCTAGCAATAGGTCGCCGTATGAAGTAGCAGTCATCACTGGATATATTCTGTGAGATATGACTGCGAGAAAGAAATGGTAGAATGTTCTTAGCACAGTTCCTGAAAAGATATTTTATGTCAGACTAGAAGCCATGTAAGCTTCTGCGACTTGGAACTACGAGTTCTAACTCGTAGATTTCCAAAATATCCCCTTAAAATAGGGAACCGCCTCATTTTAGCTTATAAGTCCAATCGGTAATCAATTATTTCCCTTTTTCTCAGAAATATCTACTTATCATCTAAGGTAACTCTTAAACTCAAGTGTTAATAGCCAAAATTAGCTAAGGACCAAAGGGAAATTTTCCACTTCCTAGACCTGGTTCCATACCCGAAAGTTTCACCTGAAGACCTCTATATCCAGAGCCAAGCTACGATACCACCCAAGGCACAAGGGCAGGCTCCAGAAACATCTGGGATAAAGCCCGAACCCGAGAACTTCCACCAGGAGACCTCTCTATCCAGGGCCGAACTGCGATACCACCCCAGGAATAAGGGCGGGCTCTGGAAACATCCGGGATAGAGCCAGGAATGATCGGACTTAGCCCGCATCATCAAAACTAGAAGCTCCTCAAAGTCAAGGTCATCTTGCAAATGCTCAAGAAACTCGTCTGTACCTCGATTGACATAGAAGAATGTCCCTATAAGGCCGCGAGGTCAGTCGAAGCCACACCTAGCTTCAAAAAGGTCAGTCGAGGCCATATCTAGCTTCAAAAAAGTCAAGAGAAGCCAGATCTAGCTCCAAGCTGGATGAAACTTCTCAGACATCAAGGTCGAAATACTAAACAACCTCCCTGGTTGATGCATCACACCATATCGTCATGTCCCGCGACTTCTATAAGGATCATACTGAAAGGATACGAGGAATGCATTAAATCATACCTGGAAGCGTTATCTACATGCAGAACAAGTAATGAAATCCAAAAAGGTAACAAACTGATCTCCACCACGATACTCTCAATTCGGGCGTCAATCTAAAAGTCAAATGATATTAACGCAAGAAATGCCGCCCGATAAGGAAGAGACTGAGACAATCACTGAGACAATTAAGGGAGAATCAGTCTGTTGACCTACAAACCATGTATAAATAGAAAAGAAAAGAAATGAAAAGAGGAGACTACTATTCGACAGGCATAAGACTAACAATCGACCATTTTCTAGAGAGATTTGAGAGAAAAGAGAGAAGAATCTTTGTATTCGTGTACCATGCATGCTAAATAAAAACATTCTTGCCTACTTGTCATTTTATAAACCACTGTTACATATATATAAGAATTTTGGCCACCATCTACGTGGTAGTGGTCTTGAGGGCGTTAACTGGGATTTCTCATCCCGAGCAAAATTTTCGTTAACACTTTCTGGCGCCGTCTGTGGGAACTTTTCCTACACCCGATTAACCGATTGTTTGCATTTATATTTTCATTGTTTTATAGGAACTATGCGGCTCCGCTCCTCCCAAGGCCAACACAGAGTCCCGGAGCAGTCTTCGGCGAGGCCAACCCGGAAGCCCCAGGAAGGGGGAGAAAGTCTGGATATAGTAGTCAAGCTCCGATCCAGACAACCAATATGCGAGCTACTGGCCACCCCATAGTGAGCCAGGCAGCGCTCGACCAACAAGCGGCGGCCTTCGTAGAATCCATCCATGTCCGCCTCCTCGCTGAAGGCATCACAATCTAGCCAACCAACCTGAATGATCAGCGAGAGTCGAGCAGACTCGGAGCTAGACCACCTGCTTTCGATCGCCTAGGCCCTCCTTCTCCCGAGCCGGCTCGAGATAGATCAGGGCCCCATCGTTCGATCCGGGATAGGCTGGGACCCATGCCCCCAACTCTTAAAAGACTTTAACAATATCAACCCCGGCTAGTTAAGTCTGCCGCGGATGTTTTTACCCGGAGGTCGTGAGGGCTATCTCATCCAACTACATCTAGGAGAACAACCCGAGCTCTAGAGGAGGAAAGTAGACAAACTCCCCGAGTGGATCATGTCCAGGAGGAGGACCGGATAGAAATTGCCAGTTCATCAGAAAGATTCGACAGTGAGGAATCTGAGGTTAACTCGAAGAGACCCGGGAACAAGCGACTAAGGGATCAGCTGGCCAAGCTACAAAAAGAGGTCCAGCAGATAAGGAAGGGAAAGAGCAAGGAGGACAAAAAGAATCCCCTGAGCGAGATGAACGCTCCCTTCACTAGGAGGATCCGGGAAGCAGAGCTCCCCCAAAAATTCAAAATGCCAGCGGATAAAGTCTCTTGAACGGAGGATCCTCTAAGCCATCTAGAGAGCTTCGTTCAACAGATGGAAGTCCAGAACACTACCAGAGCAACTATGTGCAGAATGTTTCCAACAACCTTGACCGACTATGCGAAAACCTGGTTCAGGAAACTGCCCGTGGGTAGCGTGGATTCTTTCACAAAGCTGTCAACCGATTTTTGCTCACAATTCCAAGGAGTTAAACCTCGTCCGAAAGATCCCATACACCTCCAATATGTGATCTAAGAGCGGAGTGAAACTTTTCGATCTTATGTAGAGCAATTTCACAAGGAGGTCATACAAATGGGAGTTTTCACTGAAAAAGAAACCCTCGCTAACTTCAGACGAAACCTCTGGGCAGGAAAGCTTTTCCGTTCTTTCACTAAGAGACCTCCCGAGACATACCAGGAGGCCTATGACCGGGCTCTTGAGCAGGTCGAGATCGACAAACAACTTAAGGTTAAGATAGAACTTGACGACATGAGAACGGCAAAGCGTCTGAAGAAAGAAGCCCCCAAATTTGAACTGGTGCAAAGAGCTCAGAATAAACCTCCCAATAGGTCGACCTATTGCCCTCATGTACCTCCACATAAGCAAGAAAGATATCCAGCAAAACGAACCCCTCCCCGGGCTTCGCCGCCTCCCAGGACCGTGGCTCCAGTAATGCAAGGGGAAAAAGGGTATGACCGCTATACTCCTTTGAATGCTTCCAGGGAAACAGTCTATCTTGCCATACATGATAAAGGATTGCTCCAAAAGCCCGCTCCCATGAAGGCCCTAGCTGACAGGAGAAACCGGTACAAGTACTGCGACTTTCACGAAGACGTGGGCCACAACACTTCGGAGTGCTATAACTTGCGCAACCAGATTGAGGCCTCGATAAGGGGAGGATGCCTGATTGAATTCCTATAACAGGTCAGAGATAATATCATAACTGGAAGGGAGGTGCAAGCTGAAATCTGCGAGGACGCAGAAAAGAGGAAAGGGGAGCAGGCTGACTTAATGCAACAGATCCAGGTGATACACACTATCAGCGGAGGTCCTACATTGGCCGACGTGTCCAATAACTCCTTGAAAAACCACGCTAGAAAGGTTCCCCACCTTGGAGAGAGTCGGGGGATCTTCGAAGTCAGCCAGAGCCCAACAGAGCCCGACCAGTCAGCTCAGATCGTATTCACCGAAGCAGATGTCTTCAACACTGTGCAACCTCATGATGATCCAATGGTCATCACGATACAGATCGCCAACTGTCTGGTCCATCGCGTGCTCGTGGATACGGGTAGCAGCGTAGATATCCTCTTTAAGGATACCCTGGAAAAACTGAACCTAAAGCAACATTGCTACAACAGCTGTACCACTCCACTTTACGGTTTCACTAGGGACTCGATCATACCAGTGGGGTCAATGATCCTCCCAGTAATCATCGGGGTCACCCCGTTCCAACAGAATGTAATGACCGACTTTGTTGTGGTGGACACCCCATCGGCCTACAAGGCCATCTTAGGGAGACCTTTCCTGTCCTCCTTGAAGGGAGTCTTGTCCATATACCACAACGTCCTGAAATTCCCGGTTAGAACCAAGGTAAGAGAGGTACGAGGAGACCAGCATGCAGCCAGGAAATGCTACGCAGTATCTGCCAATCCTACAGCCTTAGCAAAGCAGTCTGTATAGGTGACAGTAATCTAGGAAGACATGGATACATCCCGGATAATCCAGGAGGAGAAGGAGCCCGTAGAACATCCTGGGCATCCTGAGGATGAACCTATCATGCCCTACGAGGAAGAACAGAGTAAGGAATGGGCCAGCGGGCAGCCTGTGGACAAACTAGAAGAGATATCCGTCAGGAATGACGATCCCTCTAAGGTCGTCAAGGTCGGAGCCACCCTTGATCCAGAAGTAAAAAGAGGACTGGTTAATCTTCTCAGGGAATTCAGTGACATCTTCACCTGGAACCATAATGAAATGCCTGGAATCCCGGCATCATTGGCCACCCACCGGCTAGCAGTAGATCCAACAATCAAGCCCGTCAAGCAGAAGAGATGTCATTTCAACACTGATAGGAAAGCGAGCAGGCGTTTCAAGCTTTGAAGGAGTACCTAACAAGCCCCCCTTTGTTAGTCAAGCCGGTTCTCGGAGATGAGCTGCAGATTTACCTGGCTGTATCAGAAACTGCAGTAAGCGGGGCTTTGGCCAAGGATTGTAGCAACAGTTTTCAAAGACCCATATACTATGTGAGTCATGCCTTGACCAAATCAGAAAGGAACTACGTTCTCCTGGAGAAGCTCGCTTATGCTCTGATAATCTCAGCGAGGAAACTCCGTCCCTATTTCTAAGCTCACACAATAGCAGTGGTGACAGACCAACCCCTCCATCAATTCTTGTAAAGACCAGATGTGTTAGGAAGGCTAGTTTTATGGGCACTAGAGCTCACTCAGTTCGACTTAAAGTATAAGCCCCAGACTACGATTAAGGCACAAGCTTTAGCCTACTTCGTGGCAGAATTCTCAGCGATCCTAGACCCAGTTGATCCCTCAATATCAAACGAGGTCCCTGAGAAGATATCCGAGGTCAAAAATTTGCCGGAGGGCTGCAAGCCATGGATCCTCTTTTCAGACGGAGCATCAGGACGAGCTGGGGGAGGAGCTGACATAGTTTTGATAGATCCGGAGGGGACTGAATTCTGTCACTGTTTCAGGTTCGAATTTAAAGCTACCAACAACGAAGCGAAATATGAAGCCCTCCTAGTTGGGATGAAGGTAGCCATCGAACTAAAGGCCGACTACCTGCATATCAAGAGCGATTCATTGCTTGTTGTAAACCAAGTGACTGGGGTCTACCAGGCAAACGGAGATAATATGGTTGCCTACTTAAATCTAGCTCGGCTGCTGAAAAGCAAATTTAAGGGACTCAAGATCGATCAGGTGCCTCGACACCAAAACTATCGCGCAGATGTTCTGGCTAAAATAGCGGCGAACGGAGGCCAATCCCTGCCAAGGGGAATTCCCCTCCAAGTGATCACCCAGCCAAGCATAGCCACAAATGGAGAAATTTGTTCCCTGGATCGCCTACCTTGCTGGATGGACCCAATTGTTGCCTACCTCCTTGAAGGAGAGCTTCCTAAAGAGCCCGACCAAGCCCGAAGAGTTAAGAGACTCTTAGTTCGATATTGTATGGTGGACGGATACCTCTACAGGAGGGGCAGATCCCTCCCCTTACTTAGGTGCTTGAATCCCGATGATGCTAAGTGGGCATTGAGAGAGGTCCACTCAGGGGACTGTGGGAACCACATAGGTGGGGAAGCTCTAGCCTATCAGGTGCTTCGTATGGGGTACTACTGGCCGACCATCCATCAAGATGCAAAGAGTTTTGTGCAATCCTGTGAACCTTGTCAAAGAACCTCAAACTTAAGCCACCAGCCATCCGAGCGACTGTCATCCCTCAGCTCACCTTACCCCTTTGCCATGTGGGGAATCGACCTAATTGGGCCACTTCCTACCGCTCCTGGACAGATGAAACATGCTATCGTGGCTATCGACTACTTCACAAGATGGGTTGAGGCATGACCTCTTGCTCGAATATCATAAAAGAATACAACCAAGTTCATCAAGACTAACGTAATATGCAGGTTCGGGACCCCTCTCATTATTGTAGCCGACCTAAGAAAGCAATTCGACAACGCCCGATTCAAAGACTTCTGCAAGGGATTGGGGATTGACCTCAGGCTCGCTTCAGTGGCTCATCCCCAGACTAACGGGCTGGTAGAATCCACCGACAAGACAATCAAGAAACTTCTGAAAAAGAAGCTTCAGCAGAGGAAAGGTAAATGGGCTGAAGAGCTACCAGAAGTCCTTTGGGCATACCGGACTACAAAAAGAGTAGCTACTGGAGAAACACCTTACTCCCTGGCCTTCGGGGTTGAAACAGTCCTCCCCATCGAGCATAGATTGACCTCGTTCAGGGTACAGCACTTTGAGCCCGAAAGTAACGAAGTCAAGCTCCGGGCTAGTCTAGACCTCTTAGAAGAAAAACAAGACCAGGTAGCAGAGAAAGTAGCGATCTACCAGAGCATGATCGCTAGATACTTCAACCAAAAGGTTAGAGCCTGGAAATTCAAGGAAGGGGATCTGGTACTTAGGAAAGTAACACTGAATACTCGGAAAAGGTCGGATGGAGTCTTAAGTCCAAATTGGGAAGGGCCATATTTGATAAAGCTAGTTGTTCGCAATGGAGCTTATAAACTCGAAGACATGAACAGACGACCCATCAACCACACTTGGAATGCAGATCATTTGAAGAAATTCTACCCTTGAAAAGAGTTCTCAAGCAGACTATCCCCACTTAGTTTTCATTACAGGTCCTAATAAAGATGTACTACATCTCCATCATCAATAAAGTCATTTTCCTTTTCTCTTCCATCTTTGTCTTCAACTATGTTCAACGTTAGAGACTATACCCTTGTATGGGAATTCGACATAAACCTCTTGAAACCAGGAGATAGCTCGATAGCCCTTCTGATGCCTTGGTCGGGCTACCACCCCCAAGAAGGATCTGAGTGTAAGAGCATAGTTGCCTTCCAGATCTCGACACCAAGAGATAGCTCGATAGCTCTCCTGATGCCTTGGTCGAGCTACCACCCCCAAGAAGGATCTGAGTGTAAGAGCATAGTTGCCTTCTAGATCTCGAGACCAGGAAATAGTTCGATAGCCCTCCTGATGCCTTGGTCGGGCTACCACCCCAAGAAGGATCAGAGTGTAAGAGCATAGTTGCCTTCCAGATCTCGAGACCAGGAAATAGCTCGATAGCCCTCCTGATGCCTTGGTCGGGCTACCACCCCCAAGAAGGATCTGAGTGTAAGAGCATAGTTACCTTCCAAATCTCGAGACCAGGAAATAGCTCGATAGCCCTCCTGATGCCTTGGGCGGGCTACCACCCCCAAGAAGGATTTGAGTGTAAGAGCATAGTTGCCTTCCAGATCTCGAGACCAGGAAATAGCTCGATAGCCTTCCTGATGCCTTGGTCGGGCTACCAGCCCCAAGAAGGATATGAGTGTAAGAGCATAGTTGCCCTCCAGATTACGAGACCAGGAAATAGCTCGATAGCCCTCCTGATGCCTTGGTCGGGCTACCACCCCCAAGAAGGATCTGAGTGTAAAGGCATAGTTGCCCGCCAGATCTCAAAGACTAGGAAATAGCTAAGTAGCATTCCTGATGTCTTGGTTGGGTTATCGCCCCATATATATAATGTTTGCTTTCATGTGTAGGATCAAAATCATCATAATTGCCTACACAAATCTTAATTGATGCTACAGATGCTACTCTGGATACCATTCAAGACCAGAAGCAGAATAAAGTTCTCAAAAAGGCGCGTCAATTTATCATTAAGGGCAAGGGGAGCCTATCCCCCTATAAGGCTACATCCAAATGGGGAGCCCAACCACCGAATTCGGGCTACAAAAAGAAGAAGGAAAAATAAAAAAAAAACTGAAAATGGCAAAGCAGGGTGCCCACCCCCTTTTCCGGGCAATCAGAAACAAGTCATCCGCTTCAAGCTTTGGGGCTATCATGGCTCCCCTCCACTGGCCCTCCTACTTCCTGCTGATCCTCAGCATCAACCCCCTCAACAGGTAGCTGTCCATCTGGGTTATCCTCACAGACCGCTCATCCATTTAGAGGCACTATCGGATGATCATCTGGATCTTCCTCTAAAACTTCATTGATTACATCAATAACTTCAGGAGGAATAGCCGCGTCGAGAAGAGCAGCCAAGGGCGCCATCTGGCTCCTGTCGACCCCCATCTCTGTTAAAGCTGGATCATCAGATGGGCTCCTAACCTCTTCACCAGCTCTCGATTGGTCCTCCTCGGATCAAGAGGACATCACTTTGCTGGAAGATTCCCCATGACCTGAGGGGTAAAGGAAGGAAGATGGAAGGAGGGATCTGACTGAGTGGGCTGCTTCCCAGTTTCTGCCAGGCTAGAATGGACCACCTTGTCGCCTTCAGGACGAGATAACTCGGAAGCTTTGAGCATTATTTCCTATCTGTCCCAGCCCGCAATAGACGACAAATCAAAAGGAGGAGGAAGAGCTTCCGCGGCCTGAAAGGAAACATAAAAATACCCATCGCTGAAGGAGGTCTCCGTATCAGCTTGCAGCTTGGCCACCTGAGTAATCAGAGACCGGTTCTCAAGGTCTAGCTTCTTAGCCTCAGATCTCCAGGAGTCTCGCTGCCTAGCCCACCTGAGAGATTGAAGACGCTCCTGATCGAAAGATTGCTTCATCCTCTCATGATCGCAGCGAAGCTCAACCATCTCGAGCTCAATTTTGCCTTGGCTGGAAATCACCTCTTCCACTAGAGACCGAGCCTGCTTGAGCAGTTCCCCGACCTTCTCGGCTTCAGCTTCGGCTTTCACAGCCTGATCACGGAGAAGGGCTACCTGCTGGCCCATCACGACATTGACCTTAAAGGCCTACAAATATAAAACCCGAGTTAGAAACTGAACGAGTTAATAAAAATAGCGTGAAGGAAATACAATTACCTCAGCTAAGATAGCGGACCTCTTGGTTATATGGACATCCACAGGCATAGAAGCCATCTTGGAGATCCCGCCACCTGGACAGGATGCTATGAACTGCTCCAAGACCTCGTCCCGCCCTGTCGAGCTCGACTGAGGCCGGGAGCGGCTGGAAGAAGCCCTCGCGACATCTTTCCCAGAAACCTCTGAGTTTTTGGTTGTAGGAAGTGCCGCGGAATCAAGTGTTTGAGTCAAAGGGGTAGCGACTTTAGCGTCCACGGCCGATGGGGCAGAAACAGCCAGACCAACCACCTGGGGAGCTTTGCCCAAAGCCCGGAAAGCCCGCGAGGCCAGAGTGGCCATCTTGGACCCAGCCGGAGAGACAGAAGAAGCCAGGGCAGGTTCGACCCCAGAGGAGGGAAGAGAAGCTCCACCTTGAGGAGAACGTGAGACGTGTCGGGTGGTTGGCTCCATGACAAAAACTGTAAATAAGCAGATTAAAGAAGAAAATGTTAGAACCAAGCTAAGTAATAAGACGAAGCAACACAAGGATACTTACGAGGAATATCGTCTGAAATACGCATATATTTGTTCACCCTACGAGGGTCAAAAGCTTCAGCAGTAGGGAACTTCGAATTCAGGTAATTTCGGGCTAGAATGGCCTTTAAGACGGCTTCGGACTCGGCAGGCAGGGAATCCCGGTCCCAGGAGGGCTTGTCACTGAAAGCCGTAGGAACCTCGAATTCATGCCCTCCGATGAAAATTGAGCTTCCCCAGTCATCCCCCGCCAGGATCCATTCTTCTTTCCATGCGGGATCCTTATTCGAAGTACCATGAATGATGAAATTGAGCTTATTCTTGGCCTTGGCGTAGAACTGACCCCGAGGAGCCCCAGACAAGCTCCCAATCTGAAAAAGATAAGCCAACTCCTCTGCACCTGGCTCCCTCGTCACTTTACTCATCTGGCATTGTTCCCTCTATAACACAAGGAAACCGATCAAATGCCTCCAGAAGCCCGGCGTTAACTGAAGGGGAGCTAGCTGGATGGCATTTAGAGCCCGCTGAAGGGTCGGATGGAGGGGAAGCCTGACCCCGTTCTCAAGAGCGGCCACATGGATCGGAAGCACGCCTTTAGGGGGGTTGAAAAACTCAAAGTTCTTGGGCGGCACCAAGATGGATACACTGTCGGGGATGCCAAACTTTGACCTCAAGCGGTCGATCGACGCCGGGTCAACGGTGGAATCTGGGATAACCCAGAAATCGTAGGGAGGGAGCCTCTCCCCAAGGGGACCAGGAGCCGAGACCCGACGCTCCCCAACAGCACCACCGGCCGTTTCTTTGTCGGAATCATCATTGATGATATCTAAAGGGTGGTCGGGATGATTGGAGAACCCAGTCCCGATAGATACATTCCTACTGGATCGCCGACGTTGTGAGGTGGGCGGGGAATCATCACCGTCAGAACTCCTCCTAGCCCGCTTCCCCAGACTAAGACTAATGACCTCCTCGCCGTTGAATATGGAATCATTTGAATCACGACTGTTTTTCGACATTATAGAAGACGAAGAATGAAGAAAGAATAGAAGACGAAGAATGAAGAAAGAAGCAAGCTTGGAGGAAAAACTGTGGAAATATTTCTCAACAAAAAGTTCTTTTAGCTCGAGAAGATGTGAGGAAGATGAGGAGGAAAATAGACATATATATAGGCAGGAGGGCAACAGCTCAAGTTACCAGGATACTCGTTTGGTAACGGTAAAAAATCGACTCGGTAACGTAACCGGATTAAACTCGAAAGCGGGCTAATCATCTCATGCCATATCATTTACGCAGTTAAAAGGAAGATCTCCCCAAGATCCTGGTAACGGTAAAAAATCTCGGGGACTGCCGTAACGTGATCAGATTAATTCGAAGATAAAATAGTCGGTTCACAACACGTCACTCAAATGAAGAAATTTCCTAAAATTTAAGTAACGGTAAAAAGAGGAAGATTTCCCAAATAAAGTGAGAATCTGACCTCAACCCTGATCTCGACGTCTGGTGTTCAAGTCAGAGGGGACTTCTGTTAATAGCCAAAATTGGCTAAGGACCAAAGGGAAATTTTCCACTTCCTAGACCTTGTTCCATACCCGAAAGTTTCACCTGAAGACCTCTATATCCAGAGCTAAGCTATGATACCACCCCAGGCATAAGGGCGAGCTCCAGAAACATCTGGGATAAAGCTCGGACCCGAGAGCTTCCACCAGGAGACCTCTCTATCCAGGGTCGAACTGTGATACCACCCTAGGAACAAGGGCGGGCTCCGGAAACATCCGGGATAGAGCCCGGAATGATCGGACTTAGCCCGCATCATCAAAACTAGAAGCTCCCCGAAGTCAGGGTCATCTTGCAAAATGCTAAAGAAACTCGTCTGTACCTCGATTGACACAGAAGAATGTCCCTAGAAGGCCGCGAGGTCAGTTGAAGCCACACCTAGCTTCAAAAAGGTCAGTCGAGGCCACATCTAGCTTCGAAAAAGTCAAGAGAAGCCAGATCTGGCTCCAAGCTGGATGAAACTTCTCAGACATCAAGGTCGAAATACTAAACAACCTCCCTGGTTGATGCATCACACCATATCGTCATGTCCCGCGACTTCTATAAGGATTATACTGAAAGGATACGAGGAATGCATTAAATCATACCTGGAAGCGTTATCTACATGCAGAACAAGTAATGAAATCCAAAAAGGATACAAACTGATATCCACCACGATACTCTCAATTCGGGCGTCAATCTAAAAGTCAAATGATATTAACGCAAGAAATCCCGCCCGATAAGGAAGAGACTGAGACAATCACTGAGACAATCAAGGGAGAATCAGTCTGTTGACCTACAAACCATGTATAAATAGAAAAGAAAAGAAATGAAAAGAGGAGACTACTATTCGATAGGCATACGACTAACAATCGACCATTTTCTAGAGAGATTTGAGAGAAAAGAGAGAAGAATCTTTGTATTCGTGTACCATGCATGCTAAATAAAAACATTCTTGCCTACTTGTCATTTTATAAACCACTGTTACATATATATATAAGAATTTTGGCCACCATCTACGTGGTAGTGGTCTTGAGGGCGTTAACTGGGATTTCTCATCCCGAGCAAAATTTCCGTTAACATCAAGTTTTTCTTTCTCTCTTAAGTCTTCATCATAACTTCCTTTATCACTTTAAGTTATTATCTTGTTCATGGAAGTATAGAATGTTAATTCTGTAGGAGATACTATGCCATTTGAATATTTTGCATAGGAATATTAAGATTATTAAAGATGTCAAGCATGATGACTAACTCTTGTGTGTTCTAAAAACTTGCACTAATAATTTCCTTTACTTATGTTAGCTCATATTTGTAAAAAGATAATTATGTTTACACTCTTTTGACTCCAATATGTTTTGTTTGTATAAGAATGAAAGAATTCTCAGAATAAGAAATGTCTGATTTTGAACAACTTTGTTTGATGGGAATATTTGTGAGCAAATAGATAGATATAGAAATAGATCCAGAAGATGATTGGATTGAGAGCTTAGTATGGGCATGTGGTTCAAATGCATTAGAAGAAGGCAATGAAGAGATTCATATCAAGTGATCAATTCCGAGTCCTAGTTCTACTTCAACTATAAAATTGAAGCCACTTCCTCCTTCATTAAAGTATGTTTTTTCTTAGGGAGAAGAAGTCACTACCATTGATCGTAGCATCAGACTTGAGTCCACCAGAAGAAGCAGAGCTCATAAAAGTTTTGAGGAATTTTAAGGGAGCAATTGGATGGAGTTTGGATGATCTAATGGGAATTAGTCCTACCACTTGCATGCATAAAATACTTCTAGAGGAAGGATTCAAGCCATCAAGAGAAGCTCAACGAAGACTTAACCCGATTATGAAGGAGGTGGTCAAGAAAGAAGTTCTTAAGCTATTAGAGAACGATATCATCTATCCAATTTCGGATAGTAAGTGGATTAGCCCGAATCATGTGGTACAAAAGAAATCTGGGATTACAGTCATGCGGAATGAGGACAACGAATTAGTGCCTCAGAGAGCTCAAGCTGGTTGGAGAGTTTGCATAGACTACCGAAAGTTTAACAATGTCACTCGTAAGGATCACTATCCTTTACCCTTCATAGATCAGATGTTGGAGCGCCTAGTGGGACATAGCCATTAGTGTTTCTTGGATGGAAAATCAGGGTACAATCAGATTGCCATCGACCTTGAAGATCAAGAGAAGACTACATTCACATGTCCATTTGGTACATTTACGTATCGACATATGCCATTTGGGTTGTGCAATGCACCCGGAACTTTTCAACGATGCATGACTTCGATATTTTCAGACATGGTGGAAGGAGTTAGAAGTTTTCATAGATGATTTATCAGTAATGGGGAGCTCAGTTGGTGATTGTCTTCTCAACCTCATTTCGGTGTTGAAAAGGTGCAATGAAGCCAACCTTTTGTTGAATTGGGAGAAGAGCCATTTTATGGTGCGTCAAGGGATAGTTTTGGGGCACATAATTTCGGAGAGATGAATACAGGTAGATAAGGCGAAGATTGATGCGATGAAGAGTTTGCAACCCTCTAGAATGGTGAGGGAAGTATGTTCATTCTTGGGGCATGCCAGATTTTATAGAAGATTTATTAAGGATTTCTCCAAGATCTCAAGGCCCTTATGCAGGTTGTTGCAAAAGGATATCGACTTCAACATCGACGATAAGTGTTTAGAAGCTTTGAGAAGCTTAAAACACTATTAACATCGGCACCGCTAATGAGACCACTAGATTGGAACCTACCTTTCGAACTTATATGCGATGCATCGGATTATGCAATAGGGTCAGTGCTTGGGCAACGAGTGGAGAAGATTCTGAACGCCATCTATTATGCATCTCATACATTGAATGATGCTCAGCTAAACTACTCAACCACAGAAAAGGAGTTGCTAGCAGTAATCTTTGCCTTGGAAAAATTTAGATCATATTTGATAGGGGAAAAGATAGTTGTATTCATAGATCATTTGGCACTCCGGTATCTCCTTTAGAAGAAAGATGCCAAGCCACGACTTATCCGGTCGATACTTTTGTTGCAAGAATTTGATCTCGAGATTCGAGACAAGAAAGGAAGCGAGAATGTGGTGGCGGATCATTTGAGTAGATTGATGTATGAATCCCAAGAAGGGGAAAACTCACTTCCATTGAGAGATGACTTTTCGGATGAGAAGTTATTGGCCATTGCGAATGAAGAGCCATGGTATGCGGATATTGTCAATTTCTTGACAAACGACATCATACCCCCAGATTTGTCTTACCAAAGCAAGAAGAGGTTTAGATGGCAAGCAAGGCAGTATTTGTGGAATGACCCTATTTGTTCAAGCATGGAGCAGATCAGATTATTAGGCGGTGTATCCCAGAAAGTGAGCAAGTGGACATCTTGAAGTTTTGTCATGAGTTGAGTTGTGAAGGCCATTTTAGTGCAAGAACTACGGCTATGAAGGTTCTTCAATCTGGTTTTTATTGGCATTCTATTTTTAAAGATTCATATCATTTTTACATAAATTGTGATAGATGCCAAAGGACAGGGAATATTGGAAAGAGGAATGAGATGACACAAGCAATTAACTTGGCCGTAGAGATATTTGACTCTTGGGAATCCACTTCATGGGACCATTCCCACCTTTAGAGGGCAACTTGTATATTTTAGTGGCTGTGGACTACGTGTACAAGTAGGTAGAAGTAAATGCTACCAAAACAAACTAGAGCAAGGTTGTTGTGAAGTTTGTGAAGGAACATATTTTCACAAGGTTCGGAACCCCAAGGTGTATGATCAGTGATGGAGGAATCCATTTTTGTAATAGAGTGTTTGCCACATTGATGAAGCAATACAATGTGAGGCACAAGGTGGAGACTCCATATCATCCTCAGTCCTCGGGCCTAGTAGAAGTTAGTAATCGGTATATCAAGCAAATTCTAGAGAAGACGGTCAAGCCAAACCTAAGAGATTGGGTTTCCAAGTTAAATGATGCATTATGGGCATATAGGACAGCATTCAAAACTCCAATCGGTATGACACCTTTCCGGTTGATTTTTGGAAAGGCATGTCACTTACCCGTGGAATTAGTGCACCATGCATATTGGGCGATAAAGTCACTCAATTTTGATTTAGACAAAGCGGGAGAGCTACGGAAGGTACAGTTACATGAACTAGAAGAAATTCGTGATGAAGCATATGAGAATGCAAAGTTCTGCAAGGAGAGATAAAAAAGACAAGATGATCATTAGGAAAGATTTGCATCCGGGTATGTTGGCATTACTTTTCAACTCTCGGTTGAAGATGTTTCCGGGGAAGTTAAAGTCCAAATGGTTCAGTCCATATCGAATCAAGGAATTTTTTCCCTATGAAGCAGTGGTTCTGGAAGATTTGAGAAGTGGGGACACTTTCAAAGTCAATGGCCATAGAGTGAAGCCATATTTGCAACACATTGGAGAAGCAAGAGTGATAGAGCAAATTGAACTTGCGGAGCCGGAGAGTTCCAATGCAACGCTTGATGGAAAGCAATCCACCTAGGTTCATTCTATTTTTGTATATACTAGTTATTTATTTCCGCTTTTATTTATATATTGTTAAGTCTAAGGGTGTGATTGCATTGTGATTAGTGGATAGGATGTAATTGTACATATATAATAGGTAATGTTTTTGTTGTTTGTACAACCAAACAAATAAACTCGTGCCCGTTATCTTTATTGTTTAAAACATTGGGGGCAATGTTGGGTTTAAGTTTGGGGGTGTGGGCATAGTGTTACGATTTGAGTCTTTCATGAACAAAAAAAAAATTGAATGTGATGTTTGAGTATTGAAGAGTATCGTGCATCGCACTAGTTCTGAGTTCTGGATAACTTTTTATCAATCTATGATTGATCACACAAATTGAGTTAGTTCTTGTTCTCTTTAAGACTTAGTGAAATAGATTTTGCACGAAAATGTTAGGATAAACAGTGGAGGCTACCACAGTGAGAATTTGTGCCTAAGTTTCTTATTTTTGAGGGTTTAATTCTATTCTTACAAACTGTGTTTTAAAATGTTTTATGCTTATGTTGATCTAATTGAGCATTATACATATTGCATGCCATTGAACATGCTTGTGGATTGCTTACTAAAATTTGTATTCCCATTTTAGATATACTTTTGAATATAATTTTAGGCAGTGTGTACTCTTAGTTTCCACATATTCCAAACACATACCCCAAATTGTGCATAGGGGAGACGTGACGATTACCAAGATCACGTCAGTAAAAAATGTAGCGGATCCCTTCACAAAGGCTCTACCACATAAGAGTTTTGATCGGCACCTAAAGAACATGGGAATGAGAGATATTACACACTTGCTATAGCACAAGTGAGAGATTGTTACGATTATACTCAACAGCAAGAGTGTAATAATGTATTTGACAATCTTTTCATATTAATAAAGTGATTTCTAGTTTAGCAAATCTTATAGCATTTGTTAACGGAAAAATCCACTCGGGGTGAAAATCTCAATTAACACCCTCAACCCGTTACCCTGGAGATCGCAGCGGGGGGTAGGTACTTCGTATCGTGATTCTGGTAAGAGTGAAGGAGAGGTATTTGGTTGATCAACGTCCTCAAACGGGGTAGATACCGCAAGAGAGGTAAGGTAAGTAGGAGAACAATCATCCCGCCCATCTGATGCAGTAGGCTAGTACCCGGTCCTGGTATCTGATCCTAGTACCTAGTCACCTCTCTAGGTGCCCTCCATAATTCCCTGACCAAGATAATGTGCTAGGTGGGGTACATGAGAGCTAGGATAAGCGGGGTTAGTACCTAGCTCACATTCATGCATTCATAACCAGAATATAGATAGGAGAATGACAACTCTTTTAGTAGTGGTGGATTGACCTAGGGGGAAAAAAGCATCATGATTGATCACATGCTGAAAAACCCCCAGGCAGTATCCATAGGAAGGAGAAAGACCCTTATTTATATTTATATATCTCGAGAGGTGCTCGGGAGAGCTTACATTAGTACAAACTGAGTCCTGATAGGTCACAGTTGGAGGGGTACCATTTGGTACCGGTATATTCATGGCGAAAATTGACATACATAGTAGTCGATACAATGGTGGTGTGGAGGGAATTCAGGCAGGGTCCCTTTTACACTCCAGGCAATGGTGAACACGTGCTGTAGGCGATAAGTAAGTGTTTTTCTATACCATGATGGAGAAAACTATCTGTAGGTGATGGTGACTGTATTTTTGGAAGAGGGGATGAAATTTGTCCTCTATTGATAAACGATGGTGTCTCTTGAGATTTCTAGATCAAATTAGACATCCATATTTCTGGTTGGAGATTTGAGAAAGCTTGGAGATATGGAGATGTTAGAAGATGTTCGAGATAGCTAGTGGCCCAGTCAGAACCAGAGCTGGTGAACTGTGTTTATCGTTCGAACCTCCTTCTTGGAGAAAACTTGGTCATATTTATATGTCATGATTCTTGTTGCCCACTCCACTAATTAATTCGCAATCAAAGGAACATTGACCTGGCATTAATGGAGTTGAATATTCTCTCAATAATGGCATTGGGAATGGCCATTATAGAGTTGACTGATCTTCTCATTAATGGGGCTGATTATCTCCATTAATAGAGTTGACTGATTCCCTCATTAATGGCGTTGTGAATGGCCATTAATGAGGTCAGATGGTATTGCACGCTTCTTCCCTTCAGGTGAGATACTCTGGTGTACCAGTCCCTTCTCGCTGGCGTGGCATTTGTTCTAGCATGCTAGTGGCTTCGTGGCGACATTCTTCCTGCTCGGCGAGTAGGATACCTATCTATGGTGGATTCCGGGTTGATGTCAAAGTATTGGGTACCAGGCAGATATCGAGGTATTCGGGCACCGGGTAGATGTTGAGGTACCCGGGGGTACTGGATACATGTCGCGGTACCTAGGTGCCAGGTAGGAGGCACCGGGTATATGCGAGGTACTGGGTGCATGGTATCGCGGTACCAGCTTTACCAGGTGTCGGGGTAGATGTACCTACTCTTCCTGGTTTATATTTTTGGTGCCTCATCTAGATAGACAAGCATACGAGGTTCTAGCCCTACCATGTATCAATTCTTCCAAGGTCGCGGTATCAATCCTGCTGGGTACCTGAGAGCTAGGAATGGTCCCTACCAGGTGATTACTTGGTGGAAAATTCTTCTTTGGACCCCTGCCAAAAAAACCCTGTTAACAGCATTTATAGTTTAATTATTATAATTGTCAAAAGTAAATAATCATAAGGTCAAAAGACTATGAGAAATGAAGAATTGTTCGTACATCTGGATATGTATGAGGTAGACACAATTCTTTAGTTAGTCTTGAACAATATTCACAAGTTAAGATAAAGGTTGGGCACCTTTACCCTGTTAAAGTTGTAGATTATTTTGCTAGCATTTGAGTGGGATCAAATGTGTTATGATGAGTCTAAAATCATCAAAGTGTAGTGTCTTTGGGAAAAATAATCTAGTACACTAGATGCATTGAATAGGATCACAGTGAAATACTTTATTCAGAACTTTCAGTGAAAAAAAGTTTTCACTTGAGGACAATCGGAGAGTCTATCTTAATCCTGAGATAAATGATGGACTTATGGTTACAAGTGTTATCATTTGAGCTATCAATGAGTACGATTATATAGCATGCATTACCTTGTTGCAATATAAATCCTGCCCGGTGATGAAACTGGTCTTGTCTTGATCAGCGAGGTGTATCCATAAAAACCCTTAGGTAGTACCCGTCGTCGAGTCTACCAGCTGGTCGATCTTTGGTAACGGGAAACTATCCTTCGGGCAGGCGCGGTTGAGGTCTGTGTAATCAACACACATGTGCCATTTCCAGTTTGCCTTGGTCACCTTGACCACGTTGGCAATCCATTCGGGATGCTGGGATGCCCTGATGATTTTAGCCTTCAAAAGCTAGCCCACCTCTTCTTGAACCGCTGTATTCCTCTCCGGGTTGAAATGCCTACACTTTTGTTTGACCAGTTTGCAGGTTGGATCAATGTCCAATCTATGAGCCGCCAAGGTGACAGGAATTCCAGGCATCTTCTCGTGGCTCCTAGTGAAGATGTCGTTGTATTCCCGATGGAGTTTTACCAGACCTTCCTTCACTCATGCTTCTAGTGTTGCTCCTATCTTAATCACTTTCGAAGGATCATCTTTCCTGATTGGTTTTTCGTCCAGATCATCTACAGGGCGGTAACTGGCCCATCCACTGTCTTCCTCTTCCATATCTTCTGTAACTGAAACCTTTGCCTTAGGCTCTTCTTCTATTGTCTCCATCTTTTCTTCAGCACCTTGGTCCTCAGGGTTCTCTCATGATGCTTCCAGGTTCTGCATGGCGGTTGCCTGCACACATTGTTTTGTGAGCGAGGTTAGGTTGGTAGACACCACGTAGCATTTGCTTTCTGTTCGCTGATCCCCCCATAACTCGCCTACCTTGTCGCCTACTGGGAATTTTATAACATTGTGGTAGATCGATAGGACACCCTTAATGGCAGATAGAAAAGGCCTTCCAAGGATGGCGTTGTAGGCAGACGGAGTGTCTACCACAACCAAGTCTGTTATAAGGTTTTGATGGAGCGGCGTTGTCCCTGCTATCATAGGTAGGATCATTGATCCTGCTAGTATCAGTGAGTCCCCAGTGAAACCATATAGCAGGGTGGTGAATCTATTGTAGCAGGGATTCTTTTGGCTGAACTGTTCCAAAGCGCCTTTGAAGAGGATTTCGACGCTGCTACTAGTATCGATTAGAACACGGTGGACCAAACAGTTTGCTATCTGCACAGTGATAACCATGGGGTCATCGTGAGGCTAAACCGTATTGTATACGTCTTCCTCAGTAAAAATGATTTGTGTTGAATGAGGAGATGTAAGTGACCCCCTGGTTATCCTGAGGACATCCTGGCCTACATCGAGCCTGGGTACCTTCCTATCATGATTTTTCCTGGAATTGTTGGAGGTTCCTGCGAGGGTGGGACCTCCGCTGATGGTGTGGACTATGTGGATATGTTCCATCAGATCCTTCCCTTTTGCTTTCCTCCTTTCTTTCGTTGCCTTAATGTCGGCTTGTACCTCATTCCCAGTTTGAATGCTATCTCGCACCTGTTGCAGGAACTCTACTAGGCATTATCCTCTTACCAGCGCCTCGATCTGGTTATGCACGCTATAGCACTCTGAGGTGTTATGCCCTACATCTTCATGGAAATCGCAGTATTTGAAGCGGTTTCACAGATCGGCTGGTGCTTACATCAGGCTGGGCTTTCTGAGCAACCCCTTGTCGCAGATGGCGAGGTAGATAGTCTCACGAGATGCATTGATTGGGGTATAATGAGAGTACCCCTCTTCCTCCTTGGCTATCCGTGCCACTTCTCTCGGTGGAGGTGTTACCATATGAGGGGTCCTCCTGACTTGATAATGCTCCCGCTGAGACTAGTAAGGCGGTGGCCGATATGTGGATCAGTTGGGAGGTCTGTTCTGACTCTTTTGTACCGGCGTCAGCTTAGACGCCTCCTTCTTTGGGCGTTTGGCAGTCCTTAGGTCATCATGCTTTAACTTGACCTTAAGCTATTCGTCTATCTCCACCTGTTCAAGGGCTCTATCATAGGCCTCCTGGTATGTCTTTGGTGGATGCTTTGCAAAAGAATGAATAATCTGCCAGCCCATAGGTTCTTTCTAAAATTGGCTAGGGTCTCCTTCATAGCGAGGACCCCCATCTAGATTACCTATTTGAGGATCCCTATCTAGATTCACCCCGCTCTTAGATCATGTATTAAAGGTGAATGAGATCCTTAGGGTGAGGCTTGATGCCCTAGAATTGAGCACAGAAATCGGTGCTTAACTTGGTAAAGGAGTCGACACTACCTGTTGGTAACTTTCACAACCACATCTTGGTATAGTCCATGACCGTGGTTAGGAACAACCTGCACATAGCAGCCCGGGTAGCGTTCTCGACCTTCATCTGTTGAACAAAGATCTCCAACTGACTGAGAGGGTCCTCCGTCCCGGAGTACTTTTCGATTAGCATTTTGAACTTAGGAGGTAGCTCTTCCTCCCTGATCCTCCTGGAGAATGGAGCATTCATTTCTCCCAATGGATCCTTCAGGCTTCTCTGTGCTTGCCCTTTTTCAGCTCCTAGATCTCCTTTCCCATCCTGGCTACCTGGTCTAGGAGGTGCTTGTTACTAGCGTTTTTTGATTCAACCTCAGAGTCCTCATTGTCCTACCCATCTAATGCTACTGAGGTGTCATCTCGGTCCTCTCCATGGGTAGGGTTTTCCCAGGCGCTTCTCCTACTATTAGTGATGCCTCCTACCACTGGTCTAGGTTACCTGGATGCAGCTGCAGGCTGAACCGGGTGATAGCCCTACCTAGGCGGGAGGTCGATGGCGGACTTTGGCGAACTTCAACTGTCGGGGTCGATAGCCCGCTGGTTGGCTTGGAACCTAGGGCGTGGTCCCAAGCCTGTCACGGACCGGTGGAACTGGAGGTATGGGTCTAAGCCTATGGTGGACCGATGCTAGAGGTGGTGGTCCCAATCTGTCGAAGGTTGGTACCCTGGGTCCTGATCGGCTGGTAACTTCCCTAGAATCGGGTACCGTGAGCTAGGGGGTGATACCATCTGCAACCATTTTAAGGTGGATACTCTCCATGAAGGCCGTGACTTGATGGTCCAGGTTGGTCTGGTTGGTTACCGGGGCCACAGGAACCTAAGGGCAGCCTGCATGGTAGCCGCAGGTGCTGGAGCGGCATTGTGACTCTTCCCCCCTTCTTTTTCTTTTGACCCTTTCAAGTTGCAATGATAGATTGGTGTCCTAACGGATTAGGCTGCCCCTAAGAAGATTGGAGCCTCATATTGGTAATGCTGCAAAAAGTGAGATTCACAGGCTTTCTATTGAAAGGTGTGGAAACTTCCCACAGATGGAGCCAAAATATTTTAATCAAAAATTCACTCGGGGAGTAGAATTCCAACTTACACCCTCGTCCACTACCGATAGGTAGCAGTGGGGTAGGTACCTTAGGTACTAAGATTTCTTTTAACTGGAGAATGAGGGATAAAACCTCAAATAAGGGATTCTATGAAAGATTGGTATATGTGGAGATAATGCGGGTGGTACTATTTTATTGATCAAAGGATTGTTTACAAGAAGAATGGTTTTGATCACTGTACAACACTATCACTCTCTTCCCTCTCTCTACAGAGAATGGAAATGGCGAAACCGTATGTGTCGATAAGTGGCTAAAATCCTCTCTGTAGTGGTTCAAAACCTCTTACTGGCTTCAGAAAACTCAAAAGAAAGTTTCTGGAAAAGATCCCCCTCTCTTCGTCTTTCATGGCTGTATTTATAGACATCCCATATTCCTAAGAATTCGGTTGTATTAATGTGGATTATTTGGAGTCTTTCTTTAGGCGTTGAAAGAAGTTAAGTGACGCTAAAGGCGCGAGATTTGATCCCTCAAATTACTGTAGTATTTAAACTTTGATTCGGTTGACTGTTTGGTCTCATCTATGGTGCTTTAAATAGCAAAGAAGTCAACTTTTCCCTTCTACGTTGCTTGGAAGGAGAAACTGACTATGAATCCTGGTGGCGCAGTACATCGATATACCGGTGTTCTCTTGCTGGGTCAGGGTTTGTTCTTGGCGGAGCACTGGTATCATCATGGCGATATTCTTCCTGTTAGATAGGTAGGGTGCATATCCTGGTTTGATTCTGGGCTGATATTAAGGTACTCGAGTACTGAGGGTATGTCGCAGTACCTAGGTGCTAGGTAGGAGATACCAGGAATATGCGAGGTACTGGTGCTACTCTGTACTAGCTTTGCTTGGTACCAGGAGTGTAAGTTCGGCATGGTACATATTTCTCTTTGCTCGCAGTTCTGGTGCTTTGTCTAGATAGGTAGGTAGACAAAGCAGTCGCAGACTGTTGTCCTACCAGGTATCGATCCTTCCAAGGTTGCGGTATCGATGCTGCTGGGTACCTGGGAGCTGGAATGGTTCTTACCAGGTAATAACTTGGTGAAAAATTCTCCTTTGGACCCCTGCCAAAAAAGGCTATTAACACATAGGTTTGGAGGTGGAAATCTTATTTTGATATGTGTTTTGGTAGTTAGGATTAGTCACCAAGAAAAATTTCACCAAACAAATGCAATTGACATATGTTATGTTTAGTTTGTGTGCAGTTGAGGCATATCGGGTTGTCTGCAGCTCAAGGAATAAATTTCTATGTGTTACCGCGGTTCATATGCCTTCTTGGTTAACCGCGGCACTACATCCGTGGAAATGACTGTCGCAAAGATGCAGCGAAGGTGCCACGTGGAGGAAACTGCGTAAACACTTGAAGGACAACCATTCATGCGTGCCGTGGTCACTATCCCGGCTATGCCGTGTGGTTGCCGCGTGAAGTTTCGGCCGCGACAAAGGGATCACTTAATGGAACGTTGCTATTTTGGTGCCGCGGTCGTTGCGCTTTCTTGGTCAACTGCGACAATCATAACTGTGGCAGAACGTTAATATATATATATATATATATATATATCAGGTCTGCTTGTGAATTGGCCAAACACAATCAAAAATTTCAAAGAAAAGGCTCTAGTTCCCTCATCGTGTTCGACAATTTCAAGGGCATGCAATCATTATTTTCTTCCATATTTCCACTTTATTTAGTTTGTTTATGTTCCCAAACCCCATCTTTCCCCTTCCTTTATAGTCTTAGGGTTAGTAAAGGTTTGTTTGGTAAAGATTTTGGTGTGGAAGGAATATTTTGTGCATTTATTCGAAATTAGTATGTGGGTTTGTGTTTGATAGCAGATTGGAGTGTGTTTGCATGCTTATTTCGTGAATTGGGTGATAATTGGATGATTTGAAGTGAGGAAGTGGAGTTTAGGGCATGATTTGGGGATTATTGTTGTTTTGCTTTGGTGGATTACTTGCTTGGTGATTTTTGTTGATTATTTTTGTGTGGATTGTAGTGATTGTGGTTGTGTTGTATCTGTGGTGTATCGAATTACTGTTTTTTATATTGAGGTTGTGCCGAAGTGCTGCTGGAGTTTGATCAAAGAATAGTCGAAGTGACATAGTTTTCTGAGTGTTGATATGGCTAGAACAAAGCAAACCGCTAGGATAGACGATGATGGTGATTCCAACTGGAAGACAAGGCCGAAAAAGGGAGTGGATAAGCCAAAGAGAAGGATCCCGACATGTGCTAAAAATCCAGAGTTTCCAGCTCGGGTGGTGAAATTTACTAAGAAGAAAATTATTCCTGAGTGGGGGATCAACATTAGTGAGTTATGAGCAATACCAATTCCCCATATGGTTCAGGCCAGACATTGGCAGACATATGTTCAATGCCCCTCTATGTACTAACCTCAGATTGTCATAGAGTTTTATGCAGGTGTGATTAAGTAGAACTACAGTTTGGGCAGCCCAGTTTTGGTTCGGGGGAAAGAAGTGAGGATAAACGCCGCATACATCAATTGACATTTTAGGACCACACTTCCACCACTTGAACTGGGTACGTCAATCAGTATGTACATGGGTGTACCGAAGCTTAGTATTTTTATCAAGATGAATGTGAAGCTGGCCAACAACTTGACAGCAGAGCCTATGCTATTTTGGAACTCCAGGCCCAACCCTTTGAAGCAGTCCAAGCTCCATATAGAGCTTGCCTTTTGGCACATTTTCATGTCCCATTCGATGAGGCCGGGTGGGCACCGCACCACAGTTGCTTATGAGGTGGTGGCCTTACTCTATTACTTGCATAATGACCAGCCAATCAACATAGGGGTGATAATGAAGATGGAGATCCACATGTTAGCAAATGATGCATCAGGCAAGGAAGCAATGGTGTTTCCGAGCCTGATTACTTATTTCTGTGAGGCTGCAGGTTTTGATATGAGTGGAGAGGAGATGAAGGAACCTCAGCAAGATATTGGGCTCTGTACATGGTACTCTCTCTATCCAAGCCGTGGTCTGAGGAAACCCAAAGATGTAGGGAAGAGTTTAGGCCTACCAAAGAAAAGGAGAGCCAGAACCAAAGCAGATGGGTCATAGTTAGAGGATATATGAGTAGAGGTTGATGGAGAGGCTGATATTGAGGATGAGGGCACCGAAGAGGATAATGAGAGTCTTCTAGCTTTGATGTGCGTCCTAGCAGGTATCAGGCTTTCTAGAGAGAAGGAGTCAGATGAAAATGCAGAGCTTTTCAGTGCAATTGGAGCAGCCTAGACAGCCGTTATGAAGGAGATGAATTCGATAAAGAAGCGGCTGATGGGTAAGATATATTTGGTGGATAGCGATTTGGGACAGAACTTTGCAGACTTAATACAGGAACTTCACCTTACCCCATACACCAGGGAGATGAAGCCAACTCCAGCTCCAGTTTCACAAGCTCCAGTTTCCCCAGTTCCAGATCGCCCAACTGGAGGCCACCGATTTTAGAGGATGATGCTGCTGTGCGCATTGCACTAGAGCTATCACTGAAGGAGGTGAATGATCGTGCATCTGCAGAGACAGGTTGGAAGGGCAAGGAAAAGATGCCAAGGACCATATAGCGACAACCACCAAAGTTTATTTGATGTTTTAGCTATCCAGTTTATTTAGTTTTTGCATTTTACCCTTTTCTTTATTTCCGAACTTCTGTTGGATATTTTCATTATATTTAGACTACCTCATTGCTTTTGATTTAGTTTTGCTACGTAGATTAAGGGTGTGCGCTGTACTGTGATAGTTTTGGTTGATGCTTTATTTTGCCTGCTTTTGAATTACTTGGATGCTTATCGCTTTGAGCCATCGTTGAGTTTGAGTGTTTGGTCTAGTGTTTGAACTTTTTAGTCTAGCTGTTTTGTGGTGTAGCACACCTTTCTACCGGGTTCTCATTGTCAACATTGGAGACAATGTTGGATTTAGGTTTGGGGGTGTGGGCGACACCACTTGTCATGTCTTTTTGTCAAAATTTCTTTCTACATGCGGTTTGTTTAGTTTTTGCATGTTATGTGTCGTTTTGTGTCTATTTTTGTCAAAACTTTTACGGAATGGTCATGTTGAACATATTTTGTTTGGTGAGATGCTCTTGTGTGTGTGTGTCGTGGAGGAGTGTTTGTATGCATTACGGGCTGAGTTAGTTCTGAGTGCGTTGCGAAAATGCAGTTAGTTCCTTTCTCTTAGTGCCCATATGGATGAGGCATCATACTTGAAAGTGGGGGACTAATAGTGGAGACTACCCGCGAGGTTTTGAACCTTTTAGCGTTTTATTTTGATAGTAATTTAAATTCCACTCTTTAAACACACACTTCTAAACACATCTGCACTTAATTAGAAGTCTTAGTGCACCACAAATCATCGTTTGTCATAGAACGTGCATATAATCATGGACTGCTTACGGAAACCTTCATTCCCTTGATAGATGGACCCCTGGAAATGATTGTAGGCATGTGTGCTAACCACTTAAAAAAATGGCGTAAACACCCTTCCATCCCATATGTGTGTGCTCCCAAACCAATTTTGAAGCCAAACACATTAAGCTTTTCATTTGATCACCTACATCATCCATAACCCTCTTAACCTAAACATTAAACCAACCTTTTAGCTAATTGAGGAAGTTAAGGCTTAGGATTAATTTAAATAAGGCTATTGTTTTATGTATGTCGTGTACCTAGGCAGAGGTGTATTGGATAGTGTAGAGAAGGCTTAGGACAATAAGTTATATCTTTTATTAACAGCCTTTTTTGGAAGGGGTCCAAAGAAGAATTTTCCATCATACTGATACCTGGTAGAACCTTGAGGCGGACTGTTCCCAGCTCCCAAGTACCCGAAAGCATCCATCTCACTATCTAGGAAGGATCTATATTTGGTGAGGCCAGAACTGCGATTGCGTTGTCTACCTAGCACCAGATGAAGCATCCGAACCATGACTCAAGAAGAACGGGTACCATGCTATGCCATTACTCCTGATACCAAATGAAGCCAGTACCATGATACCACTTACCCAGTACCTCGCATATACCTGGTACCCCATAGCTAGCACCTAGATACTGCGACATTTACTCGTCACCCAAGTACCTAGACATCAGCTCAAAATCCAACCAAGATAGGTACCCGACCTACCAAGCAGGACGAATGTCACCAAGAAGACACCTGCATGCTAGAACAAGCACCACGCCAGCAAGAGAAGACTGGTACATCAGTGTACCACGCCATCGAGATGCAGAGTAAAACAAGCACCACGCCAGCAAGGTACAGACCAAGCGTCACACCAGCGAGAATAGACCGGTATACCAGTGTACCACGCCATCAGGATACAGAGTCATGGGTCGTTTGTTTTTTTGTCTAAAGATTGAATAGTCCTGAATTTTTCTGAACACTGAATAGGGACTGAAATCGGAACTTGAATGACATGTTTGTTTTTTTTTTCCTCACATCTGAATGTATTGTCAACATGTTTGTTTTTAAAATTAAAATTGTCTGAAACTAAGTAATTTTACATTTATTCTCACGTAAAACAATTATACATATAATATGGAATAAAAACAATTAAATAATAATAATTATGTATGAACACATATGATCATGATCTTCTTCTTCAATTACAAATAAACTTCATTTTATTAAGAAAAGAAATCCTTTTTTTTTCAAAAAATAAAAGGGGCAGCAGGAAAACTCACACAAAACACTCTAAAAAAAATAATATATAAATACATCACCATAATATCATAATAAAGTATTGATATTAAACACCAATATAAGAAGTGATTAGGGTTCTTTTTTATTTTTAAAGCTATTTTAAATAAAAAATATATTAAAATAAATATTTTTGTACCGTATATAATTATGATCAAATTGGAAATATGTTATATATAGAGGATATTATCAGAAGAAAAGATTTTGGATTGCATTTAATGCAATTCAGTGATTTGCAATTAAGTGAAAAGTCAGGATTTTTTACTTTTTTTTTAAGTTTTTTTTTTGACATTTTTAAGTTGTTTGACCACTTATAAAAACAAACAAAACAACTTAATAATTATAATTCAGACCCATTGAGTTTTAAGTGGAAAAAACAAACGAGCCCTCAGTATTCTTCCCCAAACAAAGTAGGAGAGAAAAGTTGACTTCTTCGCCATTTAAAGCGCCATAAATGAGACCAAACGGTCAACTGAGTCAGAGTTTAATTGCTACAGTAATTGGAGGGATCAAATCCTGCGTCTTTAGCCTCACTCAATATCTTTCAACGCCTGAAAAAGGACTCCAAATATTTATCAATTAAAAGACCAAATTCTCAGGAATAAAAGGGGTCCATAAATACGACCATGAAGGACGAGGAGAGAGGAGGAGTTCGGAAGAAGCTTTTCTTGAGTTTTTGAAAGCAGCGAGAGGTTTGGGACCACCCACTGAGAACATATATCTATTAATCGACATGAACGACTTCGCCATCCTGTGTAAAGAGAGATAAGAGAGTGATAGTTTTTGTATTGTAATCGAAATCTTACTCTTCTTGATATAGCAATCTTGTGATTAATAAAACAACACCATTCTTATTATACCCACATACTTCTCCTTTTGCACTTTCTCTCACTGCAGATTTACCTCTCATTCTCCTGCAAAAAATCTCGGTACTGAAGGTACCTGCCCTGCTGCCACCTATTGGTAGCGGTTGAGGGTGTCGATTTTAATTTTACTCCTTGAGTGAATTTTTGGTTAACACTTTTTGGCGCCGTCAGTGAGAAACTCCACACCCCTTTAACTGTGAATCATATTTTTTGCAGCATTACTGGTATTAGGCTTTGATCCTCCCAGGGGCATCCCGATCAATCAGGACACCAGTTCGTCGCTCAACCAGGAAGGGTCAGAAGCGAGGAAAGGGGTCAAAGCACCACAATCCAGCTCCAACACCTCCCTTAACAGCGCGGGCTGCACCCAAGGCCCCAGCTGCCCTAGCAGCAAGCCAAGCTGTCTTGGAACAACAGGTCATAGCCTTTGTAGAGAGCATCCGCCTCCAATTGGTTGAGGAGGGTATCGCCCCCAAAACCTGTGTTACCTGATACCAGGGTAGACACCAGCCGACCAGGTCCTAGGGTACCAACCTTCGACAGGTTGGAACCACTACCTCCAGTATCAGTCCACGACAGGCTCAAGCTCAGTATAGGTTCATAGCCCCGGTTCCACTGGTCCATGACAGACTCGGGCCCATGCCCCCGGTTCCAGGCCAACAAGCAGGTTATCGTCCCCGACAAATGAAGTCCGCCATCGATCTCCCACTTAGGGAGCGCCTCCACCTGGTCAATCAGGAAACTGCTTATAGGTAACGTTGACTAGTAGCAGAAGAAGCGCCCGGGAAAACCCTCCCTAGGGAGAGAATTGGGACGAAGCCTCAATTGCATCAGAGGGGTCTGATAATGAAGATTCGAAGGTCGAGCTCAGAAATGATGGTAACAAATGCCTCCGGGATCAAGTAGCTAGAATGGAAAAGAAGATCCAGGAGTTGAAGAAGGGAAAACACCGTAAAAACCCGAAGGATCCCCTGGGAGAGATGAATGCTCCATTCTTTAGAAGAATCATGGAGGCAGAGCTACCTCCTAAGTTCAAAATGCCATCCGATAAGTATTCTGGAACAGAGGATCCCTTAAGTCACCTAGAGAGCTATGTTCAACAGATGGAGGTCCGGAATGCTACCCAGGCCACTATGTGCATGATGTTCCCAACCACGCTGACTTACTATGCCAAAACGTGGTTCAGAAAGTTACCAGCAGGTAGTGTTGACTCCTTTACCAAGTTGACCACCGATTTCTGTGCTTAATTCCAGGGTATCAAAACTCACCCCAAGGATCCTATTCATCTACAGTACGTGATCCAAGAGCGGGGTGAATCGCTCAGAGCCTACGTGGAGAGGTTCCACAAGGAGGTGGTCCAAATGGGGGTCTTCGCTGAGAAGGAGACCCTGGCAAACTTCAGGAGAAACTTGTGGCTGACAGACTATTCCGATCTTTTACAAAACATCAACCAGAGATAAACCAGGAGGCCTATGATAAAGCCCTTGAATAAGTGGAGATAAACGAATAACTAAGGGTCAAGATAGAGCACGATGACTTGAGATCTTCCAAGCACCCAAAGAAGAAGGTGCCCCATCCTGCATTGATCCAGAAGAGCCAGAACAGACCTTCTAACCGATCTACATACCGACTGCCACCTTATCAGCCTCAGTGGGACTGGTACCCAGCTAGACAGACCTCTCTTAGAGAAACGCCCTGGCCAAGGGAAGTAGCGCGGATAGCCAAGAAGAGGATGGGTACACTCATTACACCTATCTCAATGCCTCTCATGAAACCATCTACCTCACCATTCATGATAAGGGACTGCTCAAGGAGCCTAGTCCGATTAAGGCACCAGCTGATCTGCGGAGCCGCTACACAGACTGCAATTTCCATGAGGATGTGGGACAGATTACCTCGGAGTGCTACAACTTATGCAACAGGTGTGAGATAACATCCAGATTGGGAAAGAGGGACAAGTAGATATTAGAGTAGCAGAGGAGAAAAGGAAAGCAAAAAGAAAGAATCTGATGGAGCAGATCTATATAGTCCATACTATCAGTGGAGGTCCCACCCTAGCAGGAACCTCCAACAAGTCCAGGAAGAATCATGCTAGGAAGGTGCCCCAACTTGATGTATGCCAGGATGTCCTCAGGATTGCCAGGCGATCGCTGAGATTTCCTCATTCATCTCAGATTAGTTTTACTGAGGATGATGTGTACAACACGTTATAGCCTCATGATGACCCCATGGTTATCACCGTGCAAATAGCCAACTGCCTGGTCCACTATGTCCTCGTCGATACCGGTATCAACATCGACATCCTCTTCAAGGGTGCTCTGGAATAGTTCAACCTAAAAAACCTCTGCTACAATAGTTGTACCACCTCTCTATATGGGTTTACTGGGGACTCGCTGATACCAATAGGATCTATGACCCTACCTGTGATAGTAGGGATAACGACACTCCATCAGAACCTTATGACAGACTTCGATGTGGTCGACACCCCATTTTCCCACAATGCCATCCTTGAGAGGCCTTTTCTCTCTGCTATCAAGGGAGTTCTATCAATCTACCACAACATCCAGAAATTCCCAGTAGGGGATAGGGTAAGCGAGGTACAAAGAGACCAACAGTCATTGCGCAAATGCTATGTGGTGTCTACCAACCTAGCAGCACTTGCCAAGCAATGTGTGCAGGTAACTGCCATGCAAGCCCTGGAATTATCAGGAGAGAACCCTGATGACCTAGATGCTAAAGAAAATATGGAGGCAATAGAGGAGGAACCCGAGGTAGAGGTTTCAGCTACAGAAGATGTGGTAGAGGAAGACAGAGGATGGGCCAATGGCCGTCCTGTAGATGATTTAAAAGAAATATCAGTAAGGGAAGATGATCCCTCAAAGGTGATTAAGGTAGGAGCAGTGCTGGAAGTACGAGTAAAGGAGGGTCTGGTGAAACTCCTTCGAGAGTATAACAACATCCTAACCTAGAGCCATAAGGAGATACCAGGAATTCCTATCACCTTGGCGACTCACAGATTGGCAGTCAACCCCACCTTTAGACTAGTCAAACAGAAGCGTGGGCATTTTAACCCGTAGAGGAATGCCACGGTACAGGAGGACGTTGACAAGGTTTTGAAGTCTAGGTTCATCAGGGAGTCCTGGTACCCCGAATGGATTGCCAACGTGGTCATGGTGACCAAAGCAAACAAGAAATGGTACATGTACGTTGATTACACAGACCTCAACCGTGCTTGCCAGAAGGACAGCTTCCCGCTACCAAAGATCGACCAGCTGGTAGATTCAACCGCAGGAAACAAACTCCTAAGCTTCATGGATGCATTCTCGGGGTACAATCAGATCATGATGCACCCAACCAATCAAGACAAGACTAGTTTCATCACCAAACAAGGCTTATATTGCTACAAGGTAATGCCCTTCGGTCTTAAGAATACATGTGCTACCTACCAGCATTTGGTCAACCGCCCATTCAAAGAATAGATAGGGAAGACAATGGAGTTGTACATTGACGACAAGATCACTAAGTCCCAGGTAGCCGAGCAGCACCAGGACCACCTTTACCAAACTTTCCAAGAAAGTCAGGGAGAATTAGATGCGGTTGAACCCCGCCAAGTGCGCCTTCGGGGTAGGTGCTAGGAAATTCCTCAGATTTATGGTTCAGGAGAGAGGAATAGAAGCTAATCCAGAAAAGATCCGAGCCATCCTGGACCTTGAATCTCCTACCTTGCTTAAGTAGGTTCAAAGCCTGACCGGGCAGATAGCAGCTCTTAATCGCTTCATATCGCGGTCCACCGACAAATGCATCTCCTTTTTCAAAGCTATCAAGCAAGGGAAGACTATGAAATGGAATCAAGACAGCGAGATAGCCTTCCAATATCTAAAGGAGTACCTAGCCAGCCTACCACTGCTGGTTAAACCGGTACCAGGAGAGGGGCTACAATTGTACCTGGCTGTATCCGAGACTGCTGTTATTGGGGCCCTAGTTAAGGAACATGGAGATAGAGTTCAGCGACCCGTCTACTATATAAGTCGTGCCCTGACCAAACCGGAGAAAAATTACACTCCCTTAGAGAAGCTCGCATTTGCACTAGTAACCACCGCCATGAAGCTCTGCCCATACTTCCAAGTCCATTCAATTGCAGTGGTTACCGATCAGACTTTGTGTCAATTTTTCCAAAGACCCGATGTATCGGGGAGGCTAGTACTCTGGGCCCCCAATCTCACCGAGTATGATATCAGATATAAAGCCAGAACCACCATCAAGGCCTAAGCTCTAACAAATTTCATGGCTGAGTTCAGTAGAATACTCGATCTCGGTACCTTTCTGAGCTCGGATTTTACCCCCTAGAAAGAGCAAGAACCTGCAAACTCACCCAGTGATCGAGAAATCTGGATCTTATATACAGATGGGGCATCCAGTCAAGTAGGGAGTGGGCCGGGAATCGTTCTGACCGACCCAGAGAAGGTCGAGTGCTATCATTGTTTCATATTCGAGTTCAGCACCACCAATAACGAAGCTGAGTATGAGGCTTTGCTAGCAGAAATGAAGGTGGCTACAGAGCTCGGTGCTAATTACCTTCACTTCAAGTGTGATTCACAGCTGGTAGTCAACTAGATAACATTTTAATATAAAGCAAAGGGAGACAACATGGCCGCTTACCTTGGAAAGGTCCTGAAACTTATGGCCCTGTTTAAGGGATTCAAGATCGAACAGGTACCTAGGCAGCAGAATCATCAGGCCGATGTCCTTACTAAGATAGCTACGAGTGGAGGATAGGCTCTGCAAAAAAGGGTAAAGCTCTAGATAATTTCCCAGTAAAGCATAGCAAAAGGAAATGAGGTTAGCTCAGTGGAGCGCCTCTTATGCTGGATGGATCCAGTAGTAGACTACCTCCAAGAAGAGAAGCTTCCTGAAAATCTTGATCAAGCTCGCAAACTCAAAAGGATCTCAGCTCGATACTGCTTGATAGAAGGGCACCTTTACAATAAGGGAAGATCCCTCCCCTTACTCAGATGTCTGCACCCTGATGATACGAGATAGGCACTTAGAGAAGTGCATTCAGAGGACTATGGAAATCATACCGGGGGAGAAGCGCTAGCTTACTGGGTACTTGGCATGGGATATTACTGGCCAACCTTACACCACGATGCGATGAGGTTCGTATAGTCTTGTGAACCATGCCAGAAGATAGCCAATCCGAATCACCTTCCACCAGAGCGGCTGTCCTCTATCCGTTCACCATATCCATTTGCCTTCTAGGGTAGATTTAATCAGACCGCTCCCAACTGCGCTTGGTCAAGCGAAACACGTTATACTAGCCATCGACTATTTTACCAGGTGGATGGAAGCAGAGCCCCTCTCTAGGATCATGGAAGCAAACACAACTGAGTTCATCAAAAAGAATGAGGTCTGTCGGTTCAGTACCGCGATGTTCATTATCACAGATCAGGGTAAGCAGTTCGACAATGCTCGATTCCAGGATTTCTACAATAACCTAGGGATCGAGCTCCGCTTCGCATCAGTGGCACATCCTCAGACCAATGGCTTGATAGAGGCCTCGAATAAGACCATCAAGAGACTCCTAAATAAGAAACTCCATCAGAAGAAGGGTAAGTGGGTAGAAGATCTCCCTGATGTGTTATGGGCCTATCGCACCACTAAAATGACCGCTACTAGAGAAACACCCTACTCGTTGGCTTTTGGGGTGGAAGTTGTCCTGCCTATCGAGCATAAACTAACCTCCTTCAGAGTTTAGCATTTCGAGATAGAAGGCAACAAAGACAAGTTGAGGTCCAACTTAGACCTCTTGGAGGAAAAATAAGACAGGGTTACAGAAAAGGTAGCAGTTTACCAGAGCCGGATTGTCTGATACTTCAATAGGAAAGTCAGGAATCGAAGCTTTAAAGAAGGAGACTTGGTCCTGAGGAAAGTAACCCAGAACACCCGGAAGAGGTCCGATAGGGTACTAGTGCCAAATTGGGAGGGTCCCTACCTGGTTAGAATGGTATTTCGAGGTGGGCCATACAAGTTAGAAGATATCGTGGGACGTCCTATCGAACACACCTGGAATGCAGATCACCTGAAGAAATTCTACCAGTAGAAAAGCTGGAATTTTGAGTGAAGATTTATCGGTACCACCCCGGATAGGTACTACCGGATGCTTGTACCCCATAAGTAATTGTATCACTATTTGATCTGGCAATAAAGAAGAATCTCTGTTTTTTCTCCAATCTACACTCGTCTGCATTCTGATGCCAATGTTCGCCATGAAAATCCGCCATGATCACCATAGGCCACCTGGCATTCCTGCTGCCCTAGCCAGGCACTACCCCTCATTAGGAAGGATCTGGTTCATTTAAGGCTTAGTTACCGGCCAGATCAATGCCTTGTCCGGGCACCACCCCCAGCAAGGAAGGATCTGGCTCATTTAAGGCATAGGTTCGTGCCAGAACAAGATTGTGAAGTTGTGGCCTTGGTTGCCCATCGTTTCCGCAAGACCAGGACAAGCCAAATGGCCCTCCTGCTGCCTTGGCCAGGTGCCACCCCCCTCCAGGAATGATCTGGATGGCATAGTTACCTACCAGGATCATTTTCACCTTTGCACCAGGATTCATAGAACTGGAATAACAAGTACCCAGTTTCGCCTGCGGAGTTTTCACCTATGTACTAAGATTCTTGATACAGGGGGGCACGGAATATCGACTAAGTACCGGGATATCATGTACAAGGGAATGTCCGGTATCTGGATCCATTTATGTACCTATGTTTGCAGGAGTACCTTACGCCTAGGTACCGAGATTCCAAAAGAATGAGGATCCCCGGTACCTAGATTCTTTCGACTAAATTTTCGCCTAAGTACCTAGATTCCCAGAAAAGGAACGCCTAGTATCTTAATTCTCCTGGATGGAATAATCAATGCTAATGATGTTTCTTATAAGGATGTGTCTGAGATTCATTGACTAAGTATCTTGGTAACATGGTACTAGTCACCTATCATGTTGTATTCTTGCTCTTATCAAGTTTTAAGTTTTCCTTGTGTTACCAGGTATTGGTTAAATCAATTTTATACTGGGACTTCTTCTCAGATTTATGATACATCCGAGTAAGACGCATGCAATGGAATTCGACCAAGGGGATCAGAATGAAGGTTAACTAGACATATATGGCAAAGGAAAAAGAGAGGGAATGCTTCATTGATCCAATCATAAAGCCCATCCCCCATTTCCAGACTACCAAAAAAAAATTGTTTCATCACTTGTAAACCGGGAGGTTTATCCCCCAATCACGGGATACAAAACAAATGTGAAGTAAATCGAAAGGTAACTGGTAAATGATCGAGCTAGGTCATGCGGCTGTCTGGTCCTGATTGGCCTCCTCATTCGTAGCTCTGCCAGCCAAAGTGCCATCTTCTGGATCAGCTAGAGGCTCACCTGCCACCTGTACAGCCACCTCGGTTATGGCCTCTATTTGAGCTAGGTCAACAGGAATGTCCTCCACCGCGGCTCTGCTAGCCCGGGTCTCCACCACGATAGCAGGACTGACCCGGACCCCTACCTCCACTATTGGTTCTGTCATGACCTCATTTCCTTTAGAAGAATCGACCTGGACCTCGGCTTCCTTAGCGGACTTAGGTGGAGAGGTGGGTGGAGATGGAGCTCATTCTTCAATTTGATCTCCGGCAGTAACAGGGAGATGAGAGCTGGGCCCTACCCTAGTGTGAACTGATATGAAGGAAGAAATGGATGCCAAGTCATCCTCGTCAATAGGAGGGCCAACAGTGTGAGAAGGTCCTGCATCATCTGGAGCGATCCCTGCTAGCTCGACAGCTCTGGCCATGATCTCCTCCCTACTCCATATTTCAATGATACGTAGGTCAAATGGGGGAGGAAGAGCTTGGGCCATCTGGTAGCAGGCAAAGAAGTTGCCGTCTCGAAAGGAGGCATCCACCTTGGCCTCCAAGCTAGCCACCCTAGCATGCAGAGCCTGAACCTTTTTTTCTAGCTCCTCTGCTTTCCCCTTCATAGCCTCCCTTTAGGATCTGCAGCGCAGGGATCTGAGCAGCTCTGTGTCATAAGTGAAGGAACAAACATGAGGCGGAAGCAAAAAATATGACTAGTATATTCTAAAAATTTTCCTTTTAAAAAGGAAGAACTTTAACCCTTGATTAATTAACATATAATTAAAAGTATCATACTTTTTTCACGTGACGATTGATATTGCGTCGATTTGAGTCCGCAAGATCTTCCAATCCAATCACGAACATGAGTCACCTAGGAGTGTGGGCTCCCTTTCTGAAAATACAACTCAAGCTTGTGTCTAACAACCTAGAAGGGGGGTGAATGGGTTGTTAATTGATTATTACCAATTTTTTGATTAGTCAATATTAATAACAATTAACCCAACGAAACAAACATGCAAAATCAAGTAAAGGTGCAGAAATATAAAGAACACTTGATTTTGACGTGGAAACCCTTCGACAAGGGAAAAACCACGGGCAATCCTTCTAGCCACAGACTATCACAGAAATCCACTATATGAATAAAAGATTACACCCTCAAGTGATACTCAGACTCTCACTTTTGATAACCTCAGGCTATGGACACTACCACTCACCACTCTTGGTTCAATCCCTAGTGATATCCCCTGATACACTACTCTTGGCGTGAGCACCTCCTACTCTACCTTGCGGGCCTTTTACAGTGGCACTTGATCAATGCTTGCCAACCTACCCTTGGTTGCAAGACTTTACTTGCTTGTGCAACTTCACCTAGAAGCCACAAGACTTTGACTCATGATGAGTATAAGGTCTAAGTGAATGTGAGACAATATGCTCGAATGCAATAATGTGTAAGACCACACAAAAAATGCTTAACTAGACATAGATAATGCAATACAACATCCTAGTTATCAACCAAGCCTACATGTACACACATGAGGTCTCAATTAGTTGTAGAGAAATTCTAACAACCTAATTGTCAAATAAAACTCACATAAATATTCAAGAACTTGACTAGATGCACAAAGTCAACATAATCATCAATTAAGCATACATTAACATTTACGGATTAGCCATTTAGGCATAAATGACCTAATAATGCAAGCTATCACAAACAAACACAATCATGCAATAAAGACTCATAAATATATGCAATAACTAGAGTCTAGGTATTTAATCAAGCAATAAATACCTAATCTAGAGTAAGAAGAACAATAAATGATATTTGTTAACAAGATTTTTGGCAAGGGACCAAAGAAGAATTTTCCAATTAGGATCAACCCGATGGGCGCCAGTCCTAGCTTCCGGGTGACCAGCGAGGTCGATGCCACTACCTAGATGGAGCCGATACTTGGTAAGGCCAGGACCTCGATTACCTATCTTTCTAGATAGAACACTAGTACCACGAGCTAACGAAGGTACATACCTCGCCCTACTGAAGCTCCTGATATCAACTCAAGACCCGTACAATGGTAGATCTCACACCTAGCACCCCTCAAGTGCCTCGACATCAGTCAAGGAACCCAGTATCCTGATACCCGCCTTGGTACTGCCTTGACTTCCACCTGGTACCTAGTACCTCGATGTATATATTCGGAGCCCTTCCAAGACAGGTACCTTACCTGCCAAACAATACGAAGATGATCACGAAGACACAAGCACCACTCCATCAAGAGATAGAATAAGCTCCATGCGGATAGGATCCGTCTGGTATACCAGTACCTCGCCCTACAAACAAAATTTAGAATCAAAGTTTCCCTCCAAGCTCCATGAAGAAGGAAAGTTGACTCCATCGCCAAAATAAAGCGCCATTAATGAAATCTAATTAGAATTCGAATTCGACAGTGATTTAGTAGGATCAAATCCCACGCCTTCAGCCCCACACAATGCTTTTCAACGCCTAAAAATGGACACTCAATAATCCTCTTTAACACAACTGGATTTCATGGGGATTCTTTGGAAAACTATATATACGGCGTTGGGGGTAAACAAAAGAGGGCTTTTTTTGAATATTAGGATCGCCAAAGACAGAGAGAGAGAGAGAGAGAGAGAGTTTTTTCGGTTGAATTCTCTTGTGAAATTCTCCGAAGCCAGTAAGAGTCCACTGAGGATCATTGGGAGAAAATATCTAGTTGTCGACATAAACGTTTTCTCCATCGACACCCTGTGTAAAAGAGTGAGAAATGAGATAAGAGTGTATATCGTGTAACTTCGTTATAGTATTGTTTAATAAAGCAAAGTTCTTCTATATCTCCCGGCCCTTTTTTGTTTCTTCTCCATCATATTACTCCTTGCTTTTGATTATAAACAGGATCCCGGTACCGAAGATACCTATCCCGCTACTGGCTACCGGTAGTGGGTGAGGGTGCTAACCGAGATTTCGCTCCCTGAGTGATTTTTCCGTTAACACTTTTTGGCACCGTCTGAGGGAAACACCACACCCTCAAAAGAAAGCCAGCGTGCCTCGTTTTCTTGTCTTATCATCAAAATGAAGGTTCAATCCTTTGAGGATCATCCTGACCCGTCAGGACATCAGTCAAACGCTTCAACCCGAAAGGGTCAGAAGCCGAAGAAGGGGGAAAGGGTCGCAAACCTGCCTCGAAGCCGCCAGCTACCGTGCGGATGACCGCCCAGGTACCTTCTTCCCCAGCAGCTGAACCTGCCAATCTAGACCATCAGGTCGTGGCCTTTATAGAGAGCCTGCGGTACCAGTTAGCCTGTGGTACCAGATCCCAGGGGAGATGCCAATCGGTAAGGTACCAGGGTACCTCCCTTCGATAGGTTGGGACCACTACCTCCTGTACCAGTCCATGATAGACTCAAGCCCATGCCCCCAGCACCATCGGTCTATGACAGACTCGGGCCCATGCCCCTGGTTCCAAGATATCCTACAGGTTACCAAGCCTGGCGTGCAAGATCTGCCATCGACCTCCCGCCCAGAGAGCACACCACATGGCCCAACCAGTGGCCTATTCTAGACAGCCTCACCAGGAAACGACTAGGGAACGCCCTCATTAAGTGGTGGGAGGTAGCAACAAGGGTGCCAGAGAAGACCCTCCCC
Source organism: Dipteronia sinensis (assembly GCA_033220585.1). NCBI lineage: Eukaryota > Viridiplantae > Streptophyta > Magnoliopsida > Sapindales > Sapindaceae > Dipteronia > Dipteronia sinensis. The sequence goes on from CM065640.1 coordinate 65,957,006, forward strand.
AGGGAGAGAATCAGGATAAAGCTTCTGCGACATCGGAAGGGCCTAACGACAGAGATTCTGAGGTGGAATCTGGGAGTGATGGCGGTAAACATCTCCGGGATTAGGTAGCCAGAATGGTGAAAGAAATCCAGGTGTTGAAGAAGGGCAAGCACCGGAAAAACCAAAAAGACCCCTTGGGAGAGATGGATTCTCCCTTCTCTAGGAGGATCAAGGAGGCAGAATTACCTCCCAAATTCAAGATGCCAACCGAAAAATATTCTGGGACTGAGGACCCCCTGAGCCACCTAGAAAGCTTTGTTCACCAGTTAGAGGTTCAAAATGCTACTAGGGCCACTATGTGCAGAATGTTCCCAACCACGCTGACGGACTATGCCAAGACATGGTTTAGGAAGCTACCAGCGGGAAGCGTTGGTTCGATCACAAAATTGACAACTGACTTCTGTGCCCAGTTTCAGGGCATCAAACCTCAACCCAAAGATCTTATTCACCTTCAATACATGATCCAGGAGCGGGGGGAATCGCTCAAAGCCTACATGGAGAGATTCCATAAAGAAGTGATCCAGATGGGAGTCTTTGCTGAAAAGGAAACCTTGGCCAATTTCAAAAATAATCTTTGGGTAGGCAGACTGTTCAAATCTTTCACCAAGCATCTCCCGGAGACCTACCAGGAGGCCTACAATAGAGCTCTAGAGCAAGTTGAGATAGATGAATAGCTCCAAGTTAAGATGGAGCACAATGATATGAGAACTGCCAAGCGCCAAAAGAAGGAAGCGCCCAAGCCTGCACCAGTTCAGAAAAATCAGAACAGGCCTCCCAACAAATCTACATATCGGTCGCCACCTAATCAACCTCCACGAAACTGGTACCCGGCTAGGCAGACTTCGCCCAGAGCTACACCCCCACCCAAGGAGGTAGCGCGGGTAGATAGAGAGGAAATGGGGTACTCCCATTACACCCCCTTGAATGCATCTCGCCAGAATATTTACCTCTCCATCTGTGATAAAGGACTACTCAGAAAGCCTGGTCCAATAAAGGCACCAGTCGATCAACGGAACCGCTACAAGTATTGTGACTTCGACGACGATGTAGGTCATAATACCTCGGAATGCTATAGTCTGTGGAACCAGATTGAAGCCTTGGTTAGAGGAGGTTGCTTGGAGGAATTCCTCCAATAAATACGCGACAACATATGCACTGGAAAGGAGGTGCAGGCCGATATTAAAGCATATGAAGAAGGAAGGAAAGCAAAAGGGAAGAACATGAAGTGGGACCAGAACAGCGTACTGGCTTTCCAATCGCTGAAGAAGTACCTCGCTAGCCCACCCCTGCTAGCTAGCCCGGTACCAGGAGAAGAACTGTAATTATACCTGGCAATATCTGAAACAGTGGTCAGTGGAGCATTGGTAAAGGAATGCGGAGATGGGGTCCAGTGCCCTGTCTACTACGTGAGCCGCGCCCTGACCAAATCAGGAAAGAACTACATCCTCCTAAAGAAGCTCGCTTTCGCCTTGGTGGTTTCTTCCAGGAAGCTCCGCCCTTATTTCCTTGCCCACACAATCGTGGTAGTCACTGATCAACCTTTACGTCAATTTCTCCAAAGGCCGGACGTATCGGGGAGACTTGTGCTGTGGGCCCTTGAGCTCACCCAGTTCGACATCAAGTACAAAGCCAGGACAACCATCAAAGCCCAAGATTTGGTAGATTTTATGGTAGAATTCAGTGCAATTCCCGATCAAGATGCTATCCCGGCCCTAAGTCAAGCTCTTCAAAAAGAGCAAGAGCCTGTAGATTGGCCCATCAATCAAGTCTGGATCATATATACCGATGGGGCATCCAATCAAGCAGGAAGCGGATGTGGGATCATTCTAACCGACCCCGAAAAGGTCGAGTGCTGTCACTATTTCAGATTCGAGTTCAACACCACCAACAACGAAACTGGATATGAAGCCTTGTTAGTAGGAATGAGAATAGCGGCTGAGCTAGGGGCTAATTACCTCCTTGCCAAATGTGACTCTCAACTGGTAGTTAATCAAATAACCGGCATGTACCAGGCTAGAGAGGATAACATGGCAACGTACCTCAAAAAAGTCCAGGAACTATTGCCCTATTTCAAAGGTTTCAGGATCGAGCAGGTACCTAGGCAGCAGAATCATTGAGCTGACGTCCTAGCTAAGATAGCTGCCTGTGGAGGACAAGCTTTGCCCAAAGGAGTACCACTCCAGATAATCACTACATCGAGCATAGCTGAAGATAGGGAAGTCAACCCCGTGGCATAACTCCCATGCTGGATGGATCCCATCGTGGATTATCTTCAGTCAGGAAAGCTCCCTGAAACCCCTGATCAAGCTCGCAAGATCAAGCGAACCTCGGTACGATACTACTTGGTAGAGGGGCACCTTTACCGCAGAGGTAGGTCACTCCCCTTGCTTAGATGCCTACATCCCAACGATGCAGACTTGGCATTGAGAGAAGTGCATTCAGGAGACTATGGAAATCATGCCGGGGGAGAAGCATTAGCTTACCAGGTGCTACGCATGGGATATTTTTTACCAACCTTACACCACGATGCGGGGCAGTTTGTACAGTCATGTGAACCATGTCAGAAAATGGCCAACCTGTATCACCTACCTCCAGAAACGATTATCTACCATCAGTTCACCGTATCCGTTTGCTTTCTGGGGGATAGACCTAATTGGGCCTCTACCAACCGCGCCAGGTAAGCAGAAGCATGCGATCGTGGCTATTGATTACTTCACCAGATAGGTTGAAGCAGAACCCCTCTCCAGAAGTACTGAAGCAAATACAACAAAATTCATCAAGAAGAATGTGGTCTGTAGGTTTGGTACTCCGATGGTCATCATCACCGATCTGGGTAAGCAGTTTGATAACGCCAGGTTCCGAGAATTCTTCGAGAGTCTGGGGATTGAACTTCGCTTTGCATTTGTAGCATACCCTTAGACTAATGGCCTGGTAGAGGCCACAAATAAATTTATCAAGAAGCTCCTGAAGAAGAAACTTCAATAGAAGAAAGGGAGATGGGCTGATGAACTCCCGGACGTGCTATGGGCTTATCACACCACCAAGAGAACTGCTACTGGAGAAACCCCCTACTCGCTATCTTTCAGGGTAGAAGCTGTCCTTCCTATAGAACATAAGCTCACTTCTTTCTGAGTTCAACATTTCAACCCCGATGAAAATGAAGACAAGCTGAGAGCCAACCTGGACCTCCTAGAGGAAAAACAAGACAGGGTTGCAGAAAGGGTAGCAGTTTACTAGAGCCGGATTGCTAGTTAATTCAACAGGAGAGTAAAAGCTCGAAGTTTCAAAGAATGGGACTTGGTTCTCAGGAAGGTTACTCAGAATACCCGGAAGAGGTCAGACGGGGTACTGTCACCCAATTGGGAAGGTCCCTACCTAATCAGAATGGTGATCCAAGGTGGGGCATACAAGCTGGACGACATGAATGGGCATCCTGTAGACCACACTTGGAATACTGATCATCTCCAGAGGTTCTACCTATAAGACATGCGGAAGAAGTAAGCCAAGACTGTCCCGTAACAAACATTAGAAGATGTTAGTAATCGTGAGTACTTCTATTCTCTTTTTTGATCATCAATAAAGAAGGTTTTTTCTTTCTCCATCTACTTTCTCTACGATTATCTACACCTATCTACTTTGTGTCGCCAATTGAATTCGTTATGGTCATCTTAAAAGACCAGGAGAGCCAGATGGCCCTCCTGATGCCCTGGACAGGATAAATCCTACCAGGAGGATCGCCTTACAGATCAGGAAAGCCAGATGGCCCTCCTGATGCCCTAGACTGGATAAATCCCTCCAGGAGGATCGCCTTAAGGACAACACAGCACTCCTAATTCCTTGGACCGGATTAATCCCTCCAGAAGGATCTCCTCGAGACCAGGAAAATGTAGGGAAAAATTAACTAAAACCGCAGTGGAAGGCGAAAAGTAGATTTTCGTACAGTTTAAATTTTTTCTAAAGATTTGAACCTTAACCCTTTAATTAATTCAACACAAATTTACGGTTAGAGTTAAATACCTCTTGTCGCGTGATCCGATTGACTTACGTCGATGGTAATCTGCAAGATCTTCAATCCTAGCACGTACGTGAATCACCTAGGAGCGTGGTCTCCCTTTTTTTCTTTGAATTGCTTACCTGAGAATGGATGTATGGAACTTCTGATCATGATCTTCAATCCCAAAACACCAAGAGCCTAGAAAAATAGTTCCAGTCACTTTTGAATTCACAATCGATATGATTGGAACTCGCGTAACCCTAAATCGAAAGTGTGCACAAAACCTTTTGATGTTAAAGGCTTGCAAGTGCACTATCGAATGAGAACTTATTTTTCTTTTTCTCTCTTGGCCGAAATTCTATGTGTATTGAGTAAGATTTTTATTTTCAAAGCAAACAAAAATCTCTCTCACTCAAGCTTCTTGGTGGCCGAATTTTATCACCTTATTTTATAAGGTGACCGAAATTTCTCCTTCTCAAAGTAGGGTTGGCCGAATTCTTTGTGTAGGAAATCTAGGGTTGGCCAATTTCCTTACTTGAAAAGGAATTGTGCTTTTCCCTAATTCCTATCAATTTAAGAATCCTAACCCTTATAGGACTAGGGTGGCCGAATTCTTTGTGTGGTATGGAGTGTATGTGGACTTAATCCTTACCACATTAGGACTCCTATCACTTAAAAGAATTCTAACCCTAATCCAACACATAGTATTTTATTTGCTGATCATGAAAAGATTTTGATTTAAACTATTAATTTATTAAATAATTAATTAATTTCCATTTAATCAAAACAATAAAATAAAATAATATCTTGGGCTATTTTATTAGCCTTGCCGCTCACACCATATATATATGGGCCTAATATTATTTTTCTTACTTTATTTAATCCATTAGACTTTAAATAAAAGCCCACATGTGAACCAGACTTATTCTTACTAAAAGAAACAAGCCCACATGTCTCCTTTTAATATATTAATATAATAGAGCAGCCCATTAAATAAATAATAGACATATTATATTCTTAATATATTAAATGCAATTCTAGATGGACCCATAAATTGGTCCGGTAGAATATATCAAGTGATCCATGCAAGTACGTGTGGATTGTGGATCTTGGCGGGCTATCTAAATTTAAGCTTCAATAGACATAACCTAATCACAAGCAACAAATGATTCACTTAGGTCCGATCTACTAATTTTAACTCATTCCACTAAAGAGCTAAAATTGAACTCTTAAATAAAGATAGAATAAGGAGATGTTTCTCATTCATACCCTAGACAATCTTATAGGAGACGGTGTATCCTCGTGAATAATATCAGTAATCGCCAAGAGCTCATAGACCGCCTATAGCTCTCCAAGTTACCATATTTCCTCATATGACCACATTTTGAACTTGGATATTTTGACTTGTCCAGAAGCCATGTCTTCAATAATCATTATTGAAAACTCAACGTTGAGATTTAATATCCAATACCTCAAAACATCCATATGATGATATTATACTCTCATTTAATAAATGGAGCCACGATGTCCATATCTATAAATGAAGTCCTCTATCGATTACCAAATGAATACCACCAAACTATCGAGGATAGACTATGCTATATAATCGTACTCATTGATAGCTCAAATGATAACACTTGCAACCATAAGTCCATCATTTATCTCAGGATTAAGATCGACTCTCCGATTGTCCTAATAATGAAAAGACTTATATCTAGTGACGGTTCTAGATAAAGTATTTCATTGTGATCCTGTTCAATGCACCCAGTGCACTAGATTCTTTTACTCGAAAACCTTTCAATGATTTTAGACTCATCATAACTCATTTGATCCCACTCAAATGCTAGTAAAAGAATTCTACAACTTTATCAAGATAGAGGTGCCCAACCTTTAACTTAAGTTGTGAACGTTATTCAAGACTAACTAAAGAATTGTGTCTACCTCACACATATCCGGATGTATGAACAATTCTTCATTTCTCATAGTCTTTTGACCTTATGATTATTTACCTTGACAATTATAATAATAAATGCTGTAAGTATTTGTACGAATCAGAAAATACTTTATTAATATGAAAAGATTGTCAATTACAATATTACACTCTTACTATTGAGCATAATCCTAACAGATAAGCAGCATGCCGTTCCTGATGCCCTGGCCGAGCACCACCCCCCGCTAAGAAGGGTCTGGATAGTAAGTGCATAGTTGCATGCCAGATCAGGGCCTTAGCTGGGTACCACCCCCCACTAAGAAAGACTTGGTGCTAAAGTGGCCTTAGTTGACTACAAGGATCTTGTTTCCAGTATGATCGCCTTATTTTCACCAATAATCGCCTCAAGACCAGAAAAGACCATATGACCATATGACCTTCCTGCTGCCTTGGCCGGGTGCCACCCCCTGCCAGGAAGAATCTTATTAGCGAGGACGTAGCCGTCTGCCAGATAAAGGCCTTGGCCAGGTACTACACCCCCCCCCCCCCCCCCCCCCCCCCGCTAAGAAAGGCCTGGTTCTAACATGACCCTAGCCGCCTACCATGATCTTGCTGCCAACATATTCTCCATCACATTCGCCATGGTAGCAAGATTTCCAGAGCAAGAATGTGAGGTACCCCGATTCGCCAAATTCATTCATTCTCCAAGGCACCAAACGAGAATGCGAAGTGCCCTGTTTTGCTAGAATATCTGCCTAGAGACCTAGGTTCCTTGAAACATGAAGGCTAGGTATCAGGTTATTCGTCGAAGTACCAAGATCCCTGTTAAAAGGAATGCGAAGTACCCAGATTCGCCAAAATATTCACCATACTACCAAGATTCCTAAAATAGGAAGGCTAGGTACCTAGATTGCAAGATTATTCGTCGGAACGTTCATTATCATTAAGGAACCAAGATTCTTAGAACTAGAGTGCGAGGTACCATGGTACCGGTCAATTGATGTTCCTCTACTTTACTCTCATCAGGGTTCTCACGTTACCAAGTATTGATTAAGTCAAGTTTATGTTGGGGACTTTTGCCCGAATTTATGCTACAATCAGAAGCGTGCGACTGATTTCAATCGACAGATACAGATGGAAATGAGTTTTCTTTTCATTGATCAAATCAGGGAACCTAGCCCTTATTTTAAGCTACATACAAGATACAAGAGAGAAAGTGACAAGTCTGAAAAAGCCAGCTTCCTCTTTAACATCTCACCTACTTTCTAGATCTGCCTACCTAGCAACATTGATCTTAATCAGAATCTATGTTGACAATGCTGCCACGAACCCCGGAGGTAGAAACAGAGGTCATGTTAGGGGCAGCAAAAATAAGGGGGAGTAGAGATTCCCCCTACTTCCGAGATGCAACAGGGAACGAAGCTGCTACTCGCCTGGGTAATGTTTACACCATTGGCAAGGCTGTAGCACCAAAGCCCACCATTCATCCTGATCCTGGGAATCTCTACCATTCTTGTTCCTCTGGTAGTTAAATCCACCGAGCACAGCTCCTTCCACAATACCAAGCATCCTGCCAGTCACAGAGCCTACATCTCCTTCTCCTCCCATAGTGTTAGTTGATACGACGATCATCGATCAACCTATGGGGGGTTGCCTACTAAAATGGAAAAGAAATTGTCTGAAGATCCATCTAACAAATAAGGGATATTTATAGAAGGAAAGATCGAGTATTGAGAGCGAAAGGATAAAGTCATTTATGGACACAACATTCGATACATGGGAAAGGGTAGCCTCGCAAAGTGTGCCTCCCCCCGAGGCTTAATGCTTGGGGCAATCAAACTTGTCCTGGACTGACATCTGGAAGGGCAGTTGAGTACAAAATTTGAACCAATAATGTCTACGTGGGAATCCACAAAAAAATAAGTACCCCGATCTATACCCGGTTGAGGTCTTGGGACCCCTCCCGGACCACTCATGATATCAACTACATCGAGCGCAATAATGGATGGACCACTGAATCTCCACCTAAGTAATAAGAGTCATCCAAGAGCAAGCATTTATAGAATCGAGATTACATCGAAGATCCTACTTCATACTTAAGCAAGTTTCAACCTAGGGTGTAATCAACTACACACGCATGAAGTCAAGGAAAATAAAAAATTATCATTTCTAAAACTGAGGAGCCCATCCCCCGATCACGGGCTACAAAGAGATAAAATTATCTGGATACTACTGGTAAGGGGTCAAGCTGGGTCATGCATCCTGCTGCTCTTGATTGGCAGTCTCCTAGCCAACTCCGCCAGTTAGAGTTCCTCCTTCTTCAGCACTAGACAGAACCCCGCCTGCTTCTTGGGTGCCCACCATAACCAGAAGCTCCACCTAGGACAGATCACCCCGAAGTTCTCCCACTGCTTGGGCAGAATCTCCTCCAACTTCCTTGATCAAAGCAGCCTGACCTTCCTCTACCTGGACATGGTCAGAAGATGAGATAGGTGGGACAGATTCTCCATCATCAGTAGCAGGCTGATTCCCTACCTTCTTGACGGGCTCTGACAAAGGAGCCGAAGGGGCAAAAATCCCTCCTTCACCCTGAGCAACACCAGCCTCAGGATCCTTCAAACTGGGAGTTTCTCCAGCATTGCTTGGTGGAAGAAGGGAGATATAACTCTGGTCTGCCCCTCCAACCACTCCACTGGCTCTAGCAACCTGGGAGGGTCCAGCCACATCGGAAGGCACTACCCCAGCCAATTCAGTAGCCTTTGCCATAATTTCCTCCTGGTTCCATCCAGCGATGGCACTCGGATCAAACGAATGAGGGAAAGCAAGGGCCACCTGGTAGCCGGTAAAAAAATAACCATCCCCGAATGCGGTGTCTACTTGGGCATTCAGGTCGGCCACGCTACCACAAAGGGATAGAACATCTTTCTCTAGCTCCGCCACCTTTCCCGTAGCAACATCCCTCTCCTCCTTGCGGTGAAGAGACCTGAGCCTCTCAGTATCCAAAGCATGTTGTATCCTCTCCCTGTCAACTTTCGCCTTGTCAACTTCATTTTGGGCATTTACCAGTGACTGGTTCAGAGCTTCCATTCCACGAGCAGCCTTAGTGAGCTCTTCCTTAGACTTCTCCAGCTCTGCAGTAGCACCTCTAACTTGCTCCAAGAGGGAGCCGACCTGTTTGCTCATGCCCACGTTGAACTTAAAAGCCTGACAAAAACAAAGCACTAGTCAGGATATCTCCCACTCTTAATCAAGATAGAAGATTAAAACGAGACAACTTACCTCAGCCAGAAGAGCAGACTCCCTTCTAATTAGCAGTACGGTGGGCATGCCCGTCATGACACCCAAGCTCCCACCTGGGCAGGAGGAAACAAAGTGGGCTAAAACTTCATCCTGGCTGTTGTCCTTCGACCTCAATTGCGCCTTATCCCAAGGTACCACCCACCTCGCCATAGCAGGGTCAGAACTCTTCTCGACCGGTTTAGATTGACCAGTTGCCATGACGGGAGAGGCAGAAGGAGCTGAGGCACCAGCATCAGTAGCACTAGCAACATTGACTGGTATGATGGGTGACGTATCCTACTCCCGACTAGAAGCACCTCGATACCTCCCCACTCTAGTTGTAAAGGCCTCTAGAGATCTAACCAAAATAGGGGGAGGGAGAGTTGGAGATCCAGATACCTCGGCCAGGACCCTACCAGGTTCAGCAGATATGCCAACTCCTGTATTAAGATCAGAGCTGGCAGAAAGCCTAGCAGGGGAGGATGAAGGAGAATAGACGGCGCCCCCAGCCTGGTTGAGCTCCACCTTAGGGATCGGTGGAGGTACTGCTGAAACTACCAAGACAGCAAAAGTTAATATCAGCAAAGTTAATGAAGCAGTACAGCGAAAGGAGAATCAAAAAGATGTTTACCAGGAAGTGCGTCGGAAATACGGAGGGAATATTCCACCCTCCCTACATCAAAGGCATCCGAGGTAGGATACTGCAGGTTAACATAATTCCTGGCCATGATGGCCTTCAAGATCTTCTCTGACTCAGTGGAGAGCTTACCTTTCTCCAATGGGGGTTTCCCGCTAAAGCAGGTAGGAACCTTGAATTCAGTTCCTCTGATATGAACCGAGCTGCCCCACTCGCCCTTGACGACGACCCATTCCTCCCTTCAGAAGGTATCCTTCTTCATGGCTCCTGGTAAAACACATTTCAGGTTGTTCTTTGCCGTAGCATAGAACTACCCCTTCGGACCCGGGGCGTTGGCAGTAATTTGAAACACATATCCGAGCTTGTCAGGTCCCGGTTCCCGATCAATGTTATCCCTCGCACACTGCTCCCTCCATAATACCAGGAACCCCACTAGGTGCCTTAAAAACTCTGGTGTTAGCTAAAGAGGGGAAAGCTGCAAGGCGTACAGCGCCCTACGCAAGGTGGGGTGGAGAGGTAGCCTGACTCCACTATCGAAGGCCGCAGTATGAATCGGAAGCTTGCCAGGAATGGGAGAATACATATCATACCCATGAGGGGGTATGGTAATCAAAATATCCTTAGGGATCTTAAAATCCCTCCTCAAGCGCTTCACAGTATCCAAAGTGCTGGTAGAATCGGGCATGCATCTATACTCGTAAGGAAGGGCGAGTATCCTTCCCATATTATCTGTAACCTCGCCAGCCCGGTCTTCGATTACCCTAACGACGGCTCCAGTTTCTCCACTCGACTCTCTATCGACATCAACCAGAGCAGTGGGACTATTCGAAAAGCCCGTCCTGATTCCCACATTCCAGTTGGAACGCCGGCGCTGAAAGGGAATATCGTCCCCGCTATCACTGTCGACGCGTGCCTTTTTTCTAGGGGCAAGACTTCCGCTGGCTGCCATGTCGCAGCCAAACAACTATTCGGTACTATCGCCATCAGGTGAAGACATATTCACAAAGCTGACATTTAGTTTCTCGCAGAAGGGAAAATTCGAAGATCAACGAGGAGAAAGTTAGGTTTTCTTGCAGAGTCTCTTGCTCGCGAGGATTTTCTTAAGTGAGTACACCTTGAAGAAGCAGGATTTATTTAGAGACAGTTACTTGTAATGGGCAGAGAGGGTAATCAATGTCGCGGGAATATCGGCAACGTGGAGGAAACTGTTTCGGGAAACGTGCGCCTCTAAAAAAAATTTCTTCTTTTGAATTTGGCCTACCCTGGTCAGCCACGTGGAAGACTCATTTAAATCTACATGCAAAGAGAAGATTCCCTCCTACAAGACGGTTGCAAAAAAAAAAATTCTCCAAGTATTATCTATCCTGACTCCAACCCCAACCTGGTTCCGGTGTTCAAGTCAGGGGGGACTTCTGTTAACAGGGATTTTTGGCAAGGGACCAAAGGAGAATTTTCCAATTAATATCAACTCGATGGGCGCCAGTCCTAGCTTTCGGGTGACCAGCGAGGTCGATGCCACTACCTAGATGGAGTCGATACTTGGTAAGGCCAGGACCTCGATTACCTATCTGTCTAGATAGAACACTAGTACCGCGAGCTAACGAAGGTACATACCTCACCATACTGAAGCTCCGAATATCAACTCAAGACCTGTACAATGGTCGATCGCACACCCAGCACCCCTCAAGTGCCTCGACATCAGTCAAGGAACCCGGTATCCCGATACCCACCTTGGTACTGCCTTGACTTCCACCTGGTACCTAGTACCTCGATGTATATATTCGGAGCCCTTCCAAGGAAGGTACCTTACCTGCCAAGCAACACGAAGATGATCGCAAAGACACAAGCACTACTCCATCAAGAGATAAAACAAGCTCCATACCGGTAGGATCCGACTGGTATACCAGTACCTCGCCCTACCAATAAAATTCATAATCAGAGTTTCCCTCCAAGCTCCATGAAGAAGGAAAGTTGACTCCATCGCCAAAATAAAGCGCCATTAATGAAATCTAATTAGAATTCGAATTCGACAGTGATTTCATGGGGTCAAATCCCACGACTTCAGCCCCACACAATGCTTTTCAATGCCTAAAAAATGACACTCAATAATCCTCATTAACACAACCGGATTTCCTGGGGATTCTTTGGAGAACTATATTTATGGCTTTGAAGGGTAAACAAAGGAGGGCTTTTTGAATATTAGGATCGCCAAAGACAGAGAGAGAGAGGGTTTTTCCGGTTGAATTCCCTTGTGAAATTCTCCGAAGCCAGTGAGAGTCCACTAACGATCATTGGGAGAAAATATCCACTTGTCGACATAAACGTTTTCTCCACCGTCACCCTATGTAAAAGAGTGAGAAACAAGAGAAGAGTGTATATCGTGTAACTTCGTTATAGTATTGTTTAATAAAGCAGTGTTCTTCTATATCTCCCGGTCCTTTTTTGTTTCTTCTCCATCATATTACTTATTGCTTTCGATTATAAAAGGGATCCCGGTACCGAAGGTACCTATCCCGCTACTGGCTACCGGTAGTGGGTGAGGGTGCTAACCGAGATTTCGCTCCCTGAGTGATTTTTCCGTTAACAATATTCAAAGAGGTTCTTGCTTACCTAGTCATGAAACAATGAAGACCCATGCTCAAATGATGTGGAATGATGCAAGAATGAGATGGGTTTTGGGTTTGGAGAGTTAATAAAGCTCAAAGAAGCTTTCTCTCTCAAGACTTTCTCTTTCTCTCTCTAGGGTTTCCGTAAATGCAGGAGAGATGGTGAAGAAGATGAGAAAGAGGGGATTTTATAAGGGGAGTCACTAGATGATGGGAAAATTCAATTTTGCCCCGAAATCAGCGTAGTGCGCGGGTATACTACCCGAAGTGCGCGGGTCACCTACCAACGCACAGGGACATTAAGCCCAAAATATGCACTGTGCGCTGGTCTAATGCTTGACAACCAGCGCACCACCAGCGCAGACCTACTGCCCAAGATGGGCTGGTGTGGCGCGCTTGACGACCAGCGCTGGTTACTGCGCAGGTAGTCACACGCGCACTATGACCCGCACACTGGGTCTATCAGCACACTAAAGGGAAAAAGTCCCTTATCACCACACAAGAATAATGCCTATCTTACCTTACTGATGTGCAAGTGTGAAGTGAGTGAAATGCACATAAAATAAAGCATAAAAATAATAAGGCTAGGCAAGCATGAGAAGTGTGTGTGTGTGTGTGTGCAATGTGTAAATGATGCACACATATAAGCAATGATAAACACAAATGCAAGATGAAGCAAAGCATGCATGGAGTGTGTGTGTGTGTGTGCACCTAAACTCTTCAAGAGACAAAGTCAAGTGATTATACCTTTTGCTCTTAAAGTCATGGAGATGCTTGGAAGGTTGCCAATGAGGACCTAAGCTACCCATTTCACAATCATCCCCAATGTGGTGTGGTTTGTCATGAAATAAGCCAATCATAAAATAGAGGTCCTTACAATTTCTTTGAATTGTATACCTGAGGATGGAAAAAAAAAATTCTTTTGTTAGTCACAATAACCCTCCTAGAGAAAATAAAGAACGTTTGATCACTTGTGAGTTCTCAATCTTTTAATCGAAAACTCGCGTGAACCACAATTCGATGTTGTGCACAAAGCTTTTTGATATAAAAGCTACTAGTACACTATCGAAAACAAAATGCTCCTTTATCTTATTTCTCTTGGCCGAATTTCACACTCTTTTTCTATGAGTTGGATGATTTTTTTTATTATAGCAAAAGAATATAAATTCTTCTTCTTAAAAAAAAATTCACTTGGCCGAATTCCCTTGATAGGGATATATATATTGTGGCCGAAAATTCTCCTTATTTGTGGAGGATTTCTGTTTTACCAAAACTCTTATCAACTTAGTAGTTTAAACCTATTCCAACTCATGAGAGTAATATCCAATAATTGAATATCAATTAAAATTGTGACTTTATCAATAACTTCTTAATTTGACTAGATAAATAAAACCTTTTTATTTATCTACTTATCAAATCATGTTTTTTTTATAGATATCAAATACTTCCTAATTTGACTAGATAAATAAATCCTTTTTTTTAATTTATTTATCTACTTATCAAATAAAGTTTTTGATATTTATCATACTACTAACATGAGTATGACACTAAGAGTCTTTCTCCTATTTAGAAAAAGATTTTTAATTTTTAATCAAATAATTAATTAATTAATAAATCAATTAATTTCCATTTGATTAAATAATAAAATAAAACAATATATTAGGCTAATAATTTTAGTCCTTGCCGCCCAAGCCTATACCATAGGCAATATATTGTTTTTCCATTTTATTAAATCCATTGGACTTTAATAAAAAGTCCACATGTGAACAAGACCAATTCTAAAAAGAAAGTCCACATGCCTTAAATTAATACATTAATATAATTTAACATCCCATTTAATTAAAATGTGCAAATTATATTCTTAATGTATTAATGGAATGCTAGTTGCACCCCATTAGGGCCACCAAAGGATTCCCACATCCTTTGCCGCCCATTCTAGGCATTTGAAGAGATACCGCGTGTCTTGATCACACATGACCACACCTCTCCAAAACTTTTGGATTCCGAAATCCAATAACAATTCTAGATGGACTAAGAAATTAGTCCAGTAGAATATATCAAGTGATTCATTCAAGTTCGTGCGGATTGGGGGATCTTGGTGGGCTATCGAAATTTAAGTTTCAATAGACATAACTTAATTACAATCAACAAATGATTTACTTAGGTTCAATCTATTAATTTTAGTTCATCCCACTACAGAGCTAAAATTGAACTCTTAAATAAAGATAGAATAAGTTAATGTTTCTCATTCGTACCCTAGATAACCTTATTGTAGATAGTGTATCCTCGTGAAAAATACCAGTAATCGTCAAGGGCTCGTAGACTACCCACAGCTCTCCTAGTTACCATATTTACTCATATGACCACATTTTGAACTTGGATATTTTGACTTTTCTAGAAGCCATGTTTCAATAGACATTGTCGAAAGCTTAACTCTAAGATTTAATATCCAATACCTCAAAATATCCATATGATAATATTCTACTCACATTTAATAAATGTAGCCACGATGTCCATATCTATAAATGAAGTCCTCTATCGATTAACAAATGAATACCACCAAACCATTGAGGATAGACTATGCTATATAATCATACTCATTGACAGCTAATAACCATAAATCCATCATTTATCCGATTGTCCTTAAGTGAAAACTTGTATCCATTGACGGTTCTGGATAAAATATTTCGCTGTGATCCTATTCAATGCACCTAGTGCACTAGATTCTTTTGCCCAAAGACACTACACTTTGATGTTTTTAGACTCATCATAACACATTTGATCCCACTCAAATGCTAGCAAAAGAATCTACAACTTTAACAAGGTAAAAGAGCCTAACGTTTTTCTTAAGTTGTGAATATTGTTCAATACTAACTAAATAATTGTGTCTACCTCAAACATATCCAGATGTACGAAAAATTCTTTATCTCTCATAATCTTTTGACCTTATGATTATTTACTTTTGACAATTATAATAATTGAAGTATAAATGCTATAAGATTTTTTAAACTAGAAATCACTTTATTAATATGAAAAGATTGTCAAATACATTATTACACTCTTGCTATTGAGCATAATCCTAACAATCTCCCAATTGCGCTACAGCAAGTGTGTCATATCTCTCATTCCCATGTTCTCTAGGTGCCCATCAAAACTCTTCTGTGGTAGAGCCTTTGTGAATGGATTCGCTAGATTTTCTGCTGACGCAATCTTGGTAATCGTCACATCACCCATGTGCACAATTTCCCTCAGAAGGTGATACTTCCTTTCAATGTGTTTCCCTCTCTTATGGCTTCTTTGTTCTCTCAAATTAGCCACTGCTCCACTATTGTCATACCAGATAGTGATCTGCTTATTCGCATTAGGAACCACTTCCAAGTCAATCAAGAATTGGCGGAGCCAGAAAACCTCTTTAGCAGCTTCGCATGCGGCAACATACTCAATTTCCATGGTGGAATTAGCAATACATGATTGCTTGATACTTCTCCATATGACAGCGCCTCCTCCAAGAGTAAACACAAATCCTGATATGGATCTTCTAGAGTTAGGATTTGACTGGAAATCAGAATCTGTATACCCAACGGGAATTAAATCCCCTCCAAAGTATACAAGCATATGATCTCTCATTCTCCTGACATACTTGAAAATACGCTTGACTGCCGTACAGTGATCAGGACCAGGTTTCGATTGAAACCTCCTAACTATGCCAACAACAAAACAAATATTTGGTCTAGTGCAGAGCATTGTATACATGAGATTTCCAACTGCCAAGGCATGTGGAATCCCACTCATGAATTGCTCTTCATGCTAATTCTTAGGAACTTGTTCCTTAGAAAGTTTGATTCCATGTCTAAAAGGTAACATACCTTTCTTGGAATCTTGAATGGAGAACATAGACAAGATTTTGTCTATGTATGAAGCTTGGGATAATGCAATCGCTCTATTCTTTCTATCCCTTATTACTTGGATACAAAGAATATAACTTGCTTCGCTTAAGTCTTTCAAATCAAACTATTTTGCTAACCATTCTTTTACTGATGTCAATACACCTACATTGTTTCCGATGAGTAGTATATCATCAACGTAAAGAACTAGGAAAACCAACATGTTGCCTTTAATCCTTTTGTATACACAGGGTTCATCAAGGTTTTGAATCAATCCAAAACCTTTTACAGCTTGATCGAACCTTATGTTCCAGGATATGGATGCTTGCTTTAGTCCATATATGGATCTTTGCAACTTGCAAACCCTTTCCTCTTGGCCTTTTTCAATGAATCCTTCTGGTTGCATCATATAGATGCTTTGGTCAAGACTTCCATTAAGGAAAGTTGTCTTGACGTCCATTTGCCAAATCTGTAGGTCTAGAGATGCTGCAATGGATAAGAGTATCCTAATGGATTTAAGCATGGCCACAAGAGAGAAGGTTTCCTCCTAATCGATAAGTTCCTTCTGTTTACCTTTAGCTACTAATCTAGCTTTAATGGTTTCCACCTTTCCATCCATACCTCTTTTCCTCTTGTATACCCACTTGCACCCAATGAGTTTTATCTCTTTAGGCAAGTCTACAAGAGACACGACTTTGTTTGTGAACATAGACTCAATTTCAGATTGCATTGCCTTTTGCCAATGGCGACAATCAACATCCTCAATAGCTTCTTTGTACGTGTAAGGATCATCACAGTCCGAGAAATTCTCCACTGATTCTCCTAGACCGGTGTATCTCTCGGGTTGTCTACTAACCCTCCTACTACATCGAGGAATGGTAGGTTGTTGATCTTGTGATTGTACGAAACGTACAATTGGGCTAGGTTGTGAAACCTCTTGTGGAATTGTATCTCCTAAAAGCTCATTCAGGACAATTCTACTCTTAGGCACAAAATCATTCATATAGTCCTTTTCCCAAAATTTAGCATTTGTCGAAATAAATACTTTAAGATCTGAAGGACTATAGAAATAATATCCTTTAGTTATTTTCGGATACCTCACAAATATGCGTGTTTCAGAACGGGACTCCATCTTTTTTGTCTTTCCTTTTAACAAGTGCGCAGGACATCCAAATATCCTTAAGTGTTGCAAACTAGGCTTTCGCCCAGTTTATAACTCATGCGGTATTTGAGGAACCGACTTGGATGGTACATCGTTTATAATGTACATAGCAGTTTGTAAAACATATCCCCAAAAAGAATTAGAAAGTGTAGAATAACTCAACATAGACCTAACCATGTCCAAAAGAGTCATATTTCTCCTTTCTGCCACCCTATTCTGTTGAGGTGTACCTAGCATAGAAAGCTGAGAAGTTATCCTATTATCAATAAGATATTGCTGAAACTCACCAGATGGATATTCTCCACCACGATCAGATCTCAAGATTTTTATGACCTAGGCGCAAATGCCATAGATAGGTTTCATCTTTTGATAATTTCACTCTTTTATGATTAGGTTATGTTGATTCTGTGTCTAACAAGTGAGAGATATTTCTATGCAAATGGAATAAACCGTTTTCCAATGTACCTTTGCAAACAAATTTGTCATTCCTACTAATAATAAAACCTTTATTAAAAATAACTGAATATCCAAATTTATTTAAACAAGAAACTGAAATTAAATTCCTCTTGAATAGAGGTACATAATAAACGTCTACGAAATCCAAATGCCTACTAGAATCTAGATTAACTATAATATCTCCCACTGCATAGGCAGACACCAACGCTCCGTTGCCTAAACGTAATTTGAATTCATTCTCATTCAGTCTTTTCCTTTCCTAGAACCCCTATAAGGAACAACAAAAATGATTAGTGGCTCCAGAGTCTTGATGAGAAGGTTTTTGCCGTCAGAAAACCGTCCGTCAAAATAATTTATAAAACCTATGCAATGCACTCACAAGTATAAATACAAGCAAAGCGGCAAGCACGGGTGTCGTCCACTGAGATCAGGGTAGCGGTGATAAGGTTAGGATTAATATAACTAGTATGCATAAAAGTAAAATGATGGTGAATGGAAATACAATATAAACTAAACTATGAAAGCAAATGAAATAGGATGATAGTGGAGTGATGAATGAATGATGATGGAACTACGGAGTTGATGTACTCGTAAGTGAATATTGGGGCAATTGCAACAGACTCTCAATTAAGCACGTTTTGACAAATGTAACCAACCTAGGGTGTATAGTGTTGGTATATATCTCTAGCAAGAGGTCAACCTAGGATGTATAGCGAAGACCTCCTACTAGCGATTAATCCTTCTTAAGCAACCAACAGTGGCTAGTTACTCAATTGGGACTTGTTCCATGAATGCTCATCTATCTAGCTATGGCTCAACCTATTACTAATGTAGCCATCCTAGGATGTATAGTGATGGCTTCCAATTCCCTCACAAGTGGCCGACCTAGGATGTATAGTGAAGGCCACCCGGTTGGGATTAGATGAGACTCGAGGTTATCAACCGAATTCTACTCGAAGGTTAGTTCTCGTAAAATCACTAAAGTAGCCAACCTAGGGTGTATAGTGGAGGCTTCTAATTCTCTCACAAGTGGCTAACCTAGGATGTATAGTGAAAGCCACTAATTTGAGATTAGATTAAGAGCGTGGTTATAGAGCCGGATTTTTGAAAATCCTTCCATTCAATGGAGCATTAGACAACCTAATTGCCTACTCAAGTAATCCAAATCAACATGCAAAGAGGGTGTATCCAAGCAAGTCAATAATGGCAATCAATACAAGTAATGGAATGAAATATAGAGATAGAATAAATATAACACATAGAGTTTATTTACAAAGCCCAAAATATCCATCAAACAAATAACATCAACCCCATAGTGGGGTATTTTAGCTACTCATGTTCTATTACAAACTAATAACTAAGAGAGAGAGTAGAGATAACCCTTGAAGATTGATCTCCTTCCTTGAAGCTTGAATCCAAGTCTCCTAGTTGCCTTTGATTGAGTAGAGATGGTTTGGATGAGAGGGAGATGTGTTACTAGCTTAGAATACAAGTGTTGGGAGGTATGGTGCTGTCTTGGTTCGTTCCCATCCTTTTCGATTTATAGAGGATGGAAAAATAAGTCACTTAAGCTTGAAACTAGAAACTGTCGCGCGCAGAGTGCGGGTAGAGTGCGGGTGAATTACCCGCACTGTACTCGCACTCTGGTGTTAGGTGTAAATCCACTCCTCTGTCTTGAGAAACAGTGTGGGTGGAGTGCGGTTGGATTACCCGCACTTTACCCGCACTTTAGTGTCAGGTGGAGCTGTTTTGAGCAATAGTGCGGGTGGAGTGCGGGTGGATGACCCGCACTTTAATGAATCCAACTCTGTCTTGACCAGCACTTGACCCGCACTTTATCTGTCAGGTACGAATCAGCTCCTCTGTCTTGAGCAATAGTGCGGGTGGAGTGCGGTTGGATGACCCGCACTTTACCCGCACTTTATCTTTCCTTCATGATTCAGGTCCAGCTGTGGGAAGGAGTGCGGTTGGAGTGCGGTTGCGACTCGCACTTGACCCGCACTGTAAAGCTACATATGATCCTTTGTCTTTCCTTTTGCCCCTTTTCTGTCGGAACCACTGCAATTAGCTCCTAACACCAGAATTACATCTATTGCTTGCAATTAGCACAAAAGAGCCTATTAGACATAAAATATATAGAAAATACACACAAGAACGAGACAAAGGAATAGGAATGAGGGCCAAAATATACAACAATTTAGGCACGATCAAGTCTATGATCCGAGAATCTATAGAATCTGCCAGAAATCATGTTTCAAGATAATTAATATTACCATCTTCCTTCTTTTTCTGAGACTTTGGGCAATTTCTTTTCCAATGTCCCTTTTCACCACAAAGGAAACACTTTCCTTTGATCTTGGTTACTTTCTTAGTCTCCTTCTTGGTAGGCCCAAGTTGCTTTTTCTTCTGTTGTTTCTTGACCTTCTTACGGGTCTTAACAGTAGCAACTTTACCAACCATATGAATCTCTTGACCCTTGCCTTACACAAGGATCTTCTTAGTGCTTTGAACATCTCGCATCAAGCCCTGCAAGGTATATTCCTTATTGTTCAAGGTGTAGTCCAACATAAACTGATCAAAGGAATCTGACAGTGAGTTGGCAGTCATGTCAATTTTCGAAACTGGCCTATCCTAGCCAAACATGTTGACATTATGTTAACGACATCGTGAAAAGGGAAGATTTCATTCAAAAAACCAGTTGCAGAATATTCTCCAAGTATCACAAATCCTGACTCCAACCCTAACTTAGTACCAGTGTTCAAGTCAGGGGGGACTTCTGTTAATAGCCTTTTTTGGTAGGGGTCCAAAGAAGAATTTTCCATCATACTGATACGTGGTAGGACCTTCAAGAGACCATTCCCAACTCCTAAGTACCCAGAAGCATCGGTCCCGATATCTAGGAAGGATCGATATCTGGTAAGGCTAGAACCACGACTGCCTTGTCTACCTAGCACCAAATGAAGCACCAGATCCACGACCTAAGAAGAACGGGTTGTTAGGATTATGCTCAATGGCAAGAGTGTAATATTGTAATTGACAATCTTCTCATATTAATAAAGTGAATTCTGATTCTTACAATTACTTATAGCATTTATTATTATAATTTTCAAGGTAAATAATCATAAGGTCAAAAGACTATGAGACATGAAGAATTGTTCATACATCCGGATATGTATGAGGTAGATACAATTCTTTAGTTAGTCTTGAATAACGTTCACAACTTAAGTTAAAGGTTGGGCACCTCTATCTTGTTAAAGTTGTAGAATTCTTTTACTAGCATTTGAGTTGGATCAAATGAATATGATGAGTATAAAATCATCGAAAGGTTTTTGAGTAAAAGAATCTAGTGCACTAGGTGCCTTGAACTGGATCACAATGAAATACTTTATCTAGAACCGTCACTAGATATAAGTCTTTTCATTAAAGAGGACAATCAGAGAGTCTTTCTTAATCCTGAGATAAATGATGGACTTATGGTTGCAAGTGTTATCATTAGAGCTATCAATGAGTACGATTATATAGCATAGTCTATCCTCGATAATTTGGTGGTATACATTTGTTAATCGACAGAGGACTTCATTTATAGATATGGACATCGTGGCTCCATTTATTAAATGAGAGTATAATATCATCATATGGATGTTTTGAGGTATTGGATATTAAATATCAACGTTGAGTTTTCAATAATGATTATTGAAAACATGGCTTCTGGACAAGTCAAAGTATCCAATATGGTAACTTGGAGAGCTATAAGCGGTCTATGAGCTCTTGGCGATTACTGATATTATTCACGAGGATACACCATCTCCTATAAGATTGTCTAGGGTATGAATGAGAAACATCTCCTTATTCTATCTTTATTTAAGAGTTCAATTTTAGCTCTTTCGTGGAATGAGTTAAAATTAATAGATTGGACCTAAGTGAATCATTTGTTGATTGTGATTAGGTTGTGTCTATTGAAGCTTAAATTTAGATAGCCCGCCAAGATCCACAATCCACATGTATTTGCATGGATCACTTGATATATTCTACCGGGCCGATTTAAGGGTCCATTTAGAATTGTTTTTAATATATCAAGAATATAATATGTCTATTATTTAATTAATGGGCTGCACTATTATATTAATATATTAAAAGGAGACATGTAGGCTTGTTTCTTTTAGTAAGAATGTGTCTGGTTCACATGTGGGCTTTTATTTAAAGTCCAATGGATTAAATGAAATAAGAAAATAATATATGGCCCATTTATATAAGTGGGGCGGCAAGGTGTATATATTAACCTAATATATTATTTTGTTTCATTGTTTTAATTAAATAAGAATTAGTTAATTTATTAATTAATTGTTTAATTAAAAAACAAATCTTTTTCTGATCAGGAAATATATTTCCTAAAGTTATACTATTGGTAGTAGTATATTAAAAGTAAAAGACTTGTTTGATAAGAAAATAAATAATTAATTTTATTTATTTAATCAAATAAGAAGTCTTTTTATTTAGTCAATAAAAGAATAAAAATATCTATGAGTTGGATTAGGTTTTGAAGTCTAAAGGTTGATGGAAATTAGGGTGCAACACAAACTCTTTTTGGTATGTGATTTGTGGCAACCCTAGTCCATTTAGAGGAAGATTTCGGCATCCTAAATAGAAGAGGAAGCAAAATTTCGGCCACCTATATAATACCACATATAGAATTCGGCCACGATAGTTGATTGAATGATTCAATTTTTCTTCTTCTTCTCAATTCATAGAAAAGAATAATTTTTATTCTACTAAACATAAAAGAGAGAAGAGATTATTCTTTGATAGTACACTGATTGCTTGTTCATCAATAAGCTTGTGTGTACAACATCGAATTAGGTTCACGCGACTTTCGATCATTAGATTGAGAACTCAAAAGTGACCGGAATAATTTTTGTCTTCTTTTGATTGTTTTGTGACTAACAAAAGAAAAAGAAAACTTCGTTCATCCATTCTCAGGTTTGTAATTCAAAGAAAAAGGGAGACCACGCTCCTAGGTGATTCACGTACGTGTTCGGATTGGAAGATCTCGCGGTACTGTTCACGATCACTGTTCACGGGTGGGGGGGGGGGGGGTGCTGTTCATGATCACTGTTCACGACGGGGGGTACTGTTCGCGATCACTGTTCACGCGGGTACTGGTCACGATCACTGTTCACGCGGTACTGTTCACAATCACTGTTCACGCGGGTACTGTTCACGGGCATCGGAAAAGATTTTGAGGATTACCAATCGACGTAAGTCAATCGGATCACGTGTCAAGAGGTATTTAACTCTAACCGTATATATTTGAGTTTAATTAATTAAAAGGTTAAGGTTCAACTTTGAGAAAAAATTTAAAACCATACGAAATCTATTTTTCGTTTCTTCCGCTGCGTTTTATATCGATTTTTCCCTACAATTGGTATCAGAGCCTTGGTTGTACCTTTTAATTAATTAACGTATATATACGTGAATCTATTTCTTTTTTATTGTGATTATACATGTTTTAGAAAGAGATGACACTCTAGGTATTCGCATCTATAATTACATGTTGAATGTATGGATTTATATATGTTTTATAAAGTGAATTGTTATTGCTCGATTTTGGTCCTAGAATTTCAATGTAATTTTTGTTTCGGATTTGTAACAAGAAGGATGGTCTATTATCGCCATAATTCCTTCTTGGTAGTTGCTAGGGTTTTTTTTTTATGTAAAATAAGTGCAGTATTTCTTTTGTAATCAGGTGCAGTATTTTTTTTGTAAATCTTACTGCAGTAAAATAAAAAAAAAATAAAAAAACATTTGCTGCAGTAATTTATTCGTAATATGATTTAATGTATTCGGGTATTGAAAATTCGAAGACACGAAGAAAAACGAAGTAACCGGAACCGAGAACGAGCACCGTGCTCACTTTAGGACTGGATTGGGATGCGCATGGCAAGCCCAATCCTTGGTGGGCTGTGCACTGCAGCCTTGTGTGGCCTTATGGGCTGCGCAAGGCAGCCCCTTTGTGGGGTTGTGGGCTGTGCACGTCCATGGGAGGAGGCCGAGGGATGAGCGTATGGTTGATGGCCACCTGAAGATCTTGTATTCCTAACAATTGTAATTTACATGCTTTTCTAGGATGGGCCAAAATTGTTGCTATTTAATTTTTGCTTAAATATTACAATATTTGTTGTTGTATGATAACATGACATTTTAGAATAGGAGTGCCACTCATATATCTCTTTTGGTATGAACATGAATTGAATGATTTAGGTATCTAATTGGCATCTAGATAACTTGGTAAAAATCATTTTTTGGGATTTAATCACACGCCTTAAATAATTGAGTGGGAGAAGGTGTGCAAGAACGCCTATGGCCTCCAAGATTAGTTGATTTTTATTATTTGTGGTAATCCCCCCAAAGGGCATCCATAAATGGAATATAACAATATACTTCCTTACAAGGATAGACTAGACAATTGACTTAAACGAAATCCACTCCCCAAGGAGGGATTTTCGTGAGAGAAAATTGAGGGTCGATATCTTGGTAACACACTCAATGTAATTTTATTAATATCCCCCCAAGAGTTCTTGTTAATAAAAATTACAAGGCTAAAATTAAAAACGCTGGTTGTTATGTTAACAATTAGGTGGGACCTAGTCTAACTAGTAAATAGTGCGAACTCCCAAAAGAGGCGTAATATTTATGGGTGTTGGATCACCGTTGAATTTTTATGATTGAATTATTTATTTTAATTCAAGATAAATTTTTAAAAGTGCTATTATCATGATTATTTACTTATATATGTTTTTGTTTTAATCAGAAATCATGACCCCATCACTTATGAACATCCTGAAATATAACACCTTAACTGGAGATAACTACGTAACATGGAAAAGGAAAATTGGGTTGTTGCTGCAAAGTGAAAAACATAAGTTTGTTCTGACCACTCTTAAACCACCCCTTCCTAATAATGAATCTAATGTGATGCAAAGAGATGAGTATGAACAGTGGAAGACTTCTGATGATATGGCAAAATGTTACATTATGGCCACTATCTCCGACGTGTTGCAACAGCAACATGAAGGAATGGAGTCCGCTGCTGATATAATGATGTCTCTAGAGGAAATGTTTGCTATGAGGTCTAGGACGACTAAGAGAGAGGTAGTGACTGCTTTTATGAATCTTAGGATGAAACCTGGACAATCTGTGAAAGATCACATGATGAAAGTCATAGCACATCTCAATATTGCTGAACTAAATGGTGCTGAGATTGATGGTGAGACCAAAATTGATATGGTAGTCAACTCACTGTCAGATTCCTTTGATCAGTTCAAGTTGGACTACACCTTGAACAAAAAGGAATACACCTTGCAGGGCCTGATGCAAGATGTTCAAAGCGCTGAAAAGATCCTTGTGAAAAACAAAGGTCAAGAGATTCATTTGGTTGGTAAAGTTGCTACTGTTAAGACCCGTAAGAAGGTCAAGAAACAACAGAAGAAAAAGCAACTTGGGCCTACCAAGAAGGAAACCAAGAAAGTAACCAAGATCAAAGGGAAATGCTTCCTTTGTGGTGAAAAGGGACATTGGAAAAGAGATTGCCCAAAGTCCCAGAAAAAGAAGGAAGAAGGTAATGTTAATTATCTAGAAACATGTTTTCTGGCAGATTCTACTGATTCTTGGATCATAGACTCTGGAACCACTAATCATGTTTGTTATTCATTACAGGGGTTTCAGGAAAAGAGAAGGTTGAATGAAGAAGAAGTCAATTTGCGCTTCGGCAACGGAACGTTAGTGTCTGCAAGTGCAGTGGGAGATATTAGAGTTATTTTAGATTCTAGTAGGCATTTAGATTTAATAGACGTTTATTATGTACCTCAATTCAAGAGGAATTTAATTTCAGTTTCTTGTTTAAATAAGTTTGGATATTCGGTTACTTTTAATAAAACTTTTATTATTAGTAAGAATGACAAAGTTGTTTGCAAAGGTACATTGGAAAACGGTTTATTCTTTTTGCATAGAAATATCTCTCACTCGTTAGACACAGAAATAACGGAACCTAATCATAAAAGAGTAAAATTATCAAAAGATGAAACCTATCTTTGGCATTTACGCCTAGGTCACATTAACCTTAATAGGATTAAAAGATTGGTATGTGACAGACCTTTAAGTGACTTAAAGGTTGATGATCTACCAACTTGTGAATCTTGTTTGGAAGGTAAAATGACCAAAAGGCGGTTCAATACCAAAGGTGCAAGAGCCACTGAATGTTTAGGACTAGTACACACTGATGTATGTAGTCCTATGAGCGTTCAAGCTAGAGGTGGATATGAGTACTTCATCACCTTCACAGATGATTACTCAAGATTTGGTTATGTGTATCTCATGAGACATAAGTCGGATGCATTTGATATGTTCAAAGCATTCAAAGCTGAAGTAGAAAATCAGCTTGAGAAACATATAAAAATCTTGAGATCTGATCGTGGTGGAGAATATCTATCTGGAGAGTTTCAGCAATATCTTATTGATAATGGGATAGTTTCTCAGCTTTCTACACCAGGTACACCTCAACAAAATGGGGTAGCAGAAAGGAGAAATAGGACTCTTTTAGAGATGGTTAGATCAATGTTGAGTTACTCAACTCTTCCTATTTCTTTTTGGGGATATGCTCTACAAACAGCAATATATATTCTAAACGATGTACCATCTAAATCTGTCCTTAAAATCCCACATGAATTGTGGACTGGACGAAAGCCTAGTTTACAACACATGAGGATATTTGGTTGTCCTGCACATGTGTTGAAAGGAAAGACAAAAAAGATGGAGTCCCGTTCTGAAACATGTAAATTTGTGGGGTATCCAAAAGGAACTAAAGGATATTATTTCTATAGTCCTTCTAATCTAAAAGTATTTGTTTCAACAAATGCTTCATTTCTAGAAAAGGACTATATGAATAATTTTGTGCCCAAAAGTAGAATTATCCTGAATGAGATGTCAGGAGATACAATTCCACAAGAGGTTTCACAACCCAGCCCAATTGTAAGTTCCACTCCAACACAAGATCAACAACCTACCATTCCTCGTCGTAGTGGGAGGGTCAGAACACAACCCGAAAGATATATCGGTCTAGGAGAATCTGTTGAGAATCTCCTAGACGACTATGATCCCTACAAGTACAAGGAAGATATGGAGGATGTTGATTGTCGTCATTGGCAAAAGGCAATGCAATCCGAGATTGAATCGATGTTCAATAACAAAGTCTGGTCCCTTGTAGACTTGCCTAAATGTATAAAACTCATTGGGTGCAAGTGGGTATACAAGAGGAAAAGAGGTAGGGATGGTAAGGTGGAAACCTTTAAAGCTAGACTAGTAGCTAAAGGTTATACACAGAAAGATGGTATCGATTACGAGGAAACCTTCTCACCTGTGGCCATGCTTAAATCCATTAGGATACTCTTATCCATTGCAGCATCTCTAGACCTAGAGATTTGGCAAATGGACGTCAAGACAACTTTCCTTAATGGAAGTCTTGACGAGAGCATCTACATGATGCAACTAGAGGGATTCATTGAAAAAGGCCAAGAAGAAAAAGTATGCAAGTTGCAAAAGTCCATATATGGACTAAAGCAAGCATCCAGATCCTGGAACATAAGGTTCGATCAAGCTGTAAAGGGTTTTGGATTTATTCAAAACCCTGACGAACCTTGTGTATACAAGAGGATCAAAGGCGACAAGTTGGTTTTCCTCATTCTTTATGTTGATGATATACTACTCATTGGAAACGATGTAGGTGTATTGACATCAGTGAAAGAATGGTTAGCAAAACAATTTGATATGAAGGACTTAGGAGAAGCAAGTTATATTATTGGTATCCAAGTAATAAGAGATAGAAAGAATAGAACGATTGCATTATCCCAAGCTTCATACATTGATAAAATCTTGTCTAGATTCACCATGCAAGATTCCAAGAAAGGTATGTTACCTTTTAGACATGGAATCAAACTTTCTAAGGGTCAAGCACCTAAGAATGTGCATGAAGAGCAATTCATGAGTAGAGTTCCATATGCATCGGCAGTTGGAAGTCTCATGTATGCAATGCTCTGTACTAGACCAGATAGATATTTTGCTATTGGCATAGTTAGCAGGTTATAATCGAAACCTGGTCCTGATCATTGGACGGCAGTCAAGCATATTTTCAAGTATCTTAAGAGAACTAGAGATTATATGCTTGTATACTCTGGAGGGGATTTAATTCCCGTTGGGTATACAGATTCTGATTTCCAGTCGGATTCTGACTCCAGAAAATCCACATCAGGATCTGTGTTTACCATTGGAGGAGGAGCAGTCATATGGAGGAGTATCAAGCAATCTTGTATTGCTGATTCCACCATGGAAGCTGAGTATGTTGCTGCATGCGAAGCTGCCAAATAGGCTGTTTGGCTCGGCCAATTCTTGATTGACTTAGAAGTGGTTCCTAGTGCGAATAAGCAGATCACTATACACTGTGACAACAGTGGTGCAGTGGCTAATTCGAAAGAACCAAGAAGTCATAAGAGAGGTAAACATATTGAAAGGAAGTATCACCTTTTGAGGGAAATTGTTCATAGGGGAGATGTGACGATCACCAAAATTGCGTCAGCAGAAAATCTAGAGGATCCTTTCATAAAGGCTCTACCTTAGAAGAGCTTTTATGGACATCTAGAGAATATGGGAATGCGATATATGACACACTTGCTATAGAGCAAGTGGGAGATTGTTAGGATTATGCTCAATGGCAAGAGTGTAATATTGTAATTGACAATCTTCTCATATTAATAAAGTGAATTCTGATTCTTCCAATTACTTATAGCATTTATTATGATAATTGTCAAGGTAAATAATCATAAGGTCAAAAGACTATGAGACATAAAGAATTGTTCATACATCCAGATATGTATGAGGTGGACACAATTCTTTAGTTAGTCTTGAATAACGTTCACAACTTAAGTTAAAGGTTGGGCACCTCTATCTTGTTAAAGTTGTAGAATTCTTTTACTAGCATTTGAGTGGGATCAAATGAATATGATGAGTCTAAAATCATCGAAAGGTTTTTGAGTAAAAGAATCTAGTGCACTAGGTGCATTGAACTGGATCACAATGAAATACTTTATCTAGAACCTTCACTAGATATAAGTATTTTCATTAAAGAGGACAATCGGAGAGTCTATCTTAATCCTGAGATAAATGATGGACTTATGGTTGCAAGTGTTATCATTAGAGCTATCAATGAGTATGATTATATAGCATAGTCTATCCTCGATAGTTTGGTGGTATACATTTGTTAATCGATAGAGGACTTCACTTATAGATATGGACATCGTGGCTCCATTTATTAAATGAGAGTATAATATCGTCATATGGATGTTTTGAGGTATTGGATATTAAATCTCAACGTTGAGTTTTCAATAATGATTATTGAAAACATGGCTTCTGGACAAGTCAAAGTATCCAAGTTCGAAATGTGGTCATATGAGGAAATATGGTAACTTGGAGAGCTACAGGCGGTCTATGAGCTCTTGGCGATTACTGATATTATTCACGAGGATACACCATCTCCTATAAGATTGTCTAGGGTATGAATGAGAAACATCTCCTTATTCTATCTTTATTTAAGAGTTCAATTTTAGCTCTTTAGTGGAATGAGTTATAATTAATAGATTGGACCTAAGTGAATCATTTGTTGATTGTGATTAGGTTGTGTCTATTGAAGCTTAAATTTAGATAGCCCGCCAAGATCCACAATCCACACGTATTTGCATGGATCACTTGATATATTCTACCGGGCCGATTTAAAGGTCTATTTAGAATTGTTTTTAATATATCAAGAATAAAATATGTCTATTATTTAATTAATTGGCTGCACTATTATATTAATATATTAAAAGGAGACATGTAGGCTTGTTTCTTTTAGTAAGAATGGGTCTGGTTCACATGTGGGCTTTTATTTAAAGTCCAATGGATTAAATGAAATAAGAAAATAATATATGGCCCATTTATATAAGTGGGGCGGCAAGGTGTATATATTAACCTAATATATTATTTTGTTTCATTGTTTTAATTAAATAAGAATTGGTTAATTTATTAATTAATTGTTTAATTAAGAAACAAATCTTTTTCTAATCAGGAAATATATTTCCTAAAGTTATACTATTGGTAGTAGTATATTAAAAGTAAAAGACTTGTTTGATAAGAAAATAAATAATTAATTTTATTTATTTAATCAAATAAGAAGTCTTTTTATTTAGTCAATAAAAGAATAAAAATATCTATGAGTTGGATTAGGTTTTGAAGTCTAAAGGTTGATGGAAATTAGGGTGCAACACAAACTCTTTTTGGTATGTGATTTGTGGCAACCCTAGTCCATTTAGAGGAAGATTTCGGCAATCCTAAATAGAAGAGGAAGCAAAATTTCGGCCACTTATATAATACCACATATAGAATTCGGCCACGATAGTTGATTGAATGATTCAATTTTTCTTCTTCTTCTCAATTCATAGAAAAGGATAATTTTTATTCTGCTAAACATAAAAGAGAGAAGAGATTATTCTTTGATGGTACACTGATTGCTTGTTCATCAATAAGCTTGTGTGTACAATATCGAATTAGGTTCACGCGAGTTTCGATTATTAGATTGAGAACTCAAAAGTGACCGGAATAATTTTTGTCTTCTTTTGATTGTTTTGTGACTAACAAAAGAAAAAAGAAAACTTTGTTCATCCATTCTCAGATTTGCAATTCAAAGAAAAAGGGAGACCACACTCCTAGGTGATTCACGTACGTGTTCGGATTGGAAGATCTCGCGGTACTGTTCACGATCACTGTTCACGGCGGGGGTACTGTTCACGATCACTGTTCACACTGGTACTGTTCACGGGCATCGGAAAAGATTTTGAGGATTACCAATCGACGTAAGTCAATCGGATCACGCGTCAAGAGGTATTTAACTCTAATCGTATATATTTGAGTTTAATTGATTAAAAGGTTAAGGTTCAACTTTGAGAAAAAATTTAAAACCATACGAAATCTATTTTTCGTTTCTTCCACTGCGTTTTATATCGATTTTTCCCTACACAGGTACCACGATGTGCCATTACTCCTGATACCAAATGAAGTCGGTACCACGATACCACGGCCATGAAGGACGAAGAGAGAGGAGGAGTTCGGAAGAAGCTTTTCTTGAGTTTTTGAAAGCAGTGAGAGGTTTGGGACCACCCACTGAGAGCAAATATCTACTAATCGACACGAACGATTTGGCCATCGCCATTCTGCGTAAAGAGAGATAAGAGAGTGATAGTTTTTGTATTGTAATCGAAATCTTACTCTTCTTGATAGAGCAATCCTGTGATTAATAAAACAACACCATCCTTATTATACCCACATACATCTCCTTTTGCACTTTCTCTCACTACAAATTTACCTCTCATTCTCCAGCAAAAAATATTGGTACCGAAGGTACCTACCCCGCTGCCACCTACCGGTAGTGGTTGAGGGTGTTGACTGCAATTTTACTCTCTGAGTGAATTTTTAGTTAACATCTTTGATTGAAAAAAAGAGAGAAAAAGTTAGTATTTCTGAAACTGAATTGTGAAACCCATCCATCCTTGGAAGATTTGGAAGCAAGAAGAAGAAGGATACCAAGTCAAGGAAGCTCACATGACCAATACGGGTTTTCTCTACAACTGTTATATGTTTTTATTTCCTCCATTGATGTGTAACTAAACCTTTATCTAAGGGATTGATGTAACCTTATTGGACTACTCCATGTAATCGATTAGTCTACTATTTTTAATTCAACTCGATTTTAGTCTCATTTATTGAAATACTTGTTCTAATCTACTTACTCATGTGATATTGTGACCTCAATTGATATGAGTTGTAGTTTAGTTTATCTATAAGGTTGGGGTTTAGATGTGGATGACCTTTCCATTTAAATCTTAATCACAAGCCTAGTAAATGAGAAAGTTATTGTATGCATGACAGTGCTATGTCAATTTGCCTTAGAGTTTTCACGTTAAAGAAATGTTTGACTATTGCTTGTCTTATGACCTTGAGTGAGCAATGGAAGAACTCTATAACGTAATTGACTTATCTTTGAAAACAAGCCTTAAAATTGGATTGAAGTGCTTAACGAGACTAAAAGAGTGCACTGAGTGGTCCGAGAATGGTTGCATCGATTCCCTAGTGTTTCCACCAGTATATCATTTCCTTATGTGTGTTGTGTTTAGTTCAGCTTTTAATTACAAGTTACAATTAAATCGTTTCAAGAACTCAATTGTTTTCCAAAAATCAAGCATTATGCAATTTAATTTTCATGCACTAGATTTTTCCTAGATTAATTGACATTCAATCGATAGAATCACCGATCCCAGTGAACGAACTTTCTTTTAAATTGAACAGAAACTTCTGCATCACTATCCAATAGTCATCAAGGAAGATGAAAGAAGTATATTCCAGTTTCAGTCTTCCAGTGGGAGATTTTGGGTTTGTGAAGCCTAAAGAAACAGTTAAAAAATTGTTGGAGGAAGCAGACCGCGACGTGAAGTGCGGTCCTGTAGATATCTGTGAATTCTAGAGATTTCCGCGGTGCGGAGCGCAACGCATTAGACTGCGGTTTTCTGAGCTGTCGTTTCTAGAGGTTTTCTACGGTCTAGGGCTCGTGCTTCAGACTGCGGTAATGACGTATGTTGCGCAAATCGAGAAATCTTATGTGGGAAGAAGAGGACTCCTGGTGGGATTTGACTACCTAAAGCTCTAATATAAATACCATTGTTTCCCCACATTATTGGTTGACTCTAGTGTAGCCCAGAGGGTGTAGAAAATAGCAAGAGAGGCTAAGAGCAAATTGAAGAGAGATTGTAATCAATTCTGATATAGTAGATTGAGTGCATGTGCGTTCCGTAGATGTAAGCTTTTGCTGAACCACATAAAAATTTCTTGTGTTGTTTTTTTTTTCTTCGTATTGATCTTATTATATGCGTGTGTGATTTAGATTTACGTATTGTGTGTTTGCGGATTTTTCTACAACACTCTACACACAAATTAGAAATTTAGATTTTGCTAGAAAGGAAACTTAATTCCCTTCTCCTGCTAAACGAAATTGAGTTCCCTTTCCCAATTCCTTTTTCAGAGCGCTTATATTAATTGAGAATGAAAAGAAGGGAACTTGATTCCTTACGTGGGAGAAATGAATTAAGTTTTCATTTTTATTTTGTTAGGAACTTAATTTCTAATTTGTATGTGGTATCACATAGTTTGCATATATCTTATTGGTCCAAAAGTTGTTCGAAATCTCATAATTTTTTTCTCAAAAATAAATGAAATTTTTCTGAGACCTTCCTTCAAGGAGAAAATTTTCAATACCTTAAAGTGAATGCATTCTATTCAATGATACCATATCACATAACATAAATAACTAATCAAATGTGTTTTTAATATTACATGATATGATTCTAACAGTCGAGTTCGTACAACTATCGAAGATTTTCTCCTCTTTTTATATTAATGGAAGATCATTGAGACTTTTGGTTGTATAATTAGCGTGTAACTGGTGTGGAAATAAAGGGTTTCCATAAGGATATTTTGGTCATACAGCTGAAGTTTCTTTAAGCTTATTGACATCACAAACAAATATCATGTTCTATGATCTATATACAACGTGGTTGATAAAGTTCTGATTTATACAAGAAAAAAAAAATAACCCACATGGAGTGGCATGTGAGGAGGACACTAATTCAATCAATGAGAAAACATTGGTGGTCAATTTTCTTTCTTGTTAAGAGTCATGTGAAGATCCTTTGTTGATATTTGTGGACTTTCTTTACAGAGTTTATGTATATATATTTAGATTTGTTTTCATATATATATATATATATGTATTTACATTATATTTTTAATTTGCCTCTAGCTACTAATATAATATCATGATAAATTTTAATACAAGTGTTTATGAGTTTGAGTCCGATATATATATTTTGCATCCAGATCTGTAATTGTAAATTCAAAGATTTTACAACTATAATGTACTAGCTAGAATTTAATATATAACATCACTAAATCTCAAATTGAAATATTTATCTCAATTGATATATAGGCAATCAGAAATTATTTATTTGAATAAAAAACAAAGTGGATGAACATGAACCATATACAGTATATATATAAGATAAGAGGTAGCTAGACAAACAACTGCCAAATAATTAAATTTCGATTTGGATTACAAAATGATACGAAATAAGAGATCTGGAAACATCAAAGATACCCCAGAATAAGAAGCTGTTGGTTGTTGGCAAAAAAATTAAGTTGGTCGGCTGAAAAACATCGTAGTAGTAAATATAGCCCAGAGAGAGTGAGAGAGAGAAAGACAGGAGAAACTTCGATGACAAACACGTCATCATCAGTCATCCGTTCATCTAATAACATTCTGTTCTGTATGTATTACTTCAAATGGATGCATATCTTTTTAGGAAGTGGCGATTGGTACATTCGCCGGAATAATATAATCAACAAGTATAACAAGCAGAAGCATTACTTCTCCAAAATGTTAATATACAGTTTTTAAATATAAATGTGTTAGGGATTTGAACCGATGATCGCGGAAGCGTCATGTCTAATATACGCCCATAACTCATAGCAATTAATAACGTCAATAGCAGAAAAATAAGATGAGAGAAAATAAACCAATCATAACATAAGATATACGTGGAAAACCCAAATCGGGTAAAAAACCACGGGCCGTCAGGACGACACAGAAAGTTCCACTATATGATAAATTATTACAATCATATACTTCAGGATTCTCTATCACACCTCAACCCCAAACCACGCTCACAAGATCCTCACCAAGAACCCCTCCAATATCCCCTAGGTCTCCCCTAAATATCACCTACGGATCTCTAACTTGATCCACTGATATTCCCTTAGATCCCTCCCCGGATATTCCCTTGGGTCTCTCACCCGGATCTCACCATTTTCTGATATTACATGGTGTTCTTTTGACTCCATACAAAATAACCTAATTACAAGGTCTATTTATACTAACTATAGGGAGTTTAAGATAAAAGGAAATCCTACTCCTAAACATACAAAAATTACTTGTTCCACATAAATAATATTTCCTATTTATGACAAGTGTTCTTGTTAAGGAGATCCTTTTCCTTCAAGTACATGACTTTCCTATTATTCATGAAGACAAACTCTTTTTCCTTTTCCAATAAGCACAAGAACTTTCCAGAAGAAAACATTTCCTTTTTCGCGCAACATTCATGATCTCAGCAAAATACGCCATTACCGCGGTCTAGGTCGGGATGTGCACCCCACTCCCTACACAGCCGAAAAAACATTGAAGTCCACCGCTCAAAATACAGCGGTTGGTGCTTTTGCCTCCGCCGCGGTCTACACCACGCTATAAATACTGGAATTGACCTCTCCATATGCCCCGATCCATGCGCTTGTCCGCATTGCGGTCCACGCCGCGGTTTCTTCCAGAATCCGTTTCTTCAGTTTTTCTTCGGTCTTCAAGCTCCCTCAAACACCAACTCTAACTTCCAAACGTATCCCACGTCTCCAGGAAGTTCCAACATTAGTTGAGTCTCGTTTAGTTCATATTGGGTTCACTTGAGAATACGAGCCAAAACCTAACAAAATGACAGGTCTGTTCCATAGAAATAGGTGTTCGGAGAGAGATTGGGTTGTAGTAACCAGTAACACGTGACACCGCAAGACAAAAAAAGCTGTAGGTGGTAAAAATTGAAGCTCCTCCATGCCTGTTATATAATTTCATCTCGATAATAAAGTGCGTATACCAGACTAAGACATGACACGTGTCATGTCGTGTGTGCAAAGAAAAGAGCATGTGACCATGAGGCCTTGGACAACAATGTCGCAACATTCACGCAGTTATGTCCCAAACAAGGAAGAAAAAACAATTATATTTCAGAGAAGATTTCAGTTTTTATTTGCTTGGTCACTATAATTTCTAGCTACCAACTATTTAAAAATATATATATATATATATATATATAATTTAGACATATTATTCTAATTTTAATATATAATAAAATTCTTGTATAGATTGTTATTACTTAATCATAGAGAAGTCATAGGAAAAATTAGAAATTTAACTAAAGTTTATATAAATTACAAATCAGTTGATCACATCATCCTCTAGAGAAATAATATTACGATCTGAAAGCAGTGGTGGAGCCAACCTGCTGAATTTGGTTAGGGCAAACTGAAAAGAAGAAAATAATTTATGGGGCCAGATTTTAAAAACTTGTTGAATATTAATATAGTTATTTTAAAAAAAATATTTGTTGGGGATGAAGTGGGGGCGGCTCTAGGGAAGCTAGACTAGACTCCCTCTCTTAAAGAACATTTTATTAGAGGAATTGTTCATTTATTTTGCGGTGCACCCCACTTCCATCTCTCTTAAATAGTTAAATGAACATAATACTCGAAGACCACTGGTACGATTATAGAAATTTTTGTGAATTGAACTAGATAGTAATCAACGATTACATTAAGTAAGAGCAATGTATTACTTTTCAAACTAAATTTACTATAATACTACATACATACGATAGTGACGATTCAAACTTAAAATATTATTGGATTAAATGAACACGTTATAACAACAAAATTTATAATAGAGAAATAGACGGTAATGATAAATAACATGGAATCCGTTGGAGGTAGTTGTTAACTGCCATTGGTTTAACTTGGGTAGATAACCAATGGGACTGTGCCATGTAACATATGTACAAAGAGTGATATATTGACGCAGCGGTGTATGGCGAAAATAAGAATGATCACTTCGTCGAACCCTGAGGTACACTCAGACGAACCTTAACGTAGCGACCGGTAGTTACCCAAGCATGGACCGCCATGCAGGGGCCATCATTCCCTAATCTTCGTTAGAAAATGGTGCTCTCGAATCCTCAAAGAGCATGTCGAATCCACGACAGATAAATGTTCCAAAGGAACGATTTTATTAAAATAAATCAAAAGTTTAAAAAGTTACAATAATTGGAATTAATAATACTATTTATAATAAACTAATCCTAATACGACTTGAATACGATATTCCTAAAAAAAGACTAAAACAAGAAAATATCAAAACTAATCAGAATCTTTTACGATTCATGACTCCTAACTTGACCGGAAAACAAAGATCAAATCTTACCCAAAAGGCAAGTTTGATTTATTTCCAAAACATAAATTTAAATCCTAATCAAACTAAAATAAATAAACTTGCAAAACAAGAAAAGACCCAAATTAAAGAAATTGTCCTACATCATATATACATATATATATATATACATATATATATATATATTTTGAAAGGAAAGAGTGGTATATATATTGGAACTTGGAAGTAAACAAAATCCCCAAGAAACATGGGACTATGGGAGTTTATAAATAATGAACAGTGGAGAAGTAGAAGTGAAATGGCAATGTGTCAAGATATGATTGGGTACTGGAATAGAGTGATGGAAGGGTTGATTGGAGAGGATGAGTGTCGTATCAATCACATGAGCTGCGTATTGAGAGATGCACATGAAGGCCCACTTTGTTAGCTCAATAACAAACACTTTTCTTCAAGCCCACTTGAGATTAAACCCCATCTTGGGAACACACACTCACGTTACACACTCACACAACACCTCTCTCCCTCTCTCTCTCCTTGAAAACCAAGTAAGCTCTTAGAGAGAGAGAGTTCACTGCTTTCTCCAATGCAGTTGTCTTCTTCACTTCCAACATCACTGTCTTTGTTTTTGTACTCTCTCTCTCTCTCTCTCTCCTCATCACTTTCCTAGTGGTCCTTGCTCTTTATAACTCTCTTATCACTTTCTTCGTTTTCTTCATATCTTATATCTAACACAAAGTACCCTCTTTTGTTTTCCTTCCCTTTCCCTTCCAATTTCTCTTCTTCTTCTTCTTCATACACAACAAACTGTGAACCTCTCTAGCTATATATATTTACTAGCTAGCTAGAGTCCTTTTTGGGTTTAATTTATATCAATATATTTATATTTCTATATACATTAATTCAATCTCTTAATAAGCTCATATATATTTATATACCTTGAAAAGGACATAATGTCTAGCAGAAGGTCGAGGCAGTCATCTGGAAGTTCAAGGATCAGCGATGATCAGATCATCGAACTCGTCTCCAAATTACGACAACTCCTTCCTGAGATTCGCGATAGGCGTCCTGGAAAGGTATTCGAGGGGAAATTGTATATATAATCTTGTTATTGTTTTTGTTATTATTATTGTAACAGTAGTATATATTTTCTTGAGAAAATGGAGGGTGGGAAAATGTTGTGCAAAGCTAGCATGAAGCATGAAGCATGTAGCAGTACATGTACAGTAATAATATATTTAGAAGACTATATATAGAATAAAAAGTTTAAAACACTTGACCCGGACAGTGAGGAAACATATTTTTTCATAGCGGCAGAGGTTGTCATTGACTTGAATAATTTTTGTGGGTTGAATCATGGAAGAGCCAAAACTCACGCTGTGCCCTTAAATGTCACAACCTCATAAGTCAAAAGTTTGAGCATAGCTTTAGCCTCATTTTATGGCACAATATATACTTATTAACTTTTTGATGTGTCTAAACATGTATACTCAATTTCTCTTAAAATATAGCTTAATTATAAATCAAAAACAGTGTTAATTAAAGGGTGAAAATGACTTAATTAAGTTTCTACCAATATGGTTTTCGTGAGAAAACCCTTAATCATGCATTTGGTACATATTTGAATCTATATCTGTTTCTGTATCTGAACTTCACTCATCGGATGAGAGAGTTTTTATTACGCTTCTGGATTTAACGGTTACTTAACTTTCATGCAGGTTTCAGCTTCGAAAGTTTTACAGGAGACTTGCAACTATATCAGAAGCTTGTACAAAGAGGTTGATGACTTAAGTGAGAGACTATCCCAGCTGCTTTCTACAATAGATGAGGATAGTGCAGAAGCTGCCATAATTAGGAGCTTAATTATGTAATTTATTATTTTTAATAATTTGCACTGTTATTATATGATTTTGTTCTAGTTGAACATAATCACTTTCTTACTAAGTTTAAAAAATTTGGTCATTAGATCAAACAAGAACTAAATTATTTAATGTATTGTTGATGTGTCTATGAATGCCAATAGGTGTTGTAATTAAGTTGTATAATAAAAGGAGTTTTGCATTAGCAAACCCACTTATAAAAAAAGATTATATATTTATTAAGATATTCTCGTTGGTTCAACTTTATACTATATTATATATATATATATATATATACACGTTTCATTGACATAAATATGATTGTTTCTACAAGTTATAATTAATAATTACATTGAAATATATATATATATATATATATATATATATATATATTTGGCACAAAACAGTAAAATATAAAAATCCAAATCCTCCCCATTAACAAATACACAGAAGACACCACCACATCAACCACATTGAAATATATATACAAATAAGGCTTGTTCTTCATGAATTTACTAATTCATATTAGGTTTTTGTGGCTGAGATGGGATCAAGCGCTCTATATTTAATGTCTGCTCGAGAGCTCCAAATATACATATTTTTAGTAAGTGATTTGATGGAATATTAGGTACTTTGTTATGCAAATTTAGAAAATAAAAATAAAATTATATTATTAATTAACTTGACAACCCCATACTTCTCTTATTAATTAGACTTGCCGGTTCTTGATTTTCCAATTAAAGTTTTGTCTATTTGTAGAGTTGAATATTTTATCTCTAACTTTTTAAAATGTGAATGTGCCATGCAAAATAGGTTAAAGGAACGATTGATTCCAGAGTTTGACTATCTGGAATAAAATTTGTAAGAAATATTATAATATAATTAAACTAACAAAACCTGAATGTAACGGCAACCTTTTTCATGATAGTTCCTTTGAAAAAATAAACAATGAAAATTGAGTCAGTTATCAGTCACATAATTTGCCTCCATCCAATGGATTTGAAAACAGTACTTCTTTTGAATTTGATCAAGACATAGACAAATTTGCTTTAGAAAAACTTTTGATACAACTTTGAAAAACATGACATAATTATAAACCATTGATTTGATTAGTTGAAGAAACTCTGTAAAGTTAAATGTTTTATAGTTATAATTAAGGTCAGTATCACCTTGATTTGATTTCTTAAAATCAGGACCGGTGTTTTGCAAAACAAAAACTCAAAAAGTGAAAGAGAAATTAACAATAGCGATCTCATTCGATATATATATATATATATATATATATATATATATATATATGCATGTAACAAAAAGTTATTATTTATTAATTAATTTCATTAATCAATGTGTTACAATTCTCAGAATGTTGATGTTTACAGGAAATTTCATTAATGTTAGTTGAAGGAAACATTCCATCACTTGCATAATTAGTACTATAAAACATTGTACTCATGCACGGTATGATGTGCAGAAAATTAAGACACGTGATATATACCTAGTTATCTATATATTTTGAGGAAATAAAATTATAAAGTTTCATTCAATATTTTCTATATATAAGTATAGCAAATTATAATTATGACAAAAAAAAAGTTCTGCAAATCTTCAAGAGATTAATAATAAGACTACTATGATTGTAATTTCATGCATGTTCTATTTCTCTATTTAAGTATTTATGATGGTCGACCTGTCTTTCTTATCTTGTGGGATTTGTTAGATGGAGAGATTTTAATGTGATTGATAGTGTTTTGGAAAAAGTATTTATCAAAATAGTTTGTAGAAAATATTTTACGTTTTGTTCTAAGAAAAAGCTTCAAGAAAAACACCCATACATATAAGGTAGAATTTCACATAAATCCTATCTTTTTGGTGATTTGTCATTTATATAAATGTCTTTTTAAATTCATCACTTTAGTCCTAACCTTTTTCAAAACTCATCACTTTAGTCCATTTGACAAAATATGTAAAAGTCAACTATTTTAAAACTTGTGAAAGTATATTTTTACCCTTATTACAAATTAATTTAGCTAAAATGATTATATTAGCTTGAAATTAAAATGAAAAATGAAAATTTTACCACATGTTTCTTTACGATGCTTTCAAATGTGTTTTTGATCTTAAAAAAATGCATTTCTGTATATATCTCATTTAAACGGACATCGTAAAAGTGTTTTTGTATATTAGACGTTGAATACATTTCTTAATACACTACGTATATAAATGTCTATATAACATACGATAGAGAAACATCGACAATTATTTATGCAAGCTCGTGACGATGGACCCTTTCATAAATGGAAAAAAAGGGAAAAAACTAACCAAGATGTAAAAATTGGAGACAAATATAGATGCATAGAGATGGATGTGTTGGAAAGGAAGATGACACTATACCAGAGAGAGATGTGTAAAGATATATATATTTCTGACAGACTATGAAAGGAGAGAGTAGGTAACATAATTTTCTATATGTTAGATTTGTCTATATGAATATGAGACATGAAAACTGATGAAAATCTTAAAATTGAACAATCATATATAGCTATTAAAGTTTCTGTTTTTTTTTAATTTTAAAATTTTAAATTTTAAATATACGGTGGCGGCAACTCAAAATGAATTATGATATTGCTAGGCTAAATGAACGGTTTTCACCATTAAACCATTTTAGGTGGTTAATATTTCTGTTTCTTATTTGCATTATTTAATCAATGTGAAGTTAATTGATTGAGACCTTGGATATGTATCAACTATATATATATGATCAATTATGACAAATATTTTCAAACGTGGTGCGATTAAGTCAAAGTTATATAACTTAATTAAGCAGTAAAGCCAATCAAATTATGAATATTTTGGCCTTAAATCTCGTAAGAAATTGCACTGATGGTTAATAATGTTAACAGATAAAAAAAAGAAGAAGAAGTTAATTAGCTAGTTTCTTGGGTCAGTATATGAATTTAATTAATACAAAACATGCATGCGACCTAATTTAAAGCACTTCTTTAAGGCTTTCCAAAACAAGTGTTTATATACACATGCCACTTAAAAGCAATTTCTTAATCATTCTTTTAAGTTTTAAGAACCCATAACATGAGGAACACATTTATACAGAGAGAGAGATGTATATATATATATATATATATATATAATATTCACTACTTTAGTTAGTTGATTGTCAATTGTTAGTTTGTTACCTCACTTTTGGTATTGTCAAAAGTACTTTCCGGTAGTTTTTGCTTTTGTTTTTATTTATTTATTATTTATAAATATTTGATTAACATAAATACATAATAGAAAACAAATACAGTAACTAAGAAACCGTTAGTGTTTCTTTTTTCTTGAAGAAGCACCTTGTACAAGTGCTTCGTTAGGAAGCTCTATTGAGTAAATTAAAAGCACTTAACATCAAATTTAATAATTTGAATTAAGTTTGTGATTTCAATATCTATTCAATATTCATGGAACTAGAATTATAGAAAACACTTTCAAATGAAATTGTTTTATATAAAACATTAAGTAAAACGATTTTCTGAAAAAATGCACTTATCAAAAGCACAAATATGTTCTTTTGTTCTTCAATAAAAAAAAAATTCTTAAAATTCTTATATATATATAGTCTAATCAAGCTATCATAAAAACAATATACAAAATATTTTTTTAATTATTCAAAAGTTTTGACTCAATCATTATATGAACACAATACCAAACCCTAAATGAGTACTTGAAAGTCATTACCGAAACCTAAATCAATAAAGAGAAGTAAAAATGAGTATCCATAATAATAATAATAATAATAATAATAATAATAATAATAATAATAATAATAATCGTCGTCGTCCTCGAATAGCTGAACTTTAATTCTGGTCTAATAATAATAATAATCGTCGTCCTCGAATAGCTGAACTTTAATTCTGGTCTTTCAATTGATATATTTCCTCTCTAAAGTGGCAACCATCTACAAATTGAGTGTTACGGAAAACAAGTTGAGCTCTGCGGTGGGCAGGAAAGCATAGAAAAATCTCAATCGATGTTTTAAAATGTTTTCAAATGCATATATGATAAAAAAAAATTGCTATTAACTTCACTTGTACGTATCATAAGATGTCACTTTCATAGGCTCAGCCCCCTAATATTAATTAATGAATAAAATATATAAATAAACATCAAAGATTTGAAGGTTTTCATAACATGCCAAACCACATGCGACATCGGATCTAGGAAATTGTTATTCGCGAAGTGGAAGGAAGAAATTAACTTTTATTAGAGTTAGCGCATCACCGTCGCCGGATCGCGTCTATGGCATTCAAAATCTGTTAAAATACTAATCAAGACTTGATGTATCTGGGAATTCTAAATAGCTGTTAGATAGTCTAGGTTCAGTCATGTATCTTGGAATTCAAAATGGGTGATTAGATTTAAACTATGTTTATGATTGCTTTACTTATGGAATAATCAGCTTATAACTTAACTAAAGCAATAATCAACTTACTAAATAAGTTGATAGATGTTTAGTAAATTGGTTTTATAATAATCAACTTGAGAAAAAGGCAAGGAAAATGTGTTCGACAAACTTTAATTAATTATGGAAAATTACTAAATTGGATGTGAG
This sequence comes from Dipteronia sinensis, assembly GCA_033220585.1. Taxonomy (NCBI): domain Eukaryota; kingdom Viridiplantae; phylum Streptophyta; class Magnoliopsida; order Sapindales; family Sapindaceae; genus Dipteronia; species Dipteronia sinensis. Next base: position 66,000,626 of record CM065640.1, read on the forward strand.
TGTTAAAATGTAATATATTTGAAGTATTTTTTTTGTTCATTTTTTCTAGTTTTTTTTTTTATTTTTTTTTATTTTTATCTCTTTTTTCAGCTTTTTTTTCCCTTTTTATCAACTGGTTCTATGTATTTTAGGGGTTCAAAGACTTTCCAAATTAATAAAAATCATATTTAAATTTAAAAAATGAACTGAGTCGACTCATACTGAGTCAACTCGTTCCTACAAGACTCACTAGATCCACATCTGAAACTCGGCATCCTCCTTCGTCAACCTCTCCGATTCCACCTCCCTCTGCCGATCCACCAGATTCTCGTCCTTAAGCGCTTTGCCAGCCTCCGTCACATGGCCGCCGACCTCTTCTCTCGCTGCTGAGTTCTTGCGATTGAAATCGCTGACCTCTTCTCTCGCTGACAATCCATTGACGATGGAGAAGGGCGGGAGTCGAAGTCGTCCGGCAAAGGGCAGTTATCCTCATGCCACTGTCGCTGGCGACGATGGTGGCCACTGTCACCGGCGACAACGGTGGCCATAGATTTTTTTTTATTAAAATATTATATTTATATTTTTTAGTTTAAAAATAATTTTGACAACTTGAAATTTTTTTTTGATAAATATTATAAAAATAAAAATTTTGATATATAAAGGTCATTGTTGTCTTTTAATATAAATAATAAGGATAATATGAAAATTTTACAAGTTTTGAAATTGCTTCTCCAATAAACAGCTTTAAAAAGCAACCCCTACAAGCTTCTTAAAAACTGATTATTGGAGGAGCAAATTATGAAATAAGTGGATTATGAAGTGTTTACCAAACACCTCATGGGTCTTAGATTATGAAATAAGTGATTATTTTATAAGTTTAAGCAACCCCAAAAATAACCTTAATATGTTCACAACTATTACTAGCCATTAATTAGTTCAAGCTAGAATGTCCTAAATGTAGTATAAAGGGACTGCTCTTTCTCATATGTACTAGACTGATTTAGATATAAATAAAAAAAAGAAAGTGAGAAATTATGTTGAGAAACATTTGTGAGTTTTTAGAGAACAATTTTCTTCTCTTAAATTTCTGTCCTAAATATTGTGTGAGTTTCTTGAGTATATTTGTCACTCACTAATCGTTTCCAACAAATTGGTATCAGAGCTTTGCTTCAATATGGCGTCCAACAACAATATGCTGCAACCCCAGCTTCCTCGTTTTGATGGAAAGAATTATAGTCGATGGAGTCAACAAATGAAAGTGTTATATGGTTCCCAAGATTTATAGGAAATTATTGAGAATGGATTTGCTGAGCCAGAAAATCAGATTGGGCTTACTCAACAACAAACAAATGATTTGAAGGAAAACTGCAAGAAAGACAAGAAGGCTTTATTTTTTATTTATCAAGCAGTTGATGAAGTAATTTTTGAAAGAATCTCCACAGCAACTTCGGCAAAGGCGGCATAGGACACTCTGCAGTCAACCTATCAAGGTGAAGATAAAGTTAAAATGGTAAGATTGCAAGCTCTTAGATCTGAATTTGATACACTCAGAATGAAAGATTCTGAGCCGGTGGAGGAATTTTTTAATTGTGGTCTCTTGATTGTTAATCAACCAAAAATAAATGGAGAACAAATTTCAGATTTGAGAATTGTTGAGAAAATTCTCAGGAGCATGACTAGAAAATTTGATCATGTTGTTGTAGCCATTGAAGAGTCAAGAGAGACTTGTCCACTTTATCAGTAAATTGCTTGATGGGATCTCTCCAATGATTAAAGCAATTTGATACTGCTCCTTTATAACAAGCTTTTCAGTCCCAAGCTTCTTTTAATCAAAGCTCTAGAGGGATATGAGGTGGGCGCGGTGGTGGTAGAAATTTTGAGTCTCCGAACAACAACAATGAAAGCAAGGAAGAATCTTCTTATTCTTCAAGCCAAGGAAGAGGAAGAGGAAGAGGAAAAGACAGAGGCAGAGGCAAGGGTAGATGCCAAGGTAGAGGTCGTGGTAATTTCTCTCATATTCAATGCTACAATTGCAATCGGTTTGGCCATACTCAAGCATATTGTAGATTGAAGAAAAATTATGGTGATAGAAACAACTCAAATTTCATGCACGAGGAACAAAATGATGATGAACGTACTCTTTTCCTAGCTTGTAAGACACAAGAACTTATCGTTCAAGATGTATGGTATCTTGATAGTGGTTGCAGTAACCATATGACTGGCAACAAGATTTTTATGTAATTTTGGATGATTCTCTCCAAAGTGAAATCAAGATTGGTGATGACAATCGACTTCAGGTAAGAGGAAAGAGTGATACTCTTGTTTAGACAAAGAAAGGTGTCAAACGGATCAACAATGTGTTATATGTTCTAGGCCTTAAACACAATCTATTGAGTGTTGGGTAGCTTCTACAGAAAGGACATAGTGTTATTTTTAAAGATGATGTGTGTGAGATCAGAGGCAAAGATGGTGGTCTTATTGCAAAGATAAAGATGACTAAAAAAAATGTTTCCTTTGAATTTTTCTTATGGCCAAAGTTCTTGTTTCAACACTATGGTGAAAGGTCCTTCATGGCTTTGGCATTTACGATATTGACATTTGAGTTTTACCTCACTGTCTCATATGTGTGAAAATCATATGGTAAGAGGAATGGCAAACAGTAATCAGAAAAATCATCAAGCTTGTGAAGAATGCATTCTCGGGAAGCACCACCGTAATCAATTTCCAGTTGGCAAAGCATGGAGAGCCTCAAATCCACTTGAATTAGTTCACACTGATTTATGTGGACCTATGCGCACAACATCAATTGGAGGTAATCGTTATTTTCTCACTTTCATTGACGATTATAGTAGAAAAACATGGATTTATTTACTTAAAGAAAAAGGTAGGGTTTTTTGAATACTTCAAAACTTTTAAAGCCCTTGTTGAAAATCAGAGTGGTTATACAATAAAAAATTTACGTTCCGATCGTGGCGGAGAATATGTTGCCTTAAAAGGTTTTTTGAAGGAAAATGAAATTCGGCATTAACAAACTGTTCGCTACACTCATCAGTAAAATGGAGTGGCTAAGAGAAAAAATAGAACCATCATGGAGCTGGCTGTAGGGAAAAATTGCTTAAAACTGCAGCGGAAGGTGAAAAATAATTTTCGTATAGTTTAAAATTTTTCTAAAGATTTGAACCTTAACCCTTTAATTAATTAAACTCAAATATACGGTTAGAGTTAAATACCTCTTGTCGCGTGATCCGATTGACTTACGTCGATGGTAATCCGCAAGATCTTCAATCCTAGCACGTACGTGAATCACCTAGGAGCGCGGTCTCCCTTTTTCTTTGAATTGCTTACCTTAGAATTGATGTATGGAATTTCTGATCTTGATCTTCAATAGTAAAACACCAAGAGCCTAAAAAAATAGTTCCGGTCACTTTTGAATTCACAATCAATATGATTGAAACTCACGTAACCCTAAATCGAAAGTGTGCACAAAAACTTTTGATGTTAAAGGCTTGTAAGTGCACTATCTAATGAGAACTTATTTTCTTTTTCTCTCTTGGCCGAAAATCTATGTGTATAGAGTAGGATTTTTTTTTTCAAAACAAACAAAAATCTCTCTCTCTTTTTCTTCTTCTTGGTGGCCAAAAATTCATAACCTTATATTTATAGGTTGGCCAAATTTTCTCCTTCACCAAGTAGGGTTGGCCGAATTCATTGAATAGGAAATCTAGGGTTGGTTAATTTCCTTACTTGAAAAGGAATTGTCCTTTTCCTTAATTCCTATCAATTCAAGAATCCTAACCCTTGTAAGACTAGTGGTGGCCGAATTCTTTGTATAATAAGGAGTGTATATGGACTTAATCTTTACCACATTAGGACTCCTATCACTTAAAAGAATTCCAACCCTAATCCAACACATAGTATTTAATTTACTGATCAGGAAAAGATTTTGATTTAAACTATTAATTAATTAAATAATTAATTAATTCCCATTTAATCAAAACAATAAAATAAAATAATATCTTGGGCTATTTAATTTAGCCTTGCCGCCCACACTATATATATATGGGCCCAATATTATTTTTCTTATTTTATTTAATCCATTGGACTTTAAATAAAAGCCCACATGTGAACCAGACTTATTATTACTAAAAGAAACAAGCCCACATGTCTCCTTTTAATATATTAATATAATAGTGCAGCCCATTAAATAAATAATAGACATATTATATTCTTAATATATTAAATGCAATTCTAGATGGACCCATAAATTGGTCCGGTAGAATATATCAAGTGATCCATGCAAGTACGTGTGGATTGTAGATCTTGGCGGGCTATCTAAATTTAAGCTTCAATAGACATAACCTAATCACAATCAACAAATGATTCACTTAGGTCCGATCTATTAATTTTAACTCATTCCACTAAAGAGCTAAAATTGAACTCTTAAATAAAGATAGAATAAGGAGATGTTTCTCATTCATACCTTAGACAATCTTATAGGAGATGGTGTATCCTCGTGAATAATATCAGTAATCGCCAAGAGCTCATAGACCGCCTATAGCTCTCCAAGTTACCATATTTCCTCATATGACCACATTTTGAACTTGGATATTTTGACTTGTCCAGAAGCCATGTCTTCAATAATCATTATTGAAAACTCAACGTTGAGATTTAATATCCAATACCTCAAAACATCCATATGATGATATTATACTCTCATTTAATAAATGGAGCCACGATGTCCATATCTATAAATGAAGTCCTCTATCGATTAACAAATGAATACCACCAAACTATCGAGGATAGACTATGCTATATAATCGTACTCATTGATAGCTCAAATGATAACACTTGCAACCATAAGTCCATCATTTATCTCAGGATTTAGATAGACTCTCCGATTGTCTTGATAATGAAAAGACTTATATCTAGTGACGGTTCTAGATAAAGTATTTCATTGTGATCCAGTTCAATGCACCCAGTGCACTAGATTCTTTTACTCGAAAACCTTTCGATGATTTTAGACTCATCATAACTCATTTGATCCCACTCAAATGCTAGTAAAAGAATTCTACAACTTTATCAAGATAGAGGTGCCTAACCTTTAACTTAAGTTGTGAACGTTATTCACGACTAACTAAAGAATTGTGTCTACCTTATACATATCTGGATGTACAAACAATTCTTCATATCTCATAGTCTTTTGACCTTATGATTATTTACCTTGAAAATTATATTTATAAATGCTATAAGATTTTGCAGAATCAGAAATCACTTTATTTATATGAAAAGATTGTCAATTACAATATTACACTCTTGCTATTGAGCATAATCCTAACAATCTCCCACTTGCGCTATAGCAAATGTGTCATATCTCTCATTCCCATGTTCTCTAGGTGCCCATCAAAACTCTTCTGAGGTAGAGCCTTTGTGAAGGGATCTGTTAGATTTTCTGCCGACGCGATTTTGGTAATCGTCACGTCTCCCTTATGAACAATCTCCCTTAAAAGATGATACTTTCTTTCAATGTGTTTTCCTCTCTTATGACTTCTTGGTTCTTTCGAATTAGCCACTGCTCCACTGTTGTCACAGTAAATAGTGATCTGCTTATTCGCGCTAGGAACTACTTCTAAGTCAATCAAGTATTGGCGAAGCCAAACAGCCTCCTTGGCAGCTTCGCTTGGAGCTACATACTCTGCTTCCATGGTGGAGTCAGCAATACAAGATTGCTTGATACTCCTCCAAATGACTGCTCCTCCTCCAAGAGTAAACACAGATCATGATTTGGATTTTCTAGAGTCAGAATCCGATTGGGAATCAGAATCTGTATACCCAACGGGGATTAATTCCCCTCCAGAGTATACAAGCATATTATCTTTCGTTCTCCTAAGATACTTGAAAATATGCTTGACTGCCATCCAGTGATCAGGACCAGGTTTCGATTGAAACCTGTTAACTATGCCAACAGCAAAACAAATATCTGGTCTAGTACAGAGCATTGCATACATGAGACTTCCAACTGCCGAGGCATATGGAATTCTACTCATGAATTGCTCTTCATGCTCATTCTTAGGAACTTGTTCCTTAGAAAGTTTGATTCCATACCTAAAAGGTAACATACCTTTCTTGGAATCTTGCATGGAAAGCCTAGACAAGATTTTGTCTATGTATGAAGCTAGGGATAGTGCAATCGTTTTATTCTTTCTATCCCTTATTACTTGGATACCTAGAATAAAACTTGCTTCTCCTAAGTCCTTCATATCAAATTGTTTTGCTAACCATTCTTTTACTCATGTCAATACTCCCACATCGTTTCCAATGAGTAATATATCATCTACGTAAAGAATAAGGAAAACCAACTTGTCACCTTTGATCCTTTTGTATACACAAGGTTCTTCAAGGTTCTGTAAATATCCAAAACCTTTTACAGCTTGGTCGAACCTTATGTTCTAGGATCTGGATGCTTGCTTTAATCCATAAATTGATTTCTGCAACTTGCCTACCTTTTCCATTTGGCCCTTTTCAATGAATCCTTCTGGTTGCATCATGTAGATGCTTTCGTCAAGACTTCCATTAAGGAAAGCTGTCTTGACGTCCATTTGCCAAATCTCTAAATCCAAAGATGCTGCAATGGATAAGAGTATCCTAATGGATTTAAGCATGGCCACAGGAGAGAAGGTTTCCTCGTAATCGATACCTTCTTTCTGTGTGTAACCTTTAGCTACCAATCTAGCTTTAAAAGTTTCCACCTTTCTATCCATACCTCTTTTCCTCTTGTATACCCACTTGCACCCAATGGGTTTTATCCCTTTAGGCAAGTCTACAAGGGACCAGACTTTGTTATCGAACATGGATTCTCAGATTGCATTGCCTTTTGCCAATGGTGACAATCAACATCCTCCATTGCTTCCTTGTACGTGTAGGGATCATCGTCATCAAGGAGATTCTTAATAGATTCTCCTAGACCGATGTATCTTTCAGGTTAGGCTCTAACCCTCTCACTACGACGAGGAATGGTAGGTTGTTGATTTTGTGTTGGAATGGAAATTACAATTGGGTTAGGTTGTGAAACCTCATGTGGAATTGTATCTCCTGACATATCATTCAAGACAATTCTACTTTTGGGAACAAAATCATTCATATAGTCCTTTTCCAAAAATGTAGCATTTGTTGAAACAAACACTTTTAGATCTGAAGGACTATAGAAATAATATCCTTTAGTTCCTTTCGGATACCCCACAAATATGCATGTTTCCGAACGGGACTCCATCTTTTCTGTCTTTCCTTTTAACACATGTGCAGGACAACCAAATATCCTTATGTGTTGTAAACTAGGCTTTCGCCCAGTCCATAACTCATATGGTGTTCCAGGAACTGACTTCGATGGTACCACGTTTAGAATATATATTGCATTTTGTAGAGCATATCCCCAAAAAGAAATAGGAAGTGTTGAATAACTCAACATAGACCTAACCATGTTCAAAAGAGTTCTATTTCTCCTTTCTGCTACCCCATTTTGTTGAGGTGTACCTGGTGCAGAAAACTGAGAAACTATCCCATTATCAATAAGATATTGCTGAAACTCACCAGATAGATATTCTCCACCACGATCAGATCTCAAGATTTTTATGCGTTTCTCAAGCTGATTTTCTACTTCAGCTTTGAATGCTTTGAACATGTCAAAAGCATCCGACTTATGTCTCATGAGATACACATAACCAAATCTTGAGTAATCATCTGTGAAGGTGATGAAGTACTCATATCCACCTTTAGCTTGAATGTTCATAGGACCACATACATCAGTGTGTATTAGTCCTAAACATTCAGTGGCTCTTGCACCTTTGGTATTGAATGGCCTTTTGGTCATTTTACCTTCCAAACAAGATTCACAAGTTGGTAGATCATCAACCTTTAAGTCACTTAAAGGCCCGTCACATACCAATCTTTTAATCACATTAAGGTTAATGTGACCTAGGCGTAAATGCCAAAGGTAGGTTTCATCTTTTGATAATTTTACTCTTTTATGATTAGGTTCCGTTATTTCTGTGTCTAACGAGTGAGAGATATTTCTATGCAAAAAGAATAGACCGTTTTCCAATGTACCTTTGCAAACAATTTTGTCATTCTTACTAATAATAAAAGCTTTATTAAAAGTAACCGAATATCCAAATTTATTTAAACAAGAAACTGAAATTAAATTCCTCTTGAATTGAGGTACATAATAAACGTCTATTAAATCTAAATGCCTACTAGAATCTATAATAACTCTAATATCTCCCATTGCACTTGCAGACACTAACGATCCGTTGCCCAAGCGCAAATTGATTTCGTTCTTACAGGGGTTCCAAGAAAGAAGAAGGCTGAATAAGAACGAAATCAATTTGCGCTTGGGTAACGGATCGTTAGTGTCTGCAAGTGCAGTGGGAGATATTAGAGTTATTATAGATTCTAGTAGGCATTTAGATTTAATAGACGTTTATCATGTACCTCAATTCAAGAGGAATTTAATTTCAGTTTCTTGTTTAAATAAATTTGGATATTCGGTTACTTTTAATAAAGCTTTTATTATTAGTACGAATGACAAAATTGTTTGCAAAGGTACATTGGAAAATGGTCTATTCTTTTTTCATAGAAATATCTCTCACTCGTTAGACACAGAAATAACGGAACCTAATCATAAAAGATTAAAATTATCAAAAGATGAAACCTACCTTTGGCATTTACGCCTAGGTCACATTAACCTTAATAGGATTAAAAGATTGGTATGTGACGGACCTTTAAGTGACTTAAAGGTTGATGATCTACCAACTTGTGAATCTTGTTTGGAAGGTAAAATGACCAAAAGGCCATTCAATACCATAGGTGCAAGAGCCACTGAATGTTTAGGACTAATACACACTGATGTATGTGGTCCTATGAGCATTCAAGCTAAAGGTGGATATGAGTACTTCATCACCTTCACAGATGATTACTCAAGATTTTGTTATGTGTATCTCATGAGACATAAGTCGGATGCTTTTGACATGTTCAAAGCATTCAAAGCTGAAGTAGAAAACCAGCTTGAGAAACGCATAAAAATCTTGAGATCTGATCGTGGTAGAGAATATCTATCTGGTGAGTTTCAGCAATATCTTATTGATAATGGGATAGTTTCTCAATTTTCTGCACTAGGTACACCTCAACAAAATGGGGTAGCAGAAAGGAGAAATAGAACTCTTTTGAACATGGTTAGGTCTATGTTGAGTTATTCAACACTTCCTATTTCTTTTTGGGGATATGCTCTACAAACTGCAATATATATTCTACACGTGGTACCATCGAAGTCAGTTCTTGGAACACCATATGAGTTGTGGACTGGGCGAAAGCCTAGTTTACAACACATAAGGATATTTGGTTGTCCTGCACATGTGTTAAAAGGAAAGACAGAAAAGATGGAGTCCCGTTCGGAAACATGCATATTTGTGGGGTATCCGAAAGGAACTAAAGGATATTATTTCTATAGTCCTTCAGATCTAAAAGTGTTTGTTTCAACAAATGCTACATTTCTGGAAAAGGACTATATGAATGATTTTGTTCCCAAAAGTAGAATTGTCCTGAATGATATGTCAAGAGATACAATTCCACAAGAGGTTTCACAACCTAACCCAATTGTAATTTCCACTCCAACACAAAATCAACAACCTACCATTCCTCGTCGTAGTGGGAGGGTTAGAACCCAACCTGAAAGATACATCGGTCTAGGAGAATCTATTGAGAATCTCCCTGACGACGATGATCCCTACACGTACAAGGAAGCAATAGAGGATGTTGATTGTCACCATTGGCAAAAGGCAATGCAATCTAAGAAAGAATCCATGTTCGATAACAAAGTCTGGTCCCTTGTAGACTTGCCTAAAGGGATAAAACCCATTGGGTGCAAGTGGGTATACAAGAGGAAAAGAGGTATGGATGGAAAGGTGGAAACTTTTAAAGCTAGATTGGTAGCTAAAGGTTACACACAGAAAGAAGGTATTGATTACGAGGAAACCTTCTCTCATGTGGCCATGCTTAAATCCATTAGGATACTCTTATCCATTGCACCATCTTTAGATTTAGAGATTTGGAAAATGGACGTCAAGACAGCTTTCCTTAATGGAAGTCTTGACGAAAGCATCTATATGATGCAACCAGAAGGATTTATTGAAAAGGGCCAAATGGAAAAGGTATACAAGTTGCAAAAATCAATTTATGGATTAAAGCAAGCATCCAGATCCTGGAACATAAGGTTCGACCAAGCTGTTAAAGGTTTTGGATTTTTACAGAACCTTGAAGAACCTTGTGTATACAAAAGGATCAAAGGTGACAAGTTGGTTTTCCTTATTCTTTACGTAGATGATATATTACTCATTGGAAACGATGTGGGAGTATTGACATCAGTAAAAGAATGGTTAGCAAAACAATTTGATATAAAGGACTTATGAGAAGCAAGTTTTATTCTAGGTATCCAAGTAATAAGGGATAGAAAGAATAAAATGATTGCACTATCCCAAGCTTCATACATAGACAAAAACTTGTCCAGGTTTTCCATGCAAGATTCCAAGAAAGGTATGTTACCTTTTAGGCATGGAATCAAACTTTCTAAGGAACAAGTTCCTAAGAATGAGCATGAAGAGAAATTCATGAGTAGAATTCCATATGCCTCAGCAGTTGGAAGTCTTATGTATGCAATGCTCTGTACTAGACCAGATATTTGTTTTGCTGTTGGCATAGTTAGCAGGTTTCAATCGAAACCTGGTCCTGATCACTGTACGGCAGTCAAGCATATTTTCAAGTATCTCAGGAGAATGAAAGATAATATGCTTGTATACTTTGGAGGGGATTTAATCCCCGTTGGGTATACAGATTCTGATTTCCAATCGGATTCTAACTCTAGAAAATCCACATCAGGATCTGTGTTTACTCTTGGAGGAGGAGCAGTCATTTGGAGGAGTATTAAGCAATCTTGTATTGCTGACTCCACCTTGGAAGCAGAGTATGTAGCTGCATGCGAAGCTGCAAAGGAGGCTGTTTGGCTTCGCCAATTCTTGATTGACTTAGAAGTAGTTCCTAGTGCGAATAAACAGATCACTATCTACTGTGACAACAGTGGAGCAGTGGCTAATTCGAAAGAACCAAGAAGTCATAAGAGAGGAAAACACATTGAAAGAAAGTATCATCTTTTAAGGGAGATTGTTCATAGGGGAGACGTGACGATTACTAAAATCTTGTAGGCAGAAAATCTAGCAGATCCCTTCACAAAGGCTCTACCTCAGAAGAGTTTTGATGGGAACCTAGAGAACATGGGAATGAGAGATATGACACATTTGCTATAGTGCAAGTGTGAGATTGTTAGGATTATGCTCAATAGCAAGAATGTAATATTGTAATTAACAATCTTTTCATATAAATAAAGTGATTTCTGATTCTGCAAAATCTTATAGCATTTATAATTATAATTGTCAAGGTAAATAATCATAAGGTCAAAAGACTATGAGATATGAAGAATTGTTTGTACATCCGGATATGTATGAGGTAGACACAATTCTTTAGTTAGTCTTGAATAACGTTCACAACTTAAGTTAAAGGTTGGGCACCTCTATCTTGATAAAGTTGTAGAATTCTTTTACTAGCATTTGAGTGGGATCAAATGAGTTATGATGAGTCTAAAATCATCGAAAGGTTTTCGAGTAAAAGAATCTAGTGCACTGGGTGCATTGAATTGGATCACAATGAAATACTTTATCTAGAACCGTCACTAGATATAAGTCTTTTCATTATTAGGACAATCGGAGAGTCTATCTAAATCCTGAGATAAATGATGGACTTATGGTTGCAAGTGTTATCATTTGAGCTATCAATGAGTATGATTATATAGCATAGTCTATCCTCGATAGTTTGGTGGTATTCATTTGTTAATGGATAGAGGACTTCATTTATAGATATGGACATCGTGGCTCCATTTATTAAATGAGAGTATAATATCATCATATGGATGTTTTGAGGCATTGGATACTAAATCTCAACGTTGAGTTTTCAATAATGATTATTGAAGACATGGCTTCTGGACAAGTTAAAATATCCAAGTTCAAAATGTGGTCATATGAGGAAATATGGTAACTTGGAGAGCTATAGGCGGTCTATGAGCTCTTGGCGATTACTGATATTATTCACGAGGATACACCATCTCCTATAAGATTGTCTAGGGTATGAATGAGAAACATCTCCTTATTCTATCTTTATTTAAGAGTTCAATTTTAGCTCTTTAGTGGAATGAGTTAAAATTAATAGATCAGACCTAAGTGAATCATTTGTTGATTGTGATTAGGTTATGTCTATTGAAGCTTAAATTTAGATAGCCCGCCAAGATCCACAATCCACACGTACTTGCATGGATCACTTGATATATTCTACCGGACCAATTTATGGGTCCATCTAGAATTGCATTTAATATATTAAGAATATAATATGTCTATTATTTATTTAATGGGCTGCACTATTATATTAATATATTAAAAGGAGACATGTAGGCTTGTTTCTTTTAGTAAGAATAAGTCTGGTTCACATGTGGGCTTTTATTTAAAGTCTAATGGATTAAATAAAATAAGAAAAATAATATTGTGCCCATAAATACATGGAGTGGGCGGCAAGGCTAAATAAAATAGCCCAAGATATTATTTTATTTTATTGTTTTGATTAAATGGGAATTAATTAATTATTTAATTAATTAATAGTTTAAATCAAAATCTTTTCCTGATCAGTAAATTAAATACTATGTGTTGGATTAGCGTTGGAATTCTTTTAAGTGATAGGAGTTCTAATATGGTAAGGATTAAGTCCACATACACTCCTTATTATACAAAGAATTAGGCCACCACTAGTCCTACAAGGGTTATGATTCTTGAATTGATATGAATTAGGGAAAAGGATAATTCCTTTTCAAGTAAGGAAATTAACCAACCCTAGATTTCCTATTCAATGAATTCGGCCAACCCTACTTGGTGAAGGAGAAAATTCGACCAACCTATAAATATAAGGTTATGAATTTTCGGCCACCACAAGAAGCAAAATAGAGAGAGATTTTTGTTTGTTTTGAAAATAAAAAAATCCTACTCTATACACATAGATTTTCGGCCAAGAGAGAAAAAGAAAATAAGTTCTCCTTCGATAGTGCACTTACAAGCCCTTAACATCAAAAGGTTTTGTGCACACTTTCGATTTAGGGTTACGCGAGTTTCAATCATATTGATTGTGAATTCAAAAGTGACTGGAACTATTTTTTTAGGCTCTTGGTGTTTTACTATTGAAGATCAAGATCAGAAATTCCATACATCCATTCTAAGGTAAGCAATTCAAAGAAAAAGGGAGACCACGCTCCTAGGTGATTCACGTATGTGCTAGGATTGAAGATCTTGCGGATTACCATCGACGTAAGTCAATCGGATCACGCGACAAGAGGTATTTAACTCTAACCGTATATTTGAGTTTAATTAATTAAAGGGTTAAGGTTTAAATCTTTAGAAAAATTTTAAACTATACGAAAATTATTTTTCGCCTTCCGCTGCGGTTTTAAGCAATTTTTCCCTACAGAGAGACCTCATGATATTTTGGTTTATCCTCCTACCCGAATATGGATCACCTAATTGGTGACTTTGGTTGATAATATCCATTAGCTTCACTTGGAAGTCATTAAAGCACTCATGATCTTCCATCTTCAAAATCTCAATTGGGATTGAAGGACTTGTAGCTTGGAGTCTTTTACCACATCGGTTCCATCATGTGCCATCTCCATTATTGACCATGCTTCATGTGCATTCCTTGTGGTTTGAATTAGCTTGTGTTGGTTCTCATCCACCGTGCACAAGATTGCATGTATGGCCTTGTTCTTCCATTTGGAGACTTCAAAGTCTTGAGTATCCCATTCCGATTTCGGCTTGGGCATGATGCTTCCATCTTCGAGAGTCTTGGTAGGTGATGTGTAACCATTCTCAATCACAATTCAAACTTGATCATCAATTTGGCATAGGAAGGACTCCATTTTACCTTTCCATGATGAGTAATTGACCCCCATTAGAAGTGGAGGTCTTGTACTAGATGCTCCATGTCGCTCATATGCATTTCCGCTCATGGTGTTTAAGGGAGAATGAGACGAATGTAATCAATAAAACATAAACAAGCAAGACACACTTACTAAAATGCAATCTAATGCAATACACTCTAAAAGAGCAAGGGATCTCCTAATTATGTTAAGGAACTTGCTCTGATACCAATTGAAAATACTCTAAGTGAGATAAAAACAAATCTAGAGAGGGGGTGAATAGGTTATAACAAAATCAATTGCAATCTTTTGATTAGTTAAAGTTAATTACAACAACAATTAATCAAACAATCACTGTAATCAAGTGCGAAAAATAAAATATTGACACAATGATTTGTTTTACGTGAGAAAACCCCAAAATGGTGAAAACTCACTGGCATAAAGCCAATCGAACCCTTAAATCCACTATTTGAAAAAACGATTATAACCTAGGTTGACCACATCACACCTAATCGGTTATTAATCCGTTCTTGCTACCCGCAGGCCTTTAATAGTGATTTTAGGCTCTTCCTTGTACACTACCCAAAACACATACAAGACTTAACTCTTAAATGAAGAGATATGCAACCTAAAGTGAATATGAAAATATTCTAAATGCATAAACGCTAGGTCAACACATATTATGCTTATCTAGTCATGTATGAATGCTTCAAACAAAACCTAGTGTTAATAGAAAAATCACTCAGGGAGCGAAATCTCGGTTAACACCTTCACCCACTACCGGTAGCCAGTAGCGGGATAGGTACCTTCGGTACCACGATCCTTCCTCATAATGTAAATAAGAAGAAATATAGGAAAGATCTAGGAGATATGAAATAACACTGTTTTATTCAAGAATATTATAATGAAGTTACACGATATGCGCACTTCTCTCGTTTCTCACTATCTTACACAGGGTGATGGTGGAGAAAACGTGTATGTCGACAAGTGGATATTTTATCCCAATGATCATCAGTGGACTCTCACAGGCTTCAGAGAATTTCACAAGGGAATTCCACCGGAAACAACTTTCTCTCTGTCTTTAGCGATCCTCATATTCAGAAAAAACCTCTTCTGTTTACCCTTCAATGTCGTATATATAGTTCTCCCAAGAACCCCCATGAATTTCGGTCATGTTAATGAGAATTATTGTGTGTCCTTTTTTAGGTGTTGAAAAGCAATATGTGGGGCTGAAGGCGTGGGATTTGATCCCATGAAATCACTGTCGAATCCGAATTTTAATTAGATTTCATTAATGGCGCTTTATTTTGGTGATGAAGTCAACTTTCCTTCTTCGTGGAGCTTGGAGGGAAACTCTGATTCTGAATTTTGTTGGTAGGGCGAGGTGCTGGTATACCATTCGAATCCTACTGGTATGGAGCTTGTTCTACCTCTTGACGGAGTGGTGCTTGTGTCTTTGCGATCATCTTCATATTGCTTGGCAGGCAAGGTACCAGCCTTGGAAGGACTCCGAATATATACATCAAGGTACTAGGTACCAAGTGGAAGTCGATATCGTACCAAGGCGGCCATCGGGGTATCGGGTACCTAGATTGATGTCGAGGCACTTAAGGGGTGCTAGGAGTGCGATCTACCACTGTACTGGTCTCTAGCTAATATCGGGAGCTTCAGTAGAGCGAGGTACGTGCCTTCGTTAGCTCGCGGAGCTAATGTCCTATGTAGATAGATAGGTAATCGAGGTCTTGGCCTTACCAAGTGTCGGCTTCACCTAAGTAGGGGCATCGATCTCGATGGTCACTTGGAAGCTAGGACTGGCCCTTATCGGGTTGATACTAGTTGAAAAGTTCTCCTTTGGTCCCTTGCCAAAAAAACATGTTAACAGAAGTCCCCCCTGACTTGAACACCGGTACCAGGTTGGGGTTGGAGTCAGGATAGATAATACTCGGAGAGTTTTTCTTAACCGTCTCATGGAAGGGGAATCTTCCTTTCACACGCTGATTTCACTGAGTCTTCCATGTGGATGACCAGGGTAGGCCAAATTCAAAAAAGGAAAAAAAAAAATTTTAGGGGTGCACGTTTCTCAAAACCGTTCCCTCCACGTCGCCGATTATCCCGCGACATTAATTACTCTCTCTGCCCATTATAAGCATCTAATTCTATATAAGTAGACCTTCTTCCTTCATCGTGGACTTACTTCCTCTTTCATTAGCTTTCCCAATCTACACACGTAGCAAGACAAAAAAATCTCTGCTTTTTCCTCGTCTTCACCCCTTTAATTTCTCTTCTTCCAGAAACCGAACTCTGAGCTTGTTGTCATGTCTTCACTTGATGGTGACAACATTGAATAGCTATTCGATGGCGACACGGTGGCTAGTGGGAGTCTCGCCCCAAGAAAAAGGGGACGCGTCGACAGTTATAGCGGGGACGATGTTCCCTTTCAACGCCGGCGTTCCAATCGGAATTTGGCAATTGGGACGGGCTTTTCAAACAATCCCGAGGCTTCGGTTGATGTCGATCGGGAATCGAGTGGGGAAACATAAGCTGCTGGGGTTGAGAAGGCTGGTGAGGTCAGGGACTCCATGGGAAGGATGCTCGCTCTCCCTTACAAGTACAGATGCATCCCTGATTCAATCATTACTTCGGAAGCCATCACGCGTTTGCGGAGGGATTTCAAGATCCCTAAAGACATCACGATTGCCATACCTTCTAAGGGGTATGATGTATACACCCCTAATCCCGGCGAGCTCCCAATTCATATGGCACTGTATGCTATGCAGCTTGCCCCTCTACAGTTGATGGCAGGGTTCTGGAGGCACTTGGTGGGGTTCCTGGTACTGTGGAGATGTTGGGGTTTATGCCCTAAAAGATGCAATTTGTAAATGGATTTATGAAATAAATAAAAGAAAAGTTCAATTCATTCTTGTTGTGTTGTTTATTTGATAACTTGTGCATATATTAACATCCTAGATTTTCGGATGTAATCTCGAATTGTGTATATGAGTGTCATATACGGATGGATACAGTAAGGGACTTGCAATCTAAAGAGTCCATATATATCAAATAAAGCTGGGTACTTTATTTGCGGTTAATCTATAGCTACGGTTCATTCCGTAATGTACGGTGATTCTATCCTGAATCGTTCATATGAGATATGGGAATGGAGGCACCTTGTATGATGTGATCGTATAGGACCTGGCCATGATCTATATGAATCTCTCACCAAGATCCGTTTACTGATGAGATTCATATATATCAACTAATGATGGTTATATATGGGTGATCTTAATCCTGAGTGTCTTATCGACTCCTTCAGATTAGATCGTGGTCTTTGATATACCATGGGTGAGGTCAGATACAATTCCTGATCAATATACTCCATATGTTGGGATTGCGGTTTGGCTTGTGGCTGGGAAGGTATGTACACAATAGTGGAATCCACTCCTTCTTGTGAGAAGTAGATGGTAGTTCCCTTAAGGGTTGATTCGGGGCTTGGACAATATGGGAAATAGGATTTATTGTTCATTAGAGAATCAACGGTACTTAAAGGATATATGTAATAAAAGGGGTATAACGGACATTATGACCCAGCTCTAATTATGAACTACTCTGGAGGATCACACCATGTGTAATAGCTCTATCGATGGACGCCGAGTTGTATCGGTTTGTGTAAAAGCGTCTACAGTTGAGAGAGTGCAGCTTTGGGTTTTTAGTGGAATAACACCGGAGTTAATAATCAAGGAATATTAATTAAAGAGTTTAATTAATGATTCCGAGGATTATTGGAGCTCAAAATATTGTGGGTCCATTAGGTCCCCTTGCTAGCCCGATCAATTTAGGTAACAAGGGTAACGGTTAATTAATTGGATTGTCCAATTAATTGTGTTATGAAAGTGACACGTATTTATTCGGGAATTAATTGAATAATGGTGATTAAATAAATTAAATAATAAGATTATTTTATTTTGTTGTTAATCACTTAATAGAGGATGTTAGTTGATATTTGATTTTA
The DNA here is from genome assembly GCA_033220585.1 of Dipteronia sinensis. Classification (NCBI taxonomy): domain Eukaryota; kingdom Viridiplantae; phylum Streptophyta; class Magnoliopsida; order Sapindales; family Sapindaceae; genus Dipteronia; species Dipteronia sinensis. The sequence continues at coordinate 66,018,664 of CM065640.1, forward strand.
AATAGAATAAGATAATATGATTATTTTATTTTATTAAATTAAATATTTGAAATTGAATTTAAATGTTTAAATTTAAAATAAATATTTAATTATCTCTTAAAATAAAAGATATGAGATATCAATTTTAAAAGATTTTGTTTTAAAATCTAAAGAGATATCAATTAAAGAGTTTTAGTTATAATAATATATATATATATATATATATATATGATATATATTTAGATAACAAAAACAAGAAGCACACAACAACAAATATATTAGTGTTTGTATCCAATATAAACAGAGGTGTGAGTGCACTAGAGAAACAAAAAGAGAAAACAAGATTTTTTTTTTGAGGTGCATGTTATAAAGAAAAAAAAAGGCACAGGTGTGCGTGAATACCTAGAAGAGAAAAAAGAGTGCAGGCGTGCACTATTATAGAAAAAAAAGAAAAGAATACAAAGTTATTTTCTTTTTAACAACTAGAATGGTTCTAGTTTTGTTTTCTTTTGGAAGAAGTTGTTTCTTCTTCATTCTCTCTACATCCTCCTAAGTTCTTGAGTACGTGACGCACCCACACGTAGTTACCAGTCCCGAGATATAGCCAGGAAGATCAGCGGTACAGACCAGGAGCATATCGTAAAGTGAAGGAGCCTCCTAACGTTGTTAAGGTTCTAAATTTTCTTTTAATATATTGATTACAATTTCCTATGTTTACATATTGTATGTATTAGTTCCGGAAAAAGAATTGCGATCCTAAGTTCACTGGTCCCAGATCGTTTATGATCGGTATAAAAAAAATTTTATAACCTATTTCCTCTGCGTTACCAGTGAACGGGGTTCCTACAGGAGAGAACAGTGTGATAGAGATAAAATCGATTGGGAACCAGGACCATACGAGCTCGAATTCGTGTTCCAGATCGCTGCCAATGCCCCAGGTCCAAAGGGGCAATTTTATGCTCGTGCCAAGAATAACCTGCAATTTGTTGTGCCAGGGGCCACAAAGAAAGACACCTCCTGGAAGGAGGAGTGGGTCATCATTAGAGGTGAATGGGGGAATTCAGTCCACATCGGAGGAACTAAGTTCAAGGTTCCTACTTGTTTCAATGGGAAGCCCTCATTGGAGAAGAGCAAACTCCCTGTAGAGTCAGTTAAAATCTTGAAGGCCATCATGGCCCGAAATTATACCAATATGAGGTATTCCGTTGTGGATGCCTTTGAAGCAGGAAAGGTGGAATACTATCTCCGAATCTCCAATGCATATCTAGGTAAAAATGTTCCTGACTTTGCTTTTGTTGTCTTGCTTAGTTGATTCTGTGGATATTGACTCTAGCTATCCTTAGTTTCAGCAGTGTCTCCATTCGTTTCTGAGGTGGATATCAACCCAATTGGTGGTTCCATTGATTCACCCCCAGCCTCCCCCATCAGGTTTCCTGCTAGTTCTGATTTCGTTACAGGGGTAGGCATATCTGCTGGCTCTTATGGGACCCCGTTGGGGTATTTGGATCACCGGCTCCCCCTCTTCCTACCTCGACTAGGTCACCGGAGGCTTTTACAGCTAGAGTGGGGAGGTATCGAGGAATTTCTAGCCCGGTGCAAGATGCGTTGCCCCTCAAACCCGTCAATGTTACAGCTGCTATTGATGCTAGTGTCCCAACTCCTTCTACTTCTCCCCTTATGGCAACTGGTTAGCCTAAACCGGTTGAGAAAAGTTATGACCCTACAATGGCGAGGCGGGTGGTACCTCGAGATGAGGCGCGATCGAGGTCGAAGGACAGCAGCCAGGATGAAGTTTTGGCCCACTTCGTTGCCTCTTGCCCAGGTGGGAGCTTAGGTGTCATGACGGCCATGCCTACCGGGCTGCTGATCAGAAGGGAATTTGCTCTTCTGGCTGAGGTAAGTTGTCTCGTTTTAGCCTTCTATCCGGATATAAGCGTGGGATATATCCTGACTAGTGCTTTGTTCATGTCAGGCTTTTAAGTTCAATGTGGCCATGAACCAGTAGGTCGGCTCTCTATTGGAGCAAGTTAGAGGTGCTACTGCCGAGCTGGAGAAGTCTAAGGAGGAGCTTGCTAAGGCTGCTCATGAGATGGAAGCTTTGACCCAACTCTGGATGCTGCTAAGAAAGAGGCGGATGAAGCGAAGGTTGATAGGGAAATGATGCAGCATGCTTTGGACACTGAGAGGCTCAGGTCCCTTCGCTGCAAGAAGGAGAGGGATGTTGCTACTGGACGAGTAACAGAGCTGCAGAAAGACATCCAATCCCTTCATGATAGCGTGGCAGTTCTGGATGCTCAAGTAGACACCGCCTTCGGGGACGGTTACCAGTTGCCTCTAGCTCTCCCTCCTCCGTTTAATCTAGGTGCCATCGCTGGATGGAACCGGGAGGAGATTATGGCAAAGGCTGCCGAACTAGCTGGCCAGTGCCCTCCGATGTGGCTGGACCTTCCCAGGTTGCTGGAGATAGTGGAGTGGTAGGAGGTGCAGACCAGGGCTCTATCTCCCTTCTTCCATTAAAGAAATGTTGGAGCAGCTCCCAGTTTGAAGGATCCTGAGGCTGGTGTGGCTCAGGCTGGAGGAGGGGTTCCTACCTCTTCTGCTCCTCCATCAGAATCTGTCGAAGAGATAGGGGATCGGCCTACTACTGACGATGGAGAATCTGCCCTGCCTATCTCATCTTCTGACCCTGCCAAGGTAAAGGAAGGTCAGACTGCTCTGATCATGGAGGTTGGAGGAGATTTTGATCGAGCAGCAGCAGGGGAGCTTCAGGGCGATTGATGGTGTAAAATCGTGTTATAAAATACTCACTCGCCAGTGCACGAATCGTGAAGATAAGTACTATGGCAAGTAAGGATCGTTCCTACGAGGAAAAGTAATTTATTAATTAAAACTAATTCTAATTAAAGTTAAATTAAAGTAACCAAAAGATTTGTTGATGATTGAATTAAACTAAAACTAAATTAAATTAAACTAAGAAAACAATTAAAGAGAATATGGTTGTGATCAAGAGATAGAAAGCACTAGGTCATCAATGATCCCCAATTATGAACACTCGATATATGGAATTAATTTGTAAACAAGATTCAATCAATTCTAGGGTTCATTCTTTGTCTTTAATGTGACTATTACCGTATGGTCATGGGATGAGTCACGTGCTCCCAACCACTATTCACCCTTGGTCTATGGTGTAAACAACGATTAGAAACCCTTTAAGTGCAAGAAATAAGAACCAAATTCTATACTTTGCTTGGCCTATGCTAAAGATAAAATTCATTCATTCAAAAGAGCATTAATCAAGGTTAGGTTTGGTCTATACTCTAACCCTAATTCTCAGATAGTCTTAACCCTAAAATCATGCCAAATAGTTATTCACCCTTGGTCTATGGTGTGAATAAATATTAAAACTAATGAGGATTAAGCAATTAAGCATAATGAATAAATCAAGAATTAAGTTGATAAATTAATAATTAATCCAAACATGAGCATTCACAAAAGGTTCACATTGATTCCCTAGTTATGGGATTAGTTACACAACATAGAAAAAGAAAAGAAAAGAGATTGAGTAGAGAAAACCCGATATGATCATCAAAGAGCTCCTCCAATTCTTCTTCGTCTTCTTCTACAATGGATGGATGGGTCTTGAGGTGATGTGTGGTGATGGAGTGATGGGGGACGGCCCCCTTGGTGGCTTGGGACCTCCCTTGGCTTCTCTCCCTTAGCTTTTTCAAGAAACTCATGATATTTATAGGTGATAATACCTTATGAACTCCCAATTTGCTTTGTTGTAGGAAACTCACAAAGTAGGAAAGTAGAATGAGAGAAGGAATTGGAATCCTTTCCTAAATTAGATTTCCTTTCTTGATAATTGTCTCCTAATTTGAGTTTAGGAAGTTTCCCAAACATGTTTTCATCTTATAAAATCATTAGAATTTGATTTGGGAAGTTTTGGAACAGTTCTGGACCAATTCGGAATGGAATCCGCCAAAAGTACGTCAAAACCGCTGCCTAGGTCGCTCCGCAGGTCGCCCGCGGTCAGCACTGCAGTGCTGTACTGATATGTACCGCAACGTAGACTGCTAGGTAGGAAATTGCACGAATCGCGGTCTTGCCCGCGGTCAGCTTCTCCAGCTCGACCTTTGGTTACTAAATCGGGCATAACTTCTTCTAGGAATATCGGAATTGCGATCCGAAAGGTGCGCCGGAAACTAGACTTCCAGGGCTTTCCATCCATAGGTGGTATGACATACAATTCAAACCGAGGAGAGAGATATGGGGCCCGTAATCTGGGTGATCTGCACTGGCCGAAATTCAGCTTTTTGCTCCTTTTCTTCAAAATAACTTCTAACACCTCTTCCATGGAATGTGACTTATAAATGCTCAACAAACACATAAAATACCTAATTTCACCCAAGAAAAAAGCACAAATAATAGGAAATGGGGACCTAAACTATGTATAGAAATAGACCGATCAAATACCCCCAAACCTATCTTTTGCTAGTCCTCGAGCAAAACTAGAATAAAAACAAAAACTAAAAACAAACAAAAATCTAAAAATAGAACAAAAATAAACTAAGCCACTTTCGTAGGGAACACGATAGCATTGAGCGTATGCTACAAGCCTTTAAACCTCTAGGTGTCCCTAGTAGGAGGAGTTTTGTCTCCTGAGGGTTTGCAGTTATGCTACCCACAAACATAAATTTCTGCGAAAAATCAAATAATTAAGATGCAAACTCACATGTGCAATTCAAAGCCAATGCATGCTAGAGCCACTAAGTAAAGACTAAAATTATGCCACAAATTTGAAAGCATGCTTGGTTTTAATGAAAAGCCCACACTCACGACACTCTTGTTTCAAAAACACATTCGTCAAATGCCATAGATATAATTCGCCTTGACTCTAATTCTCACAAGATATCGCTCATTAATTCGCGCAGAACCTAGGCAAATACACTCATCAAGCATATGCGAATGAAGTTATGCACAAGAAATTTCAAGATATTATCGCATATGAATTTATAATTGAAAGAACGCTTGATTTTTATGCAAAGGATCTCATGAACGGAATCAGACATTAAGAACAAGATAGAGCACATGTTTAAGCATTCCCAAAAGATCAATTAGGTCTTTTCTTTGGTTGTAACGGGGCCATTGGGTGTAGGTTAAGAAAGAACGGGAAAAGGATAGCAAACAAACCTAGGATCATATCGAGAAATTCTTCGGCAATCTTCATACTTGGCCGAATTTCTTCGAATTCTTCTTTCCACTTGCATCTAGGCTTCTTGAACAATTTTCGTTCATCCTCCTTCTTGAGTTGACATTGATTTCGCATCACTTCATTGTAAAGCTTTATTCCTTTTCACTTTCATTTAATTCATCATCTCATTCATTTATCTTTTTTTTAACCCCTTTTTTTTCAACTTTTTTTTTAAATGAGAATTTTACATCAATTACATAATTCTTCAAAAACCTTCTTTGCATTTGATCTTCTTGCTTTTTCCTTGGTACATGCACTTCACGAGTCACCCATTTCGAACTCTCTTCAATCATCTTCATCACCTCAATATGATCCCAAGCTATAAGGTACGGCTAAATTATGGCTCATTGGGGTTAAGTTAATGTGGGTGATGAAAGAAAAAGGCTTATAGTGTTTGGCTTCAAAATTGGCTATGGAGCACACACATAAAGGTAGGAAATATTTAAGGCCTTTAAAATGAGTTCAAGCACACATTGCCTATATCATTTCCAATGGTTCAACCAAAACAAGAGCAAAGTCCACATGTGATATCTTTTATGATGAATGTTCTTTATTATCCAATGCATAACCTATTGAGATCAATTTCTAATACTAAGAACCTAATGAGTGTTTAGGAGTAGAAACAAAAGAACCCTCTATAATGATATTTATGTAACGCTTTTTGGCTTAGTGAACTCACAAGGGTAGTCTTCACTATTAATCATGGCAATTCAACTAAGCATCCTATCCACCATCACATCAAGAGTATGTCATAAATTTTGAAAAATGCAATGCAATACTATAAGTGGCAAGACGTTAGTCTAAACTCAGTGATTAAAGCATATATTACGGCTTTTAAAGCACACAAAAGAAGCATCTCAACATGGAGGACAAAAATTCAAAAACTGGTGACTTTTGAAATTGACGTACATATGTTCTTTAATGCATATCTCTCAAAATAATCAACGTAAGTTAACCAAATTTCTACACAAGAAAATAGACATGCAAATAAACACTTTTCATTTGGAAAACATTTCAAAATTCGAATTGGAAAAGTGAGAAAACAGACGACGAAAAACATTCTCGTGCAGAATTTTAAAAACTGGGCATCGCCCATGACCTTTGGTCGAAGAAACAATCATAACTTTTAAACCACCGCCCAGAATTTTACATTCTTTATACTGTTAGATTCATATCTAAAAAAGGATAAACCCAACATGGACAGAAAAATTTATTTCCTCACCAATGAATACAGTTTTAACAAAACTTTTGCCTCAAAAATTTTCAAAACAGGTCACTTTTTCGCATATTTTCAACAAAAGGGTCAAAAAATAAAATAAACACGAATTCACACCCCCAAACCTAATCTAAACATTGTCCTCAATGTTTATATGACAATAAAAACATGGACAAAGAATAAAGAAAAAGTATGGCATGTACGAACTCAACACACAAAAACTAAAGAACGAAAACTAAAAACTAAAAACAATTGAAACTAAATTACCTAGGTGGGTTGCCTCCCACCAAGCGCTTTATTTAACGTCTTGGCAAGACGGATGCAAGGATGACTCAACCAAATTCCAATGTCTCAAATTTCCGTTTTCGCGCGATCAAGTCATGGAAAAAATTTTCACGCGTCGGCATGTTCCTACACACAATAACCAAAAGCAAGTAAATGTTCAATATAAAGTGTGATGAAATAAGTTCAGAAAACCACTTATTCCATTTGCTTTTGTGTAGGCAGCTCGGGAAAGTAATGGGAGGGACATAAGGCTTGAGTTCCTTGTATAGGAGCGGTGCCTCGAAAGGGACATCTTCCGCTTCCTTCACTTTTTCTTCTATCTCCTCCTTTTCTACTTCTTCATCTACAACACTAGAAAAATCATTAGAAAATTCATGGCTCACTATGGTATCGACAATCTCACCATTAGAAGGGATGAGGATAGCATCTTCTTGCTCTGGTTGGCTCGGGAATTTTTCGGGCTCCTTTTGAAAAGATTCATCCAACTGCCCAATTTTCACCTCCATCTTCCTTATTGAAGCCTCAATGTTTTGAAACCTCACATTATCTTCTTGTTGAATGTCTTGCAACATTTTATCTTGCTGATTCATTCTCTGATCCATGCTTTGCATGAATTCCTTCATTGTTTGTTCAAGTGATGGTGAGATCGGCTGCTCATAGGTATTTACTTCATTGTAGCTCCATGAGAAGTCTTGATGATTCCTCCAATCCAGGTTGTAAGTATTGTCCTATGGTTCATAACTCGACCACTGATAGTGGGAATTTCCATATGGTTCATTGATAGGATACGGATTGTAGGAATGTTCAAAAGGTTCATGCACAGGCCACAGATTGTAAGAATTCATTGCTCGGGCTTGTGCTCTTTCAGAGACTATCAATCTCTCCATTTGTGGCACTAAAGCAGCCAGTTGCATAGCAAATCCATGAAGTGTTTCACTGTCCTCATCATAAGCATGTTGCCCGTAGAATTCCATTATATCTGAAAGAAAGAAAAGAAAAAGGAAATAAAAAGAAAACAAAATCTAAATAAAAATAAAAATAAACTATTGACTAAGAAAAAAAAATTAAACTAAAACTATTAACTAAAACTAAAACTAGAATTAATCAATAAATTCAACTATTCCCCGGCAGCGGCGCCAAAAACTTGATGTGTAAAATCGTGTTATAAAATACTCACTCGCAAGTGCACGAATCGTGAAGATAAGTACTATGGTAAGTAAGGATCGTTCCCACGAGGAAAAGTAATTTATTAATTAAAACTAATTCTAATTAAAGTTAAATTAAAGTAACCAAAAGATTTGTTGATGATTGAATTAAACTAAAACTAAATTAAATTAAACTAAGAAAACAATTAAAGAGAATATGGTTGTGATCAAGAGATAGAAAGCACTAGGTCATCAATGATCCCCAATTATGAACACTCGATATATGGAATTAATTTGTAAACAAGATTCAATCAATTCTAGGGTTCATTCTTTGTCTTTAATGTGACTATTACCGTATGGTCATGGGATGAGTCACGTGCTCCCAACCACTATTCACCATTGGTCTATGGTGTAAACAACGATTAGAAACCCTTTAAGTGCAAGAAATAAGAACCAAATTCTATACTTTGCTTGGCCTATGCTAAAGATAAAATTTATTCATTCAAAAGAGCATTAATTAAGATTAGGTTTGGTCTATACTCTAACCCTAATTCTCAGATAGTCTTAACCCTAAAATCATGCCAAATAGTTATTCACCCTTGGTCTATGGTGTGAATAAATATTAAAACTAATGAGGATTAAGCAATTAAGCATAATGAATAAATCAAGAATTAAGTTGATAAATTAATAATTAATCCAAACATGAGCATTCACAAAAGGTTCACATTGATTCCCTAGTTATGGGATTAGTTACACATCATAGAAAAAGAAAAGGAAAGAGATTGAGTAGAGAAAACCCGATATGATCATCAAAGAGCTCCTCCAATTCTTCTTCGTCTTCTTCTACAATGGATGGATGGGTCTTGAGGTGATGTGTGGTGATGGAGTGATGGGGGACGGCCCCCTTAGTGGCTTGGGACCTCCCTTGGCTTCTCTCCCTTAGCTTTTTCAAGAAACTCATGATATTTATAGGTGATAATACCTTATGAACTCCCAATTTGCTTTGTTGTAGGAAACTCACAAAGTAGGAAAGTAGAATGAGAGAAGGAATTGAAATCCTTTCCTAAATTAGATTTCCTTTCTTGATAATTGTCTCATAATTTGAGTTTAGGAAGTTTCCCAAACATGTTTTGATCTTCTAAAATCATTAGAATTTTATTTGGGAAGTTTTGGAACAGTTCTGGACCAATTCGGAATGGAATCCGCCAAAAGTACGTCAAAACTGCTGCCTAGGTCGCTCCGCAGGTCGCCCGCGGTCAGCACCGCAGTGCTGTACTGATATGTACCTCCACGTAGACTGCTAGGTAGGAAATTGCACGAATCGTGGTCTGGCCCGCGGTCAGCTTCTCCAGCTCGACCTTTGGTTACTAAATCGAGCATAACTTCTTCTAAGAATATCAGAATTGCGATCCGAAAAGTGCACCGAAAACTAGACTTCCAGGGATTTCCATCCATAGGTGGTAGGACATACAATTCAAACCGACGAGAGAGATATGGGGCCCGCAATCTGGGTGATCTGCACTGGCCGAAATTCAGCTTTTTGCTCATTTTCTTCAAAATAACTTCTAACACCTCTTCCATGGAATGTGACCTATAAATGCTCAACAAACACATAAAATATCTAATTTCACCCAAGAACAAAGCACAAATAATAGGAAATGGGGACCTAAACTATGTATAGAAATAGACCGATCAGCGATCTGTCTCAAATGGAGCTTCTGGTTGCTATAGGTGCCCAAGAAGCAAGCGGGGTTCCATCTGGTGCAGTAGAGGGGGAAACTCTAACTAGCGGAGATGGAGAGAAGATGGTCGATCTTGAGCGGGAGGATGCATGATCTAGCTTGACCCCTTACCCAGTAGTATCTAGATAATTTCATTTCTTTGTAGCCCGTGATCGGGGGATGGGCTCCCCAGTTTTAGAAATGAGAATTTTTTTTATTTTCCTTGACTTCATGCGTGTGTAGTTTATTACACCCCAGGTTGAAACTTGCTTAAATCAGAATTAGGATCTTCGATGTAATCTCGATTCTATAAATGCTTGCTCTGGGATGATTCTTAGTACCCAGGTGGGGATTCGGTGATCCGGGAGTTGATATCATAAGTGGTCCGGGAGGGGTACCAAGACCTCAACCGGATATAGATCGGGGCACTCATTTTTTATGGATTTCCACGCAGACATTATTGGTTCGAATTTTGTATTCAACTGCCCTTCCAGATGTCAATCCAGAACATGTTCGATTATCACAATCATTAAGCCTCGGAGGGAAGGCACACTTTGCAAGGCTACCCTTTCCCGTGTATCGAATGTTGTGTACATAAATGACTTTATCCTCTCGCTCTCGATATTCGATCTTTCCCTCTATAAATATCCCTTATCTGTTAGATGGATCTTCAGACAATCTCTTTTCCCTTTTTAGCAGGCAATCGCCCATAGGTTAACCGATGATCGTCGTATCAACTAACAATGTGGGAAGAGGATTAGATGTCGGCTTTGTGACTGGCAGGATGCTTGGTATTGTGGAAGGAGCTGTGCTCGGTGGATTTAACTACCAGAGGAACAGGAAAGGTAGAGATTCCCAAGATCAGGATGAATGGTGGGCTCTGATGCTGCAGCCTTGCCAATGGTGTAAACATTACCCGGTCGAGCCGCAGCTTCGTGCCCCATTGCATCTTGGACATAGGGGGAATCCTTATTCCCCTCTTATTTTTGTTGATCCTAACACGGCCTCTATTCCTATCTCTGGGGTCATGGCAGCATAGTCAACATAGATTTTGATTAAGATTAATGTTGCAAGGTAGGCAGATCCAGAAAGTAGGTGAGAAGTTAAAGAGGAAGCTGTCTTTTTCAGACTTGTCATTTTCTCTCTTGTATCATGTATGTAGCTTAAAATAAGGGCCGGGTTCCCTGATTTGATCAATGAAAAGAAAACTCATTTCCATCTGTATCTGTCGATTTAATTCAGTCACATGCTTCCGATTGTAGCATAAATTCGGGCAAAAGTCCCTAGCATAAACTTGACTTAATCAATACTTGGTAACACGTAAAACCTGATTGAGAAAGGAACATCAGTTGATCGGTACCATGGTACCTCGCACTCTAGTTCTGAGAATCTTGGTTCCTTGATGATAATGAGCGTACTGGTTTACAATCTCGCAATCTAGGTACCTTGTATTCCCATTCTAGGAACCTCGGTAATATGGCGAGTAATCTGGCGAAACTGGGTACCCTGCATTTCTGCTTTGCAAGGATTTTAGTACCTTGTCGAATAATCGGGTACCTAGCTTTCCTGTTTCAAGGAAGTTAGGTTCCTCGGTGGATATTCTGGCGAGTCTGGGCACCTCGTGTTTCTGTTTGTAAGAATCTTGGTACCTCGGCAAATAACCTGGTATCTAGTATTCCTGTTTCAAGGAACCTAGGTCCCCAAGCAGTATTCTGGCGAAACTGGGCAACTCACGTTTCCGTTTGAAGGAGCTTTGGTGCCTTGGCTAACAAATTTGGTGAATCTCGGTACCTCGCATTCCTGCTCTAGAAATCTTGGTATCGTGGGGAACATGATGGAGAATGTGTTGGCAACAAGATCCTGGTAGGCGGCTATGATCATGTTAGCACCAGGTTTTTCATAGCGGGGGGTAGTACCCGGCTAAGGCCTTTATCCCAGCCAAGGCAGCAGGAAGGCCATACGGTCCTTTCTGGTCTTGAGGCGATCATTGACGAAAATAAGTAGATCATATTCAGATACCTCGTATTCCTGTTTGTAGGAATGTTGGTACTTTGGCGAAAACAATGGCGAATATATACTGGCAGTAAGATCCAAGTAGGCGACTAAGGCCACTTTAGCACCTGGTCTTTCTTAGTGGGGGGTGGTACCTGGCCAAGGCCTTGATCTGGCTTGCAACTATGCTCTTACTATCAATATCCTTCTTAGGGGGGGGGGGGGGGGGGGGGGGGGGCGGTGGTGCCCGGCCAAGGTCTGATCCGTCGGGCAACTATGCTCTTACTATCGGATTCTTCCTAGCGGGGGGTGGTGCCCGGCCAGAGCAATAGGAATGCCATGTGGATTTTCCTGGTCTTGGGGAGATCCTCCTGGATGGATTAATCCGATCTAGGGCATCAGGAGTGCTGTGTAGCTCTCCTAGATTTATGGCGACCCTCTTAGAGAGATCTATCCGGTCCAGGGCATCAGGAGTGCTATGTGGCTCTCCTGGTCTTATGGCGACAATCATGGCAGATTCATTGGCAAAAATAAAGCAGATAGATGTAGACAAATGTAGGCAAAAATAGATGGAGAAAGAAACCTTATTTATTGATGACCAAAGAAAAAGGAATACAAGCACTCACGATTACTAACATCTCCTAACATTCGTTTCGGGGTAATCCCGGTTGATTTCCGTTGCATGACTTATGGGTAGAACTTCTTGAGGTGATCAGCATTCCAAGTGTGGTCTAATGGATGTCTATTCATGTCGTCTAGCTTGTATGCCCCACCCTGGATCACCATTCTGATTAGGTAGGGACCTTCCCAATTGGGTGATAGTACTCCGTCTGACCTCTTTCGGGTATTCTGAGTAACCTTTCTGAGAACCAAGTCCCCTTCTTTGAAGCTCTGGGCTTTTACTCTCCTGTTGAAGTAACGAGCAATCCGGCCCTGGTAAACTGCTATCATTTCTGTAACCCTATCTTGTTTTTCCTCCAAGAGGTCTAGGTTGGCTCTTAGCTTGTCTTCATTTTCATTGGGGTCGAAATGTTGAACCCGAAAAGAAGTGAGCTTATGTTCAATAGGAAGGATAGCTTCTACTATGAAAGATAGCGAGAAGGGGGTTTCTCCAGTAGCAGTTCTCTTGGTGGTCCGATAAGCCCATAGCACGTCCGGTAGTTCATCAGCCCATCTTCCTTTTTTCTGTTGAAGTTTCTTCTTCAGAAGCTTCTTGATAAATTTATTTGTGGCCTCTACAAGTCCATTAGTCTGAGGGTGTGCTATAGATGAGAAGCAAAGTTCAATCCCCAGACTCTCGCAAAATTCCCGGAACCTGGCGTTGTCAAACTACTTACCCAAGTCAGTGATGATGACCATCGGGGTGCCGAACCGGCAGACCACATCCTTCTTGATGAATTCTGTTGTATTTGCTTCAGTAATTCTGGAGAGGGGTTCTGCTTCCACCCATCTGGTGAAGTAATCAATAGCCACGATTGCATGCTTCTGCTGACCTGGCGCGGTTGGTAGGGGCCCAATTAGGTCTATCCCCTAGAAGGCAAACGGATACGGTGAGCTGATGGTAGATAATCGTTCTGGAGGTAGGTGATGCAGGTTGGCCGTTTTCTGACATGGTTCACAGGACTGTACGAACTGCCTAGCATCATGGTGCAAGCCAAATATATCCCATGCGTAGCACCTAGTAAGCCAGTGCTTCTCCCCCGGTATGATTTCCACAGTCTCCTGAATGCACTTCTCTCAGTGCCCAGTCCGCATCATCGGGATATAGGCACCTAAGCAAGGGGAGTGACCTACCTTTACGGTAAAGGTGCCCCTCTATCAAGCAGTATCAGACCGAGGTTCTCTTGATCTTGCAAGCTTGATCAGGGGTTTTAGGGAGCTTTCCTCATTGAAGATAATCCATGATGGGATCCATCCAGCATGGGAGTCGTTCCATGGGGTTGACTTCCCTGCCTTCAACTATGCTCGATGTAGTGATTATCTGGAGTGATACTCCTTTCGGTAAAGCTTGTCCTCCACGGGCTGCTATCTTGGCTAGGACGTCAGCTCGATGATTTTTCTGCCTAGGTACCTGCTCGATCATGAAACCTTTGAAACGGGGCAACAATTCCTGGACTTTCTCAAGGTAGGTCGCCATGTTATCCTCTCTGACCTGGAATAGACCGGTTATTTGATTTACTACCAGTTGCGAGTCGCATTTGGCAAGGAGGTGGCTAGCCCCTAGCTCAGCCAATGTTCTCATTCCTGCTAATAAGGCTTCATATTCAGCTTCGTTGTCGGTGGTATTGAACTCGAATCTGAAACAGTGACAGCACTCGACCTTTTCGTGGTCGGTTATAATGATCCCACCTCCTCTTTCTGCTTGATTGGATGCCCCATCGGTATATAAGATCCAGACTTGATTGGTGGGCCAATCTACAGGCTCTTGCTCTTTCTGGATGGCTTGAATCAGGGTCGGGATAACATCTTGATAGGGAATTGCATTGAATTCTACCATGAAATCTACTAAAGCTTGGGCTTTGATGGTTGTCCTGGCTTTGTACTTGATGTCAAACTGGGTGAGCTCAAGGGACCACAGCACAAGTCTCCTCGATAAGTCCGGCCTTTAGAGAAATTGACGCAGAGGATGATCAGTGACTACCACTATTGTGTGGGCAAGGAAATAAGGGCGAAGCTTCCTGGAAGCAACCACCAAAGTGAATGCGAGCTTCTCCAGGAAGATGTAGTTCTTTTCTGATTTGGTTAGGGCTCAGCTCACGTAGTAGACAGGGCGCTGGACCCCATCAGAGCATTCCTTTACCAATGCTCCACTGACCGTTGTTTCAGATATTGCCAAGTATAATTATAATTTTTCTTCTGGTACCGGGCTAGCTAGCAGAGGCGGGCTAGCGAGGTACTTCTTCAGCGATTGGAAAGCCAGCTCGCTGTCCTGGTCCCACTTCATGTTCTTCCCTTGTTTGATTGCCTTGAAGAACAGGATACACTTGTTAGTGGATCGTGATATGAAACGGTTCATGGCTGCAATTCGTCCGGTCAAACCTTGCACTTGTCTAAGTGAGGTGGGGGACTCGAGATCTAGGATGGCTTTAATCTTCTCGGGATTAGCTTCGATCCCCCTCTCATGGACCATGAATCCGAGAAATTTCCCGGCTGTAACTCTAAAGGTGCACTTATCAGGATTCAATCGCATCTGATTCTCTCTGATTATCTGGAACGTCTGACAGAGATGGTCCTGATGATGATCAGCTATCTAAGACTTTGTGATCATATCATCGATCTATACTTCCATCGTCTTTCCTATCAGTCTCTTGAACAATCAGTTGACCAGGCACTGGTAGGTAGCCCCAGCGTTTTTGAGCCCGAAGGGCATGACCCTGTAGCAGTACAGGCCCTGACCGGTTATGAAACTGGTTTTATCCTGGTCAGGTGGGTGCATCATTATCTGGTTGTATCCTTAGAAGGCGTCCATAAAACTCAAGAGCTTGTTACCCGCGGTTGAATCTACCAGTTGGTCAATTTTCAATAGCGGGAAGATGTCTTTGGGGGAGGCGCGGTTGAGATCTGTATAATCAACACACATGCGCCACTTCCCGTTCGCCTTGGTCACCATAACTACATTGGCGATCCATTCGGGGTACCGAGACTCTCTGATGAATTCTACCTTTGGCAGTTTGTTTACCTCTTCTTGTACTGCAGCATTTCTTGCCTGGTTGAAATGCCTTCTCTTTTGCTTGACAGGCTTGAAGGTGGGATCTACCGCTAACCTGTGAGTTGCTAAAGCAACATGTATCCCTGGCATCTCCTCATGGCTCCATGCAAAGATGTCATTATATTCTCGTAGGAGCTTTATCAGATCTTCCTTCACCTTCGCCTTCAATGTTGAACCTATCCTGACTACCTTGGAAAGATCGGCCTCCCTGATAGGTATCTCTTCTAACTCCTCTGCGGGATGGCCACTGGCCCATCCCTTCTCTTCCTCCTCCCTGATCTCTATACTGGGGAGGTCTGATGTGGATCTCCCCTTAACGGAGTTAATTTCATCTTCAACATCTGCCTCTGAAAACTGGTGATCTTGATTAGTGGTTATTTGCACACATTGCTTGGCCATAACTGCTGGGTTGGTTAACACTGCATAACACTTGCGAGCAGCCTGCTGATCCCCTCGTATTTTGCCCACTTTGTCTCCCACTGGGAATTTCAGAACGTTATGGTATATTGACAGGACCTCTTTGAGGGCAGACAAGTAAGGCCTTCCCAGTATAGCATTGTAGGCGGATGGGGTGTCTACCACAATGAAGTCTGTCATTATGTTCTGCTGGAGTGGCGCTGTTCCCACTATTATTGGTAGGATCATAGACCCGGTGGGAATCAACGAGTCCCCCGTGAACCCGTACAATAGGATGGTACAACTATTGTAACAAGGTCTCTTTAGATTGAATTGCTCCAAAGCACTCTTGAAGAGAATATCAACGCTGCTACATGTGTCAATCAAAACACGGTGGACCAAGTTGTTGGCTATTTGAACAGTGATGACCACGGGATCATCATGAGGCTGGACGGTGTTGAATATGTCATCTTCTGTGAAGATGATCTGTGCAGTAGGAGGAGACCAAAGTGATCCTCTGGTAACCATGAAAACATTTCGGCCTGCTTCTACTCTAGGAATTTTCCTGGCATGGTTCTTTCGAGCATTGTTGGAGGTTCCTGCCAAGGTTGGACCTCCACTTATGGTATTGACAGTGTGGATCTGCTCTATCAGATCCTTCCCTTTTGCTTTCCTTCCTTCTTCATATGCTTTAATATCGGACTGCACCTCCTTTCCAGTGCGTATGTTGTTGCGTACCTGTTGGAGGAATTCCTCCAAGCAACCTCTCCTAACTAAGGCTTCAATCTGGTTCAGCAGACTATAGCATTCTGAGGTATTATGACCTACATCTTCATGGAAGTCACAATACTTGTAGCGGTTTCATTGATCGACTGGTGCCTTTATTGGACCCGGCTTCCTGAGTAGTCCTTTGTCACGGATGGCGAGGTAAATAGTCTCACGAGATGCGTTCAAGGGGGTGTAATGGGAGTACCCTTTTTCCTCTCTATCTACCCGCGCTACCTTCTTGGGTGTGGGTGTAGCTCTGGGCAGAGTCTGCCTAGCCGGGTACTGGTTCCGTGGAGGTTGATAGGGTGGCGACCGATATGTAGATTTGTTGGGAGGTCTGTTCTGATTTTTCTGAATGGGTGCAGGCTTGGGCGCCTCCTTCTTTTGGCGCTTGGCAGTTCTCATATCATCGTGCTCCATCTTAACTCGGAGCTGTTCATCTATCTCGACCTGCTCTAGAGCTCTATTGTAGGCCTCCTAGTAGGTCTCTGGGGGATGCTTGGAGAAAGATCTAAACAGTTTACCTGCCCAAAGATTCCTTCTGAAATTGGCCAAGGTTTCCTTTTCCGTGAAGACTCCCATCTGGATCACTTCTTTATGGAATCTCTCCACGTAGGCTGTGAGCGATTCCCCCCGCTCCTGGATCATGTATTGAAGGTGAATAGGATCTTTGGGGTGAGGTTTTATGCCTTGAAATTGGGCACATAAATCAGTTGTCAATTTTGTGAATGAATCAATGCTTCCCGCTGGTAGCTTCCTGAACCATGTCTTGGCATAGTCCGTCAGTGTGGTTGGGAACATTCTGCACATAGCGGCCCTAGTAGCATTCTGAACCTCCATCTGGTGAACAAAGCTTTCTAGGTAGCTCAGGGGTCCTTAGTCCCAAAATATTTGTCGGTTGGTATCTTGAATTTGGGAGGTAATTCTGCCTCCTTGATCCTCCTAGAGAAGGGAGCATTCATCTCTCCCAAGGGGTCTTTCCGATTTTCTCGGTGCTTGCCCTTCTTCAACTCCTGGATTTCTTTTGCCATTTTGGCAACCTGGTCTCGGAGACATTTTCACCATCAATCCCAGATTCTACCTCAAAATCTCTGTCGTCAGGCCTTTCCGATGTCGCAGAAGCTTCATCCTGATTCTCTCCCTAGGGAGGGTCTTCTTTGGCGCCCTTGTTGCTACCTCTCACCACTGAATGAGGGCATTCCCTGGTCGTTTCCTGATGAGGCTGTCCAGAATAGGCCACTGGTTGGGCCAGGTGGTGGTGCTCTCTAGGCGGGAGGTCGATGGCGGATCTTGTAAGCCGGGCTTGATAACATGTATGATATCCTAGAACCGGAGGCATTGGCCTGAGTCTATCGTGGACCGATGGTGCTATGGGCATGGGCCCGGGTCTATCACAGACTGGTACAGGAGGTGGTGGTCCCAACCTGTCGAAGGGAGGTACCCTGGTACCTTGCCGATTGGCATCTCCCATAGGATCTGGTATCGCAGGCTGACTGGTACTGCCTTCGGTGACCATTTGGAAGTGAATGCTCTCTATAAAGGCCGCGACCTGTTGGTATAGATTGGCAGGTATAGCTGCTGGGGTAGCAGGTACCTGGGGGGTAATCCGTGCGGTATCTGACGGCTTCGAGGCGGGTTTGCAACCCTTTCCCCCCTTCTTCGGCTTCTGACCCTTTCAGGTTGAAGTGTTTGACTGATGTCCTGACGGTTTAGGATGATCTTAAGAGGATCAGAGCTTCATTTTGATGATAAGACACGAAAATGAGGCACGCTGGCTTTCTTTTGAGGGTGTTGTGTTTCCCACAGACGGCGCCAAAAAGTGTTAACATAAAAATCACTCAGAGAGCGAAATCTCGGTTAACACCTTCACCCTTTACCGGTAGCTAGTAGTGGGATAGGTACCTTTGGTACCACGATCCTTCCTCGTAATGTAAATAAGAAGAAATATAGGAAAGATCGAGGAGATATGAAATAACACTGTTTTATTCAAGAATATTATAATGAAGTTACACGATGTTAACGGAAATTTTGCTCGGGATGAGAAATCTAAGTTAACGCCCTCGAGACCACTACCACGTAGGTGGTGGCCAAGATTTATTGTATGTGTAGCACTGATTTATAAAATGACAGGGAATGATGATACCATTCATCCAAAAGATAGCAAGAATATTTTTATTGAACGTGCAAGGTATACAAATATAGAAACTCTTTTATCTTTGCTCTCAACTCTCTCTAGGGAATGGTTGATTGTTTGTCGTATGCCTGTCGAATAGTAGTCTCCTCTTTTTCATTTTCTTTCTTTCTATTTATACATAGTTTTGTAGGTCAAACAAACTGATTCTCCCCTTGATTTTCTCAGTCTCTCCTCTCCTTATCGGGCGGGATTTCTCGCTTTAATGTCATTGACTTTGAGTTAACAACCGAATTGAGAGTATCGTGGTGGAGATCAGTTTGTTTCCTCTTTGGATTTTATTACTTGTTCTGCATATATGTAACATTTCCAGATATGATTCAGTGTATCCCTCGTATCCTTTCAGCATGATCCTTTATAGAGGTCGTTGAATATGGCATGGTGTGGTGCATCAACCAGTGAGGTTGACTAGTGTTCTGACCTTGATATCTGAGAAGTTTCATCCATCTTGGAGTCAGATCTGGCTTCCCTTGACCTTTTCGAAGCTAGGTGTGGCTTCCCCTGATCTTTCGAAGCTAGGTGTGGCTTCGACTGACCTTTGAAGCTAGGCGCGGCCTTCTAGGGACATTCTTCTGTGTCAATCGAGGTACATGAGAGTCTCTGGAGCATTTGCGAGGTGACCTTGACTTTGGGGAGCTTCTAGTTTTGGTGATGCGGGCTAGATCTGATCGTTCCGGGCTCTATCCCGGATGTTTCCGGAGCCCGTCCTTGTTCCTGGGGTGGTACCGTAGTTCGGCTCTAGATAGAGAGGTCTCCTGGTGGAAACTCTCGGGTATGGAACCAGGTCTGGGAGGTGGAAAATTTTCCTTTGGTCCTTAGCCAATTTTTGCTATTAACAGAAGTCCCCTCTGACTTGAACACCAGACGTCGAGCTCGGGGTTGAGGTCAGATTTTCACTTTATTTGGGAAATCTTCCTCTTTTTACCGTTACCGAAATATTGGGGAAATTTCTTCATTTGAGTGACGTGATGCGAACCGACTAATTTATCTTCGAATTAATCTGATTGCGTTACGACAGTCCTCGAGATTTTTTACCGTTACCAGAATCTTGGGGAGATCTTCCTCTTAACCGCGTAAGTGATATGGCGTGAGATGATTAGCCCGCTTTTCAGTTTAATCCGGTTACGTTACTATAGTCGATTTTTTACCATTACCAAACGAGTATCTCAGTAGCTCGTGCTGTTGCCCTCCTGCCTATATATATGTCTATTTTCCTCTTCATCTTCCTCACATATCTTCGAGCTAAAAAAAATTTTGCTGAGAAATATTTCCTTAGCTTTTCCTCCAAGCTTGCTTCTTTCTTCATTCTTCGTCCTTTTTGGCTTCTACAATGTCGAAAAACAGTCGCGACTCAGCTGATTCCATAATTGACGGCGAGGAGGTCGTCAGTTTTACTCCGGGGAAGAGGGCTAGGAGGAGTTCTGACGGCGACGATTCCCCGCCCACCTCGCAGCGTCGGCGGTCAAGTAGGAATGTGTCCATCGGGACTGGGTTCTCCAACCATCCCGACCACCCTTTGGATATCGTCGATGATGATTCTGACAAAGAAGCGGACGGTGGCACCGTGGGGGAGCGTCGGGTCTCAGCTCCTGATCCCCTTGTGGAGAGGCTCCCTCCTTACGATTTCCGGGTTGTCCCAGATTCCACCATTGACCCGGTGTCGATTGATCGCTTGAGGTCAAAGTTTGGCATCCCCGACAGCGTATCCATCTCGGTGTCTCCAAAAAATTACGAGTTCTTCAACCCCCCTAAAGGCGTGCTTCCGATTCATGTGGCCGCTCTTGAGAACGGGGTCAGGCTTTCCCTCCATCCGACTCTTCGGCGGGCTCTCAATGCCATCCAGCTCGTTCCCCTCCAGTTGACGCCTGGCTTCTGAAGGCATCTGATTGGTTTCCTTGTATTATGGAGGGAACAATGCCAGATGAGTAAGGTGGCGAGGGAGCCGGGTGCAGAGGTGCTGGCCTATCTCTTCCAGATTGGGAGCCTGTCTGGGGCTACTCGAGGCCAGTTTTATGCCAAGGCCAAGAACAAGCTCAACTTCATCGTTCCTGGTGCCTCGAAGAAACCCCGCGTGGAAAGAAGAATGGATCCTGGCGGGGGATGACTAGGGGAGCTCGATTTTCATCGGAGGGCATGAATTCGAGGTTCCCACGGCTTTCAGTGACAAGCCCTCATGGGACCGGGACTCCCTGCCTTCCGAGTGGAGCAATTCATAGCGTCCTGTCCGGGTGGCGGGATCTCCAAGATGGCTTCCATGCCAGTGGACGTTCTTATAACCAAGGGGTCTGCTATTTTAGCTGAGGTAATTGTATTTCTTTCCTGCTATTCTTGTTAATTCGTTTAGTTTCTAACTTGGGTTCTGTATTTTGTAGGCCTTCAAGTTTAATGTTGCGATGGGCCAGCAGGTAGCCCTCTTCCGCGACCGGGCTGTAAAAGCCGAAGCTAAAGCCGAGAAAGCTAGGGAACTGCTCAAGCAGGCTTGGTCTTTAGTGGAAGAGGTGACTTCCAGCCAGGGAAAGGTCGAGGTCGAGATAGCTGAGCTTCGCTGCGATCATGAGAGGATGAAGCAATCTTATGATCAGGAGCGTCTTCAATCTCTCCGGCGGGCTAGGCAGCGGGATTCCTAGAGATCTGAGGCTAAGAAGTTGGACCTCGAGAACCAGTCTCTGATTACTCAGGTGACCAAGCTGCAAGCCGATGCGAAGACCTCCTTCAGCGACGGGTATTTCTATGCTTCCTTTCAGGCCGCGAAAGCTCTTCCTCCTCCCTTTGATTTTTCATCCATTGCTGGCTGGGATAGATAGGAAATAATGCTCAAGCCGGCCGAGCTATCTCGCCTTGAAGGCGACAAGGTGGTCCCTTAGAGCCAAGCAGGAGCTGGGAAGCAGCCCGCTCAGACAGATCCTCCATTCTCTCTTCCTACCTTTACCACCTCAGGTCCTGAGGAGTCTTCCAGTAAAGTGATGTCCTCTCGATCCGAGGAGGACCATTCAGGAGCTGGTGAAGAGGTTAAGAGCCCATCTGAGGATCCCCCTTTAACAGAGATGGTGGTTGATAGGAGCCAGGCGGGGTCCATGGCTGCCCTTCTTGACACGGCTATCCCACCTGAGGTTATGGATGTGATAAATGAGGTTTTGGACGAAGATCCTGCTGATCAACCGATGGATCCTCTAAATGGAGGAGCGGTCGGTGAGGATAACCCAGATGGACAGCTATCTGTAGAGGGGGTTGACGGCGGAGATCAGCAAGTAGGAAGAGGGCCAGCGGAAGGGAGCCAAGAGAGTCCCAAGGCTTGAAGCAGTTCATCATGGCTTGTTTTTGATTGCCCGAAAAAGGGGGTGGGCGCCCCGTTTTGCCCTTATCAGCTCTCTTTCCTTTTTTTTTGTAGCCCGAGTTCGGGGGTTAGGCTCCCCATTTGGTGGATGTAGCCTTATCGGGGGATAGGCTCCCCTTGTCCTTAATAAGAAATCGAATCGCTTTTGAGAACTTTTATTTTATTTCTGGTCTTGAATGGGATCCAGAGTAGCATATGTAGCAACAATTAAGATTCGTGTAGGGAATTATGATGATTTTGATCCTGCACACGAAAGCAAACATTATATATATATATATTTTTTATATGGATGATAGCCCAACCAAGACATCAGGAGAGCTACTTAGCTATTTCCTAGTCTTTGAGATCTGGAGGGCAACTATGCTCTTACACTCAGATCCTTCTTAGGGGTGGTAGCCCGACCAAGGCATCAGGAGGGCTATCGAGTTATTTCCTGGTCTCGAGATCTGGAGGGCAACTATGCTCTTACACTCAGATCCTTCTTGGAGGTGGTAGCCCGACCAAGGCATCATGAGGGCTATAGAGCTATTTCCTGGTCTCGAGATTTGGAGGGCAACTATGCTCTTACACTCAGATCTTTCTTGGGGGTGGTAGCCTGACAAAGGCATCAGGAGGGCTATCGACCTATTTCCTGGTCTTGAAATCTGGAGGGCAACTATGCTCTTACACTCAGATCATTCTTGGGGGTGGTAGCCCGACCAAGGCATCAGGAGGGCTATCGAGCTATATCCTGGTCTCGAGATCTGGAGGGCAACTATGCTCTTACACTCAGATCCTTCTTGGGGGTGGTAGCCCGACCAAGACATCAGGAGGGCTATCGAGCTATTTCCTGGTCTCGAAACGTTTATGTTGAGTTTCTCATACAAGGGTGTAGTCACTAATGTTGAACATAGTTGGAGACAAAGATGGAGGAGAAAAGGAAAATGACTTTATTGATGATCGAGATGTAGTACATCTTTATTAGGGTCGGTAATGAAAACTAAGTGGGGGTAGTCTACTGGAGAACTCCCTTCAAGGGTAGAATTTCCTCAAATGATCTGCATTCCAAGTGTGGTCGATGGATCATCCGTCCATGTCTTCGAGTTTATAAGCTCCATTGCGAACAACTAGCTTTATCAAATATGGCCCTTCCCAATTGGGACTTAAGACTCCATCCGACCTTTTCCGAGTGTTCAGGGTCACCTTCCTAAGTACCAGATCCCCTTCTTTGAATTTTCGAGCTCTAACCTTTTGGTTGAAGTATCTAGCGATCTTGCTCTGGTAGATCGCTACTTTCTTTGCTACCTGGTCTTGTTTTTCTCCTAAGAGGTCTAGATTAGCCTGGAGCTTGACTTCGTTGCTTTCGGGCTCAAAGTGTTATACCCTGAACGAGGTCAACTTATGCTCGATGGGGAGGACTGCTTCAACTCCGAAAGCCAGGGAATAAGGTGTCTCCCCGGTAGCTGTTCTTTTTGTAGTCCTGTATGCCTAGAGGACCTCTGGTAGCTCTTCGGCCAACTTGCCTTTCTTCTGCTGTAGCTTCTTCTTCAGAAGTTTCTTGATAGTCTTATTGGTGGATTCTACCAGCCCGTTAGTCTGGGGATGAGCAACGGAAGTGAGTCTGAGGTCGATCCCCAATCCCTTACAGAAGTCTTTGAACCGGGCGTTGTCGAATTGCTTTCCTAGGTCGGCTATAATGATGAGAGGGGTCCCGAATCTGCATACCACGTTAGTCTTGATGAACTTGGTTGTATTCTTTTCTGATATTCGAGAAAGAGGTCCTGCCTCGACCCATCTTGTGAAGTAGTCGATAGCCATGATAGCATGTTTCATCTGTCCTGGAGCGGTATGAAGTGGCCCAATTAGGTCGATTCCCCACATGGCAAAGGGGTAAGGTGAACTGAGGGACGACAGTCGCTCGGGTGGCTGATGGTTGAGGTTTGAAGTTCTTTGACAAGGTTCGCAAGATTGCACAAAACTCTTTGCATCTTGATGGATGGTCGGCCAATAGTACCCCATACGAAGCACCTGATAGGCTAGAGCTTCCCCACCTATGTGGTTCCCACAGTCCCCAGAGCGGACCTCTCTCAATGCCCACTTAGCATCATCGGGATGCAAGCACCTAAGTAAGGGGAGGGATCTGCCCCTCCTGTAGAGGTATCCGTCCACCATACAGTATCGAACTGAGAGTCTCTTAATTCTTCAGGCTTGGTCGGGCCCTTCAAGAAGCTCTCCTTCAAGGAGGTAGGCGACAATTGGGTCCATCCAGCAAGGCAGGCGATCCAGGGAACAAATTTCTCCATTTGTGGCTATGCTTGGCTGGGTGATTACTTGGAGGGGAATTCCCCTTGGTAGGGACTGGCCTCCATTCGCCGCTATTTTAGCAAGAACATCTGCCCGATGGTTTTGGTGTCGAGGCACCTGAACGATCTTGAGTCCCTTAAATTTGCTTTTTAGCAGCCTAGCTAGATTTAGGTAGGCAGCCATATTATCTCCCTTTGCCTGGTAGACCCCAGTCACCTGGTTTACAACAAGCAATGAATCGCTCTTGATCTGTAGGTAGTCGGCCTTTAGTTCAATGGCTACCTTCATCCCGGCTAGGAGGGCTTCATATTCCGCTTCGTTGTTGGTAGCTTTAAACTCGAATGTGAAACAGTGACAGAATTCGGTCCCCTCTGGATCTATTAAAACTATGCGAGCTCCTCCCCTGGCTTGCCCGGATGCTCCATCTGAAAAGAGGATCCATGGCTTGCAGCCTTCCGGCCAATTTTCGACCTCGGATATCTTCTCAGAGACCTCGTTTGATACTGAGGGATCATCTGGATCTGGGATCGCTGAGAATTCTGCCATGAAGTCGGCCAAAGCCTGTGCCTTAATCGTAGTCCGGGGCTTATACTTTAGGTCGAACTGAGTGAGCTCTAGTGCCCATAAGACTAGCATCCTGACACGTCTGGTCTTTGCAAGAATTGGCGGAGGGGTTGGTCTGTCACCACTACTATTGTGTGAGCTTGAAAATAGGGACGGGGTTTCCTCGCTAAGATCACCAGAGCATAAGCGAGCTTTTCCAGGAGAATGTAATTCCTTTTTGATTTGGTCAAAGCATGACTCACATAGTATATGGGTCTTTGAAATCCGTCGCTACAATCCTTGGCCAAAGCCCCGCTTACTGCAGTTTCTGATACGGCCAGGTAGATCTGTAACTTATCTCCGAGAACCGGCTTGACTAACAATAGGGAGCTTGTTAGGTACTCTTTCAAAGCTTGAAACGCTTGTTCGCTCTCCTAGCTCCATTTCATGTTCTTCCCTTGTTTGATGGCCTTGAAGAAAGGGAGACATTTATCGGTGGAGCGAGAGATAAACCTGTTGAGTGCCGCCACTCGTCCAGTCAGAATTTGTACTTGCTTGAGCGAGGTCGGGGATTCCAGGTCCAAGATAGCTTTGATTTTTTCTGGGTTGGCTTCTATACCTCTCTCATAAACCATGAAGCCCAGAAACTTCCCTGCCGTTACCCCAAAGGCACATTTGGAGGGGTTCAAATGCATCTGGTTTTCCCTCAGTATGTGGAAGGTTTTGCGAAGGTCTTCCTGATGTCCCTTTGTGGTTGGGGATTTCGTGATCATGTCATCGATATACACTTCCATCGTCCTTCCTATCTTGGGCTTGAACAGTTTATTAACCAGCCGCTGGTATGTGGCCCCCGCATTCTTCAAACCAAACGGCATCACCTTGTAGCAGTATAAGCCCTGCCCAGTAATGAAACTGGTCTTATCTTGGTCAGCCGGGTGCATTTTAATTTGGTTGTATCCTGAGAATGCGTCCATAAAACTCAAAAGTTTATTTCCGGATGTGGAATCAACCAGCTGGTCGATCTTTGGTAAAGGAAAACTGTCTCTCGGACAAGCCCGGTTGAGGTCGGTGTAATCAACACACATACGCCATTTCACATTCGCCTTCGTGACCATGACCACGTTGGCGATCCATTCTGGGTAACATACTTCTCTGACGAACTTTGCTTTGATCAATTTATCAACCTCTTCCTGCACCGCCGCGTTCCTATCAGCATTGAAGTGACGCCTATTCTGCTTGACGGGCTTGACTGTTGGATCTACTGCTAGTAGGTGGGTGGCCAACGATGCCGGGATTCCAGGCATTTCATCATAGTTCCAAGCGAAGATGTCGTTGAATTCCCTGAGAAGGTCAATCAGTCCTTTTTTTACTTCTAGATCAAGGGTGGCTCCGACCTTGACGACCTTGGAGGGATCATCATTCCCGATAGGTATCTCTTCTAGTTTATCCACGGGCTGCCCGCTGGCCCATTCCTTACTCAGTTCTTCCTCGTAGGGCATAATAGGTTTGCTCTCCGGATGCCCAGGATGTTCTGCGGGCTCCTTCTCCTCCTGGATTATCCGGGATGTATCCATGTCTTCCTGGATTAATGTCACCTATACACACTGTTTCGCTAGGGCTGTAGGATTGGCAGATAGTGCGTAGCATTTCCTGGCTGCCTGCTGGTCTCCGCGTACCTCTTCTACTTTGGTTCCAACCGGGAATTTCAAGACGTTGTGGTATATGGACAAGACTCCCTTCAAGAAGGACAGGAAAGGTCTCCCTAGGATGGCGTTGTAGGCTGATGGGGTGTCCACCACAACAATGTCGGTCATAACATTCTGTTGGAGCGGGGTGATCCCGATGATTACTGGGAGGATCATTGACCCCACTGGTATGATCGAGTCCCCAGTGAAACCGTAAAGCAGAGTGGTACAGCTGTTGTAACAACGTTGCTTCAGGTTCAATTTTTCCAGGGTATCCTTGAAGAGGATATCTACACTGCTACCTGTATGCACGAGCACGCGATGGACCAGACAGTTGGCGATCTGTATCGTGATTACCATATGATCATCATGAGGTTGCACAGTGTTGAAGACATCTGCTTCAGTGAATACGATCTGTGCTGATTGGGAGGGCTCTGTCGGGCTCTGGCTGACTTCGAAGATCCCTCGGGTTTCTCCGATGCGGGGAACCTTTCTTGCGTTGTTTTTCCGGGAATTATTGGAAACTACAGCTAGTGTAGGACCTCCGCTGATAGTGTGTATCACCTGGATCTGTTGCATTAAGTCAGCCTGCTCCTCTTTCCTTTTTTCTGCGTCCTCACGGATTTCCGCTTGTACCTCCCTTCCAGTCCTGATATTATCTCTGACCTGTTTTAAGAACTCATTCAGGCATCCTCCCCTTATCAGGGCCTCAATCTGGTTGCGCAAATTATAGCACTCTGAGGTGTTGTGGCCCACGTCTTCATGGAAGTCACAGTACTTGTACCGGTTTCTCCTGTCAGCTAGGGCCTTCATGGGAGCGGGCTTTTGGAGCAACCCTTTATCTCGTATGGCAAGGTAGACTGTTTCCCTGGAAGCATTCAAAGGGGTGTAGTAGTCATACCCTTTTTCCCCTTGCATTATTGGAGCCACGGTCCTGGGAGGCGGCGAAGCCCGGGGAGGGGTTCGTTTTGCTGGATATCTTTCTGGCCTATGCAGAGGAGTAGGGAGGCGATAGGTCGACCTGTTGGGAGGTTTATTCTGAGTTTTCTGCACTGGCTCAAATTTAGGGGCATCTTTCTTTAGACGCTTTGCCGTTCTCATGTTGTCGTGTTCCATCTTGAACTGGAGTTGTTCATCGATCTCGACCTGCTCAAGAGCCCGGTCGTAGGACTTCTGGTAAGTCTCGGGAGGTCTCTTGGCGAAGGAACGGAAAAGCTTTCCTGCCCATAGGTTTCGCCTGAAGTTGGCGAGGGTTTCTTTTTCAGTGAAAACTCCCATTTGTATGACCTCCTTGTGAAATCGTTCCACGTACGATCAAAGAGTTTCACTCCGTTCCTGGATCACATATTGGAGGTGTATGGGATCTTTCGGGCGAGGTTTGACTCCTTGGAATTGTGAGCAAAAATTGGTTGATAATTTCGTGAAATAATCTACGCTACCAACAGGCAGTTTCCTGAACCAGGTTTCCACGTAGTCGGTCAAGGTCGTTGGAAACATTCTGCACATAGCTGCTCTGGTAGTGTTCTGGACCTCCATCTGTTGAACGAAACTCTCTAGGTGGCTTAGAGGATCTTTCGTTCCAGAGAACTTATCTACTGGCATTTTGAATTTTGGGGGGAGCTCTGCTTCCCGGATCCTCCTAGTGAAGGGAGCGTTCATCTCGCTCAGGGGATTCTTTTTGTCCTCCTTATTTTTTCCCTTCCTTATCTGCTGGACCTCTTTTTGTAGCTTTTCCAGCTGATCCCTCAGTCGCTTGTTCCCAGGTCTCTTCGAGTTAACCTCAGATTCCTCACTGTCGAATCTTTCTGATGAACTGGCAATTTCTATCCAGTCCTCCTCCTAGACAAGATCCACTCGGGGAGTTTGTCTACTTTCCTCCTCTAGGGCCCGTGTAGTTCTCCTAGATGTAGTTGGATGAGATAGCCCTCGTGGCTTCCGGGTAAAAGCATCTGCGGCAGACTTAACTAGCCTGGGTTGATATTGTGAAAGTCTTTTCAGAACTGGGGGCATGGGTCCTAGCCTATCCCGGATCGAACGTTTGGGCCCTGATCTATCTCGAGCCGGCTCTAGAAGACGAGGTCCTAGGCAATCGAAAGCAGGTGGCCTAGCTCCGAGCCTGCTCGGCTCTCCCTGATCATTCAGGTTGGTTGGCTGGATTGTGATGCCTTCAGCGAGGAGGCGGACGCGGATGGATTCTACGAAGGCTGCCGTTTGTTGGTCGAGCGCTGCCTGGCTCACTATAGGGTGGCCAGCAGCCTGCGTATTGGTTGTCTGGATCGGAGCTTGACTACTATATCCAGACTTTCTCCCCTTTCTTGGGGCTTTTCGTGTTAGCCTCGCCGGAGGTTGCTCAAGGACTCTATGTTGGCCTTGGGAGGAGCGGAGCCTTATAGTTCCTGTAAAACAACGAAAATGTAAATGCAAATAATTGATTAATTGGGTGTAGGGTCTTTCCCACAGACGGCGCCAGAAAGTGTTAACGGAAATTTTGCTAGGGATGAGAAATCTCAGTTAACGCCCTCGAGACCACTACCACGTAGGTGGTGGCCAAGATTTATTGTATGTGTAGCAATGATTTATAAAATGACAGGGAATGATGATATCATTCATCCAAAAGAAAGCAAGAATATTTTTATTGAACGTGCATGGTATACAAATACATAAATTCTTTTATCTTTGCTCTCAACTCTCTCTAGGGAATGGTTGATTGTTTGTCGTATGCCTATCGAATAGTAGTCTCCTCTTTTTCAATTTCTTTCTTTCTATTTATACATAGTTTTGTAGGTCAAACAAACTGATTCTCCCCTTGATTTTCTCAGTCTCTCCTCTCCTTATCGGGCGGGATTTCTCGCTTTAATGTCATTGACTTTGAGTTAACAACCGAATTGAGAGTATCGTGGTGGAGATCAGTTTGTTTCCTCTTTGGATTCTATTACTTGTTCTGCATATAGGTAACGTTTCCAGATATGATTCAATGTATCCCTCGTATCCTTTCAGCATGATCCTTTATAGAGGTCATTGAATATGGCATGGTGTGGTGCATCAACCAGTGAGGTTGACTAGTGTTCTGACCTTTATATCTGAGAAGTTTCATCCATCTTGGAGTCAGATCTGGCTTCCCTTGACCTTTTCGAAGCTAGGTGTGGCTTCCCCTGATCTTTCGAAGCTAGGTGTGGCTTCGGCTGACCTTTTGAAGCTAGGTGTGGCTTTGACTGACCTTTTGAAGCTAGGCGCGGCATTCTAGGGACATTCTTCTGTGTCAATCGAGGTACATGCGAGTCTCTGGAGCATTTGCGAGGTGACATTGACTTCGGGGAGCTTCTAGTTTTGGTGATGCGGGCTAGATCTGATCGTTACGGGCTCTATCCCGGATGTTTTTGGAGCCTGTCCTTGTTCCTGGGGTGGTACCGTAGTTCGGCTCTGGATAGAGAGGTCTCCTGGTGGAAACTCTCAGGTACGGAACCAGGTCTGGGAGGTGGAAAATTTTCCTTTGGTCCTTAGCAAATTTTGGCTATTAACAAACGATATGCGCTATTCTCTCATTTCTCACTATCTTACACATGGTGATGGTGGATAAAACGTGTATGTCGACAAGTGGATATTTTATCCCAATGATCGTCAGTGGACTCTTACGGGCTTCGGAGAATTTCACAAGGGAATTCCACCGTAAACAACTTTCTCTCTGTCTTTGGCGATCATCATATTCAGAAAAAACCTCTTCTGTTTACCCTTCAACGCCATATATTTAGTTCTCCCAAGAACCCCCATGAAATCCGGTCGTGTTAATGAGAATTATTCAGTGTCCATTTTTAGGTGTTGAAAAGCATTATGTGGGGCTGAGGGCATGGGATTTGATCCTATGAAATCACTGTCGAATCCGAATTTTAAATAGATTTCATTAATGGCGCTTTATTTTGGCGATGGAGTCAACTTTCCTTCTTCGTGGAGCTTGGAAGGAAACTCTGATTCTGAATTTTATTGGTGGGGTGAGGTACTGGTATACTAGTCAAATCCTGCCGGTATGGAGCTTGTTCTACCTTTTGACGGAGTGGTGCTTATGTCTTCGTGATCATCTTCATATTGCTTGGCAGGCAAGGTACCTGCCTTGGAATGACTCCGAATATATACATCGAAGTACTAGGTACCAGGTGAAAGTTGAGGTTGTACCAAGGCGGGCCTGACTGATGTCGAGACACTTGAGGGGTGCTAGGAGTGCGATCTACCACTGTACTGGTCTCTAGTTGATATCAGGAGCTTTAGTAGAGCAAGGTACGTGCCTTCGTTAGCTCGCGAAGCTGATGTCTTATCTAGATAGATAGGTAATCGTGGTTTTGGCCTTACCAAGTGTCGGCTTCACCTAAGTAGGGGCATTGATCTCGATGGTCACTTGGAAGCTAGGACTTGCCCTTATCGGGTTGAAACTAGTTGGAAAATTCTCATTTGGTCCCTTGCCAAAAAACACTGTTAACACCTAGATATCATGTTGCTATATGACATACATATAACTTAGCTATATGAAATAAATGCAAACCTAGATGCAATAGCTATCACAATACAAAACCCAACAAACATACAAAAATGTCATCTTGAAAGTAAAAGGCTCAAACTTAATGCAAATAAGTCATAAAAGAGCCATCTTGGAAAACTAGAACACAAGAAAGAATGGAGATGGTGTTCTACTTACCAAGTCATGTATTTTGATGCAAACCTATGTAGGAAAACATCCTAGATGAAGCTAGATTATGTTTGTGTCATGAATGCAAGATGGGTATTTGGGTTTTGGACAATAAAGATTGGATCTTTGTGGTTTTCCTTACAAGACACTCATTTCCTTTTCAATTGTTCTGAAATTTTAAGCTCTAGGTCTGAATGGGAAAAAAGATGACATATATATAGGGTAGGAAAAATGACACCAAGGAAAGGATGAAAATGCCCCAGAGTTTACGTCCTCCGCTGGATGTTCCGCGGGATGACTCATGGATACATATCTCACGGAAACCGTTGAGCGTTTCTACGCGGGATACTTCGCAGTATGACCCGCGAAAACCTATCTCGCGGAAACCACTGAGGGTTTCTCCCCATGATACTTCGTGGGATGATTCATGGAAGCCACTGAGGGTTTCTCCGCGTGATACTTCATGGGACGACTGGACGAACTGTCCCGTGGAAAAAGTATAAAAAAAACATACCCACTTGAGTTTCCAATGGGTTTTCAAGAGACTTAAGCAAGATCAATTGACACACAAATCAAGCAAGCAAATGACAAGTAAAAAGATGCATACATGTAAGCAAAATATGCACAATACCAGATGAATAAGCATGCATGAGAAGAGAGAGTGTGTGTGTGTGCAACTAAATCTCTTCAAAGAGTTAAGTACTTGATATACCTTCTTGAAGTGCCCTTGAGTTTGATGATGCCACTGAAGTTTGATCACAAACAATGAGGCATAATCTACCCTTACAAGAAAATCCCTGATGTGATTTGTCAACGAAATGAAATAATCAAAATATGAAGAACTTACATTTTAAAATAGAATACATAGCAAGAAAAATACAATAAAGAAAATAAAACAGAAAAAAATAAAAATAAAAACCAAAAATACATCCCGACATTAATATTACATTGAAAAAAAAAATTACAACCTTTAATAAGAACCCTAAACCCATTATAAAATACAATTAATGATCAACCATGTTTATAAAAAAATAAACATCATACAATCATTAGAAAGTGCCTACACATTCATACATGCAATCAGGAGCAATCGAATTCGATTATACTGTACAAAATTGGCTCTGATACCATTTGGTAGGTTCCAGATTTTGGATTATGCAGCGGAATGAGGTTTCTGAAATATCAATGCAATCATCAATTAAACCAATTGTACAGTAATAATCGAAAACAATAATAAAGAGATCAAACTATTTAATACCAACATTTGTAGGCTCCTTCTTCTTTTCGATCTGCTTCCTGATTTGAACCACAAGATCTTCCAGGCTATCTCCCGGTATTGATAACGGCGTGTGGGCGCATTACGGTACTCAGGAACAAGGAGAATGAAGAAAAGAAGAAAAATAATTTTTTTTTTTGGCCAAAAAATACTTAGAATACTTTCTAGGGTTTTTTTTTTTCTGTTCTCTTCTTTGGTTCTTGTTGACTGGAAAATCCGATCAAGGTGAAAATTTAGATCAACACCCTCAATCCACTACCCCGAAGGTCGCAGTGGAGGGTAGGTACTTCGTATTGTGGTTCAGGTAAGGTGAAAGCGAGATAGGTGTCATAGGTAGGAGAAC
The DNA here is from genome assembly GCA_033220585.1 of Dipteronia sinensis. NCBI lineage: Eukaryota > Viridiplantae > Streptophyta > Magnoliopsida > Sapindales > Sapindaceae > Dipteronia > Dipteronia sinensis. The sequence continues at coordinate 66,051,459 of CM065640.1, forward strand.
TATCATCCCGTCCATCTGGTGTAGTAGGTAGGTACTGTTGGGGTTTTTGTCATAAAGATGTAATTTGTAAATGGATTTATGAAATAAATAAAAAGAAAAGTTCAATTCATTCTTGTTGTGTTGTTTATTTTATAACTTGTGCATATATTAACATCCTAGATTGCCGGATGTAATCTCGAACTGTATATATGAGTGTCATATACGGATGGATACAGTAAGAGACGTGCAATCTAAAGAGTCCATAGATAGCAAATAAAGCTGGGTACTTTATTTGTGGTTAATCTATAGCTGCGGTCCATTCCGTAATGTACAGTGATTCTATCCTGAATCATTCATATGAGATATGGGAATGGAGGCACCTTGTATGATGTGATCATATAGGACTGGGCCATGATCTATATGAATCTCTCACCAAGATCCGTTTACTGATGAGATTCATATATATCAACTAATGGATGTTATATGTAGGTGATCATAATCCTGAGTGTCTTATCGACTCCTTCAGGTTAGATCGTGGTCTTTGATATACCATGGGTGAGGTCAGATGCAGTTCCTGATCAATATACTCTGTATGTTGGGATTGCGGTTTGGCTTGTGGCTGGGAATGTATGTACACAATAGTGGAATCCACTCCTTCTTGTGAGAAGTATATGGTAGTTCCCTTAAGGGTTGATTCGGGGCTTGGACAATATGAGCGGTCTCCTAATTCCGTGAGAAAATAAGATTTATTGTTTATTAGAGAATTAATGGTACTTAAAGGATATATGTAATTAGAGGGGTATAATGGACATTATGACCCAGCTCTAATTATGAACTACTGTGGAGGATCACACCATGTGTAATAGCTATATCGATGGACACCGAGTTGTATCGGTCTATGTAAAAGTGTCTGCAGTTGAGAGAGTGCAGCTTCGAATTTTTAGTGGAATAACACCGGAGTTAATAATCAAGGAATATTAATTAAAGAGTTTAATTAATAATTCCGAGGATTATTGGAGCTCAAAATACTGTGGGTTCATTAGGTCCCCTTGCTAGCCCGATCGATTTAGGTAACAAGGGTCACGGATAATTAATTGGACAGTCCAATTAATTGTGTTACGAAAGTGACACGTATTTATTCGGGAATTAATTGAATAATAAGATTATTTAATTAATGAATAATGGTGATTAAATAAATTAAATAATAAGATTATTTAATTATGTTATTAATCACTAAATGGAGGGTGATAGTTGATATTTGATTTTAAATAGAATAAGATAATATGATTATTTTATTTTATTAAATTAAATATTTGAAATTGAATTTAAAATGTTTAAATTGAAAATAAATATTTAATTATCTTTTAAAATAAAAGAAATGAGATATCATTTAAAAGATTTAGTTTTAAAATTGAAAAGATATCAATTAAAGAGTTTTAGTTATAATAATATATATATATATATATATATATATGATATATATTTTGATAACAAAAAGAAAACACACACATGATCAGTTTTTCAATTTGTATGGGATATAAATTGTGGTTATTGAATCAATCGGTGTTTTTTTGAAAAAGATAAAAGAGTTTTATATTTTTAAAAAAACCAAAAACCTGATTGATATAGATATATATATATATTTATATATTTCTTCACGCATAAAAAATATATATATATATATATATAGTGCTCTGTGAACAAAAAAGGAAAAAAAATTGTATAAGATGCAATTAATCAATGGCATGAGATATATATATATATATATATATATATATATATATATATATATATATATATCTATTTTCATCTGCAAATCATTGGATGAGAAAAAGTGAGAGATATTTTTGAACGCACATAAGAGACAAAAAAGTAGTTTTTTGATAATTGAGATGTGCGTGAGAAAAATAGATTGATCAACGCAAATCTAAATATATTACAAGTGTGTGTGATGCAAGTGCTGCATAGTAAATAAAAAGAAATTGTTTCTTCTTCATTCTCTCTACATTCTCCTAAGTTCCTGAGTACGTGACGCGCCCACACGCAGTTATCAGTTCTGGGAATAGTTAGGAAAATCAGTGGTACAGACCATGAGCATATCTTAAAGTGAAGGAGCCTCCAAACGTTGACCAGGAGCATATTATAAAGTGAAGGAGCCTCCAAACGTTAGTAAGGTTCTAAATTTTCTTTTAATATATTGATTAGAATTTCTTGTGTTTACATATTGTATGTATTAGTTCAGGAAAAAGAATTGCGATCTCAAGTTCACTGGTTACAGATCGTTTACGATCTGTATTAAAAATTTTAAAACCTATTTTCGTTGCATTACTGGTGAACGGGGTTCCAACAATTGGTATCAGAGCCAATTTTTTTTTTGGAACAGGAAATTGTTTTCGATGCTCCTGTATATATGATTGTGTAGGCACTGTTTAAATTGACTGTATGTTGTTTTTGTATGTATATTAAATTTGTTAATTTACAAAACATGATTAATCGTTAATTATATGGTACTGTGGATTTAGGGTTCATGGGTTGTATTATATTTTTTATTATTATTTTTTTTTTCTGTTATTGTAATGTAAAATAAATAAATAAATACATAAAATGTAACCTATATTGAAGACCTGGAAAAATCGCTAAGTCGGAAGGGCGAAATCAGAAATACGCGTGACGGGTACTGTTCACGACTGTTCATGCGTGGTACTGTTCATTCGGGTACTATTCATACGGGTACTGTTCATACGTGGTACTGTTCATGTCGGGCACTATTCATGTCGTCTTACACGGTTCCATTGGCAAGTGTTGCCTAGTACATTCCGTGCGGATTTCCTATTTCGGATTCATGAGATGAATCAGAGTGACCTGAAGATACTAGAAGACTCGGAAATTACAAGAAGACCAAGGAATGCCTTGGGCGTATTTTTGTAATTTTATATTCCAATTTTTTTAGGTTAAATAATCCACAGTACTCGGTCAATTCATGTATGCTTTATATTATGTGATAATAAGAGCATTGCCATGCATACGTATGTCATTTAGATTAGATGTACCTACACAAATATATTTGATATGTCATACATGCATCATAGCCTAATTTTTATGTATTTTTTTTAATATGATTAAACTTAGTAAATACATTATTGGCTATGAAAATGAGATTAGTTTTTAATTGTTAGAAAACTTGTTAATTCTCATTAATATTAATCTGGTTATTAAAGTGTTTAATAAGTTAGATTAATATGGTCATTTATTGTAATTAGAATTAATATGATTAAAAACCTAATAATAAATGGACCGCATAAAGTGTTAGAGTTTTAATAGTTAAAACTTGTTAACGCTTACATAATAATCTGACCTTAGTAAAAAGTTTACAAAGACTTAGATTATTCACTAATATATTAGATTTTTAATTGTTAAAAATCATTAATAATTTATTAGTTAATTAGAATTTATTTCTAATAATGAATTTGTTAATGCGCTAGATAACTTGATTAAAGTTAGCCGTTTGATCCTGTAGAGTCTAGGTGCATTAACGGATAAATGAAAACCCTAATTTTAAAAATAGTGAGTGGGAGAGGGATATATGACAAATATATCCCGCGGTCTCCATCATTAGTTCAACACCGTGAGATCCGAGTGGGGCCTCGTGACGGCTTTGCTTTCGTCCTCCCTAAGGAGGGTTTTCACAAAGATCAACACCAAGGTTGACTTCCTAACAGATAGGATTTATGAGGGTATTTCGGGATTGACCGACCCTAAGGCGGCAATTCTCGAGTTAAGCTAGTGAGATCTGAAATGGTGGGTTACACTCACAAAGATTTTGATTAAGTTTTGTTAATTAAAAACCTGACTGAATAAACGATGGTTGAATGATATGGAATAAGAGTTATTCTAGAATATCATTTGATTGAGAATGTCTCGGTCCAACATGAAAAAAACTTGACCGACCCTAAGGCGACACTTCTTTATGGTATGTTGGATTGTAGTGGTATATTAACCTTCTTCTTTTTTGGGTATTTCTAGTTCGTTAAACATGTTCATGCATCATGTTTAAATTTATGCCAAAACACTCGCACTTGTTTTAATAAATGGCTGAATGAATGTTTTATTTATTTTAGCAATTATGTCTTCTGCATTACTTCAAATTCTCGCAAACGACAAATTAACTGGTGATAACTACACTAAGTGGAAACTTAATATCAATGCGTGTGGGGTCGGGGGATGTCGTGTCGGCCAAAGCAGTGGGAGCAATAAGATTGCAATTTTGTAATAATAATAGTTTTTTATTATTGAACAATGTTTTTTATATTCCTGGACTTACACGGAATTTGATTTCCGTTTCTAAGTTGTTAGAACAATTATATTATGTTTCTTTTAATAATAAGTTTGTTATTATTGGAAAGAATGATCTAAATATTTGTTTAGGAATTAATGAAAACAATTTGTATGTGTTAAGACCATTAAACATACTACACAGCTTAACATCGAAATGTTTAAGGTTGAAAAACCTAAAACTAAACGACATAAGATTTCTCCAGATAATGACAAGTATCTGTGGCATCTAAGGCTTGGTCATATCAACCTTGACTGGATAGACAGACTAGTAAAAAGTGGACCTTTAAGTGAGTTAAAGGTTGGCACCTTACCTGTCTGCGAATCCTGTTTAGAAGGTAAGATGACTAAGAGACCTTTTACTGGAAAAAGGCTTAGAGCTATAGAGCTACTATAACTCATACATACAGACGTCTGCGGACCGATGAATGTTAGAGCTAGGGGCGGCTATGAGTACTATGTCACCTTTATAGATGACTACTCAAGATACGGATATGTCTACCTGATGCAACGAAAGTCGGAAACATTTGAAAAGTTCAAGGAATTCCGAGCTGAAGTTGAGAATCAATTAGGTAGGACTATCAAGTAACTACGATCAGATCGTGGAGGTGTATACCTTGACCAAGAGTTTAAAGACTTCATGGTCGAGCATGGGATAGTTTCCCAACTCACAGCTCCTAGTATACCTCAGCAAAATGGTGTAGCGGAGAGGAGAAATAGAACCCTGATGGAAATGGTGAGATCTATGATTAGTTTCTCATCATTACCAAATTCCTTCTGGGGATATGCGTTACAAACAGCGGCATACATTTTGAATGTAGTGCCATCCAAATCTGTTCCTAAGACTCCCCTAGAGTTGTGGAATGGTCGTAAAGCTAGTTTGCGATATTTCCGCGTATGGGGGTGTCCAGCACACGTGCTGAAAAACAGAAGTGGAAAGCTAGACTCCAAGTCTGTGGTCTGCCTGTTTGTAGGATACTCCAATGAGACCAGAGGTGGACACTTCTATAGTCCCGAAGATAACAAAGTATTTGTATTGACAAATGCAACGTTTCTTGAGGACAATTATATTAGTGACCATAAACCTCGTTCTAAGATTGTATTGAATGAGTTGGAGCCTGGTGAGACTAGTGCTTCATCAACAAGAGTTGTTGATCCACAAACATCTGAGAGTCATATGGTTCCTGATCAGGATACATTATCACCTAGACGTAGTGGGAGGGTTGTAAGACAACCTGAACGCTATTTAGGTATAGGTGAGGGACAAAGTGTTGTCTCTGCTGATAGTATGGGTGATCCATTGACATTTAAGAATGCAATGGAAGATCCTGATAAAGAGGAATGGCTTAAAGCCATGAATCTCGAGATGAAGTCCATGTACTCTAACTCAGTCTGGGATCTTGTAGACTTACCAAATGGGGTAAAACCCATAGGATGTAAGTGGATCTACAAGAGAAAGAGATGAGTAGACGGGAAGGTAGAGACCTTCAAAGAAAGGCTAGTGGCTAAGGGTTATACCCAGAAAGAGGGGGTTGATTATGAAAAGACCTTCTCGCTAGTAGCCATGTTTAAGTCTATTAGGATTCTCTTATCCATTGCTGCCTATTTTGATTATGAATTTTTTTGGCAAATGGACGTCAAGACTGCATTCTTGAATGGCAATCTTGACGAGAGCATCTATATGATACAACCATGGGGATTCATGTCTCCAGATCAAGAGCAAAAGGTTTGCAAGTTGCAAAGGTCCATTTTTGGACTTAAGCAAGCATCTAGATCTTGGAACATCAGGTTTGATGATGTGATCAAAACCTATGGCAGAACGTTGATGAGCGTTGTGTCTACAAGCGCATCATTGACAAAAATGTAGTTTTCTTGGTCCTATACGTGGACGACATCCTACTCATTGAGAATGATGTGGGAGTATTATCTGATGTAAAGGGCTGGCTGGCTAGCCAATTCCAAATGAAAGATTTGGGAGAGGCGAGTTATGTTCTAGGGATCCAACTTATAAGGGATCGTAAGAACGAACTCATAGCATTGTCTCAGGCATCATATATCGACAAGATGCTTGTGCGATTTTCGATGCAGAACTCCAAGAAAGGTAATTTACCTTCTAGGCATGGGGCTCACTTGTCTAAAGGAACAGTGTCTTAAGACACCTCAAGAAGTTGAGGATATGAGACGTGTACCATATGCACCAGCAGTAGGTAGTCTCATGTATGCTATGTTATGCACGAGACCGGACAACTGCTATGCAGTGGGAGTAGTCAGCAGGTACCAGTCCAACCTAGGATTAGATCATTGGGTTGCTGTCAAGATTATTCTCAAGTATCTTCGGAGAACGAGAAACTATATGCTAGTGTATTCCGGACAGGATTTGATCCCGTTAGGATACATAAATTCTGATTTTCAGTCAGACAGGGATTCTAGAAAATCCACGTCTGGATCAGTATTCACCCTAGGTGGTGGAGCCATTGTGTGGAGAAGTATAAAGCAATCTTGCATGGAAGCCGAATATGTAGCCGCTTGTGAAGCTGCTAAAGAGGCTATTTGGCTCCGCAAGTTCTTGAGTGATCTGGAAGTTGTTTCAGATCTGGATAAGCCCATCACACTTTATTGTGATAACAGTGGTGCTGTGGCTAATTCCAAAGAACCAAGAAGCCACAAGAGAGGGAAGCATATAGAGAGAGAAAGTATCATCTCATTAGAGATATAGTGCAAAGAGGAGATGTGATAGTCACCAAGATAGCCTCACAAGACAATCATGCTGATCCAATTACGAAGGCCTTACCGGCTAAAGTGTTTTTGGGTCACCTAGATAGTCTAGGGTTACGAGACATGCCTCACATGCTTTAGTGCAAGTGGGAGATTGTTGGGGTTTTTGCCCTAAAGATGTAATTTGTAAATGGATTTATGAAATAAATAAAAAGAAAAGTTCAATTCATTCTTGTTGTGTTGTTTATTTTATAACTTGTGCATATATTAACATCCTAGATTGTCGGATGTAATCTCGAACTGTGTATATGAGTGTCATATACGGATGGATACTGTAAGAGACGTGCAATCTAAAGAGTCCATAGATAGCAAATAAAGCTGGGTACTTTATTTGTGGTTAATCTATAGCTGCGGTCCATTCCATAATGTACGGTGATTCTATCCTTAATCATTCATATGAGATATGGGAATGGAGGCACCTTGTATGATGTGATCATATAGGACTAGGCCATGATCTATATAAATCTCTCACCAAGATCCGTTTACTGATGAGATTCATATATATCAACTAATGATGGCTATATGTGGGTGATCTTAATCATGAGTGTCTTATCGACTCCTTCAGGTTAGATCGTGGTCTTTGATATACCATGGGTGAGGTCAGATGCAGTTCCTGATCAATATACTTCGTATGTTGGGATTGCGGTTTGGCTTGTGGCTGGGAAGGTATGTACACAATAGTGGAATACACTCCTTCTTGTGAGAAGCAGATGTTAGTTCCCTTATGGGCCATTTGGTATACCGTCATCTTTACATGGGAATGGGAATCTCATAGCATTCCCATGTTTGGTAGAAGGTTTGGGTTTTTTGATTCCCGGGAAAGTGAATCCCATGGGAATCAGATTACCCTCCCAGGGGGTAATGTGATTCCCATCTCAATAGGTGGGTTTCAGATTACTCTCCATCTGATTCCCACCGTGGGACCCACCCTCATAAAAAAAAAATTATTTTATTTTCTTCTTCTTAATTCTTCAATATGCTTCTGAAAATTAACATAAAAAAATCCCAATTTTCTTTTCTTACACTTTCTTCATCAAAAATCCCCAATTAACATCAACAATACCGGCCGATGGGCTTGTTCGATGATGATGACGACGAGGTGGAGGAGCTTCGATGATGTCGACGATGAAGATCCCGACCGGACGGAGGCGACAACGACGAAGATCCCGGCTGGATCGAGGCGACGACGACAAAGATCCAGGCTGGAGGCGACGAGGAGGAGGATCCCGGCTGGAGGAGACGATGACGACAAGGAGGAGGATCCGACTGGAGGCGACGAGGAGGAGGAGGAGGAGGATGATCCTGGCTGGAGGCGCCGACGAGGAGAAGGAGGATGATCCTGGCTGGAGGAGACGAGGAGGAGGAGGAGGAGGCAGGGACGACGACAACGGCGACGGCGACAATAGGTGGTTTGAGTTTTTTTTCTTTTGGAAAGAGATCAAAGATTAAAGATAAATAGGTGGGTTTTTTTTTTTAAGGACTTCGATTTTTATTTTTATTTTTTTATTTTTTAATAAATAAAAAAATCAAATTCCCATGTACAACCAAACACCGTTACTTAATATTCCCAGGAATCTGACATAATATTTCCATACCCAACCAAACACATATATACAACTTTCCCAGGAATCACATTACTGGGTTTCACTTTCCCAGGAATCACATTATTTTGATTACCATATACCAAACGGCCCCCTAAGGGTTGATTCGGGGTTTGGACAATATGAGCGCTCTCCTAATTCCGTGAGGAAATAAGATTTATTGTTCATTAGAGAATCAATGGTACTTAAAGGATATATGTAATTAGTGGGGTATAACGGACATTATGACCCAGCTCTAATTATGAACTACTGTGGAGGATCACACCATGTGTAATAGCTATATCGATGGACACCGAGTTGTATCACTATGTGTAAAAGCGTCTGCAGTTGAGAGAGTGCAGCTTCGGGTTTTTAGTGGAATAACACCGGAGTTAATGATCAAGGAATATTAATTAAAGAGTTTAATTACTAATTCCGAGGATTATTGGAGCTCAAAATACTGTGGGTCCATTAGGTCCCCATGCTAGCCCGATCGATTTAGGTAACAAGGGTCACGGACAATTAATTGGACAGTCCAATTAATTGTGTTACGAAAGTGACACGTATTTATTCGGGAATTATTTGAATAATAAAATTATTTAATTAATGAATAATGGTGATTAAATTATGGTGATTAAATAAATTAAATAATAAGATTATTTAATTATGTTATTAATCACTAAATGGAGGGTGATAGTTGATATTTGATTTTAAATAGAATAAGATAATATGATTATTTTATTTTATTAAATTAAATATTTGAAATTGAATTTAAAATGTTTAAATTGAAAATAAATATTTAATTATCTTTTAAAATAAAAGATATGAGATATCATTTAAAAGATTTAGTTTTAAAACTGAAAAGATATCAATTAAAGAGTTTTAGTTATAATAATATATATATGATATATATTTTGATAACAAAAAGAAATCACACACATGATCAGTTTTTCAATTTGTATGGGATACAAATTGTGGTTATTGAATCAATCGGTGATTTTTTGAAAAAAAAAAGAGTTTTATATTTTTTTAAAAACCAAAAACCTGATTGATATAGATATATATATTTAGTCACGCATAAAAAATATATATATATATATATATATATAGTGCTCTGTGAAAAAAAAAAGGAAAAAAAAATTGTATAAGATGCAATTAGTCAATGGCATGAGAGATATATATATATATATATATATATATATATATATATATATATATATATTCATCCGCAAATCATTGGATGAGAAAAAAGTGAGAGGTATTTTTGAACGCACATAAGAGACAAAAAAGTAGTTTTTTGATAATTGAGATGTGCGTGAGAAAAATAGATTGATCAACGCAAATCTAAATATATTACAAGTGTGTGTGATGCAAGTGTTGCATAGTAAACAAAAAGAAAATTGTTTCTTCTTCATTCTCTCTACATCCTCCTAAGTTCCTGAGTACGTGACGCGCCCACACGCAGTTATCAGTTCTGGGAATAGCTAGAAAAATCAGTGGCACAGACCATGAGCATATCGTAAAGTGAAGGAGCCTCCAAACGTTTACTAAGAGCATATCGTAAAGTGAAGGAGCCTCCAAACGTTGGTAAGGTTCTAAATTTTCTTTTAATATATTGATTACAATTTCCTGTGTTTACATATTGTATGTATTAGTTCCGGAAAAAGAATTGCGATCTCAAGTTCACTGGTTATAGATCGTTTACGATCTGTATTAAAAATTTTAAAACCTATTTCCGCTGCGTTACCGGTGAACGGGGTTCCAACAGGTACCTGGTCTTGGTATCCAATCCTGGTACCTGGTCACCTTTCTAGGTGCCTTCTATAATTCCCTGACCCAGATAACGTGTAAGGAGGGGTACTGGAGAGCTAGGACCAGCGAGGTCTGTGCCTAGCTCACATACATGCTTAATAAAGTAGATAGATGGGAGAATGGCAATTCATTTGGTAGAGGTGGACTGACCTAGGGGGAAAAAGTATCACGATTGATCATATGGTGAAAAACCCTTAGGCAATATCCATAGGAAGGAGAAAAACCCTTCTTATTGTTTATATATCTCGAGAGGTGCCCCGGAAAGCTTACATAAGTACAAACCGTGACTTGGTAAGTTACAGTTGGAGGGGTACTACTTGTTACCAGTACATTCATGGTGAAAATTGACATATATTAGTCGATACAATGGTAAGAGATGGTGAATTGTATTTCTGGTGGAGAAGTGGGTAAAATCTATCTTTCTCTAGTTGATTTCTAGATTCTATCTCAAACTAGAGATTCGAGAGAGCCTGGATATATCTTGGAGATGTGGAGATGTTAGAGGATGTTCGAAAGCTGTAGATCAAGCCCCCTTCTTGAAGAGTGCTATGTCATATTTATATGTTCTTAGTCTTTCTGCCCACTCCATTAACCTAGTTAATCGGCATTAATGGAGTTGATTCGGCATTGACGAAGTTGAATATTTATTCACTAATGGCGTTGTAAATGGCTATTAAAGAGTTGACTAAATATTTACTTATTAATGGCATTGTGAATGGCCATTAAAGATTTGACTGAATATTTACTCATTAATGGCTTTGTAAATGGCCATTAAAGAGTTGACTGATTTCGTCATTAATGGAGTTGTGAATGGCCATTAAGGAGTTGACTGATCCTTATTAATGGGGTTGATTATCTCCATTAATAAGGTCGACTATCTCCATTAATGGCGTTGTGAATGGCCGGAGAAGTCAACTTTCTCTTCTTCTGGTTGGAGGAGAATACTAGTTTCATTCCTTCTAGCATGGTACTCTGATATACCGGTCTGTTCTTGCTGACGTGGCACTTGTTCTGGTGTGCTGGTATCTTCATGGTACCATTCTTCCTGCTCGCGAGTAGGATACCTGTCTGGGGTGGATTCCGGGTTGATGTCGAGGTACCTTGGGGTACCTGATACATGTCATGATACCTAAGTGCTAGGTAGGAGGTATCGGGTATATGCGAGGTACTGGGTACATGGCATCGCGGTACCTGCTTCACTAGGTGTTAGAAAAAAGGCATATCGCGGTACATGCTCTTCCAGGTTCTTAGCTCTGGAGCCTTATCTAGGTAGACAGGTAGTCGAGGTTCTGGCCCTCCCAGGTATTTATTCTACCAAGGTCACGGTATCGACCTTGCTGGTTACCTGGGAGCTGGGAATGGTTCCTTCCAAGTGGTTACTTGGTAGAAAATTCTTCTTTGGACCCCTGCCAAAAAAAGGTTGTTAACTAAAGTCCTCCCTGACTTAACACCGGTACCTGGTTGGGATTGGATTCAGGATCTGTAATGCTTGAAGAATTTTACTCATCATTTCTAGTTGGTAACCGCTACTTGAAATGAAAAAAAATGCTCCCATCACTCTTGGCTTTGAAAAATCTAGGTATCTGGCATTCATGTTCAAGGAATCCTAGCACTTAGGAGAAAAGATACAGGTAGATCTGGGTACTTGGAATTCCTGTTCATTGAATCTTGGTACATCTACAAAAATGATCCTGGTAGGCAACTATGCAGTTTAGAGATCAGATCCTTCCTGGCGGGGGGCCTGTGCCTAGGCAAGGCAGTAGGAGGGCTATTTGGTTGTCTTGGTATTAGGGTGAAAATCCGTAGGCGAAACTGGGTACCTGGCGAAAAATGGGTACCTAGCATTCCTGTTCAAGGGATCTTGGTACTTAGGCGAAAATAAGGTGAACACATTGGAGAAAAGATCCTAGTAGGCAGCTAATGCAACTTTAGCACCAGGTCTTTCTTGGCAGGGGTGGTGCCCGGCCAAGGCCTTAATCTAGCAGGCAACTATGCCCTTAAGAACCAGACCCTTCTTAGCAGGGGGTGGTGCCCGACCAAGGTTTGATCTGTCAAGCAACTATGCTCTTACGTACCGGATCCTTCCTAGCGGGGGGTGGTGCCCGGCCAGGGCAGTAGGAATGCAATATGGCTCTTCCAGGTCTTGTGGCAATCACGGCAAGTTTCTCGAGGTGAATCCCCGGTCTGGCTGGCAACTATGCTCTTATGAACCAGATCCTTCCTAGCAGAGAGTGGTGCCCGGCCAAGGCAACATGAGAGCCATTTGGCTTGTCCTGGTGTTTAGGAGATCCTCTTGGAGGGATTAATCATGTCCAAGGCATCATGAGTGTTGTGTAGCCTTCCTGGTTTTAAGGTGATGGTCCTGGTGGGCAAATATGCCATTCTTCCAGGCGTGGGGTGGTACCCGGCCAAGGCAGCAGGAGTGCCATGTGGCTTTCCTGGTCTCGATCATAGGTGAAAAGTGATCATATGAGAACTACCAAGGTGATCATAAGAGAACTACCAAGCCGATCACACTCAAGATGATACTGGTCATTGCTCATCCCGTAGGCTTCATTGGTAAAACCTTCTGAGGTGATCTGTGTTCCGGGTATAAGTAATGGAGCGACCTTCTGCGAAGGTGCTTCTTATTTGTGGACCGGTCAGTAAGAGGACTCTTCTCATGTTGAGGTCACTACCCCGTCCACAGGAGTACCAGGAAGAATGGTGAGCTTCTAGTCCTCAAGTGATGTAATCAGTTTAGGAGCCTAAAAGTCTTCAGAAATCATAATAGGGCTCGAGACTCCATTTAAATGAACTGGGACCTTGGTAGGTCGTTGGGGCATAGGGTAGCCTAGTATAAAATGTCAGGAACCGCTAGTCCTGCAGTGGTGATCTAGGTATTTCACATGGGCACTGTGAGGGCCCTAATACAATAAGTAAGGAACCACTAGTCTTGCAGTGGTGCTGCTGCTCTAAAGGCCTGCTTAGGAGTGTAGGAGGCCTCATCAATGTGGGAAGCCTCTGGGCTTTCCCTAAATGGATCGGGACTTTGGTGGCTTACTAGGGCGTTGAGTGGCCCGGTACAGAAGGTAGGGAGCCACCGGTGTAATACTGGTCCATAGGAATGCTTGGGATCCTAGAAGTCCCCAGGAACTGAAACGAAGCTCTGGACCATCCTTGAATGAATTAAAACACAGTGGTCACTTGGGCGTTGACCTGCCCGGTACAAGAAGTTATGAGCCACAGGGCCATGCAGTGGGGCTGCTGCTCTAAAGGCTTGCTTAGGCGTGTAGAAGGCCTCATCAATGTGGGAAGCCTCTGGTCTCTTTCTGAACGGATCTGGACTTTCGGTGGCTCACTAGAGCGTTGAGTGGACCGGTACAAGAGGCAGGGAGCCACCGGTGTGATACTGGTCCAGAGGCCTGCTTGGGACCCTAGAAGTCCCCAACAACTGAAATGTGACTCTCGATTTTCAATAAATATCCGGAACCGCAGTAAGTGAGGAGACACTTGTCCTGTAGTGGTTCTACTACTCCAGAGGCTTGCTTAGGCATGTTAGAGACCTCAGCAAGAGTAGGAAGCCTCTGGCTCTCCCCAAATGGATCGAAACATCGGTGGCTCGCTAGGGCATTGAGTGGCCCGGTATAAATGGAGAGGAGCCACTGGCATGATACTGGTCCAACGGCATGCTTGGGATACTAGCAGTCCCCAGCAACAGAAATGTGGCTCTAGACCATTGTTGAAATATTTTGAACCACAGTGGCTCACTTGCGTGTTGACCGGCCCTATGAAAAAAGTGAGGAGCCACTGGGTCTGGCAGCGATACTGCTGCTCCAGAGGTTTGCTTCGTCATGTAGGAGGCCTTAGCAATGTGGGAAGCCTCTAGGCTCTCCTCGAACTGATCGGGACATCAGTGGCTCGTTAGGGCGTTGAATGGCTCGGTACAAATGGAGAGGAGCAACATGCATGGTACTGGTCCAGAGGCATGCTTAGGATCATACGAGTCTCCGGCAACTGAAATGAGGCTCTAAACCCTTGTGGAAAGAATCGGGACCAAAGTGGCTCACTTGGGCGTTGACTGGCCCGGTACAGTAAGTGAGAAGCCACTGGTCCTGCAGCGTTGCTACTGCTCCAAAGGCTTGCTCAGGCATGTAAGAGGCCTCAGCAAGAGTAGGAAGCCTCTTGGATCTCCCCGAACGGATTAGGACATCGATGGCTCGCTAGGGCATTGAATTGCCAGTTTAAATGGTGAGGAGCCACTAGCATGATACTGGTCCAGAGGCGTGCTTAGAATCCTACAAGTCTCTGCAATTGAAATGAGGCTTTGGACCCTTCTGGAAAGAATCGGGACCATAGTGGCTTACTTAGGCGTTGACTGGCCCGGTATAGTAAATGAGAAGCCACTGGTCACTGCTGCTCCAAAGGCTTGCTTAGGCATGTAGAAGGACTCAGCAAGAGTAGGAAGCCTCTTGGCTCTCTCTGAACGGATAAGGACATCGATGGCTGGCCAAGGCGTTGAATTGCCCAGTATAAATGGAGAGGAGCCACCGGTATGATTCTGTTCCAGCAGCATGCTTGGGATCGTAGCAGTCCCCAAAAACAGAAATGTTGCTCTAGACATTTTTGGAAATATCCAGAACCGTAGTGGCTCACTTAGGTTGTGGACCGGCTCCATGCAATAAGTGAGGAGCCACTGGATCTGGTAGAAGTGTTGTTGCTCCAGAGGCTTGCTTTAGCATGTAAGAGGCCTCAGCAATGTGGGAAGCCTCTAGGCTCTCCCCAAACTGGTCGGGACATCAGTGGCTTGCTAAGGCATTGAATGGCCTGGTAGAAATGGAGAGGAGCCACCGGCATGTTACTGGTCCAAAGGCATGCTTAGGATCCTAGGAGTCCCCGACAACTGAAATGAGGCTCTGAACCCTTTTGGAAAGAATCAGGACCGTAATGGCTCACTTGGGCATTGCCCGGCCTGGTACAATAAGTGAGGAGCCACTGGTCCTGCAGCTGTGTTACTGCTCCCGAGGCTTCTTAGGCATGTAGGAGGCCTCGGCAAGATTAGGAAGCCTTTGGGCTCTCCGCGAATGGATCAGGACATTGGTGGCTGGCTAGGGCGTTGAATGGCCCGTTATAAATGAAGAGGAGCCATTGGCATGATACTGGTCCAGAGGCATGCTTAGGAACCTAGGAGTCCCTAGCAAAAGAAATGAGGCTCTGGACCATTCTGGAAAGAATAGAGACCACATGGGCTCACTTGGGCGTTGACTGGCCCGGTACAGTAAGTGAGAAGCGACTGGTCACTGCTGCTCCAAAGGCTTGCTTAGGCATGTAAGAGACCTCAGCAAGAGTAGGAAGCCTCTTGGCTCTCCCTGAATGGATCAGGACATCGATGGCTCGCTAAGGCGTTGAATTGCCCGGTATAAATAGGGAGGAGCCACCGGCATGATTCTGTTCCAGCGGCATGCTTGGGATCGTAGCAGTCCCTAACAACAGAAATGTTGCTCTAGACATTTCTGGAAATATCTAGAACAGTAGTGGCTCACTTGGGTTATGGACCGGCTCCATGCAATAAGTGAGGAGCCATTAGATCTAGTAGTGGTGTTGTTGCTCTAGAGGCTTGCTTTGGCATGTAGGAGGCCTCAGCAATGTGGGAAGCCTCTGGGCTCTCGCCGAACTGATCGGGACATTGATGGCTTGCTAAGACATTGAATGGCCTGGTACAAATGGAGAGGAGCCACCGGCATGATACTGTTCCAGAGGCATGCTTAGGATCCTAGGAGTCCCCGACAACTGAAATGAGGCTCTGAACCCTTTTGGAAAGAATCAGGACCGTAATGGCTCACTTAGGCATTGCCCGGCCTGGTACACTAAGTGAGAAGCCACTGGTCCTGCAGCTGTGTTACTGCTCCAGAGGCTTCTTAGGAATGTAGGAGGCCTCAGCAAGACTAGGAAGCCTCTGGGCTCTCCCGAACGGATCAGGATATCGATGGCTCGGTAGGCGTTGAATGGCCCGGTATAAATGGAGAGGAGCCATTGGCATGATACTGGTCCAAAGGCATGCTTAGGATCCTAAGAGTCCCCAATAATAGAAATGAGGCTGTGGACCATTTTGGAAAGAATCGGGACCATAATGGCTCTCTTGGGCATTGACTGGCCCGGTATAGTAAGTGAGGAGCCACTGGTCCTGTAATGGTGCTGCTACTTCAGAGGCTTGCTTAGGCATGTAGGAGGCCTCAACAAGAGTAGGAAGCCTCTGGGCTCACCCGGAATGGATCGGGACATTGGTGGCTCGCTAGGGCGCTGAATGGCCGGGTATAAATTGAGAGGAGCCACCAGTATGATACTGGTTCAGCTGCATGCTTAGGATCCTAACAGTCCTCAGCAGTTGAAATGTGGCTCCGAACTGTTCTTGAAATATCTGAAACCGTAATGGCTCACTTGGGCGTTAACCGGCCCTATGCAATAAGCGAGGAGCCACTGGGTCTGGCAGCGGTGTTGCTTCTTTAGAGGCTTGCTTTGGCATGTAGGAAGCCTCAACATTGTGGGAAGCCTCTGGGCTTTCCCCAAACTGATTGGGACATCGGTGGCTCGCTAGGCCGTTGAATGGCCCGGTACAAATGGAGAGGATACACTGGCATGATACTGAACCAGAGGCATGCTTGGGATCTTAGAAGTCCCCAGCAACTGAAATGAGGCTTTGGACCATCCTTGAATGAATCGGGACATAGTGGCTCACTTGGGCGTTGACCGACCCAGTATAATAAGTGAGAAGCCACTAGTCCTGCATCAGTGCTGAAGCTCCAGAGGCTTGCTTAGGCATGTGGGAGGCCTCAACAAGAATAGGAAGCCTCTGGGCTCTCCCCGAACGGATCGATACATTGGTGGCTCTCTAGGGCGTTGAATGACCCATTACAAATGGAGAAGAGCCACTGGCCTAGTACTGGTCCAGAGGCACGGCTTTTGATTCTAGAAGTTCCAGCAACTGGAATGAGGCTCTGGACCTTCCTGCAATGAATCGGGACCGCAGTGGCTCACTTGGGCATTATCTGTCCCGGTTTACGAAGTGAAGAACCACTGGTCCTGAATCGGTCATGCTGCTTATACAGTTGAGTTGGCTTCTAGAGTACATGCGTTGACCTGCTACCTAAGAGCTTTTGAAGAATGGATCCGATGACATGAGAGGATCCATATTAACGGGTGCACATCCAGTGGATCTGCTGGATAGGTGATATACCGGTAGCAGAGCAGATCCTCTATAAAGAAGTAGGAGAGGTGCAGCTCTACTGCAAAGGAGCTGTAGATGTACCAGAGCAGATCTTTTGTCAAGGAGCCCTTCAGGCGCGGAACTGTTGTAGTGGAGCTCCATAGGAATATGAGAAGGTTTGCTGTATAGGGGTAGCATAGTAGACCGGTTCCGCTAGGAGTCCCATGTTCCATATTTGTCAATAATAGAGAGTAGAGCGTTCATGTAAAGATAAGGAAGCCACGTTGGTCAAGTGATCTTCCCACAGACGGCGACAAAAAGTGTTGACTGAAAAATCCACTCGGGTTGAAATTTCTAATCAACACCCTCAACCCGCTACCTTAGAGGTCGCAGCGGGGGGTAGGTACTTCATACCGTAGTTCTGGTAAGCTGAAAGAGAGATAGGTGTCATAGGTAGGAGAACGATCATCCCGTATATCTAGTGCAGTAGGCAGGTACACGGTCTTGGTATCTAATCCTGGTACCTGGTCACCTCTCCAGGTGCCCTCCATAATTCCCCGACCTAGATAATATGCACGGAGGAGTACTGGAGAGCTAGGACTAGCGAGGTCTCTGCCTAGCTCACATACATGTGTAATAAAGGAGATAGATGGGAGAATGGCAATTCATTTGGTAGAAATGGACTGACCTAGGGGGAAAAAGCATCACGATTGATCTTATGCTGAAAACCCCCCAGGCAATATCCATAGGAAGGAGAAAAACCCTTCTTATTCTTTATATATCTCGAGAGGTGCCCCAGAGAGCTTACATAAGTACAACTACGACATGGTAAGTCACAGTTGGAGGGGTACCACTTGGTACCAGTACATTCATGGTCAAAATTGACATATATTAGTCGATACAATAGTAGGAGATAGTGAACTGTATTTCTGGTGGAGAAGTGGGTGAAATTTGTCTTTCTTTGGTTGATTTTTGGATTTGATCTCATACTGGATATTCCAGAGAGCCTGGAGATATCTTGGAGATATGGAGATGTTGGAGGATGTTTGAGAGCTGTTGGAGAATGTTGAAGAGAATGTCCGTCTGAACTCGGAAATCAAGCTCCCTTCTTGGAGAGTGCTTTGTCATATTTATATGTTCTTAGTCTTGCTGCCCACTCCATTAACCTAGTTAATCTGCATTAATGGAGTTGGTTTGGCATTGATGGAGTTGAATATTTACTCATTAATTGCATTGTAAATGGCTATTAAAGAGTTGACTAAATATTTACACATTAATGGCGTTGTGAATGGCCATTAAAGAGTTGACTGACCATTAAAGAGTTGACTGATTTCATCATTAATGGTGTCATGAATGGCCATTAAAGAGTTGACTGGTCCTTATTAATGGCGTTGATTATCTAAATTAATAAGGTCGAATATCTCCATTAATGGCATTGTGAATGGCCGGAGAAGTCAACTTTATCTTCTTCTGATTAGAGGAGTATACTGGTTTCATTCCTTCTAGCACGGTACTCTGATGTACCGGTCTGTTCTTACTGACGTGACGCTTGTTCTGGTGTGCTGGTATCTTCATGGTACCATTCTTCCTGCTCGGTGAGTAGGATACCTATCTGGGGTGGATTCCGGGTTGATGTCGAGGTACCGTAGGGTACCGGATACATGTCGCGGTACCTAAGTGCTAGGTAAAAGGCATCGGGTATATGTGAGGTACTAGGTATATGGCATCATTAAACCAGTTTCACCGGGTGTTAGAAAAGAGGCATAGCGCGGTACCTGCTCTTCTAGGTTCGTAGCTCTGGCACCTCATCTAGGTAGAATAGTAGTCTAGGTTCTGGCCCTACCGGGTATTGATTTTTCCAATGTCGCGGTATCGATCCTGCTGGGTACCTAGGAGTTGGGAATGGTTTCTTCCAAGTGGTTACTTGGTGGAAAACTCTTCTTTGGACTCCTGCCAAAAAAGGCTGTTAACAGTTCTATACGCTCAAAATATTGACTCTTAATTCTGAACATATGTTGTGTTGTCTTAGTTTCCAAAAAAATATATCATATAAATATTTTTAATAAAACTAATTAATCAAATCTTTGAAGATATCTGATATCTTTAAAGATATTAATTAATATTAATTTATTTGATTTGATTTGAATTCAAACTCTTTTAATTTCAAATTCAAATCTTTTAAGATATCTGTTAACTGAAAAATCCACTCAGGGACCAAAATTCTAATTAACACCCTCGTCCACCAACGATAGGTGGCAGCAGGGTAGGTACCTTTGGTACTGGGATTCCTTTAAGCTGGAGATTAATAAAGACAAATGCAAAGGAACATGAAAGATACGAAACACACTTTTTTATTGATTATATGCTATGCGAATGCTATAACACACTTCCTTTCTCTCTCTTTTTTATATAAAATGCAGATGGCGAATTCGTTTATGTCGATAAGTGGCTATTGTCCTCCTAGTGATTGTCTCAAACTTTCACTGGCTTCATGGAATTCAGAAGAAGATTCTCAGGGGGGAAAAAGTCTCTTTCTGGTGATAAAAAAAATCTAGCATTCCTCCGCTCTTTGACCTTTATGGCCGTATATATAGACCTCCAGTATCCCTTAGAATCTGGTTGTATTAATAAGGATTATTTGGAGTTCTATTTTAGGCATTGAAAAGAGTTGAGTGAGGCTAAAGGCGCGGGATTTGATCCCGTTAATCACTATCGTATTTAAACTCTGATTCGGTTTACCGTTTGGTCTCATTTATGGCGCTTAAAATGGTGAAGGAGTCAACTTTTCCTGCTTGCGCTGTTTGGAGGGATATACTGGCTTACTAGTGTGGTGCTTGTTCTATCACGCTAGTGACTTCGTGGTGATATTCATCCTGCTAGATATGCATGATGCCTATCTTGGTTGGATTCTAGGCTGATGTTGAGGTGCTCTAGGATACTCGGTATGTGTCGTGGTACCAGTGTACCAGGTATGAAGTACTAGGTAATTGCAAGGTACTAGGTACGTGATATCGTGCATCATAATCTGATTGTACCCCCAAGAATGCATCCATGAAGCTTAGGAGCTTGTTACCCGTGGTCGAATTTAGCAGCTGGTCAATCTTTGGCAGCGGGAAGCTGTTCTTCGGACAGGCACGGTTATGATCTATGTAATCACTGCACATGCACCATTTCTTATTTTCCTTGGTTCCCATGACTATGTTGGCAATCCATTTGGGGTACCGTGACTCCCTTAAGAACTTTGCCTTCAGTAGCTTGTCTACCTCTTCTTGCACAACGGCATTTTTTTCTAAGTTGAAATGACTCCTCTTCTGTTTAACTGGCTTAAAGGTAGGATCGACGGCTAATCTGTGAGCTGCCAAGGTAGCAGGAATCCCTGGCATCTCCTCATGGCTCCTGGCGAAGATGTCATTGTATTTCTGTAGGAGCTTCACCAGACCCTCTCTCACTCCCGCCTCTATCATTGAACCTATCCTAACTACCTAGGAAGGGTCATCCTTCCTTATAGGGATTTCTTCTAAATCGTCTACAGGGCGGCCACTGGCCCACCCCCTGTCTTCCTCTTCCGTGACCAGAACCTCCGCCCTGAATTCCTCCTCTACTACATCCCTCTTATCTTCGAAGTCTTCTTCTGATAATCTGCAGCCCTCCTTGATAGTAACTTGTGCACATTGCTTGGCAGACACTGCATAACACTTGCCCGCTGCCTGCTGGTCTCCTCGTACCTCGCCCACTTTGTTTCCTACTGGGAATTTCAAGACATTGTGGTAGATTGACAGGACACCCTTGAGGGCAGTTAAGAAAGGTCTCCCAAGGATGGCGTTGTAGGCAGATGGAGTATCTACCATAACAAAGTCTGCCATGAGATTCTGTTGGAGTGGTGTTGTTCCTACTATTATAGGTAAGATCATGGACCCTGTGGGTATCAACGAGTCCAAGTGAACCCATAAAGCGGAGTGGTGCAATTGTTGTAGCAGGGATTCTTCAAGTTGAACTGCTCTAAAACTCCCTTAAATAGAATGTCCACGTCGCTATCGGTATCGATCAGGACACGGTGGACTAGACGATTTGCGATTTACACATCCTTCTCAGTGATGATGATCTGGGACAAATACGGGAGGAAATCCTGGCCTGCATCCAACTTTGGTACTTTCCTTGCGTGATTCTTCCTTGAATTGTTAGAGGTTCCTGCTAGGGTAGGACCTCCGCTGATTGTGTGGACTATTTGGATCTGCTCCATCAGGTCTTTCCCTTTTGCTTTCCTTTTCTCTTCTGTCTCTCTAATATCTGCTTGCACTTCCTTCCCAGTGTGAATGCTATCACGCACCTGTTGGAGAAATTCTATCAAGCAACCTCCCCTCTCCAATGCCTCGATATGGTTGTGTAAACTATAGCATTCTGAGGTGTTATGTCCCACATCCTCATGGAAGTCGTAGTATTTGTATTGGTTCCGTTGATCGGCTAGTGCCTTCATCGGACCAGGATTCCTGAGTAGCCCCTTGTCACGGATGGCGAGGTAGATAGTCTTGCGATATGCGTTTAGAAAGGTGTAATGGGTGTACCCCCCTTTCTTCTGTAGCTATCCGTACTACTTCCCTAAGGGGAGGTGTAACTGTAGGAGGAGTACGCTTAACTGGGTACCGGTTCTATTGAGGTTGGTAAGGTGGTAACCGATATGAGGACTTGTTGAGAGGTTTGTTCTGGCTCTTTGGTACTGGAGCGGGCTTGTACGCCTCCTTCTTTTTGCGCTTGGCAGATCTCATGTCGTCATGCTCTATTTTAACTTGGAGCTGCTTATCTATTCCCACCTATTAAAGAGCCCTATTATAGACCTCCTGGTATGTCTTTGGGGATTTTTGGTGAAAGACCTGAACAATCTGCCAACCCATAGGTTTCTTCTGAAATTGGCTAAGGTCTCCTTCTCCGCAAAGACTCCCATATTAATTACCTCCTTGTGGAATCTCTCCATATAGGCTCTGAGTGATTCACCTCACTCCTGGATCATGTATTGAAGGTGATTGGGATCCTTGGGGCGAGCTTTGCTGCCCTGGAACTGAGCATAAAAGTCGGTTGTCAACTTGGTGAATGAATCGACACTCCTTGCTGGTAGTTTTCTGAACCATGTCTTGGCATAGTCAGTTAGCATGGTGGGGAACATCCCGCACATGGCGGCCTTGGTAGCATTTTTGACCTCCAGCTGTTGAACAAAACTCTCTAGGTGGCTTAGAGGATCTTCGGTCCCAAAGTACTTGTCAGTTGGCATCTTGAATTTAGGAGGCAGCTCGGCTTCCCTGATCCTCTTGGAGAACGGAGAATTTATTTCTCCCAGAGGATCCTTTCGGTTTTCTTGGTGTTTGCCCTTCTTCAGCTCTAGGATTTCCTTTTCCATTCTAGCTACCTGGTCTCGGAGGTGCTTGTTACCATCATTCCTAGATTCTACCTCGGATTCTCCATCATCAGACCCCTCTGATGCCACTGAGGTTTCATCCCGGTTCTCCCCTGGGGATGGTTTTCTCAGGCGCTTCTAGCGCTACTTCCTGCCAATGATCGTGGTCGCCTTTTGGTTGCTTCAGGTCAAGGTTGCCTAGAAGCAGTCACCGGTCTGACAGGATGGAGGCGCTCCCTAGGTGGGAGATCGATGGCGGATTTGACCTGTCGAGGTTGATATCTTACAGGTTGTCCATGAACCGGAGGCATAGGCTCGATTCTGTCATGGACTGATGCCATCGGGGGCATGGGCTCGAGCCTATCATGGACCGGTATTGGAGGTGGTTGCCCCAACCTATCAAAGGGAGGTATCCTGGTACCTTGCCGACTGGTGTCTGGTATCGCATACTGGATGGTGCTACCCTCCGCGACCATTCAGAGGCGGATACTCACTTTGAAGGCCACAACTTGTTGGTCCAGATTGCTTGGGTTAGCAGCCGGGACGACAGGTACCTGTGGGGTAGCTCGCGTGACAACTGCTCGCATTAGAACGAGATTGCTACTCTTTCCCCCCTTCTTTTGATTCTGACTCTTTCAGGTTTAAGCGACAGATTGATTCCCCGATGGATCTGGCTGACCTTGAGAAGACCGGATCCTCATTATGGTATTCCTGTAAGAAAACGAGATTCACTGGCTTTCTGTAGGGGTGTGTACACTTCCCATAGACGGTGCCAAAAAGTGTTAACTGATAAATCCACTCAGGGAGCGAAATTCCAATTAAGACCCTCATCCACTCACTGGCTTCAAGGAATTCAGAAGAAGATTCTCAAGGGTAAAAAGTCTATTTCTGGTGATAAAAAAATCACCAATTCCCCCCCTCTCTGTCCTTTATGGCCATAAATATAGACCTTCAGTATCCCTTAGAATCTGGTTATATTAATGAGGATTATTTGGAGTCCTATTTAAGGCATTGAAAAGAGTTGAGTGAGGCTAGAGGCGCGGGATTTGATCCCGTTAATCACTGTCGTATTTAAACTCTGATTCGGTTGACCATTTGGTCTCATTTATGGCGCTTTAAATCGTGAAGGAGTCAACTTTTCCTGCTTGCGCTGTTTGGAGGGATATACTGGCTTACTGGCGTGGTGCTTGTTCTATCACACTAGTGACTTTGTGGTGATACTCATCCTACTGGACATGCAGGATGCCTTTCTTGGTTGGATTCTAGGCTGATGTCGAGGTGCTCTGGGATACCAGGTATGTGTCGTGGTACCAGGGTACTAGTTATGAAGTACCGGGTAACTACAAGGTACTAGGTACGTGATATCGCGGTACCCTCTTCATCAGGCGTCAGAATAGATGCATAGCGTGGTACCTCTTTTTCCTGGTTGAATATCTCTTGTGCTTCATCTAGGTAGATAGGTAGTCGAGGTTCTAGCCTTACCAGGTATTGGTTCCATCTAGATCGTTGCACCGATCCCGCTAGGTACCTGAAGAGCTGGAAATGGTCCCTACCAGGTAGATACTTGTTGCAAAATTCTCTTTTGGTCCCTTACCAGAAAACCCTGTTAACAATATCTGATATCTTTAATTAATATTAATTTACTTGAATTCAAACTCTTTTAAATTCAAATTTAAATTTTTAATTTAACGGAAATAAAATACTCAAACTATCTTATCTTCATTCAAAATTAAATGTCAATCAACGCCCTCCATCTAATGATTAATTACACAACTAAATAATCTAGTTATTTAATTAACATAATCATTAATATTCATTAATTAAATAATCTCATTATTCAATTAATTCCCGAATAGACACTGATCGTGCCAAAATTGTGCTATATTTTGGCCCTCAATTCCATATCCTTTAGCTTGTTTTTGAGTGTGTTTTGGTGTCTAATGGCTCTATTCTAGTCAATGCAGGCATTGTTAGGCAAAAATGAGTTTGGGAGGCAAAAATTAGCAAGAAATGGGATTTGATAGAAAAATGGGCTGAAATTGTGAAAAGCTTGTGCAGCACATCCAACTTTGGAGGGTCATATCTCCCTACTCAGATTGAACCACATTTCGGATTACATATATTCGGAAAACCTCAGGAGTCTATTTTCTAGCGGTTTTTACGAATTACGATTCCGAGTTTTGTAGAGGAAGTTATCGCCACGTTACTGACTGTTACGCGACAGTGCACGGGTACTGCATGGGTAATCTACCCGTGCACTAGCCAATGCACTACCAGTGCACTACCCGTGCAGTTACCCGTGCCCCGCATGTTCCAGCTCAGCTTAAGTCACGTTTTTAGCCATTTTAGAGGGGCAAATGTGTCCTTTCATGCCTATTTCGTGCCATAACCTCCCAAACCTATAAATACACCATTTTCTTCACAAGACCCATCAACTCTCAACCCACAAAAACCTAAACACAAAATCCTCTCCATTTCATCTTCTTCACCAAATAAAGAGAGACAGGAGCTTCAAAAGGCATCCATGGAGGTTTTCCTCCATGGATTACCTCTCCACCACCACCTACTACCATCATCATCCATCTTTGAGGAAGATTCGAGAGGAAAGAGCACCCTACCTTGTCTATGAGGAGGAGGAGCTTCAATGGAGCTTGGAGATCCGAAATGAAAATTGGGCCATTCTCCGAGCTTAGAGATCCGGGATTGACACCCTTGGGTTTCTTCTTTTTACTCTTCTCTTGTTATTTTCTTCTTTTATGTGTATCCCTATTTGGGAAATATGTAAACCCTAATACTAGTTCCATTTATTTAATTGACTTGTATTTGATTTTTTTCTTGTATTGTCCCATTCAATTACACTTGACTTGACACTTGACTTGTAGTAAGTAGGATTGACAACCCAACTCTTGATGCATGTTAGGGATAGCTCTTGTCTTTACATTAATGGCATGTAGAGTAGAAATTGGTATGTGTTCATGATTGGGATTAGGAGTAGATTAATATAATTAACGAGTAGATTAATTAAGCATCCCATGATTGCTCATATGTCGATGGAATATTTGAAATGCATGTTTTGGATTAAATTGAGTAATTTTGTTTGTTTCGGTGGAATTTATGAATTGTATACATGATGCCTTTGTGCGTTTTAGTTCTATAAACCTACATGCTTTTGCGACCCTTGAGCGTTGCTCGTACGATACACCCTCGGCATGTAGCACTCGGGTCGCGACTCTTGGTCATTGCTCGTACGATACACCCTCAGCGAGTAGTGCTCGAGGGTCCATTTATGCTTAATGCCTCCATTGGTTGTTGCTTACACGTGACATGTGAGTAGCGATCGGTGGTTGATCTTATGTTTATCTCTTTTATGTGCTTAAACACAATCCTTAGTTGTTGCTCATGCGATACATCCTCGATGAGTAGCTTTAGAAGACTAGTCGACTCTCCCATTTCCATATCTAGAGGTCATACTTAAGGCTAGGTTGAACCCAATATATGAGTGTCTTTGCATGTTAGTTCTTGTAGGTGGCGCGAATGTTTTTGGTGGACATGAGTACCATATGTATCCATTTTCTTGCATCTTTCCTATCCGCCATTTTATATTTATCAATTTAATCACCATTATCACCCCTCCATGTTCTCTTATGTTTTCTTATTTGTTTCTTTCACTGTTCTTGTTCTCACACAAACACACTCAAATGCTACACCTCACACACATCACTCTCACCATTGCCATGTTCTTATTTACCTTGCTTTCAGTAATCACTAAAATGAGAGACAATTAACGGATGACACCTCCCTATGGACGATACCCTCGCTTACCACTTTACTACGTTTTCAAAACTTTAGAGCACATTGTGTGGAAACAATTTTATAAATATCTTTTGATATCCGCAATTTGGTAACGACACAAAAAGCGATCAGACACGTGTCACTTTCGTAACACAATTAATTGCACAATCCAATTAATTAACCGTGACCCTTGTTACCTTAATCAATCGGGCTAGCAAGGGGACCCAATGGACCCACAGTAATTTGAGCTCCAATAATCCTTAGAAATAATTAATTAAAATCTTTAATTAATATTTCATGATTATTAACTTCGGTGTTATTCCACTAAAAATCTGAAGCTACATTCTCTCAATTGTAGACATTTTTACACAAACCAATAACTTTCAGTGTCCATCGATATAGCTATTACATATGGTATAATCCTCCATAAGTAGTTCATAATTAGAGCTGGGTCATAATGTCAGTTATACCCCTCGAATTACATCTTTTCCATTAAGTACCATTGATTCTCTAATGAACAATAAATCCTACATTCCTCATGGAATTAGGAGAGCGCTCATATTGTTCAAGCCCCGAATCAACCCTTAAGAGGACTACTGTCTGCTTCTGGCAAGAAGGAGTGGATTGCACTATTATGTTCAAACCTTCCCAGCCACAAGCAAAACCGCGATTCCAACATATGAAGCATATTGACTGGGAATGTAACTCCGATCTCACCCATGGTATATCAAAAACCATGATCTAACCTGAAGGGGTCGATAAAACACTCAGGATTAAGATCTCATATATATAGCCATCATTTGTCGATATGTATGAATCTCATTATGTAACTGATCTTATTGAGAGATTCATATAGATCATGGCTCAGTCATATATGATCACATCATACAAGGTGCCTCCATTCTCATATCACCATATGAATGATCCAGGATAAGATCACCGTACATTACAGAATGGACCGCAGCTGTAGATTAAACATAAATAAAGTACCCAGCTTTATTTGCTATCTACAGACTCTTTAGATTGCTCGTTTCAAACTGAATCCATCTGTATATGACATTCATATACGCAGTTTGAAATTACATCAGGCAATCTTGTTTGTTAAATACACATGTTATATAAAAGTATGAAACAATTTGAATGAATAAACTACTTCTTTTGTTTATTGTTAACGGAAAAATTCACTCGGGGAGCAAAATTTCGATTAACACCCACGTCCACTACAGGTAGGCGATAGCAGGATAGGTACCTTTGGTACCGAGGTTCCCTTTTATTCTGGAAATTAATATGAACAAATATGAAGGAACCAAAGGGATATGAACAACACTGTTTTATTGAAATAAATACTGGGTAAAGGTTACAACACTTTCTTTTCCCACTCTCTCTCTCTCTAAACACAAAATGGAGATGGAGAATTCCGTTTATGTCGATAAGTGGCTATTATCCGTCCAGTGATTGTTCTAAACTCTCACTGACTTTAGAGAACTCACGAGAAGTTTCTCTTCTTTTTGCCTCCAAAACAAATCCTCTCTCTCTTTGTCCTTCAAGGCCGTATGTATAGGTCTCTCATAACCCTCAGTATCTAATTGCATTTATGAGGATTATTTGGAGTCCTTTTTAAGGCGTTGAAAGGAGTTGAGTGAGACTAAAGGCGTGGGATTTGATCCCGTTAATTATTGTCATGTTTAAACTCTGATTTGGTTGATCGTTTGGTCTCATTTATGGCGCTTTAAATGGCGAAGGAATCAACTTTCGTAGCTTGCGCTGCTTGGAGAGGTACACTGGTTCTACGCCCTAGTGGCGTGGTACACTGGTGTACTATTCTAATTTGCTGGTGTGGCACTTGTTCTATCATTCCGGTGGCTTAGTAGTGGTGTCCGTCCTATTGGACATGTGGGGCCTGTCTTGGTTGGTCCCTAGCTAATGTCAAGGTGTTCTGGGACACCAGGTATGCGTCGTTGTATTCAGGTTCCAGGCATGAGGGACCGGGTATCTAGAAGGCACTAGGTCTGCGATATCATGATACCTCCTTCGTCAGGTACCAGAATGGATGCCCGCCATGGTACATGTTCTTCCTGGTTGAATGTCTCTTGTGCTTCATCTATGTAGGTTGGTAGTCGAGGTTCTAGTCTTTATCAGGTATTGATTTTCTTTAGGTCACGGTATCGCTTCCGCTAGGTACCTAGGAGCTGGGATGGGTTCCTACCAGGTAAATGCTTTTGGTTGAAAATTCTCCTTTGGACCCTTGCCAAAAAAAAACACTGTTAACAACCTGACTCGAACACCGGTGACAAGTTGGGGTTGGAGTCAGGATTCTGAACACTTAGAGAATTTTTGTAACCGTCTCATAAGATGGAATCTTCCCCTTGCACGCTGACTTAAATTGGTCTTCCACGTGGCTGGCTGGGGTAGGTCGAAATCAAAAAAGCCAATATCTTGGAGGCACGGGTTTCTAGAAACCGTTCTCCCTATGTCACTGATTATCCCGCGGCATTGATTACCTTCTCTACTAGTTACAAGTAGCTGCTTCTATATAAATCTCACCTCCTTCACGGCGTATTCACCCTTCTTCAAGCAAATTTCTCAAACTTTCTACATTTGTGCCAACCCTAGCTTTCTTCTTATTCATCCTTCAACCCCAATCTCTTTTATTCTCGCTTTGATTCTGTTATAATGTCTTCTCTAGACAGTGACAGTGTGAAACAATTCTTTACCGGTGACGTGTCTGTAAGCGGGAATCTGGCCCATAGAAAAAGAACCCACGTCGATGATGACAGTGGAGACGACGTCCCTCTTCTACAACGTCGCCGGTCCAATCGGAATGTTGCAATCAGAACACGTTTCACAAACGACCCTAGTGCTCCGGTTGATGTAAACCGGGAATCGAGTGGAGCATCGGGAGCCGCCGGGGTAATTGGGAACGGGGCTGGTGAGGTTCGAGATTCTATGGGGATGGTACTCTCCCTTCCTTATGAATATAGATACATCCCTGATTTTACTAGCACTCTAGATACTATCGTGTTCTTACGGAGAGATTTCAGGGTCTCGAAAGATATCGCGATCACCGTACCCCCTCATGGGTATAACTTATTGATCGTGCCTAAATTGTTGTATATTTCGGCCCTTATTCCGATTACTTTGTCTCGTTCTTGTGTGTATTTCCTATATCTTTTATGTCTAATAGGCTCGTTGGTGCTAATTGCAAGCAATAGATGTAATTCTGGTGTTAGAAGCTAATTGCGGTGGTTCCGGCAGAAAAGGGGAAAAAGGAAAGACAAACGATCATAAACAACTCTACAGTGCGAGTCAAGTGCGGGTCGAAACCGCACTCCAACCACACTCCTTCCCACAGCCAGGACCTGATTCATGAAGAAAAGATTAAAGTACGGGTCAGTGCGGGTCATCCAACCACACTCCACCAGCATTGTTGCCGAATCCAGAGAAGCTGATTTGCACTTGACACTAAAGTTCGGGTAAAGTGCGGGTAATCCACCCGCACTGTTGCTCAAGACAGAGGAGTGGGTTTACACCTGACACCAGAGTGCGAGAACAGTGCAAGTAAAGTGCGGGTAATCCAACAATACTCCACCCGCACTATTGCCCAGATCAGAGAACTGAAGATGAAGACAACCCATATAGTGTGGGTAGAGTGCGGGTAATTCACCCGCACTCCACCCGCACTCTGCGCGAGACAGCTTCTGTTTTCAAGCTTAAGTGACCTATTTTTCCATCCTCTATAAATAGAAAAGGATGGGAACGAACCAAAAGACAAATTCCATACCTCCCAACACTTGTAGTTAAGCAAGAAACACATCTCCCTATCATCCAAACCATCTCTACTCAATCAAAGGCAACTAGGAGACTTGGATTCAAGCTTCAAGGAAGGAGATCAATTTTCAAGGGTTCTCTCTACACTCTCTCTTAGTTTATTTGTTTGTAATAGAACATGAGTAGCTAAAACACCCCACTATGGGGTTGATGTTATTTGTTTGATGGATATTTGGGCTTTGTAAATAAACTCTAAGTGTTATATTTATTCTATCTCTATGTTTTATTCTATTGCTTGAATTGATTTCCATTATTGATTTGCTTGGATACACCCTCTTTGCATGTTGATTTGGATTACTTGAGTATGCAATTAGGTTGTCTAATGCTCCATCGAATGGAAGGATTTCAGGAAATCTGGCTCTACAAACATACCCTCAATCTAATCTTGATATAGTGGCTTTCACTATACACCCTAGGTTAGCAACTTGTGAGAGAATTAGAAGCCTCCACTATACACCCTAGGTTGGCTACTTTAGTGATTTTACAAGAACTAACCTTCGAGTTGTATTCGGTTGATAACCTCGAGCCTCATCCAATCTCAAACGGGTGGCCTTCACTATACATCCTAGGTCGGCCACTTGTGAGGGAAATGGAAGCCATCACTATACACCCTAGGATGGCTACATTAGTAATAGGTTGAGCCATAACTAGATAGATTAGCATTCATGGAAAAAATCCCGATTGAGTAACTAGCCACTGTTGGTTGCTTAGGAGGGATTAATCGCTAGTAGGAGGTCTTCACTATACACCATAGGTTGACCTCTTGCTAGAGATATATACCAACACTATACACCCTAGGTTGGTTACATTTGTCAATACATGCTTAATTGAGAGTTTGTTGCAATTGCCCCAATATTCGCTTACGAGTCCATCAACTCTGTATTTCCATCATCATTCATTCATCACTCCATTGTCATCCCATTTTATTTGCTTTCATAGTTTAGTTTATATTGTATTTTCATTCACCATCACTTTACTTTTATGCATACAAGTTATATTAATCCTAATCTTATCACCGCTACCCCGATCTCAGTGGACAACACCCCTGCTTACCGCTTTACTTGTATTTCTACTTGTAAACACATTGTATAGGTTTTATAAATTGTTTTGACGGACGGTTTTCTAACGGCGAAAATCTTCCCCTCAAATGGCGCCGCTGCCGGGGAT
The DNA here is from genome assembly GCA_033220585.1 of Dipteronia sinensis. Taxonomy (NCBI): domain Eukaryota; kingdom Viridiplantae; phylum Streptophyta; class Magnoliopsida; order Sapindales; family Sapindaceae; genus Dipteronia; species Dipteronia sinensis. Next base: position 66,083,293 of record CM065640.1, read on the forward strand.
AGGTGTGCGTAGTAGTGATTAGATTAGTTTTAATACTACTAGTTTATTAGTTGTTTTTAATTTTGTTAGTTTCTTTTTATTGTTTTGGTTGTTTTTGTTTTTTGTTTGTTTCAGGACTCTATGGATTCCTTTTGGCAAAATTCAGGGTCAAGCTATGAGCCTAACGATAATACCTACATCTCGTCATTCCAGTCAAATTCCGTTGAAGATCAACTAAGAAATTTCATGAAGAATCATGTGCGGGAGACTGAGCAGATGATAGCTTCTCAACAAGAGACTCAAGCCTTCATAGAAGAGAAAACCACCCACATGCTCGAATCCGCCCAGCAGTCCACCCCGGTAAATCAGAGTTGTTTCCAAGTTAAAGCAACCAAACCGGTGGATCCCTCTAATTTCTCAAAAGAAGACATGTATAATCTCTGAATAGAATTTGAAGTGGAGCGAAGCAAGAGAATGGACGAGATGGACAGGATGATCAAGATGAACCAAGAGCTTATGAGCGTGAGCACATAGCTAGTGTTGGAAATGGGTGTGTTGAAGGAAGAGAATGAAGCACTTCAAGAGAGAGAAGCCTTGGGAATGGAAAAGGCAAGTAATCTCCAAGAGTTGAACAAGAAACTATTAAATGAAGTTAAGATGCTCAGGGTTGAGAATGATACTCTCAAGAAGACCAATGGCAGAGTCTCTGACAAGAACAAAGAATTGGAAGAACTAGTTGAGAGATTTGAAGCCGAAAAGAGTGCCGCATCGAAGGATTTGGAGAATTTAGCGAGGCTATCAAAAGATTTTGAAGATAAGATAGCTCACAAGTCAATGAAGATGCAAATGGAGGTTGATCAAAAAGCCAATGCCTTAGAGGAAGCAAAGGTAGCACTAAGCAAAAAGGAGGAGGAGGTCAAGGCGTTACAAGTGAAACAAATCAAACGTCCTCAAGACCACGCATCAAAGGGGAGTTCCTCTAACTCTAATATATTTTGCTATGCATGTTCTAGGATAGAGCATTTTAAGGCTAAAAATTACAAGCCAAATCAACAAAGGAAAACTAGAGGTCCTAGAAATAGGTGGAGTCCACCTAGGGTCAAGCAAATATGGGTAAGGAAAGACCAAGTGCACTTATATAGAAACATGAAAAAGGAAAAGATAATGAAGTCACCTAAATTTATTTGGGTAGTGAAAAATAGAGAATTTCCTAACTTGGTCAAACAATCCTTAGAGGACCCTAGCCTCTCCATGAATGCATCCCATTGAATAATTTTGATGCATGTAGTTAGTTTTATGTTTTATGTTGTTTAAATTCAATAAATTGTGATGTTGGGATAGTTTTGTTCGAATGCTATATTTTGTGGATATTTGCACATTGAATTTATTGATTATATTTGTAGATGAAAGAGCCGGAGGCTCTTGTTCAAGTATGAATGCATGTGCTTTATATTGTTTAATTCGGTTTGGGGGTTGTTCATGCCCCATTCCATCAATTTTGATAGAATGCATGATGTAAAGCTTGACTTGTGCTTCAATGATAAATTGCATGAATTGCCTTTATTTTGTGAGCCTTGTTTGAGTCACTTTTATTTTGTTGGGGCATTGATTGTGGTTGATTAGTGCCTAAGTTTGTTTGAGTCATGTTAGGTGCGTGCCGTTAGGCCGGATTCTCTTGTCTTCAACATTGAGGACAATGTTGGATTTTGGTTTGGGGGTGTAGACGTCTTTTTGAGTCGTCTTTTGTGTCTTGAGTCATTTTTGTGTCTTATTTTCGAAAAAGTTACTGCTTAGCCAGAATTTTGAGCTTATTTAGCTTGGTGAGATACCTGGAGCATAGTGTTTGTGGCAAATGTGTGTATGCTTTGTGTGCTTATTCAATAACTCTTAGTCACTTTAATGGTCTCACTAGCACTTCATGGGTTAGTCTCATCTTCTAGTGTCCAAGTTTAGGGAACTCGGTGCTCAAGCGCCTTGTTCTAATAGTGGAGATTTCCCTTGTGAGATCACAAACACAAGCCAAAAGCGTGTATATTTGAGGGAAAATATTGTTCAAATCTGTAAACACTATTCAAACACCATGCATAGTCTCGTGCCTTGTTCTAATAGTGGAGATTTCCCTTGTGAGATCACAAACACAAGCCAAAAGCGTGTATATTTGAGGGAAAATGTTTTTCAAATCTGTAAACACTATTCAAACACCATGCATAGTCTCACTACATCAAAAATCATCATTTGTCATTGAACATGCATCATATATGTGGAATGCTTGACGGAAACTTTTATTCCCTTGGTAGATTGATCCTTTGAAGTGATATTAGGCAATGTGTGTTTTAGCCACTCAAAAAGAAAGCCTAAATACTTCCCATTCTCGTAATATGTGTGCTCCCAAGCCAATTTTGAAGCCAAACACATATAGACTTTTCCATTCTACACCCACGTTATCCATAACCCAAGCAACCTAAACACTTAGCCAACCCTCTCTTAATTGATCTTGTTGAGGCTTAGGAATGTAAAGTTGTACTTTAATTTGATAAATGGCGTGTACCTAGGCAAGAGTAAGTTGTGAAAATGTGCATAGTAAAAAGGCATGAAAAAATAAGAAAAGAAAAAAAAGCAAAAAGTAACAAAAGAAAAATATGCTTCAAATGCCTTGTGTAAATTGTAAATGCTACTCAAATGGGTAACATGAGTAGTTAAAGATTGCTCGTAGAGTCTAATTGTATGCCTGGATGCCATATTGTATTTGGAAGTGGAGTTGCACAAGAAATTAAATGCTTAAGTGTAGAATGTATTGCCTTAACTTGGTTAATTAGTGCTTGTGCCTAAAGTTCTCATTCTTCTAATCACCATTCACCGTGGCCACGTTACAACCAAATGGAAAAGACCTAGTTGATCTTAGGGGACGTCTAGATTGGGAATATTAGTTAATGAATGCTCTTTCCATGTTTATGACACGTGATTCTTTAATGAGACTCACTCACTGAAAACAGCGTTTATTCTACACTAAATATATGCAACTAAGTTGATTCAGTTACATAAATTCATTGGCATACATGTTGCATGAGTGTGAACCTAGGTTCTGAAAGGAAAGATAAGAGAGAATCCATGTGAGAACCTAGCATCGAAGCGAATTATGCTCGAGGTGTGAGAGTGAGTAGTTTCTGAGGCGAGGGCATTTTAAGTGTGGGATTCATGTTGTGCCAGTTTCCCTTGGGGTGCCTTCGAGTTGTTTAGAACATTTTGCATATGCTCATTCCTCACTCCCATTTGCTTTTGCATATCTCTCTGCTAGTTGGTTCTGCAGCAAGTTTTTCTTTGTGTCTAGGAAAGTTCTTAGTTCGAGTCATTTTTAGTTTGTGTCTTATTTGTTTTAGATTATGTTTGCTCGAGGTCGAGCAAAGGTTTGGTTTGGGGGTGTTTGATCGTGCCTAAATTGTTGTATATTTCGGCCCTCATTCATATTCCTTTGTCTCGTTCTTGTGTGTATTTTCTATATCTTTTATGTCTAATATGCTCATTGGTGCTAATTGCAGGCAATAGATGTAATTCTGGTGTTAGAAGCTAATTGCGGTGGTTCCGGCAGAAAAAGGGCAAAAGGAAAGACAAAGGATCATAAGCAGCTCTACAGTGCGGGTCAAGTGCGGCTCACAACCGCACTCCAACCGCACTCCTTCCCACAGTCGGGACCTGATTCATGAAGAAAAGATAAAGTGCGGCTCATCCAACCGCACTCCACCAGCACTGTTGCCGAATCCAGAGAAGCTGATTTGCACCTGACACTAAAGTTCGGGTAAAGTGCGGGGTAATCCACCCGCACTGTTGCTCAAGACAGAGGAGTGGATTTACACCTGACACCAGAGTGCGAGAACACTGCGAGTAAAGTGCGGGTAATCCAACAACACTCCACCTGCACTATTGCCCAGATCAGAGAACTAAAGATGAAGACAACCCATATAGTGTGGGTAGAGTGCGAGTAATTCACCCGCACTCTACCCGCACTCTGCGCGTGACAGCTTCTGTTTTCAAGCTTAAGTGACCTATTTTTCCATCCTCTATAAATAGAAAAGGATGGGAACGAACCAAAAAACAAATTCCATACCTCCCAACACTTGTAGTTAAGCAAGAAACACATCTCCCTATCATCCAAACCATCTCTACTCAATCAAAGGCAACTAGGAGACTTGGATTCAAGCTTCAAGGAAGGAGATCAATCTTCAAGGGTTCTCTCTACACTCTCTCTTAGTTTATTTGATTGTAATAGAACATGAGTAGCTAAAATACCCCACTATGGGGTTGATGTTATTTGTTTGATGGATATTTGGGCTTTGTAAATAAACTCTATGTGTTATATTTATTCTATCTCTACGTTTTATTCTATTGCTTGAATTGATTTCCATTATTGATTTGCTTGGATACACCCTCTTTGCATGTTGATTTGGATTACTTGAGTATGCAATTAGGTTGTCTAATGCTCCATCGAATGGAAGGATTTCAGGAAATCCGGCTCTACAAACATACCCTCAATCTAATCTTGATATAGTGGCTTTCACTATACACCCTAGGTTAGCCACTTGTGAGAGAATTAGAAGCCTTCACTATACACCCTAGGTTGGCTACTTTAGTGATTTTACGAGAACTAATCTTCGAGTAGTATTCGGTTGATAACCTCGAGCCTTATCCAATTTCAAACGGGTGGCCTTCACTATACACCCTAGGTCGGCCACTTGTGAGGGAATTGGAAGCCATCACTATACACCCTAGGATTGCTACATTAGTAATAGGTTGAGCCATAGCTAGATAGATGAGTATTCATGGAAAAAGTCACGATTGAGTAACTAGCCATTGTTGGTTGCTTAGGAGGGATTTATTGCTAGTAGGAGGTCTTCACTATACACCCTAGGTTGACCTCTTGCTAGAGATATATACCAACACTATGCACCCTAGGTTGGTTACATTTGTTAATACATGCTTAATTGAGAGTTTGTTGCAATTGCCCCAATATTCACTTACGAGTCCATCAACTCCGTAGTTCCATCATCATTCATTCATCACTCTATTGTCATCCTATTTTATTTGCTTTCATAGTTTATTTTATATTGTATTTTCATTCACCATCACTTTACTTTTATGCGTACTAGTTATATTAATCCTAATCTTATCACCGCTACCCCGATCTCAGTGGACAACACCTGTGCTTACCGCTTTACTTGTAATTCTACTTGTAAACGCATCACATAGGTTTTATAAATTGTTTTGACGGATGGTTTTCTAACGGCGAAAATCTTCCCATCAAATGGCGTCGCTGCCAGGGATCGGTGTGCATAGTACCCGAATTTTGGCAATCTTTCGATTCATACGGCAACCTTAGATTATGGTGTGGCTACGCCTCTATCCTACCTTGCGTAGGGCGCTGTACGCCTTGCAGCTAGCACCCCTCCAGCTGACGCCGAGGTTTTGGAGGCACTTGTTTGGGTTTCTGGTGTTACGGTGGGAGCAATGCGAGATAGACCGAATTGACCGGTAACCTGGTGCTGATGAGTTAGGGTATGTCTCTCAGGTTGCTGTCAATGCTCCTGGCCCGAAAGGTCAATTCAATGCTCGGACCAGGAACAGTTTGAAGTTCACTGTTTCGGGAGATACGAAGAAGGATTCTTCCTGGAAGGAAGTGTGGGTTATTGTTGGAGGAGCATGGGGCAGCTTGGTCTATATTGGAGGCACCGAATTTAAGGTTCCCACTTGCTTTAGCAATAAACCTTCATCGGAGAAAGGCCATCTCTTTGCCGAATCGGAGAAAATTTTGAATGCTATCATAGCTCGAAACTACATCAACATGAAATTCCCTACCTCGGATGCCTTTGGAGCAAAGAGGGTAGATCGCTATCTTCGTGTTACTAATGCTTCCCCAGGTAGAAATCATTCTTGGCTTTATTTTGATTGTACTGTTTTATCAATTCTGTAGATACTAATTCCCCAGGTAGTCTCTGCAATGCTTCCATTGGTTCCAGAGGGGGAGCTCAACTGGGCTGGTGGCAGAGGTGATTCCCCACTGCCCTCCCCTATCAGGCTTCCTGCTAGCTCTGAACGCAAAGGAGGGGTGGGTACCCCCACTTGATCTAGCAGGACTCCGACCGAGTTACCTGGAGCTTCAGTTCTTCTTTTTGTCAGATTGTTGGAAACTTTTACAGCCACAGTGTGGAGGTAACGAGGTACTCCTAGTCAGGTACAAGTCGTGCCACCCATCTCCCTATTTTCTGCCGTTGCTACTACTGTTGTTGATCAACCAGCTCCTTCTGCCTCTCATACTGTGGCAACTGATGGATCTACCTAGGTCGAGAAATGTTCTGATCCTGCTGCTGCTAATCAGGTGGTACCTTATGATAGGCGGCGATTGAGGTCGAGAGATAATAGCCAGGATAAAGTCTTGGCCAGGTTTCCAGCTTCCTACCCAGGTGGGAGTTTAGAGGCCATGACTTCCATGCCCATTGATTACATTGTCTCAAAATGATCTGCTCTTTTGGCTGAGGTAAGCTATCTTGTTTGGTCTTTTGTCTTGATTTCATAACTGGCAATATTCTAACTCATGTTTCGTACTTGGCAGGCCTTCAAATCCAACGTAGCTATGACCCATCAGGTTAACTCCCTCTATAACCAGGTTAAAGAGGCTAATGTTGAGCTGGAAAAGGCCAAACAAGAGCTCGCTAAGGCTGCAGAGAGCGTGGTAGTTCTGAACCAGTCTCTGACTAATGCTCAGAAGGAAGCAGATGCGGTGAAGGTAGATAGGGAGTGGATGCAGGATGCTTTGGACACAGAGAGACTCAGGTCCATCTGTCGCAGAGAGGAGAGGGAGATTGCGAAGGATAGAGTAGCGGAGCTAGAGAATGAGGCTCAAGTTCTTTGTGAAAGCATGGCCAGCTTGGAAGGTCAGGTGGATACTGCCTTTAGGGCTACTTCTTCACTAGCTACTAGGTGGCTCTAGCTCTCCCTCCTCCGTTTGACATGAGGGTCATCGAGGGATGGAGCAGGGAAGAAATTATGGCAAAAGCCCCCAAACTGGCTGGGGTTGCTCCCTCCACTATAGCTGGACCTTCTCAAGTTGATGGAGCAAGTTGAGTGGTAGGTGGTGAAGACTAGAAACCTATCTATTTTCCTCAACCAGGCAATGTTGGAACAGATCCTAATCTGAAGGCTAGTGAAGTTGGACTGGCTCAAGTTGAAGGTGGGGCTTCTGATCCATTTGTCTATTCTCCCAAATCCATCAAGGAGGTAGGGGACCAGCCTGCTACTATGGATGGAGGGTCTGATGTACCAATGTCCTATGTACCAGTCTCCTTACCGGGTCCCGACAAGAAGGTGGAGGATCAAGCTACCTCAACCAAGGAAATGGGGGAACCATCTGGCATGGTAACGGAGAAGCTCCAAGCTGGACCTGCTCAAGTGGAGATCCTAGTGATAGCATGAGTCTAGGTAGCAAGCGAGACTCCAGCCAAGGTGGTGGTGCAATTAACTAGTGAGCTCCTAGTAGGACCTAAAGGTGAGGCTCAGACCATAGGAGCTGGAGAGAAGGGGGCCAACTAGGAGCAGAAGGGTGCATGAACAAGCTCGATCCTTTACCCAGTCAACTTTATTTTTCCTTAGTTTTGTAGCCCATGATCAGGGAATAGGCTCCCCAGTTTAAGTAATGAAAACATTTCTTTTATTTCTTTTAGCTTTAAGCGTGTGTAGTTTATTGACTTTTTGGTTGAATCCTGCCTTGACTCAAAGAAAATTCCCCAGTGTAAACTTGATTTTACAAATCCCTGGTAACAGAAGAAGCTCTTAAACTTGTCGAGATAGAATTTTATAGCATAGTTTGTTGCTGGTGTGAGGGTGATCTGGCATTAAGCAATCGGTTTTACTTAGGAGGGCTCTAGATGTAGACTTGGTGATCTATCTTTCATTGAACTCCAATAAAATGCGGTTGTTGATGTGATTGGTACATGAGTGGTACCAGCACATCAGCTGAACATGGATCACGGTACCTGGTAATCGAGGTAGCCATGGTATACATCATGTTCGGGGATATCCTGGTGGAACTTCCTTTCTAGCATTCTAGAGTAAGAACCTCTAGTTCAGACACTATATTTAATTGTTCTTGCATGTGTCAATCTAAGATAGGCTCGTTTGCCTCAGACATTAAACTTCGGAGGCGCACGCTTTGCGAAGCTGTCTTTCCCCATATTCGGGGTGTCGAGCCTCATTAATGACTCTATCTTCCCATTACCGAGATCTTCTTTCTCCTTCTATAAATACCCCGCCCCGCATGAGAATTCTTCACATTGCTCTTTTTTTTTCCAACAGAGTCGAAAACTTCGGCAAATTGATTGATGATTGTCGTGATGGTTAGCACTGTGGGAGGAAGAGGAGATGTGATTTCTCTAATTGGCAGGATGCTTGGAATTATGGAAAGAGCAGTGTGAGATAGACTTAGTTACTAGGTAATCATGATAGGTTGTGATTCCCAGGATCGGGAGGAGTGGTGGCTTACGATGCTGCGCCCTTGCCAATGGTGTAGACATTACCTAGGCGGGCTGCGACTTCATATCCAGTTGCCTCTTGAACGTGGATGGTTTCAAGATTATCCATCTACCCCTCATGTATTTGACGATTCCAACACTGCCTCTGTTCCTATCTCCGGTGGTTGTGATGGTGTCGTCGACATCTGTCTTGGATGAGATCGGTGTCGTTGGATGAATAAGTCAAGAGAGTGGACAGGAAATTGAAGAGGAAGCTGGCATGTCTGAGTCTTCAACTTATTTCCTATAATTTTTCTTTCTTGTTTTCTAAATGTAGCATGGAAGAAGGGTTAGGCTCCCTGATTTGATCAATGAAGAAACCCCTTTTTCAAAGCTTGTCTGGCTGTTCTTTATGTTTTCCTCTATTGACTTTTATTGCATGCTTCTAACTATGGTATGAAATTCGGACAAGAACCCCCAGCATAAATCTTCCTTAACCAAAATTTGGTAAAGCGAGGAACTTGATATGAACAGGGGTATAGCGTGATAAGCAACTGGTACCAAGATACCTAGCCAATGGATCTGTGGACATCTTTCTATGTGTAAGCACTCCTTTGTAAATGGTACCACAGATCCTAGTTGATATCACGATTGAGGTACCCGATATCCTTGCATCGAGGATTCTGGTACATAAGTGAATATACTTGTTAACACGGTTTTTTGGCAAGGGACCAAAGGAGAATTTTCCAACTAGTATCAAGCCGATAGGGGCCAATCCTAGCTTCCAGGTGACCAACGAGATCGATGCCCCTACCTAGGTGGAGACGACACTTGGTATGGCCAGGACCTCGATTACCTATCTATCTAGATAGGACATCAGCTCCACGAGCTAACGAAAGCACGTACCTCGCTCTACTGAAGCTTCCAAAATCAACTAAAGATCAGTCAAGGTACCCGGTACCCGATGCTCGCCTTGGTACGACCTCGACTTCCACCTTGTACCTAGTACCTCGATGTATATATTCAGAGTCCTTCCAAGGCAGGTACCTTGCCTGCCAAGCAATATGAAGATGATTGCGAAGACACAAGCACCACTCTATCAAGAGATAGAACAAGCTCCATGCCTGCAGGATTCGACTGCATCAAGAGATAGAACAAGCTCCATGCCTGCAGGATTCGACTGGTATACCAGTAGCTCGCCCTACCAACAAAATTTAGAATCAGACTTTCCCTCCAAGCTCCACGAAGAAGGAAAGTTGACTCCATCGCCAAAATAAAGTGCCATTAATGAAATCTAATTAAAATTCGGATTCGACAGTGATTTCATGGGAACAAATCCCACCCCTTCAGCCCCACACAATGCTTTTCAACGCCTAAAAAGGGATACTAAATAATCCTCATTAACACCACCGGATTTCGTGGGGGTTCTTTGGAGAACTATATATACGGCGTTGAAGGGTAAACAAAGAGGGCTTTTTTTTTAATATTAGGATCGCCAAAGACAGAGAGAAAGTTGTTTCCGGTGGAATTCCCTTGTGAAATTCTCTGAAGCCCGTGAGAGTCCACTGATGATCTTTGGGATAAAATATCCACTTATCGACATACACATTTTCTCCACCATCACCCTGTGCAAGATAGTGAGAAACGAGAGAAGAGTGCATATCATGTAACTTCATTATAATATTCTTGAATAAAATAGTGTTATTTCATATCTCCTCGAGCTTTCCTATATTGCTTCTTATTTACATTATGAGGAAGGATCGTGGTATCGAAGGTACCTATCCCGCTACTAGCTATAGGTAGTGGGTGAGGGTGTTAACCGAGATTTCGCTCCCTGAGTGATTTTTCTGTTAAAACGTTTTGGTTCCGTCTGTGGGAAACACCACACCCTCAAAAGAAAGCCAGCGTGCCTCGTTTTCTTGTCTTATCATCAAAATGAAGCTCCAATCCTCTCAAGATCATCCTGACCCGTTAGGACATCAGTCAAACGCTTCAACCTGAAAGGGTCAGAAGTCGAAGAAGGGGGGAAAGGGTCGCAAACCCACCTCAAAGCCGTCAACTACTGCGCGGATTACCCCTCAGGTACCTGCTACCCCAGCAGCTGGACTAGCCAATCTAGACCAATAGGTCACGGCTTTTATAGAGAGCATTCACCTCCGAATGGTCACCGAAGGCAGTACCAGTCAGCCTGCGATACCAGATCCTAGGGGAGATGCTAATCGGCAAGGTACCAGGGTACCTCCCTTCGATAGGTTGAGACCACCACCTCCTGTACCAGTCCATGATAGACTCGGGCCCATGCCCCCAGCACCATCGGTCCACGACAGACTCGAGCCCATGCCCTCGAATCCAGGATATCATACAGGTTACCAAGCCCGGCGTGCAAGATCCGCCATCAACCTCCCGCCCAGAGAGCACCACCACCTAGCCCAACCAGTGGCCTATTCTAGACAGCCTCATCAGGAAACGACCAGGGAACACCCTCATTCACTGGTGAGAGCTAGCAACAAGGGCACCGAAGAAGACCCTCCCCAGGGAGAGAATCAAGATGAAGCTTCTGTGACATCGGAAGGGCCTGACGACAGAGATTCTGAGGTTGAATCTGGGAATGATGGCGGAAAACATCTCCGGGACCAGGTTGCTAGAATGGAAAAAGAAATCCAGGAGTTGAAGAAGGGCAAGCACCAGAAAAACCGGAAAGACCCCTTGGGAGAGATGAATGCTCCCTTCTCTAGGAGGATCAAGGAGGCAGAATTACCTCCCAAATTCAAGATGCCAACTGACAAATAGTCTGGGAATGAGGACCCCTTGAGCCACCTAGATTGCTTTGTTCACCAGATGGAGGTTCAGAATGCTACTAGGGCCGCTATATGCAGAATGTTCCCAACCACACTGTCGGACTATGCCGAGCCATGGTTCAAGAAGCTACCAGCGGGAAACGTTGATTCATTCACAAAATTGACAACTGATTTCTGTGCCCAGTTTCAGGGCATAAACCTCGCCCCAAAGATCTCATTCACCTTCAATATATG